>OY728119.1:233626681-234826681 GCA_963277665.1 Viscum album
ATAATTAAAATAAGAAACCAAATGAAATGGGATATGGAATGAGAAACCTTATGGTTATTCTTCATGAGATATATTATAAAATCATTAAAAACCTTGACCTGAGTCAGTTTGTTGACAACCCTAATAAGATAAATATGTAGTTTCTTGAAGACTGTATAGGAATGATGAATCAAATTCCTATAGGACAAGAATGTTTGAACAAGCAATCAAGGGAGTGACTCAAAGGAACGATAATATGTTTTCAGTTTGAAAATAAAGGCCATATAGAAAGTAATTTTTGAGGAAATATAAGGATTTTTATAGAATAAAATGAATTATATAATAAGGTATCATTTATTGTTCAATGTATCATCAGTTTGGAATGTGAGCATTATCTAAGAAAATTTCATAATCTAAGTATAATAACCCTATTATTTATTTCATATTGAGACATGATATATTACATAAACTTTCACTTATTACAACCTAGAAGATCTAGAGGTCTAGTTTTTTGGGGGCTTAAGAACATTACATTAAAACTTAAGACATAAAATACAATATCTTTATTGAAAAATTCTTTTTCATGACCACAACATTCTTTCGTACTTAGCATTTCATGGGAAAAATGAGGGAATACATAAAAAAGGGTGAGATAAAATGCCCAGTAAGGGAGTAAATAAGGTATAACATGAAGAATACAATAAATGTTAGGCAATAGACATATCAACAGAGCATATGAGAAACATGAATATAAAAGGCATTATATAGCTTTATCATCATAACATTGAATTGTGGAAACAACAAAAAACATTGCATCCTTAACATAAAAAAATTCAATTAAACCCCTATCCCAACATGATGGAAACAAATAATATAAAGGAATTAGGTAAACTAGTATCCCAGCATGATGTATCATGATACTAAACATTACCCAATGCATTGGAGTGCTATCAAGGCACACCCTTTAGGAACATTTTAATCTCATGCTTAAGTGTGCCACATAGATCATATAACATGGATTCATTCAACATAATAATTTATTCCATGATAAAGGAATGTGGAATACATATATGAATGTCTATAATCAATAATAATATTTTCATAATGGTTAATACCCTTTATAGAAAAAGGTGTATGGTATTCACTACACGATGAGTTTGGCATGGAAAATTGTGGTGCAATTTTAGCAGTATAACGACATTCCTTGGGGATTCATAAAATGGGTTGATGGTAGAGAAATGGGTCTATCATAACTTCTAAATGAAATAGAAATTAATGCAATCATAAATAATAATATCCAAACATATGAAATGTAATTTTGGATGCATACTATAAGAGAAATGCATGAATGGAAATGAGGAGAGACAAATCCCTTATGTAATTTCGGTATGGTAACTGGTGTACATGGGAGGGATTAATGAATTTGAAAGGTGTATATCATATTTCAAACTTAATAAAAAATGTATGCTGGAGGTGCAAAATCATACCCCATAATTTTTATTTATAAAATAAAAAGGTATAATAATATAAGGAAATTTGGACAAAAATGAGAAAGGAAGAAATCCTTACTTGAGTGTGTGACTTAAAAAGCTGGAAGAGGGGATTATTCAGAGCTTGGTGCATTTTTGGGGGATTATAGAGAGGTGAGGAAATATTAGGGACGTTGTAAAAGAGTTTTTAGTGAAGAGAAGTGGGATCTTGGTGACTATATATATGAAATGAGAGGGGAATTATTTAATATTTCACAAACTTAGGTTTTAGAGTCTATATAATTAAATATTAACAACCACAAACCATCCCAAGGGTTTTCCATGATTTCTTCCATAGGAGAGTGGAAAAAATATTATATAAGGCCAGGTTCCAAATATATTAAAATTTCAGCCTTTCTTATGTGGAGTTGATTCCCATTATTAAAGAAATGAACATAAAATTATAAAATATGTTACATTTTAGAGGATTCACTAAGTAATAATAAAATATGTAAAATAAATAAAAACTCACATTATTTTATTTTAAAACATATATTTGGTTCAAGATACATTTTATGGTTTTTATTACATCTCTATTGGGTCATTATGATGTCATACAACACCCTATATATTTATATATTATTTAATTTTTACTAAAACATTTCACTATCTCAGAAAATTATGAAAATTACATTGTTGGATAATTTTGACATAATTATTTCAAAAATAATATTCATTTTATCTAAATAATCGTTAAAATATTTTAATTTTTTACTTTTAAAATGATAACCTACATTTATTGATAATTTGAGGGGTTTTGAAAAAAATAGTTTTTAAAACTTAATTCAAATTAAATTTTACTTCATAAAAATTATATAATCATTTCTGATTAACATATGTAATTTGATAATAATAATTTATTAAAATATTACTTATTTAAAAAATTCCTTAATTCCTTAAAATAAATCAATTAAAATTACACTTTCTGTTTTCTCATATAAAAATATTACTCTTATCTGTTGGATTACGTAATCATTTCAAGATATGTAATTGATATATTAATTATTTATAAGTATAATTTTTATAATATTATTAAAAAAACATAATAATTCAAATATTTCTCAAAAGTACCATTTTTATACGAAAAATCAATTTATCAAAGTCATCATTTTTTAAAAGTATAATCTTATAAAGGAATTGATGGAAGATGAGTTTTATTTATCAAAAGGGATTACACAATAAGTAACTAATACCTTGTTACATAACCCCCTATAACACAAGAATAATACCAAAGGATAAGGTGTGTGATGGTGACAGACTCTTGGGGTGGATCTGATAACACCGCCCATGATGTAATCTCTATTAACTTGAACATCTCTTATTTTCAATTCCGTTCAAGCTTAACATGTCAAAGTTCAGCTAGGGTTTGGTCAAGAGCAAAGCCCATTGAAGGTACCTCCTTTTTGAGCTCTGATAAATGATCTTCATATGAACTAAGTCTACTAGATGACACCATCATCTCCATTTTCTATGTCAAAATGATTTGTTAAAACCATGTATTTATATTATTTGTGTGATCACTGTTTAATGGCTATATCATCAAAAATAACGATACATAGTGTCCATTTAAACCCAATAATAATAAAATAATGAGTGCCTATGTTTTCTATATCCATAACACTTTAATATAAAGATAATTTTATTAAAAAATGATTGAGTCATTATAACCTTTCACCATTACGAAATTTCTCCCTCAGAATTTCCTTTTCCTACACTAAAACAGATAACAGTAACTATAACTCAACACTTCATGTGGTTCCCATACTGCTTCTTCAAACATGTGGTTTCTTCACAACACATTGATGACCAACATTATCTTATTTTGTAGAACTTTTTCCCTATCATCTAAGATTCTCACCAGCCTCTCCTCATTGGAAAGGACATTTTACAGTGGTACAATTTCTGGATTCAGTACATGTGATGGGTTAGGTATGTACTTCCTCAAGAGTTATAAAAGGAATACATCATGAATTGAGATAGGTTCAATGGGAGTTCTATTAAATAGGCCACTGCTCTGATGTGTTTAAGGATCTCAAAAGGGAAGATGTACCTTGGACTATGTTGTCCTGTATTCCCAAAACTCATCACCCTCTTCAATTGAGATATGCGGAGGAAAACCATATCTCCAACATCAAACTCTTGGTCTCATCAACAGTTGTCAACGTAGCTCTTTTTTCAGCTCTGAGAAGCATTGATCTATTTCTGGATGGTCTATACCTTCTCCATCATTTATTCAACCTTTTCTAGACCAATAAGTTTTTTCTCCCCAAATTCATTCCAAAATGTGGATGTTGTATACCTATTACCATAAAGGGCTTCATAAGTAGAAATTTGGATTCTTGAGTGGAAACTTTTATTGTAAGATAACTCAACCAGAGAAAGATGTCCATCCCATCCTCCTTTTAATTCCACGGAGAATGATCTCAACCTGTCCTCATTTTTTTTATAGTCTGATCTGATTCTCTATCAGTTTGAGGATGATAAGCTATATTGAAGTTCAGCTTAGTATTTGGAGTGTGTTGGGAACTCTTACAGAACATAGAGGTAAATCGTGGATCTCAGTCTAATATAATCGATAGTGGTACACTGTGAAACCTTTACACTTCTGTAATGTATATTCATGCTAGTTTATCCAATGATAAATCATCTCAAACCTCAATAAAGATTGAAGTCTTTTTTAGAAAATCCACCACAACCAATATTACGTTGTTTCCTATGGTTGTCTCTGTATTTCTGATGACAAAGTCCATGGTGATGTTCTCCCATTTCCATGTTGGTATATATAATAGTTTAATAATACCCTTATACATTTTCATATCTACCTTCACATGCTGACATACCAGGCACATTAATGTATATTCGATGATCACCTTCTTCATGTTATCACAAAAATAATTCTCTTGGAGATCCTGATATATCTTTGTGTTTTCTGGGAGAATAGAGAAATCTGAACTATGTGCATCATCCAAAATTTATTTATTTTACTATGGATTTTATTGAACGCATAGTCTTGAACCAAATCTCACAATTCCTTAATCATTAACATTAAACTCTATAGACATCCATTTTTTTATCTTCCACTTTCTTCAGAATTCTAACATCATATTTTTGACCAACCATTAAACCCTCAAAAAGAGACAGTTGAGAAATCATTTTTGAAAGGATTGATGATGTTCCCTTCTTTATGATTCCCATTTCCATCTTCACTAAATCTAATAAGGTTTGATCCTTCCCAATTCTCATCAATTATAAAATCTTGGGGTGTTTACACATAGGTAATCTACCACCTTTTTCACTTTTCTAGGGAGGTAATGGATTGAGCAGTCACAATCTTTGAGGAGATCTACCAAACTTTACTGGAGAATGTTCATCTCTTTATGTGCGAATATATATTTTCGACTTTTGTGATCTATATATATTTTACACTTTTCTACAAAGAGATAATGTCACCATATATTCGATGCAAATATCACAGCTGCCAACTTCAGATCATGAATGGGATATTTCTTCTCATGAATTTTCAACTACCATGAGGTATAAGTGATCAATTTTTCATTTTTCATAATGACGCCACCCATGCCTTTATTCTACGAATTGCTGATGATTATGAAAAGATCCCCACTTGTAGGTAGTGTGAGAACATGGGTAGTTATTAGCCTCTTCTTCAAATCCATGAATATTTCTTCACATTCATAATTCCTAGAAAACATGACTTTCTTTCAAGTTAGCTTGGTAAGAGGGTTTCAAAATCATGATAAATTTCTCAAAAACCAGTGATAATATCCATCTAATCCCAGGAATCTATTGATATCCATCATAGATGTTAGCTTCAACCATCCCTTAATAGCTTCTGTTTTGTAAGGATCCAAAGATATCCCATTGTTAGTGATGATATTCCCCAAGAATGAAACTTCCTTAATCCAGACCTCACACTTTATATACATTTCATAGAGCTTATCTTTTCACAAGGTCTCTAGTACAATGCTTTGATTTTACTAATGATCCTCTTTGGATTCACTGTATATTAGAATATCGTCCACAAATACATCCACAAATTTTTGAGTTGATCTCTAAAGACTTTATTCATCAAGTTCATTAATATTGTTGGAGAATTAGAGATTCCAGAAGGCATTAATATGAATTCATAGTGCCCGTACCTTGTATGAAAAGTAGTAATGGGGATATCCTCCTTTTTCACCCTTACTTGGTAATATCCCGATTGCAGATCCACCTTGGTGAAGTATTGTTCTCCACATAGCTAATCAAAAAACTCATCAATTCGTGGAGAATGATACTTTCTCTTTATCATGATTTTGTTGAGCTCATGATAATCAATACAAAGGTGCATTCACCCATCCTTCATCTGGACAAAGAGGACTGGGGCACCCCATGGTGAAACACATGGGGATATAAACCCTTTATCTACATTCTCCTGTAGTTGTTTCTTTACCTCCTCAAGATCCAAAAAATCCATTCTATATAGATTTTTTGATAATGGAAACTACCTTGGTATAAGATCAACCATGAATTCAACATATCTTCTTGGAGGAAGACCTGGAAATTACTCGAGAAACACTTCAGCGAATTCTCTCACAATAGTCATGTCTTCAGGGAAGGTTCCTTACATAGGCTCAACTATCTGAGAAAGATACAAATTATTATAGGAAAGTTATATCCATGCCTGAGATGATGGTGAGAAAAATGATTCATCCTCATACTTGCACTTGAATATAATTTGGAGCCAATACACAATTTGGATAGTGATTTCCCTCTCACGACAATTTATATTTTCACTATATATTGAAAGTTAATTGATGCCATGAATTGCATAAAACATTCACCAATGGAAGCAGTATGGGGTTAACCGGGAAGTTGAATCCACAAATGGTGACTAGGGGGAGTTATGTTCATGGGATACAATAATTTCCATGCTTTCCTTTTTCACCGAAATCTATAATTGTATTATTTAGGGTAATGTTTGGATTTTTTTTCTAATGTTTTGGGATATAAAAGAATGTGTTGAACCAAAATCAAAAAGTATGTTCACTATTCCTGAATGAATAACTAATGTACATGTTACCACATCATTTTCGGGATTTTCATTGATGGTAGTGATGAAAATATGTCACCATTGTTTCCATGGTGGTTTTTGGTTTCCTGTGAAAACCCTTTCCTTAGGGAACTAGTTCTCAAAGTTTCCAGGTTCTCTATAGTTGTAGAAATAAACAATGAGTTGCGGATCAAATGGATTGTTCCTTTCCTATATCATAGTACCAGGTTTTTCTTGCTTGAAATCGATGGCTAGGTGTCCTTCCTTCCTGAACCTAAATCATTTCCTCATCTCTATCAAGAAATTTCTATGGTGATTCTTTCTACACCATTGGCAAGTTTGATGTTGTAATTTTAAATAACTATTGTATTTAACAATCGGAAAACCAGAATTAAAGTCTAATTTCATCTTCTTATCCTTATGGAACCCTAGATATTTTTCGATCTCCATCTCATCATTGAGGGTACATCGGACAATATCATCATAGCTGTCAAAGTTGTAGATCACTAGGGAATTATGTAGGCTAGGTTTTATCCCGCTAAAGAAGTGGTCAACCATGCATTCGGGGGTAACAAAAATTCTATAGGCATATTTTGAAAGTATGGTTAATTTTTCCTCGTATTCTTTAAAAAAATCATTATATTTTTTTTGAGTGCAAGGAAATATTTTTTCATCTGAAGACGAAGGGTACAAGGAAAATATTTGTCCAAAAACATTTTTTCAGAAACCCTTCCATCCCATCACCATTATCTCTTCCTCAGTATTCATATTTTTGATAAATGTCCACAATTTATTAGCTTCACCCACTATATGATATGCAGTCATAAGAACCATCTATTTTCCAAAACATTGAAAAATAGAAAATATATTCTCAATGGATTTGAACCATTTTTCGGCAATTTTCGGACCCAATGATTCATTGAAATAGGATTCCTTGGTGTCATGAAGCTCTAAATTGTGACTTGTTTAGGGAGGGTATGTTTCTATTGACCCATATTTTCTTCAAAACATGCGTTAACTAATATAGTATCACGATATGTTTTGTTAATCATGCTCCCATAGGATTGGTAATCTCATTTAACAGTCAACACATTGATCTTCACATTAATTTTCATCCCGGGTCCTCCTATTTCCAGCCATTACCTAGAATAAAACAAAAAATTAGGGGTAAGTATTTTTAACTATTAACCACATAAGGGGGAGTCCAATGAATAAAATGGATAAGTTATCAACTACATTTAACTTATTAACTTAGGAATTTATAAGCTTTGATCTATGTTATCCATGATCTACTTCCAAACATATATTCATAGGGGAATTGTTTTGTCCACTTAATAATGATTCCTACTATGATTATTAATTTAATGAAGAATACCCCATAGGAGTTTCAAACCAAGAGTGTAGTAAGGATAGTTTTCATGAACCAATTCCCATTCAAGTCTAACTCAAAGCAATGTTTTCGTGTTTAACCCCTAGATACATCCATTCTAGAGCCACAACTACTTGTTCATATCTAGATAGAGATGTATTTTCTTGATAAACCACTTACTATATAATCAAAAAAAATTAGGTATTCTTTTCTCAAACATAGTCTTATCAATATGCCTTTTAGTATGTATTTCTAATCCTAATTCCAAAAATAACTAAACCTATCCTTGGATTCCAACATAACAACCCTACACTTTATTCCATTTTTAGACATGATTTATTACATAAAATTTCACTTAGTACAACCCAAAAAATCTCTAGGCCTATTGTATTTGGGTATTATGAACATTAAATAAAAACATAAGTTATAAAATACAACATCTTTATTGAAAACATAATTTACAGTACCACAACATTCCTTCATACTTAGCATTGCATGGGATAACTGGAGGACATACAAAAAAAGGGGTGAGCTATGAAGCCTATTAAGAGATTAAATAAGAAATGACATGGAGAATACAATAAATGTTAGTAAATATAAATATCAATGGATCATAATATAAACATGAACCTAAAGTAATGATATAAAATGATCATCATAACATTAAAATGTGGCATCTTCTTAAAACATTGCATCATTAACGTAAACAAATCAGGTAAACTTCTTTCCCAACATGATGGAAAAAACTCATATAAAGGAATCAGGTAAACCCCTATCTCAACATGGTATATCAGGATACTAAAAATTACCCAATTCATTAGAGCACTATCCAGGTGCACCCTTCATGACCATTTTAATCTCATGCTTAAGTGTGCCACATAGATCATATGAAATGGATTCATTCATCATCAAAATTTATACCGTGATAAAAGAATTTGGAATACATAAGCGAAATTCTATAATCAATATGTACATGTGAATAAATTTGAATACCCTATATAGAGAAATGGTCATGTTATTCACTATATGATGGTTTTAGCATGGAAAATCACGGTGCAATTTTGGAAGTATAACAACGTCAAATGTAGATTCACAAAATGTGTTGATGGGAGAGAAAGGGGTATATAATTATTTAGACATAAAATGGGAATAAGGGGATCATGTAGAATAATATAAAAACATTTGAAATGGAATTTTAGATTCATAATATAATATAAATTCTTGAATTGAAATGAGGATAGAGAATTCCTTACAAAATTTTGGCATTGTAACGGGTGCACATGAGAGAGATTAAAGAGAGTGAAAGGGGTCAATCATAATTCAAACCTAATAAGGAAATTATGGGGGAGGTGAAAAAACATACCCCATCATTGTTAATTGAAAAATAAAAGGGTATAACTATATAAGGAAACTTTGACAAAAATGAGAAATGAATGAAGCCTTACGTGATTGTGTGACCTCAAAATATTGAATATGGGATTCTTGAGAGCTTGGGTGCCTTTTGGGATTATAAAGAGGGTATATAGAATAGGGACATGATCCAAGTATTGTGAGTTAAGAGAATTGAAATATTTGGTGGGTTTATATAGGAAATGAGAGAGAAATTATTTAATTTTTCAATAATGTAGGTTTTTGATTCTATATACATAAATTTTCAAAACCACAAACCATACCATGGTTTTTGCCCACTGTTTTTTCCAAATAGGCATGGAAAAAATTATTTGATAAAGAAATTGGATGAATATATTAAAATATTAGCCTTTCTTATGTAGAGGTGAGTCATATTATTAATGAAATGAACTAAAACTCATTAAATATGTTTTACATTTTGGAGGATTCATTAAGACATTATAAAATAAGTCAAATAAATCTAAAATCACGTTATATTAAAGATAAAACATAGATTCTGTCGAATATACCTTTATGGTATTTATTACATCACTATTGGGACATTATGATGTCATAAAACACATTATATATTTATACGCTATTTAAATTTTACCCAAATATTCGACTTTCTCACAAATTTATAAAAAATAAATTATTGGATAATTTCAACACCATGAATCAAAAAATAATATTCATTTTATCTTAATAATTTTCTAAATATGTTAATTTTAACTTTTAAAATGAGAACGACATTTATTGAAAAATTAGCATGTTTTGAAAAAAATAGTTTTAAAACCTTATTAAAAATTTAATTTGACTTCATAAAATTTATATACTCAATTATTATTAATAAAATTAATTTTATTATAATATTTTATTAAAATATTAATGATTTTAAATATTCATTAATTACTTAGAATAAATTTTTAAAAAATACACTTTCTGTTTTATCATATAAAAATATAACTCTTATCAAACTGATTACCTAATCATTTATAGATTAGGCACTAATATATTCCTCATTTATAATATTTTTTTATAAAATTATAAATAAAAACATAATAAATCCTATATTTCTCCAAATTACCATTTTTACCAGAAAAATCAATTTATTGAATTTGTCCTTTTTAGGAAAGACTATTCCCATAAAGGAATTGATTGAATACAATTTTTATTTATTAAAAGGGATTACATAATAAATAACTACAACCTTGTAACATAATCCCTTATAAAACCCACGTACGACCTAAGTGTATGGTGTGTGATGGCAACAGACTCTTGGGGTGGCTCATATAATATCACACGGGTGGCAGTTTCAATTTACTTAAATGTCTCCTGTAGGGAATTCTGTTCAATATTAACGTATTGAATCTCGGATTGAGATTGTTCAATATAAAAACCCAATGAAACTACCTTTTTTACGAGCTCCGGCATATGATCGTCGTATGTCCTGAGTCTATTGGATGAGGCCATCATATACTTTGTTTATGTCAAAAGGATTCATTAGAACCTTATATTTTAATTAGTTTTGATATCATTATTCAACGACAAATTATCAATGCTAATGATACTTATCGGTCATTTAAACCTAATAAAAAAAGAGTACATGTGTTTTCTATATCCATAATACATTAAAATAAATGTATGTTTATTCATAAATGATTGGGTCGTTACAGCATGGGTTAACTCCCAGACCATGGAAAGACCTCTGATATGGCACGATATTTAGTGAAAATCTTGAAGTGTATGTATTGGGATTCAAGAATTATATTTTGGATAAATAATCATGAAACATCTAAGGATTTTTACACAACATTTTTCTTTATATGTTTTAAAACATTTTTGAATGGTTTTAATTATAATGAAGAGTGATTTAGTAGTATGATGATAATATTTAGATTGGATAAAGAGATGATTGACAATATTGGGATGGTATTGGTGACCAGTAAATTGGGTAATGATTTGATAAAAATTTATTTTGGTAATATTTTGTGATTTTTATTTAATGTTTTTAATATATTCAATAGTCAATGATGATGAAGAAGTACTATGTTGATTTTGAAAGTATACATGTTTTCATGTGATTTTAACATCAAAGTTATGGATACCCTCAAGGGTTTGTAAGTTTAAGGTTGATCAAAAATTTAAAATCGTATACACTCCCTTTTGAGGTTTTACGTTATGGGATTTTGAAGTGATTTAAAACATTTTTGGGGTTTTCAGAAGAATACTCTATTAAGGATTAAATAACCCTTTGGGTTAATCTAATTGTAAGATAATTATGCTCGATTATAGAGTAAGATATAAATAATCTTGATGTTTGAAAAGTAATTCATTAAAATTGAGATATTTCTAATATAT
This sequence comes from Viscum album, assembly GCA_963277665.1. Classification (NCBI taxonomy): domain Eukaryota; kingdom Viridiplantae; phylum Streptophyta; class Magnoliopsida; order Santalales; family Viscaceae; genus Viscum; species Viscum album. The sequence continues at coordinate 233,638,359 of OY728119.1, forward strand.
TTATGGTCATGATAATGAGTTCGGTTCTGGTCAGTATCAATATCTTATTCATGATATTTTTTGGATATTTAATAAATTATATGATTATATAATGATTTATCATGGGGATTAATCATATTTTGTGAATTGTTTCATTTGGGTGAGGTATATGCAATCTTTTAGTTTAACATGAAATTCATTATAAAAGATTATTTGGTAAGAATGAAATTAAAATTTTGGTAATGTAAGATAAAATGTATGAGATCTCCATTGATATTAATAAATTCTTTAATGTTGAAGTTATTATTTTATCTGGGATGTATGGTTATTTATACATTGATCTAAATGGAAACATTATTGGTATTGTGAAATTTTTGAGTTAAATTGGAAGGATTGTACACCATGAATATTATCTTACATTGTTCAAACCATTTAGTTTTTAAATAAATAAAGAATAAAATAATATCTATTTTTTAATTATAATGTTTATTTTAGTGCTTTAGGTATAAAAAATTCATTTCGAATACTCAATGTTTGGAGAAAGAGATGAGTTTGTGGTGGAAATTGGTTAAAGGATAAAATTATACTTGTGAAGTTTATTTAATTATGTTCTTAGTCAAAATAGTGAAGTAATTTCTTAAATATAAGAAAAATGTCTTGAAATATACATGTTGTCATATTACATTCATTTCTAATGAATTAGTTCTCCATTCACCAATCACATATTTATAGATTGGTGGACATTAAATTTATCCTAAACAGGTTCCCTACCACTCTCTTTCAGTCCTTGGATGTTACTTTTCACTTTCGTTCCAAAATAGTCACTTTTCACAAATTTTCTCCTATTTGGAAACTAATTTATATGTTATTCTAGATCACATTTGTATTTCCCTCTCCCTCTTTCTTGGTGGATGTTTTATTGACCATATTGACGATGTAGGTTTTCAATAAATAAATTTTTAAATATTTAACCCTTGACTAATGAGAACAAATTCAAATTGAGAAGATGTGATTTATTAAATGAGAGAGAATGTAACACCTTGAGATTTTAAAAGAAAAACAAAATGTTTGATAGGGTATTCAACATGCACCACTGATCATAAAAGGCAATGAAATATTATTATTTAATTATGACTATTAAAACCAAGTTGTTAAGTTATAAAGTATGAATAAGATTAAAAAATTATAAAATATATATCTAACTCGATAACATTTTATTGATTTATTTTTAAGAAATAAATATTCAATGTTTAGTAAAGTCATATTATGCTTCAAAAATATGTTTCTTTAAAAAAATTATTAATTTTTTTGATTAAATATTATATTTAATTTTTTCCAATTATATAAACATTATTTTATAAAATAAACATAATTTTTGAAATGATCATATCAAATTTAATTTAGGGGTTTTTTGAGATTCTTTTTCTAAAAAGATTAATTTTTTATGAATATTTAAAAAATACTGATTTAAATTGAAAACTATATTTTTTTTGTGTATTAAAATAGTTCCATTTTGTTTAAAAAAAAATTTAAATAAGAATTAGTAATATTTTGTTAATAATAATACAATTATGTTCATTGGGATCAATTTTATTGTTGGATTTAGTATAAGAAAACATTTATACAAAAAATTATTTTCCCAAAACACTAGGTGAAAAAGGTATTTTTCCAACAGTCTATTTCCAATGAGCCTGTCGCCCATCACACATAGTACTTATGATGAGACTATTTGTGATGAGCCTATCTCCCATCACAAAAAATGTTTCGAAAGAATACTATTTATGATGGATATCAACCCAAATATGATCCTTTATCACCAACACACTTATTTAATGTGGGTTCTATTTGCAACGGCCCACGTCATCTATAGTCCCAATGCTAAAAATCTCATATATATATATATATATATATACACACATATATATTCCCCCACATGATTTTATAAATCTCATTTTTCATATGATATTTTCTCTACACCTCTTCTCTCCACTCATACTCTTTATTTATTTATTTAAAAGTTTAAATTTTTATAGGGAAAGAAACTTTATGAATTTTCATTCGATACAATCTTAAATTTTAAGGTATTTATTTAATTTTTTTATTTTTAATTAACATATATAATTTTTTATTAGAAATTAGTATTATTAATTAGCAGTAATTATTTTTATTTATAAACAATTATTTTTAATTAGTAATAAATAGTTTTAAGTTGTACTATTAATTATAAATTACAAATATTTAGTTTTAATTAAAAATAATTATTTTCATTTAGAATTAATTAGTTTTAATTTGAAAAAATTTGTTTTAATTATTAGTAAGTAGTTGAGATTAATTTTAATTACTTATAATGATAAATAAATTGTAATAATTAGTAGAACATAGTATAAATTTTTATAACTTAATAATATGTAATAACAATTTATAAAAATTTATAATAATTAACAGCAAATAGTAATTAGTAGTAATTAAAACTAATTAGTACTAACTGACACTAAATATTAATAATTTCAACAAAATTAATTAAAATCAGTAGTAATCTGTACAAATTAGTGGCAATCTATAAAATTAGCAGCAATTCATAGAAATTAGTAGTATTTATTAGTAATGATCGATAACTAGGAAAACATGAGTTAATTATAAAAACAATTAGAGGAAAAGAGCCATAATTATTAAAAAATAATAGAAATGAGTGGTAATTATTAAATATTTGAAAAAATGAGATTTTTTTTTGATAAAATTAGAAAAAGTGACCGTTAATTAGTTAAAATTAGCAAAAGTGAGCGATATTTAGTTAAAATTAGCAGAAATGAGTGGATGATAGAAAACATTAGTGGAAATGTGTGTTAGATACTATAAATTATGGTTAATGATTAATACTTAATAAAAATTACTAGTAACATGTTATACAAAGAAAACAACTGATAAGGAGTAGGAAATAGTACAAAATATTGGTAATGAGTTGTAATTATTAACAATTATTAGAAATGAGTGTTAATGAGTTAAAAAAAATCAAAAATCGGTGGTAGTTTGTCAAATTAGTGGAAATGAGTGGTAGTTAGAAAATTTAATGGAAATGAGTGGTAGTTAGTAAAAATTAGCTATAATGAATGATAGTTAGTAAAAAAATATCTATAATGAACAGTATTTAGTAAAATTTATCAGTAATGAGTAGTAGTTAATAACATTTGTTTGAAATGAGTGGTACATAATAAAAAATCTTGATAGTGAGTTTTAATTAGTAAAATATTTACCAGTAATGAGGATAAATTTGTAAAACAATTCGACAATAAGCGGTAAATTGTAAAAATTTCCGATAATTCTCGCTAATTTAAAAATAATTATCCTTAATGAGTGGTAATTATAAAAAATTATGGGTAATGAGTGGAAATCCATAAAAAAACCGATAATGAGCAGTGATTAGAAAACAATACTGATAACGAATTGTTATTAGTAAAAAATAATGATAATGAGTGGTGATTTGAAAAAAATATCTCTGACGAGAAGTAATTAAAAGACATTATTGATAATGAGCGGTAATTATTAAATGATATTGATAATAAGAGGTAATTAGTAAAAAAATACTGGTAATGAGTGGTAGTTAGAAAAAAATTTATAAGAATGGGTGATACTTAGTAAAACTTATTAACAATGACTAGTAATTATAAAAAATTACCATTAACGAGCAACAATTAGACAAAATTAATGGTAATGAGATATAATTAGTAAAAAATATCATTAAAAAACTATAATTAGCAGAAATTACTAGTAACGAGCAGTAATTAGAAAAAATAATTAGTAATGAGCGGTAATTAGAGACAATTATGATTAATGAGATGTAATTTTTAAAAATTATTATTAATGAGAATTAATTACTAAAATTATAGACAATGAGTATTAATTAGGTAACATTATTGGTAATAAATAATAATTAGTAAAGAAATTAGTAATGGGTGAGGATTAGTAAAAATTTCTAATAGTGAGTGATAATTAGTAAAACAATATTGGTAATGAGAGGTATGTTGTAAAAACTACTTTTAATGTGTGGAAATTAGAAAAAATATTGATAATGAGTGGTGATTAAAAAAAATACCTAGATAATAATTATAACAAGAGAAAATTACCAACAATGATACGTAATTAGAGAAAATTACAGATAATGAGAGGTAATTATAAAAAAATTCATGTAATGAGTGAAAATTATTAAAAAATACCTGTAATGATTGGTACTTAGTAAAAAAGAAGAACTAATCAGAAGTTAGAAAAAATTAGAGGTAATGAGCAGTTATTATAATAATTATCTATAGTTAACCACTAATAATCACAATTAGTAATAGAAGGTATACAAAGTGGCATGAGGAAAGCATGAACTAGAGGGGATGAAGGGGATGGGATATTGAAAGAATTATAGTGCCAAAATTATTTCCCTTTTTATCACCTCCACCCCCTATGCTCTCTAATTACCTTGATGGAAGCATAGTGTGGAGGGGTTGAAGGTGATAAAAAAGGGAAAGAATTCAAGTTCCCCTATTCTCAGACTCTTTGGAGGAGAGGCATGCATGGGTAAAATCACAGGTTTATCCATGACTGCATCTTCTCCAAATGGTATGATGTTGGTTCATTAGAATTCATTGACTCCATCGTCAAATTTTTTCCTTGCACTCTATTGTTACTTCATTACTTTAGGTCGACCTTCTATTTTTGTTAATGGTAATTACTGATAATTATAAAAAAATATTGGTTATTAGTAAATTTTAGTTGTAATATTTAGTGTTATAAAAATTTATTGGTAAATATATAGAATTGATAATATTAACATATATTTTTTAATTTTTTTTATTATATAATTTTTTTGATAATTTGTTCCTTATATCAGATAAATCATATGAGGTAATTTTTTCATTTTTTTTATATAAATCTATAATAAAGAAGTAAACAATAGTTTTTATTACAAGACTGTGATTGGATAATCATCACATAAATCCATTTGGTTCTAGTATAAATTCTATATATATTGAGGGTGTTGAATCTTTTTTATTATTTACATCAACTAACCCAAAATTGTTTTTAGAATAGGTAATAAAATATATGTGTATGAAATGTGATATGAGAATATTTGAAACATTTGACAATGTTGGGGGGTCATCAATAGCATTTTGGATATAAGAAAGTTTATATTTTTTGGCATCAACATGGTGAAATTAGTTTCATAGAGGATACAAATAATTTGGTTCTAGATTTATCGTGGCTTCAAACATTAGTAAATTAGGATACTAGTATTTCTTTTAAAATATTAGAAACTCAGAATGATGTTGATTTAACTCCTCGGTTAGATCCATCTTCATTTTAAGATTCGATAATGTCTTTTATTGATTCCTTATATCCTAGTTTCAACATAAGAAAAATTGATTCAAAATATATGGCTATTAAATAAGATAATGGAATTCCAAATAGATTTTTTCATCAAATATTCTCTTTGGTTAAATCATTATTACCTAAATTAAATGTGTTGCCTACCAATTTCTATGAGAGAAATCATTTGGTTAATAATTTTGGTCTTGGTTTTAAAAGGATTCATGCACGTTCAAATGATTTCATCTTATATTTTGGTGAAAATTATTTTTTAGCCAATTTTCATACAAGTTTACAATTGATGTATATGGAGGCTCAACAAGGGAAGTCTGTATTGGTTCCGATTAAAATTTTTACTTATTTATCACATACAAGAATATTGAATCATTTATTTATGTATCATAACACAATTTCAATTATGTAATGGCACAATTCCAATATTTTAATCTATAAAATAAAAATCATCCTTAATATGGTGATTCATGGAATCAATTTGAACATGTACATCCTTCTGTTTTCTTCAGAAGCCTATAACATGTGATTGGGCCTTTCTACAGATTGTATCTGTCTATTGGGTTCTTAAGGTAGCCAATATTATTTTTGGACCATATTTTTAACTCAGTAGAACTTATGTCCTTTGATGTTGAAAAATGAAACATATATCATTTTAATATCATTAATTCCAAGGCATCTAAAAAATAATATTGATGTTTATTTCTAGATATTGATTGATGAGTAAAATTTATTGTTGAGAAATGGGGTGAGTTCATAAGTTGTTGTAACGAACTAGAATTTCCCAATTAAATATTAATTAATGTGGAAAATCTATGACTTCCCAAAATATTTAATATTATTTGGATAATGTACAAATAGCCGAAAGTAATGTCCATATTTTATAAGTTATAGAAAATCATTTAATCTCATCAGTGGGAGAAAAACTTTTTTTTTACTGTCGTCACAAATTTCTTCCAATTTATTATCCATTCCAGAGGAACATAAATCATTTTACAAAAGGTAAAACTGAAAGATTTGAAAATATAAAAATAATCTCAAGTATTGATTTAAAATCTATTATCTCTTCACCACCTCCCATTACCTTTGGATTGACTATAAACCAAAAAATAGATGCCTTTGGGAAAAATCAAAATTGGATTAAATGAAGTATTTTTTTGCATCTCCCATATTGGTATAATTTTTTGGTCTATCAAATGTTGGATATCATGTATATTAAAAAGAACTATTTTGATAATATATTATATTTAGTTTTGGAAACACCTAGTAAGACAAAAGATAATGTACAGGCATGATTAGATATTGGTCAAATTTACAGGTGACTAGATCTTTTATTGTTTGAAAACGAAAGATCAAAAAATTCTAATGATGCTAAAATCGTATTATACTCATTCCAAAAAATGATATATTATTTTGTTAATGGATTATGGATTTAAGGCTAATAGATGGTTATGTTTCAAATTTTTCAAGATGCTTGAGAAAAAATCACATTACCATATTATAAAGTCAAGATTTTCTTGTTATAATTAAAAGACATCTACTGATTGGATTTAGTGATTTTGTTGAGTTCTTAAATTTAGGATGTTCTAACTATAATATCATATTTTCTCAAAGTCATTTTCCTAGAGACCACATAATATAATGAAAATAGTTGACTACATGAATATGTTATTTTAATTTTATATCAACCAGAAAAAAATATTCCATATTTATCTAATTCAATGGAACATTTGATATTACCTTTTATGCATGAAGAAAAATATAGAGGGCTGGTATAGTTTAATGGGCATACTGATATGAGAGATACACACAAAAATTATAGAAAAGGACACGTAAAAAATCATCAATTTAAGGATCAATTGCAGAGGCTTATTTGAAAGGAGAAATTTCATTTTTATCCTCTTATTATTTTTAACCTGAATATACTTACAAACATAACTAAATGAGCTATAATGAATAAAATTTTGATGATGAAATGAACATTCAATTATCAGTTTTTAATCATGCCCAAAATTCCTTTGGTGTATTTCATGTGTGATGGTTTTCAGATGATGAATTTTATATGGTTTATACATATGTTATTTTTTACTCTGAAGAGATGAAATAATTTGTATAGTGATTTCTACTATCACCTATCATTTAATTTTTTTAATTTAAATTAATATTATTTTATATATAGATTATATGATGATCATATCAAGAAACAGTTTCCCAAAATTACACATTCTTCCACAGAAGAATTTTGAAAATATAATTTTTCTTACTAGTATCAAATAATGTTAAAATAAATTATATAGTTTAACATATTCAATGAATATTTTTTATTTCTTTTTTTTCTAATTGTTTTTAAAATTTTCAGGTATCACAACAAACTGATAAAATTTATAATATATTCAGAGTATTGAGTAACCCACCATTAAAATAGTTAAATATTATAATTCATATGTGATGAATGGTTTTGGATTACAAACACATGAATATGGTCAATTAAAAGAAACAAATTAATATTAGTGATTTATTGAGAGGATCTCATCACACAGAATAAGCATTTGAATTTTATGGAATATTGGATGAAATAATTGAAATGTATTATCTGAGACAGAATTATGTAATTATTTCTAAATGTCATTGGATGGATATTGATAGAGTATTTCGTGTTCATCAATTCTATGTAATCATCCACATTAAAAAAACCTTCTTGTAGTAAATGAATCATTTTTATTATAACATAAAGTACATCAATTTTATTATTCAATTTATTTTCTTCTTTAGAGAGTTAATTAATTGGTGAATTAGTATAAAAATTAAATCCCATGAAAAATAGTTTATGAAAAGTGAGTGTGGATTTGTTGAATTGTAAAGAAAATTAAAATTTTTAGAGACAATTCAAAATACATATGTTCCACAAAGAGACATGAATATCGATTATGACACTCCATATATATAGGTCGATGCTGATGATGATATTGATAATGTAACTAATGAATTTGAATTAAAATTTTATAATAAGGTGGGAAATCCTATAGAAATTAATGACACAGAGGTGGAAGATGAATATATTTATACTGTTGTATATAAAGATGAGGATGAGGATGAAGAGTGACATAATAACATGTTATGTATAGTGAAAATTAATATATATAATACTAATTATGAATTATTTGTTATCAATTTTTTTGTGTATGATATGTATGATGAATCTTTTTAGGAGATGTTTTATATCCTTGAGGATATTTATATCCCTGGTGATGAGAAAGATGTTTCATCATCTGACCCTCATGTTATAAATAGTTCACCATTGACTCGGAGGGGTTGTGGTCTTGAGAGATGGATGATTCCTTACCCTATTTCAGAGTGACATCAATATCATGATTTCGCTCCATGAATTCATAAGTATTTTCTGATTTTTAATTTATTTTATTTTTATTATCATTATTTTTAATTAATTAATTTTTTTACTAATTGTTTTATTATTTGTTATATTTTCCATAACTATTGGACATGGGTGTTCTTTTTAAAAAAATTTATTTTTACGGAGCATGGGTGATGTGGGAACATATTCCCATTGTTGTTTGGAACAAAATGCTTGATCAATGGAAGATTTGTATTTAGAAAATAGTTATTTTAAAATTTATTTAATTATCAACATTATATTATTAATTATTTGAATGTTTTATGTTATCTCATTGATGATAGAACAAGGACCTTTATATGAGTGGCCTACATGGGTGAGTATTGCTATAATTTTTTTCATAACTTGAGGAAGAGATCAATGAATTTATTTAGAGTCTCCATTTTTTATCAGTCTTGTTGTAGCAATCATGTTGAGTACATCTCCTCTCAGTTCTTGTTTGTACTATTCTCATATTGGGTGGAAGATACTTTTAGAGGGGATCATCATTAGGTCAGCTGAACCAGGAGAGGAAGGTTGTTATACATGGAGCTTGTAGTCCTTTTTTTAGTACTAATTGATGATATATGGTAAGTACCTTTATTAAATAGTTTATAAAACTATAAATGTAAATGTCTTATTCTATTATTCATATATGTTGTTGAGAATCCTTGTATTATAGAGATCGATGTTTCTAAGAGTATGTACAATCATGATTTCATTGGTGATATTACTGGGGTTCGATAACAATATATTGTGGCACGTACAATTTTTCTGAGTTTTATAATTAACTAAAAATAATATTTTAACTATTTTGATTTCCAATTTCATTTGAAAGAGTCATATGAGGCCTCATATTCTCACAAACTTGATGAGAGTCAGGCTGATACTGATGGTATAACCACAAGTTTAGTAGGATTCGATGATGCAGCATTAATGTAGGCAACTCAATATGATTTTGAGAAAGGATAAGTTTTTTGTAACAGTTCTTGATTGACACGTGACAATTATTATCATATTATTGTGCTTTTATTATCTTGTTTGATGGGAGCTTGTAAAGAGTCATCATCATAGACTATATAGCATGAAGATAATTTTTAATCTTAGGATGATATTATTGAGACCCATCACAGATAGTATAAAGTGTTTCATCTATAGCTTGAGTGATAGGAGGAGGATCCGTGTTGGTCGCATAAGTTGTGGCAGTTGTAGATGATGGAGTACATGTGACATTTGACACATGGTATAAGGAGGGAGTTCACTACACCACCTCCCCAAAATGACCCTCTCCCTCCTTAGTGATTGAAGAATTTGTTTTAGATTTATTATGATTAACATTTGAATCAATATTATTTCATAAATATTGTTATTAATTAATAAAATTCGGGTTTTATATATTGTGTTTTTATGTTATTATGTCATTCTTATTTTTATTATTAATATATTATTAATATATTATTTATATTACTATAATGTTTTTTATTTTTTATTTTTATGTTTTATATATTTTTTAAATTTATTAATTTTTTTATATTATTTACTTTTTTTGTATTTTATATTTTCTTGCACTGGGAGATTAATATTATAGTAAATAATTATTTCTAATGGTAGATAACTATTGTTGCAAATAATTACATATATAAAATTATTAAAACTATTTACAAGGGGGTCTCCCTTAACAAAAAAATTATGACAGATGATCATAAAAAAATTGTTTTTATGATGTCTTTTTCAGCAATGAGATGTTTGTGATGGGACATCATCACAGATATTTCCTAATCTAGTAGTTAAGAACTATATTTAAGCATATAATGTAAATAAATTAAAGTAATCACTATTGATGAGTAATTTTAATAAAATTTATATAATACTTATTCACTCAGATATTTTAATCAATCATCTAACATTTTTACAATGCATTAGATAAAAATAAATTCCATTTTATAAATATAAAGTATTTTTTTCTAAAAGTAGTTTTCCATGAATTTTACTCACTTATTTTAAATTTAATTTATTTCACTTATAGATATTGATTGTATTAAAATTGATTCAATATTTGGAATAATAATGTACAAATTTTGTAAATAGGCCCCTTTTATTTTTTGGGCAATGTAAATACTAACCATCTAAAATTTATTACCATGATAAAGGGTAAATCTCGTTAATATTGGATAAAATTATGTGTTAAAGGCATATTTTCATCACATTTATTATTGGATGACTTTAATTCCTACCTTATCATATTATTCTCAAATAGTTTTTTTAAAGTACATTTTTCCCTAAAGATGACCAATATAATATTTATTTCTTGGAAATATACCATGTATCACTCTCTTAGTTTTAAATAACTATTATATGTCCATATAGGTACAAAAGAAAGTTATGAATAAATATAAATGTAAATTTTATAAATAATAAAATTATATTCATGATTAAAATTTATTTATAATTTCTAGTGATTAAATGATTATCCTAAATGCATACACAACCCTAGTATATTATTTTTTCATTTAATAGAACAATAAAATAAATTATTTTTAAAATATTCAATGTAATATAATTTGAGTGATTTGTATTATTCAAAAAATATTTTAAATAAATTTACCATATTATTAATCTATAAAATTATTTTATTATAACTCCAACTTTTTATTTATGTCATTTCAGTTAATTTAAATCAATACTGTGAAAATTGACATTAATGACATTTCATCAAAATAATATTTTTTAAACTATTTTAAAAAATAAAAATATTGATAAGGTGACAGGTGGATAATATATGGTCGAAATAATTATTTATTTTCTATTTATGAATGAATTTTTACCTTGTAAATATAATTATAACCCTTTAAGAGTAAAAAATATGATATAGTTATTAAAGTTAAAATTTATTAACGAAGACCTTAATAAAAATGATATGGTTTAAAATGAAATATAAATCTATCTAAATTTTATGGGTTGATGGTATTCCATATCTATAGCACCTTATATTTTACCCTAGTCTATTGGGAATCATTTGTCTTAATTCTAACATTATTATAATTTCATGTTTTAAGAAATTCCAAAAGTGGCCCTCTCCTCAATTATAAAAGGGCACCCCTCATTTGTCTTCTTCATAAACATTTGAGCCGTACAACGCTACCCTTCCATGAAAATATACCTTATCAACTTCCTTAAACACATTCTATAAGTTCTTTTCTTCCCAAAATAACAACCCTATGATTATTAAGAGGATATCTAATGGAGTTCTTTCAAAAAAGATATAGTCACCTTAATGGGTCACTTTCTTTTTTTACTTCTTTTTTAACTCACATAAATCTTTGGTATTGATCCTAAAATAATAAATTATGTATATTAATTATAAAAAAATTATATTATGATTATGAAATCACAATTATCTACCCTCTTTATCATCAAATTGGATATGAAACTATCACCCATGCATACATATGACTTACCATCTCCACAGAGTGATACAATTCATTTTCCACCCCTATAGTTAATGGATAGTTATTATTAATGGTTATATATATATATATATAATTATCAGACAAAATTAAATTTCTAATCATAATATCACACATATATTTTTACTATCCAATCCATTGAAAAATAATAACATCACATGTGCGTACGTGTGGACTAACACCTCCACCAAGCATTGTGATTCATTTTTTATTCCCACTTTTACTTGGATCATAATAAGGATAGATATAATAAATATATATGATATATTTGATATTATCATAATTTTTTAAATATTCTTTATTATTTCCCTTTATTTTGTTCTATCAATCAAAAAGTAAAAACAATGTTCATGAGTACATACAACATGCCATATCCATGAATGGTGCAGTTAATTTTTATATCTCTAACATTTATGGATAAATATAAATATAAATATATAAATATTGAATTTATATTATATATATATCATTATAAACAATATGGGGATGATTTAATCCAGATCAATTCATAGAGACCAAAATTATTGAACAAAAACTTACACGAAAAACAATGTAGGTATCAACCAGAAGAGTGATTTTAATAAAGAATTGTAAATTTAATGGTTGTAAAGGTTTTAAGTAAATAATATATGGTATGATATATATTTTTATGTTTCTTTAATATATTTATAAAAAATAAATATTTATTATAAATTATGATTAAACATGTATAAATGATGTTGGTCCTAAGGTCGGGGATTTCTGTCTCACTTTTTTTCTGTGAGAACATGCCATATTCACATCATGTTTATTTTATGAGGTATGTATGATTATTATGAATGTATATTATTATTATTATTATAATGAAATATATGGTGATTTAAATATCCATCTAAAGTCCTTTATTTCATGGGTCTTATGGTTCATATGGTACCTAAGTGGAATGGGTTTTATATTATAATCCCATGATTTCTTAGGTTTATTTATGATTAAGTTTATGATAATGAATTATTGTAATATACCTTTCCAAACACTCATAATATTTCTTCTCATAAAGTTATTTATTTAATTTAATTCATTTTTTTCATTTTTCTATCTTTATCTACTCAAGAGACTGATATAAATATTTTAAGTAAAATCAGAATTTTTTTCTCTCTTTAGTCAAAAATACTTTCTATTCAATGTCCAGGTCTTTAAAAAATATTTTCAAGAATATTTTTACAATTCTATAATGAGTTTTAAAGTAATTTATACCCTTTTTAATTTTTTAATTTTTTTGAAAGGGATATTTCTGTCATTTTCTGAATGCGGTGCATTTTTTATTTTTTTATAAAATTATGAATGGAATATTTGATTTTAAATTTTATGAAAGGAAATAAGTTTCACACTATCATGACCAATCAGTGTTTTAATGATTTGATTACATGTTTTCAAGGTTATTTTAAAAGAATAAATTTTACTTAATATTTGGGAAAATTTAGATTCTAAAAAAGTGGTTTAAAATAAAAACATGTTATTTTCCTCAAGAAATATAGGAACATATCTTTTAAAGATATTTTTTCAACTAAGATTACATCCTTTGATGTTACATATGTTTTATTGGGGTTATGATCCAAGGGTTACATACTTATTATTTATTTTTATGTTTTATTTTTACAATGAACTGAAATTTATGAAACCATTTCCTTCTCCAATATTCTATTATGAAATAATGAAATGATTATGAAACCGGTTTATTTTTTAAGTGCAATACTATGATGAAATTTTTATGAAACATATTTATTTTAATGGGTTATAAAATAGTAAATTCTTTATAATCTTATGGAAAAAAATATATGATTTTTATTATATAATGGGTTATCCCAATATTATATATCCCTCTAATGCATTGGGTAAATATTGATATCACATGAGATAAAAAAGACTAGAATAGGGATTGAACCTAGTTTCGTAAGGGACAGTTTTCACTACGATAGTCTTGGGAGTGAACCTTGGATAGTATGATTGCTCAGGGAGTGAACACAATCCACTATGATAGTCTTGTAAGTGAGCCTTGACTACTATGGAAATTATTTTCTATGCTTATATGTGTGAAAGAAAATCTTGAGTAATTACAATTTTATACTCTCATAACTCATTTTCTTTTATTCTTATATTATTTATGTCTTAGGAACTTCCTTGATTTATTCCATGACGTAATATTATGATCTATGATACACATGGTATGATTTTTCAAAGGTTATTCTCATGTTATCATATCATTATGGTAATTTTATATTCGTATGATTATTGATATCTCTTATGTTTACCCTTGTTGAGCATCTAATATAACCTCTTAATGTGTTTCCTTTTCCCTGGGTTATGAAGAAATGTTATTGTGTGAAATTTATAATATGGTTAGTTGTTATAGAATGTTATGTGGGATATGATGTACTACACAAATGACCAAGTTTTTTATATATAAAAATTTACAAAGATACTAAAACTATATTATTTTTTTGTCTATTTTTATGTCATGTAATGAATATTGAACTAAAAAGATATAATGTCTATGTATAAGAATATATGGTTTCTATATCTAAACTACAAATTTTGATCCTTTTAATTTTTCTAAAATTTATCATTTGTATTACCCCTAATTACTAACTCTTCATATCCTCCATATACCATGAATATATTCATAGTTTTCCTTAGATACTTGAGGATATCTTTAATATCAATCCAATACTATACTACTAGATCTGTATTATAACCTCCTACCATGATCAAATCATTGGAAACATAAATAGTTATACATTATAGATCATATCGTAGAAGCATATAGGGTCTTACTCATTCTCTCCCTTCCCTATTGTATACGAGGAATCATTTTCTTTGAAGGATTTATACCTTGGGACACTAGATGAAATAATCTCTTGAAGTCTTTCATACTGAACCTCATTAGTATCTGGTTAATTTATTTTCCATTATATAGTATAAGTAACATCTTGGATCTATCATTCATTATATTGATCATTAAAATGGAGGATGATTCACCTAAGTGATTCATAGGGAAACACTTTCTCAACCTTTTATATAACCTCTTCTAGAAATGGAATATAATTTTCAATTAGTAATATTCCATCAATATATATTACAATAAAAACCGTACTCTCGGTAAACAGTCTATAAATAAGTGGATCACATTATCTCTTTCTGATACAAAATTATTTTATGGCTTCATCAAATAAAATATTCCCTGTCCTGGATTATTTCATTATTCCATTAATGGAACATTATAAATTATATTCCATCTTAGAATTTCTTTGAGTAATAAAACCTTCTAGTTGTGTCACATACGCATCCTCTAAAATGTTATATATATTCACCCAAGCTTATCATACATATATAATCCATCATTCATGATAAATATTCATTACATTATAGAAACACATGCCTGAGGACCATAATAGTTTAGTGACTTTGGAAAATTGGAAACATGAACAAACATCCATAAGTGAGCTATGTTTTTTCCTAATACATTATTTACAACAAACACCCTTCTTATATATATCATGGATAATACATTTCTTCATAACCTTGGGAAAGGAAACAAAAGAAAGGGTGAGATTAGATGCCCGGTAAGGGTAAACAAGGGAGATATGTAAACATAACATGAGTATAAGGGTATGAGGATATATGGATAAAATTTGAAACTCTTACCCTGATTATCAAATGAAATAATCTTGAATCATGGAATAATGATTGGTAGTTCATAATAAATGAATCATAAGAAAACATGAGCCATGAGATAATAATATTATCTTAATACAAGGAAGTGTGTCATACACATTTGAATATAAAATCATTTCCATATTTTTCATGGATCACAACAAAGGCTATCATATTAGAATGTGTTTACCCCCCAAACAGTAATAGTAGTCAATTTTCACTCCCAAGACCATCATAGTGTAAAAATTACATTACTAGATCAATTTCACTCCTTTTTCCAATCGTATACATCTCATGAGATAAAAATATTTACCCAATGCATTGGAGAGAAAAATAGGTCCCACCTATATCATAATGAAAACCCTATTAATTCATGCCATAAGATTATAACACATTAATAATATAATAACCCATGAAATGAAATGGGTTTCAAATTAAAATTAATCTAGTCTTAACCTTCATAAATTATATAGTTTTCATAATCATTTCATCGTTTCATAACTCGTAGAAAGAACCTAGTTTCATAAGTATTTCCTCATGGTATAAACCATGGAGAAGAAATGGTTTTCATAAACATCATTTCATCATAAAAATATATCATTCATTGAAATAATATGAATGGAATACTTGGATCATATCCCTAGAAAGGAATAGGTAACATAAATGGATGAAATCATTGATGTAAAATTATTGTTATCAATCATTTAGAACATTTATTGAGGAAAATATCCTTTCCACTTTGAAAAACGGTTTTTAAAATGTTAAATATCATAATAATATTTTATTTGAAAATATCATGGAAATATTTTGAAGTAATCTTTGATGAAATTATTGGTCATGATTTTGGAATATTTTTTCCATTCCATACATGTTAAAACAAAAATTCTATTCACATTTTTGATAGAATCCAAATGAGAATTGTTTACAAAATACATGAAGATTACATTCAATAATTCTAAAGAAAAACATGGTTGAAATTTTATTAAATAAATCATTTATATAATAAAAAACCCCTTTTTAATACAGTTTTAGAAAACATGGTTTTATAAGTAAATAAGTTTCTGATCGAAGAGATAAATAATGTCATATTTTCATAAACACATTTTATAAATAATTTTAATTACCAAAGAGTGGAAAATGGTAATATTAATTGAAGATATCACAAATAACTCTATGATAATAAAATTTATGACAATTATTTAGTGGTAGATCATGATAAATTAATATTTTAGAATTAATTATAAAAAATTCTAATAAACATTGATATTGTAACGTAAAACCCTTATCACTTTGGTAACACTGAATCATAAGCTCCATGAAAGGTTGAAATCCATTTAAAGATTAAAATATCAGGAGGATAAACTAATTAATGATATTACATGTCAATGGCTTTGTATTCACACCTCATAAAAGAATATAGGTGCATAATATAATATATGTCTACAAGAATAAAAATGAAGAAAAAAATACCTCACCTTAAGTCTTGACTTCCATAGTACTCGTTAAAACCTCATGTGTAATAAATGAAATTTTATTATAAATATATTAAATAAACATATTCATATATATAATACCATATATGGTTTTCTTGTGACCTTTTATTATCGGGTTATTAATAATTCCATGTTAAAGTCATGTTTATAACAATATCTATTTCGTTTTTCATGTTTAAATTTACAAGTTATTATTATCTTATTTTTACTTACATAATGGTTTCAAAAACTCCCAAATATTAACCATGATATAAGTATTATATATTATCATTATAAAATTATTTATAGTAATACATAAGATTTAGTAATAAAAATTGAATACTCCTTTTATGGAGACCGTATGTCATATGTACACATGAATGTTGTTTCCATTTTCTTGTTGGATTAAAGTAAAGTAAATTTAATGATATATATAATCATTACAGAATAATTTTTAGGTCATATATATCATAAATGTTTATTAAATCCATTATTAATACATTCCATGTAAATCATTAGTGAATCACATTACTTCATGATGTGGTAGTCTTCCATACACTTGAGTGACGTTGTCATATTTCAAAAAATGGAGAGTATTATGGTGTGTATGATATAAAAACTACAAGATAATAATAAAATCACAAATATAATATATAAATAATTAATCAATCATTATTTCGGTCCTAGATAGGTGGTAATGGTGAAATTATTGGCATTGGTTCACGGGGCAGTTGTCTGACATTCACATGAATGATGATTTCATAACCCCTTTGATGAAAGTGGAGATGTTTATAGGTCATGAAATAAAAATAAAAATATATCAGTATCTGAAATATAATGAGGATATTATATCATCATGTTAACAAAATAATTCTAGGTGGTAGTTTAATAAATAAAATTAATTCGAGTTGATTAATGCTACACCTTCTTCGGGTATCCTCCCTAGGTTTTCACGGAAATCCATCCTAGGTTGGATTTGTGTCCAAAATAAAGAATTTAGGAAGAGATAATGTAATTTATTAAATTATTTTTATATTAAATGGTATAACCAAATGATTTTAATGGTGTTAATAATAGAGTATTGGTGGTGGCCCTTTATTTGTGAGGTGAGTGGCACAGTTGTACATTTTTTAAAATAAAATGTGTACCCATGTTTTTTCACATTAAAAAAGGATCCAAAATAGATTAAATTATACCATTATAAATTATAGGGAATAAATATTTCCAAAAAATATATTTTTACAAGTTTATAGGTCCCATTAACCCATATCATTTTGTTTTACCCCTCAATAAACCTGTTTTTACCTTAACCATGATAATTAATTATTTATTATTTTTAGTATTAATTTTGGTAATAAATTAGTATTATATTATTAGAACATATATATTATTATGATTCCAAATATGGAATCAATTTTTCAAAATTCAATTAATATAAGTGGAAATTTTTAATTTCAAATTAATTCCACAAACGTGACAACAATGTATGTTTTGAAATAAAAAATACTCAAAAGCTTAAAATGATTTTATACGTGAATTCAATATGAAATTGATTAAAATGACCTAAATTGGATTATTGGATGTATAATTGAACTAATTTAACTTTAAAATAATTTAAAAATGTATTTTAACTATATAATTTAATTAATGAAAATGTATTTTTCAATTAAAAAGTAGTCTTTTTTACTATTTGTCAAAAAATGAATCTTTTTAGAATAATTTGAAAATTCCACCGATGATAATTTTTACATGCATATTTTAAAAATTAATTTTATTTTATAAAATTAATTTTTTAATTCCAGAAAAATTATTTTTTTGAATCTTCACAAAAATCATTTTTTTTAAATTGTATTTTAGAAACTTATAAAGTCTTTACAAAATATTAAGTTATTTTTTATCAATATGTTTTCTTTATATAAAAAATTATAATTTAATTTTTTAAAGTAGTTACTACTATTCATATCACTATGTTTAACAACTAGGTAACAATGGTTGGGTTTAAATTATTATACTAATAATATAACTTTGTTTTGTTAAAACTTAGTATCATGTGTAATGTAAACTAACCTAGTGTTGAATATAGTTAAAGATTAACACAATGTTACATATATCACACGATTAACTTATTGTTGTGTGTAATGTAAGATGTCAGTGAAATTTTATTTATTTTAAAAAAAATCATAAAAAATCATGGTGTTACATTATACCCCCTCAAAAGGAATTTATACCTCAAAATTCATCACTCTGAAAAAAATCAGGATACTTCAACATCATAATATCCTCATGTTCCAACATACCTTCCTCACACAGGTGGTTTCTCCACAATCATTTTATTAGGTAAGTGGCCTTGTTTCATATAATTTTTCTATATAAGCTAGAGTCTCTAATGGTGTTCTTCATAAGGAAGATCTTTCTCTAGTGGTACGACCTCTAAGTTTAGTACATTTGAAGGGTCGGGTGTATACTCTATCTGGAGAGATATAAGGAAAACATGGTAGGTTTTAGAGAGGTTTAGTGTAAGTGACATGTGATATGATGTCATCCATATATGATCAATCAATTCAAGGTGACAAATATATATTGGGATTGGTTTCCATTTCTTACGGAATATCATAACCTTCTTCCATGGAGGAATTCTTAGAGACATCTTATCACCAACATAAAATTGTAGATAATTCTAGTGGTTATCATTGTAACTTTACATTCATATCTAATCTACCTTGATGTGTTACTAAATGTATCTAAACATCTCTTCCATTTCTTCTGCTATCTAAGTTAATAATATATTTATTTCTTCAACTTCATTCCAACACATTGGAGCTCTACATTTTTTTTCCATCAAGGGCTTCATAAGGATCCATTTGAATGCTTGTGTGAAAGAAATTGTTGTATGATAACTCAACTAGAGGAAGGTTTTGATCCCTACCACTTTAGAAATCAACATAACAAGATCTCAACATATCCCTTAGGTTTTCAATTGTATTTTAAGATAGACCATCTATCTTAGGATGATATGTAGTATTGAAACTCAATTCCATATCATGTGTGTGTTGAATAATTCTCTAGAACATTGAGTTAAACCTCGTATCCTGATCAAATAAAATAGAATGTGGTACTCCATTTCACCTCAACAATTCATTAATGTATACACTAGAAATCTAATCTAGAGAGAATTATTATCTAATAGTGATGTAGTGTGTTGACTTAGTATGGAGATTCACTACAACCCATATATCATTATTCCTTATATTGGTTTTGGAGATTCCAACAATAAAATCCAATGTGATGTTTTCCTATTTACATTTTGGGATAGGTAATGGATGAAACATGCATTTATACTTTTCTCATTCAACCTTAAATTTCTGACATACCATGTGTCGAGATAAAAATTCTATGATATCTCTCTTCATATCATCCAAACAAATGTATTCTTCCCAATCCCTATACATATTAATACATCAATGATGGATAGATAATGAAGAACTATGAGCTTCATCAAAAAATCATTCATCAAGTCTGGTATGGATAGAATGTATAGACGGTTCCTAATCCTTATCATTCCATCATAATCAAAGTTAATCTTGGGAAGATTTCTAATCTCTTTTTAAAGAACTACATCTTACTTGTGCTCCTATTTAATCTTTACTTTGATGGATGTTTGGACATTCAATTAAGAAAATTAATATTTTTAAACTTCTTTCATGTTTTCCAGATCCATCATATTCAAATACATAAATATTGGATCCTTTTTTAACATCATCCTAGATATGTTGGCATGATCATTTCGACTCAAATCATATGCCACCTTCTTCACTTTCATCAAGTGGTAATATATTGAACAGTCATAATCCTTATTCAGATCTTACTATCTTATATAGTGCATGTTGAACACCTTACTTTTTAATATATACTTTATAATTTTGGGATTATTATATATATCAAACTTTTCCCTATAAATATAATGCCTCTATTTTTATTGAATCAATTACCACAACTAACTCCAAATCACATGTTGGGTAATTTTTCACATGAATCTTCAATTATCATGAGGCATAAGCTATAACTATGTAATTATTTGTAATAAAACATCCAAATTACTTTTTAAATGCATGACTATAGATTACAAACCGTTCTCTGCTATAGGGTAATGTAAGAACCAGTGCGATGACAAATATTCTCTTCACTTCCATGAAATTTACTCACATTCATCTATCTAGATGAACATGGTTCCCTTATAAGTTAACATGGTCAGAGGATTAGATATTTATGATAAATTCTTCAAAAACTATTCAGAATATAAATCTAATACAATATAAATATGGAAATCATTTATTATCGTTGGTCTGGGCCAACATTCAAAAACCTCCAACTTTTATGGATCTACTAATATACCCTCTATTAAGATTATATGAAAAAAATATAAAAACTTTTGCAGTCAAAATTCACCCATTTTAAAATTTCAAATAGGTTATTATTAAATTATTTCATTATTATTATTCTCAATTGATCTTTATACTCTTCCTTTATCTTTGAGTAAATAATAATATAATCTATAAATACTATAATAAACTGATCAAGGAAATCACTAAAGACTCTATTAATTAAATCCATCAATATAACAGGGGAGTTAGTAAGACTGAATTACATCACTATATAATCATAGTGTCCATACCTTGTACAAAATGTTATCTTAGGTATATCATCTTTTTTAACCTCAATTGATGATTTCGTGAAATAAGGTCAATCTTGGAAAATTATTGAGCTCCATTCATTTGATCAAACAAGTCATCAATATAAGGAAAATAATAATTTTTTCTTAATTTAAATTTTGTTCATCTCACAATAATATATTCAAGAGTCACATTGATCAATATTTCTTTTAAAAAAATATCAGGTTTACCCTAAGGTTTCACACATGGACAAATGAATACATTGTCAAATTTTTGATACAGTTCCTCCTTCAATTCCTATAACTCAAATAGGGTCATTCTATAGGGTGTCTTTAAAATTGGTACTGCACTAGGTATGAGTTCTATTAAGAACTCAACTTCAATTTTTTTTGAAATTCTAGGAAATGATTCTAAAAAAAGAAATAAAAAATTCATACACAATAGTAATATAATCATTGTTAATTTTCTTCACAACCATCTAAGATAAACACCCCTTCTAGATGGGAATTAAGTCCCATGAAATGAAATTGATCTCCATCAGAATTTTGTATTTATTATCACATTGATAAATGATCTATGGTTTGTTTGGACTATAAAACATGAATTCCCTTCCTCAAAAATTAATGTTTGCTTTGTGTAGAGAAAACCAATCCATACCAAAAATAAAATCAAATTAAAAATGAAAAAGAATAATAAGATTTGTAAGAAGCACATTCCAACCTACATCAACTGAAGATTAATCATAGTCATGAGATACGATCACTAAATAATTAAGGTATTTAAATGGTAATTATACATATATTTATTTGGGTGGAATTTTTATACCATTATAAATTTCATTAGATGTGAAATAATGGATAGATCTAAAGTCATATAAGATATTAATAGTTAAAGAGTGGATAATAAGTGTACCTTTCCCCACGTCATTATCATACCGCTCATGAGAAATAATGATCACCTGATATTTCATTTAGTCTCCCAAATTATGTGTTTTTTGATATTGATCATCATCATTAACAATTATATTTGGGAACAGGTTAGCATTGCACCCATAATACTTTTATTTGAAATATTGGTGTTTGAGTGGTGTATTATATGTATCATTATCTCTATTTGAATCATTGGATAAATTCATATCATCACTTCAGTAATCAGTTTCCTGATCACATTACCCTCAAAACATAAAGTATTTTCTAGTTCACATATGAAAATTTCTTCCATAATTCTCCCCACACATCAAGTATAAAAGAAATCTCATTTTCTTCCTTCCAGGGATTTACTATTTTTCTTTAATATACATCTTCATTTTCTTTTCAAAACCATGATATTAATACTTAAATATGCCCTCTATTTGAACCTTGAATGAACATTATGAAATATCCTCATATATACTAAAGTCTCATATGGATAATTACCTATAGAGACTTGGTTTTAAGCAATTGAAAAATCGATCAACCATAATTTCATGTCGGATGATAATACTAGAAGCATACCTCACATTTCTTGTAAAAGTTTCCTCATAGGTACAAATAGATTCATCATCCTTTTCTATATCTCAAGGAACTCTTTCTCTATCTTCATATAAATAATATGAGGAATATTTTTTCAGAAAAATAAGTTTTTAAACAATTCCAAATCCATGAATTAAATTTCATTCTATTGCCTCATATTATTGATAATATAAAACCATTGATCCACTTATCCTTCTAAGCATTGGACAACTAAAATTACTTTTTCTTATTATGAACACTAGAGAGAAGAAAATATCTTTCTAGTGGTAATAATCCATTTTTCAATAACTAGTGGATCCAAAGACCCAATGAACGTTGGTGGACATTGCCTCATGAAGGACTCAACATAATGTTTCTTCCTCCATTGTTTATTTGGAATTAAATCATTATTCGTAGCTTGAGAAAGCTGTGTGATCATAGAAATGATATTTTTAATTCTATATACCATAACATTAGGAATATCAAGAAGAACTGTATCTCATTTTCCTTCACAATTAGCATTAATGTGCTTCCTTCAGGCTCCAAACATTGACTGAAATAAAAAATCATAGTGTAAGAAACTATGGTAAGAGTGGGGAACCACAAAGTCATGAAACATATGTATAGGATGTGTAAATCATGGAACAATCTCAATTAGTCTATTACACCTTAGGTGTATACTTGTTAATTCATAGTAATAATGTATTTAAATCCTTTATGATGGTTCATAAAGAGTCTTCAAATTTGTAAAGGATATCCCTTGGGAGTGTCAAACCAAGAGTGCAACAAGGAATGTTGTCACACACTAGGTAATGATCATGTCCAGCTCAATATTCCATTTTTAGAGTTATAAGACCTATTTACCTCTGTTATAGATTCACATCCACCTATTTTATCTATATAGGGATGCAATTTCTTGGAATCCACTCTCCCTATGCTTTATCAAAATCCAATCACATCTTCCTATAATTTTTCTCATCCTTAAACTTATCTTTAAACATGTCCTTAGGGATATCACTATGGTTTTATCATCCTAGTTTCCAAAGGTTAACTACACATATCCTCTGATACCAATTATATAGACACATGCTTATCATACATATATATTACATCATTTTTATGATATTCATTACATTACACAAAACACATCTGAGCACCATAATTTTTAGTGCATTTGGAAAATTAGAAATATGAACACTGATCCATATGTGAGCTATGAAATATCTCACTATGTTATTCATAAATATATCACTTCTTAGTAATATTATTCATAATACATTTCTTTATAACCAGGAGAATGGTAACAGAAGAATGAGTACAATCAAATGCTCGGTAAAGGTAAACAGGGAATATTTATGACAATAACATGAAAATTTGTGTGTAAGGACATGAGAGTAACAATTGAGAAATATACCATTCATATATAATAAAATAATACGTAATAATGCAATAATTATTTGCATTTCCTAATACATGAGTCATAAGATAACATGAGCCATGAGAGTATAGCAATAACATAAGACATGGATTTTTTTGAATACTGACAATAATAGAAAATAATTTTCATATTAGTCATGTATCAAAACCATTGATATAATATTCGCTTGGGTTAACTAAAAAAACCATCGTAGTAGTCTAGGTTCACTCCCAAGACCACCATAGTTGAAAAATTACCTTACATAAGGGATTTTATTCCTTCTTCTATTACTGTCTATG
Source organism: Viscum album (assembly GCA_963277665.1). Classification (NCBI taxonomy): domain Eukaryota; kingdom Viridiplantae; phylum Streptophyta; class Magnoliopsida; order Santalales; family Viscaceae; genus Viscum; species Viscum album. Next base: position 233,663,595 of record OY728119.1, read on the forward strand.
TTCTAATATATAAATCATTACCCAATGCATTGAAGGGAGATATAGGTCCCACCTGTAACATTACGAAAACCATATTTATGTGTTCCAAAATATCATAAAACATTTATCATATTATAAACCATATAATGAAATGGGATTAAAAGAAATTCATCATATCATAACCTATAAAAAATAAATCAGTTTCATAATAATTTTACCATAGTATAACCTGTGAAAAAAAAAGAATGTTTCATCAGAATTTCTTCTAGTTATAACCTATGAAAGATAAAATAGTTTCATAAACATTATTCTATCATAATCATAAATCATTAAGAGAAATAATAGTAACTTTATTCTTGTATAGTTTCACTAGTAAGGCATAGAAAACATCAATGAATGAATTGTTAGATTGAAAATGATTTGATCAACCATTTAAAATATTTATTAAATAATATATCCTTTATTCTTTGAAGAAAAAACTTTTTAAATTGTAAACCAATTTGAAGATAATATTATTTGAAAAAAATTGAAAATTTATAAAGGAATATTTAATGAAATTATTGGTCATGAAACTAGAAAATTTCAATTATACCTTACATATTAAAAATAATATTGTTTTCACATTTTAAGTAAAATCCAAGTGAGAATTATTTAGAAAACAACATGAATATAACATCAAAAAAATGTTAATAATTAACGAATTGTAATAAATTTCATTAATAAATAATTTGGAGAATAAAAAAACATTTTTTTTTATTTTTTTAGAAAACACTGTTTTGGAAGAAATCAGATTTCTAACCGAAGAGAGAAATAATTTTGTATTTCCGTAATAACATTTTTCAATTAGTTTAAGTATCATAGACTAAAAAAAGAAATATTAATTGAATATATCATGAATAATCAGATTATAAAAAAATTCATGAGAGTTATTGATGGGTATATCAACTGTTTCCATCTTTTGAAACTTAATCATATACAATCTAGATAAATGATGAGATTGTAACATAAAACCATTACCACCTTGGTAACAAAGATTCATAAGCCCTGTGAAATGATAAAATAAAATAAAAAATTGAAATATGATGGAGATTAAAAAAATTATTATATTACATGTCAAATGGTTGGTATACACACCCCATGTGATAATATAGATTCATGACAAAACCTATGTCTCAAAGAAGGAATATTGAGACAAAAAACCCTCACTTTAATTCTTGAATTCCATCATACTCATTTAAATCTAATATATTATAAATATAAGTAGATTATAAATATATTAAATAATAATATTGACATATATTATGCTATATATGATTTTATTATTACATTTTATTACCTATTTATTATCAATTCCATGTTAAATCCCCGTTTTGGGAAATAACTACTTTCTTGTTTTGTGTATGTTTAATCTTGTTATTTTTTATTCTTAATTAGATAGTTGTTTTATCATATAAAGAATGTAAAACATGATATAAATATCAAATATATTAATTATATATGTATTTATAGTAATTCATAAAAATTAGTGATAGAAAATGTAATGCACTATTTATGGAGGCTATATATTATATGTATGCATGAACGTTGCTTCTATTTTCTTGACGTATTGAAAGAAAAAACTATAAATGATATATATTATCAATATATAATAATTTTTAGGTCTTATAAATCAGATATTTTTATTAATACCACCCTTTATACATTCCATGTAAAACATGAAAGGATCGCATTGCTTCGTGAGGCGGTAGTCCACCGTACACACGAGCGGCGTTACCTTATTCTCAGCAAATAGAGAGTATGGAGGTATGAGTGATACAATAATTACATAATAATAATAAATATCTTATATAAATAATAATTTTAACATTATTTATTTCCCATAGGGGTGGTAATGGGGAAATATATGACATTAGTTCGCGATGAGGTAGTCCATCATACACACAAACAATGATTTCATAACCTATTTGATGGAAGTGGAGATGGTTTGTAGGTCATTACCTTAACTTAAGCAAATATAAATGTATTTGGGATATTGAGGTTATTAAATCATCATGGTATAAATATAATTTAACGAGGTGGAGGAAGAAATAAAATAATAATGCTCATTGATGAATGCTACCTCTTCTTTAGGTATCCTCCTTAGGTTTTCACCGAAATTCTAACCATGTTTAATTTGAGTCAAAAATACTGTTTCTAGAATTGGATCCTAGAATTTGGGAAGTTATTAGGATTTTTATTTTTCCATCCAAAAGGGATTTATGGTGTTAATAATATATTATAGCGGGTGGTATTTTATAAGTGAGGTGAGTGGTACACTTGTAACTGTTTGAAAAGAAAAAGTGTAACCACTTTTTTTCACGTGATTCAAGCATATAAAATGACTAAAATTATAAAATTATAAATAATAATATCTACATATAGACATTGAATATATTTTATTCATTTTATAGGTTATTTAAAACCTTATAAAAATATTTTAATGCATCGGTATACCATTTTTACCTTAACCACGATAATTAATTATTACTATTTTCACTATTAATTTTGATAAATCATTTTGTTTACATTATTAGATATTATAAATTATTATTATTCAAAATATTAAATACATGTTTCCAAATCCAATTCATATTATTGGTAAAAATTAATTTAAAACTAATCCCAAAAATACAACGAGAAAGCGAGTTTTAAAATAGAGAAAATGTTTGAAGCATTGAAATGTTTTTATAGAAAAATAAAATGTGAAATTTATTAAAATGGAATAAATTGGATTATTGGATATATAATTGGACTAATTTTACTTTAAAATCAATTTACAATATAATTTAACATTATAAATAAATTAATCAAAAAGGTATTTTCCAATTAAAATTCAATATTTTTCACTATTCATAAAAATGATTCTTTTCATAAAAATCACAAAAAATCACCCCAATATAATATTGAAATGATGATTTCAAAAATAACTATTTTTAAAAAAAAATCATATTTCTAAAATTTTTAACAAATAATTTTATTTATCTTCATAAAACGTATTTATTTGAGAAAATTGTGTATTTGAGACATATAATGGCCTTATGGAAAATTAATTATTTATTATAAATATTTTTATTTAATATAAAAATTATAATTAATACTTTATAATTAGTTATTACTATTGGTATAACTTTTTTAACGTCTAGCCTGTAGCATCCACGTTTAAATAAATATCTTAATAATTGAAACTCAATAGAGTGTATAATGAAAGCTAACCAAATGTTTCATGCAGTGAAAACTTAACTTGGTTTTAAATAAATTAAATGATTTACTAGGTTCTATGTTTTGAGGAATCTGTCAATTAAATTAAATTTTAAAAAAATCATAAAGACTCAATGAGTTACATTCTCATTAAGGAAAGCATTTTTTGACATCCATTTTCAAAATCTCCTAGTAATGGAAATCTGTTATGGAATGAAAAATTATAATGGATTTAAATAATGAAACTAGAGAAAAGTATTCTTCATTTTCAATTCCCTACCATTTTCTAAACACATTATCCATGAGAAATTCTATATAGGTATTTATTTTATGTTCCAAGTATGTTTTTCTATTGAATACCCATTTACAACTAACTAGTTTTACATCAACTGTTGGATCAAAAAAACAAATGTAGTTTTGATAAATGGCATCCATCTTGTAATTTAAGGATTATTTCTATCTGATAACCTCTTATTTCATTAATGGATTCTTGTAGGATAGAGGATTATTATTTTTAACCAATAATGAGTCAACAACATTAGTGACTAGATGAAAATATATCTAGTTCAATTACCTCTCTAGTACTCCAACATAGTACTTGTATTTTAGGAATAAACTATTCTATAAGGACTTATATAATATCTTCTGGTTCCAAATATTGTTTATCTTAAGTATCAACTTCATCGAAGTTAATCTTTCTGCCACAATCCTCCCTAAGTATGTTCTCCCTCTCAATAAACATGACAAGTCTTATGAAAGTAACATTATTTTTTAATGTGTTTTAGAGATAGTATCCCTCTTTCCCCAAGGGATTTCCTTTACTGATAAACTTCATGTATTAGGGTTCGAGTTTGTTTCTTGATCTATCCATAACAAACACATAATAGCCCCATGAATGAACATGTGACAAAATTTGTTTTTTCCACTGAATAAAATTAATGGAATATTGTTTTCTACTTTAGTTGGTACTCATTTTAGTAAGTATAATGTTATCTGTAATGCATATACCCAAAAGGATAATGGAAGGATTTTTTGACTCATCATAAACATTACTATGTCCATGAATTCACGATTCCCCCTTTCACAAAAACCATTCCATTATAGAGTATAAGGTGGGGGTGAGTTGAGATAAAATCCTATACTCCAATATAAATTTGATATGTGTAATTCTTTATTACCTCTCTATCATGTATGTTTAAATATTTTATTTTTCATATCCCATTTTCTAAGATATTTTTCCCAATTATAGAATTGATAGGATACCGATAAGGGTGATGTTAGATATTTGTTGGTTTTTCTACATGAAACCTTAATTTTCTATTATTTATTGGGTTGTTACACATTGTGTAATGGTATTACATGATGTGTAATGGAATTTAGATAGATCCAGTGAACTAATTACACCATTTGAGAATGGTATATGTCATTATAGGGTTACACATCATGTAATATAAAAATTTGGTTTTTAATTAAAAATAATTTTTTTCAGTTTAATATAAAATGAAAGAATATAAGAACATGTAAGGTATTACAGGCCTTGTAGTTCCCGGAGTTTTTATTTTTGGGGACTATATTGGTATTTGACGATTAATTTTATTTTTTAGTCTCCTCCTCTAAAGTAGTGCTCTTACCCTATGAGATTTTGAGACACTCCTCTCCCTTGAGATTGGTCTGTTCAAGGGATGATCAATAGGGATATGTGTTTCAACTCTTCGAGTAAGAATTTCATTCCTTATCTTCATAATTGGTGGTTGTGGAACCATTTGTGGTACATATTGGTAATCAGATCATATTTTTTTGAATGTTTTTTAGTCTCATGTCATTCTTTATCTTCTGAAGGCATATTTTGTATATTAGTCCGCGTTGATAGAGGTGGTCCGGTTTTCTATATACTTGAGGTTAGTAAATCTATCAATTAATTCTAAATTCTTGGAATTTCATATTGATCATTTTGATTTTTTTAGATTTTAAATTGAATTTCATATTTTGGTACATAAAAGGGAATGTTTTGTGTTTTAAATGATTTTTTATTTGAAAACAAAATTTCCTTGATTCGGAGAAAAAAAATGTATTTTCATACACTTTATTATATTGGCTTATTATTGAAAATAGTTTCATAAAAATGTGATCATGGTTTTTAAAATATATTTTGATAATGATTGCACAGAAGGAACCATGGTGTATCAGGAAAGAGACACGTGTATCCTTAGTGTGTGTGACACCTAAATGAGGTAACCTCTTGTATATCAAGGAAATCTGGTAGGACTTGCTATTAGTTGGATCCAATATTAATCCTTTTTAGTCTCATGATTGTAAAGTACATTTTGTTTCATACACTAAATCCTGACTGGAAGGGGAATTATTGTTTCTGGATATTTATTCAATGATATATTATTTCATACATGTTGGATAACATGTATATTTATATTTTGATATGGTTACCAGATTTATTTTATTATTGGAATGTTTCTAGGTTTTTAAAACATGGTATTATTTTTTTTGGAAAATCCAAGGACTGTTTGAGAAATTTTATCAATTTTTTTAAAACAAAAATTCTTATAAAACAGTTTTGCATTAAATATTGAACCTATGAATTATAGATATTAGAACTTGTATAGATTCATTGTTATTTCCCTACTGGGATCTATTTCTCACACCCTACTTCTACCTGTGGTAGGTTTTAGTCCTTTTTTATAGGTCACAGTTAAAGGGAAGGGAATTCTATTGCATGCAGGATTCTATTTATTTTGTTGTCTTGTTTTGGGATTGTTTTTAGGTAAAGTTTGGTCACATGGAGACTTTTTATACTATACTTGTCATAATTCCTTGTTTAATCTATTAGGATTAGTTGCATTTTACTTTATTTTCACTTTTTACTCTGGTTTTATGTCTTTTTTTCCTATATTTGAAATCCTTTTTGTCATATTTTGTTACCTCACACATTAATGGAATGACTTGGGTAATTGGTCAAGATTAATTGGGTTACCCTATTCTAATTTGGTACCAAAGCAGTTATTTATCCAAGTGTGTTTTAGTACTGCATGAGCCAGCTCTTTTTCATGTTTATATAGGAGTAGGATCATCAGAATTCAGATATTAGGTTTGGAAAAGGGGCATGGATAGCTCAGTCATGTGACTAAATCGGTGTTTCCATGGGTGGTTGGAAAATATTTACTATGTCTGAGACCAAGTATTTAGTTTCATTTAAATAAATTTTATGGGAACTCTATTTCAATTGACATACCTAATAAGATAAGTTACATGGCATGTGTGATTTTTTTTTAATAAACTAAGTGGGGAGTTTATTTATATATACCTTATCATTCAAAAGGGTGTTTTTCTTTTAGGTAATAATTCATAATTTTTATAAATTATTATCTTTTAAAATATTTTTTTGGGTTTTATAATTTTTCAATGGTTTTGGAGTTTTTTCATAATCCATTGGTTTTCATCTTATATTTAACAAAAAATTCATCCTATAAGAGCTCTTCCAAATATGAGGGGGGAATATACACGGTAGGTTCCATAGACGAATCATCTAATGGACCCCTTGTTGTTTAAAGTGTTATCTATACCATTCTAACTCTAGATTTAGTGGGTGTTGTGAACCTGAGAAAATTATAGGATCGTGGCTCAAAATTTACCAAGAAGAATCCACCCGTATGTAGGACCTTGAAACACCCCGAGAGGGGAAGGGTGAACTAGGGTGTCATCATTTTATTCTAAACTGATGGATCTTTTTTCCACATTGTATGAACATGTTAAACTAGTCTAATAGTAATGTGGAGTAATTTAAACTTTCACATGAAGAGATAAAACACATCAGTTTTACTCGGTTCACTACTAAGGGCTAGTCGAGAGAGCATACGCTGATAATGTTTCGGTCATATCCAAATCCAGTAATATTTACTAGTTATGGAAAACAAATGTTCATACATAGTCACTCTATTGCAAGAACACAACCTTTGAAAGACTTTATGGAAAACAAAATACCTACCATATAACAGTACCATTGAATCCCCCTAGATCACTACTTTGAGTGATGTGTCACCCAGTTTAACGACATGAAGGTCACTTCAGTAGATTGACATTTATGTATGTACCTGATTATCATGAGACTTTTCTTGCATCAAACTCTTAAGTTGATGAACATGAAAACATTTTAAACTTAAACCTGATGTTCAATACTTCTCTTCACAAATCTCTTTCACAAAGGTCACTACCTTCATGAAAAAAGCTACCTTTACAGAATATACATCATTCATGATCCTCAATGAGTCATCAGAAAATACATCCTCATCATCATGAAACTTATTTATCCTAGATACCTCATAATTGTTCAAGACTAAGATATTATTTTCGTGATTCCCATGATGAATATCAAAACCTGATTCATTAAGATTTTATCCTTCATGAATTAAGAATAAATCGACCTTTATTCCACATATTTGGATGTTGAATAAAGTGTGGGTAACCTTATATTTATCATCTCAACCTTTCCCAATTCTCCAACACCTCCAAAAAAATTCATGATCCTCCAATTTCATTATTGTGGATCCCTTTCACTCATGAATATCTAGCGCAATTTAACCCACCATAAAAGCATCTTGAATTTAAAGATATTATCATAAATCTATCATTAATTCATGATACTCCACCTCTCATAGTATCATAGATTATAATCAACCCATTGTTTCATTCACGATGCTTGTTCGTGATGCTCTACATCTTCACTAATCTTAACCTTTGACAGACCAGTCTTCATGAAACCTATTACATTACCATATTTTTAAATATTAAATCATAGAAAACAACCATTCATGATTCTGTCTCCTTTCTCTTAATCTTTATCCCAAATAGTTTTGAAAAATATTGGAAAAGAAGACACCTTCAACATTTTATTCATCTTATACTATAAGATCCCATGACTTGAAAACTACCTGATCAAGATAGTGTAGATTTAAATAAAACAAAAAATATACTAAATTTCAAGAAAATAACAACCTTGGGTTAAAACACACACCTCTTTTAGTTTTTTGAAATTCTATTGAAAAATTCAATAAATCCCCATCTGATATCAAAACCTGATATACAAGAAATTGATCATCCAACACTCTATGTATTCATCAGAAAATATTAGTGTAGAAACCATGAGGGGATGAATGAATTGGGTTATTAGGTTTTGTAATTCTTAAATATGTCTAAGATACGATCCGAGAACTTATAGCACCTGATTCTCAATAAAGCACCACACTTATCAAAACCTGATGGGTGAGAAACAAATCATCCAACACTCTATGTCTATGTGAGAAAAGAGTACTGTAGAAAGAAATAGGGGAAGAATAAATAGGTTTATTGTGTTTTTTAATGATAAAATGTGTCCAAGATAATCTATCGGAACTCATATCAATATATAATCATCGTGTTATAAGAGCATTGCATGGTTTTTCAAAAACATTCAACCAGAAAACTTATAAAGCATTGAATATTTCCATTCTCCCCCTTTTGTAAATAACCTAAAAACCCTATAAATTTTGTTTTAGAGATTATAACATACACCTCTTGGGTTGTATCATCACATAAACATATATATCTTTAACAAATATATTAAAATAGTTAAAATATATTCAGATAGGGGAATAACTGAAACCTCCTCATGCACTAGGAGGTGGAAAAACAATGAGATTAAACTGATGCTTCTTGAACATGTGTACTATAAACAGATTAGTCATAATGTAAACTGTGTGGTCATAAATTAAAAAATTCCCTATTTTAATCAAACCTTTTTTTGACATTTTCCTTGATGAAGTAATACATGATCTCAAAATGTTTTTCACAAGAGTGCTAAATTGAATACTTTGTAAGATTGATCATGCTCTTGTTATAACAGTAACCACCACCAGTTGTTTCATCCCATCATCAATATTATTCATTTTTTCCTTTATCCATAATAATTGAGTGAAAACCTTTATAGAAGAGATATACTTGTTTTATCCAGGCTAAGAGTACTTATTTAATATTTTGTTCTCAACCAGATCACACATTTATTTATAATGAAAAATGCACAACCACTAGTTGATTTTCTATCTACCACTTCTCTAAACCTGTTTGAATAAAAATACTAATAATTCAATACCTCTTCTTATAAATAATTATAATAAAAAATTGAGAGTACTTTGAATATATCCCATGACTGTTTTAACTACTTCCTAATTATCTAACTTCAGATTACATTGATTGTAGGCCACTAAGAACATTGTAAAGACAATATCCAGTCATGTCATAGTAAAGTATAATAATCTTACAATGCTTATCCTATAAAATGTCGGATCTACAAAAGAATCATCCTCATTATTCCCAAGTTTTTTCCCAACTACAATTAGAGTCTTCATTAGTTTGGAGTTATGAAAATTGAATTTCTTCAGCAACTATCTTGCATATTTTTTCTAAGAAATAAAAGGGAAATCCTTCTAATAAGTCACTTGATACCCCAAGAATATGTTAGTTCACCAATCAATGAAATTTAAAATTTTTATTTCACATGACTATCAAACTATTCCATTGATCCCTTCCTTCTTCCACAAAATATTATATCATCAACAAACACAATAACTATAAATTGAGTTTCTTTTGAATTATTCACAAAGATATTATGATTGACACCTAATCTTTTGAATTTAATCTTATTCAGATAAGAATCTAGTCCACAATACCATGCATTTGGTGACTGCTTTAGACCATAGAGTTCCCTCTTTAATTTGAAAACCTTTACTTCATCATTTACAATCATAAATATCACTTGTTGTTCAATGTATACTTTTTCATCAAGAACTCCATTTAAGAATGATGTTTTGACATCCATATGATAAACTCTTCATCCTATTTGAATTTCCATTGTATGGAAAATCCAGATTGACTATAGTATCACTACTAGAAGAAATATTTATTCAACATCAATTCATTCAATTTTTGTGTTGACTTTACTGACTAAGTGTTCCATGTTTTTTATCACATTTCTTTGCTCATTGAATTTTTTTTAATGATACACTTTATTCCAATCAGATTTTTGTTTTCAGGTCTAATAACAATATCCCTTTTTTGGTTCTTATCAATGTAGTATAGTTCTTCATTAACATATTTATCCCTTGATTCATCCTATTTTACTTCTTCAAATAGGCTGGTTTCACTATTGATAAGAATATAAATGTTCACCAGTATTTATTATCCATTTATGTGTGGGTGTTGTCCACTACCAAATAATGTTGGATTTATCAGTTTATTCTCTTTTATTTCTCCTATGAGTTTTAGGTGATATTTATTCTTCCATGGTTTCCTATCCTGATTATTCTTTTGAATCATCGTCATTTTTTAAACCCATGAAATTTTTTCATGCCTTTATATACGTCAACATTTTTATCTATTCTGTTTCCACTTTATTATTCATCTTTTAACATATCATCATATGATATCCTTGATGTATTTTTGGTTTTAACTTGTATGATCATGACATAAATTATTTATATAATTCATCAAATATGATTATTGATTAATTTTTAGGATTTACTCATTATTGAATATCCACGGAATATGATCTCATCTATAACGTAACCAAACAGTCCTTGATTGATTTTTTGTTTTATATGAAACATTTACATCCAAACCATGAGAAAATAGTTCAGAGAGGGATTCCATCCATACAAAAAAATAAAATGTTGTCTTATTTTCTCCCATATAGAACTTTATTCAATTTTGAGTGTACACTACTGCCTAAACAACCTCTTTCTAGTGATGATGATAGATATGACTCTCAATCAGCATAACTATGGCCATATTGATCACATGTCAATTTCTGTGATCAACAACTCCATTTTACTATGGTGTTCTCATTATAGTTACCTCATGGATTATTCCATTTTTTCATGTAATTATCAAATTCAATGGCTTTGTATTCCCGTCTAACGTCAGATCATAAAACTATCATTGTGCGACAAGTATCATTCTCAGTTATTCAATGATAACTATTCATGAAACCAATCACTTTTGATTTCATGGGTATAATCATTACACATGACATTATACTATAATCATCAATAAAAAATAAATTACATCTCTCCATATGAGCTAACTACATTAATTTGACCACATATGTCTTTGTGGATATGATCAAGAAGATTTGATGTCCTTTTCTTCTTTAGCTGATATCAACTCCAAACCATCTTTCATTACATTCAAGAATCACATTTATTTTCACATTCAAACTTTAGATTTTGGATATAGATGAGTGTATATATATTAGATATATTCTCCATGAATTTTTATTTAATGTGACCCAACCCATGATGCCATAATTTTTTTTTCTTCAACGGTCAATTAACAAATAGTCTCTTGGTTGTAAACCTAGTATAAATTGTAATATGTTCTATATCATTTCATGAGATAATTGATTTTATTTACTTTGATAGTCCACCCATTTTGATTAAATGTCACTATAAGTCCCGAGTCACATAATTGAATCACACTCATGAAATTGTGACACACACCATCTACATAGAGAACTTTAGATTTCTTAATCTTATCAATTTACAGTTATGTATTTTCTCTAAATTTTACATTTAGAGCACCTTCATTGTTTAACCATACATATACATCAACATTTTTCTTAAAATTATTCAATAAATATGTATTTAGTATCATATAGGATTATGAGCTTCTCTCAATAATCTAGGTTCTAATATTTTTTATATTTTTTAGAGATATTTCTACAAGGTTGGGTTTATCAATTTTATTCATTTCCTTACATGAGATTCTTGATTGAGTGGAGTCTAAATATGACCTTTTCCCATCTTTATTCCATATACATTGGTTCATATTCCCCAAAAAAAATCTAGAGGAGAATATCTATTTTAATGATAAACTCTGCTTCATTGGAAGGTACTGAAATATCTCAACATTTTTTAGGTATTCTTCCTACCTTTTCTTTTTTTTACATTGAATTAATTAATAAACATTGTCAGAATAATGAAAATAATATCCATATAAACTATTTCTTCTATATAATGAATTGTATGGTCTCATTCTTCATTTTTGACTTTCTATGACTTCCCCATTCAAATATATCCTTACATATTCATTGAATGACATGGTATGTCCTAGATAACCAAAAAATTGGCATTTCATAAGATTAAATGTATTCTCACATCTATTACTCCCCACATACCCTTGTTTGGAAAAATATTTTCAATAGAGATCATCTATAGATACTCAAGGAAAATTTTATGATTTATTCCTTGTTTATTTGAATCTTTCTTTGATAGGATGCTAGGTTCCTTTGTGATTTGTCCAACTTTTTTATTCCCTTTATTTTCGATCATTTTGTTTCTAGACATTATTGTTTCAGCATCATAAACAATTCAACTTTTTTCCATGCATGTAGATCGTTGATCATTCAAAAAATCTTATAATTCTTCATAACCACTCTTAACGTTCTCTAACATCTCTGCATCTGATAATCTTCTAAACTATATTTCTTATTTGTTTCCATTGAATTTGATTCATTTTCTAGTTTACTCCTTAGAGTAAATATTCTTCTTAATTCCCCTAAACTCTCTTAGATTTATTCTCTATTATGGATGTAAGTGCATTAATGTCCTTTTCTTACTCTTCAATCCTGAGATTAATTTCTACAGTATCTTTTGAGATTTCATGTGTTGTTGAATTTAATTTTTCACCTTATTCCAATGGATCAATTTCTACTACCAGCTGATAAATATACTATGATGACTCTTCTAGAATGACTACCATATTTCTATTTCTCTTCCATTGATTGTCAGTATTTTAAATAGCATTATCAAGATACATATTGGGATAAAAAACAATAATAAATTGATTATATTTTTCTTTGTATTTTAAAGGTTATGACTTTCAACTATAGCCATCATGGAGGTTTGGGTTCAATATTTTAACTCAAGTTAATCATCCTTGAAAATTTCATTATCAGATTGTGCATCTTTATATAAGAAATACTTTTTATATAATTTCTTTCCAAATTTGAATTCTTCCTTTCTGGGAACCATTTTATTAGGGTTTTCATGTTTCTAGATTCACTTTCTTCATCATCAATCTTCCTTAAGCATCAACAGGAATTATTCCCAACTCTCCCACATCAAAAAGGCCGAAGAATCATTTCCTTCAAATATCCATTTTACTCTCCTACATTTAATTTCATGAATATAAATATGTTCACCAATCTCATTATCTTCATCAACTCTGTTTGAAAACTCAATTTTTTCAATTGCATTGAATGAAACATCCTTTATTACTCGAGTCATTTCAACATTTGGTTTCACACTAATTTCATAAGATACTAGACTTATTATTAGGCCATTAAGTGAAATTTTATGTAGATCCCTTTCTTCAAGGGCTGAAACTTTTTATTGTAGAGAATTGAAATCCATATTAGGATTTTTCTAATGATGTTAATATCATTAATTTATTCACCGAGTAATGGAATTACTTTATAAAATCAGTAATTCATCTAAAAAATGTATCTTTATTTTTATAATGATGTTTTATTAGATCATTAAACCTATTTATGAGAAACCTGGAGTTTCACCTACTTCAATTTTCTCACCTTCGCATATATTCTCTAACTTTTCCCACATAGAATTTTCTATTGTGAAACTCATAACCATAAGATATATTTGATCAGATAGTGTTGTAGTAATAGAGTTTTGTTCATTGGCATCTGCAACAAGCATTTTCATATATATTTTAGTCATATAAAATCTTACTGCATCAGTGACCTGAATCCCCAAAGTACTTAAAAAAAGAACATCCATTCCCAATGATATTAGACGAGATCTCACCATGTTCATCTAAATCTGTAAGTTTATTCCATCAAAGAGGGTGACTCCACTAACATTTATAGAATTATCCATGGCAACATAAGAGGACATATTTAACTCCATCAACTTATTTTCTATTGTACCAATTATAAGACCCTGGAACGTCTTAACAGGTGAGGGAAGAATGAGGGTGTAAAATATTTATTATAATGTGATAAATATTATTCCCAAATTTATAGTTACCTATTAAACTTCTCTGATGGTAATGTTTAGTAATTTAAACATTGACATGAAAATAGACAGCACATTAGTTTTACATGGTGCATCACTAAGGGGTGGAAAAAAGAGAATATACCGATACTAAGTTGGTTGTACCTAAATTCAAAAATATTAATTAGTTGTGTAAAAAAGATGTTGATACCTAGTCACACTATGCTAGGCACATTGCCTTTATAATATTTGAGGTATATCACACTTCATCCCTTACTAAACATCCGTTAAATCCCCCTAACTCACTGCTTTGGGTGAAATCTCACTCAATTTAATGACTTGAAGGTCACATCAGTAAATTGGAATTTAATTATTTTTCCTAGAAAATAGTGAGACTCTACTTTCACCAATGTACAGAGTTGATACACTTGAAATCACTATTACATTAAACCTGATGTTCGATTCTTATATTCACAAAGCTCATTTGTGAGTCTCACTACCATCACGAAGAAAACTACCTTCGCAAAACAAACATCCTTCATGAATCCAAATGCTTCATCATGGAATACCTCATCATCATGAAACATATTTTTCCTAGATACTTAATTACTAAAAAAGAAAAACATAGTCTGTTCGTGATTCTCGAGATCAAAATAAAAACATGATTTGTGGATATTTCTTACTTAACAAATCTGAACCAAATCGTAATTTCTTCAAAAAAAATGCATATTGAATAATTTGGGGGTAGCATTATATTCATCGTATTATCCTTTCTTAATTCTCCCACTGTTACAACATTTTTTTCATGATCCTCAAAGTTCATGTTTTCAAATCATCTTCACTCACAAAGCTACAATTAAATTTAACCCGCTAGAGAAGCTTCTCAAATCCACGAAGACTATTGTCAATCGTTCATGTATTTGTAATGATCCAATTCTTATATACACATAGATTACCATAACCCTATCAAGTCATTCATGATGTTTGTTTGTGATTCTCCACATCTTCACAAATCCCAGCATTTATTAAAATTAATCTTATTTAAAACCATTCATTTACCAAACTTATTATGATTTATTCCAAGAAAATCAACTTTCATGATGCATGCTCCTTTCATAGGATTTTGAGAACAAATATTCCAATAACACTAGGTAAATAATCATTCTTCATCATTGTAGTAAGCTTTTACTATAATATCACTTGCCTTGAAAACTCCCTGATAAACCTAGAGTGGATTGACAACAAATAAAAACCAAAATCCATTTATAGAAAAGTACATCATTGATTCCAATATAGTCTTCTATTGTAACAAAGGACCCCAAGAATCAAAGGAGTTTCTTGAACATATTTAGAGGATATTCATCATTTTAAAGACTCCTAAATACTATCATTTGGATTGTTTCAGTGTATATTCTAGATGGGACCGGAAAAAGATGGGGGATACTATAGTCAAAGCAATGTTTCATGAAGGTTTTACATGGGTTTCATTCAATAAAAAAATTTAATCAGTAGTTTTATCCAGATACATCATGTGTAGAAAAGACTCGGGTGTTTTGGACCTTGGAGTAAAGGGAGCATACCATTCTAGAGTACTCCACCCATTTTTTTGAGTTGGTGAATCTAGAACAAGAGCTTATCAACAATGATTAAATGAAGGATCATAGGTTTGATATGGGGATGAGGGATGATATTTGATTGACTATAGTTCTTTTATTCCATTTGAAATTTTTTTAGGTATTGAAAAATGTGTTTTTGTATGAGTCAGGAATAGCTAATGGATAGGTTTGGGTGGAGCTTCAACTAGTGTAGGGATTTTCCAGGGTTCTTCTTCTGGTCAGAAAATGAAGTGTAAGAGGGGTTAATTTTCTACAAGAATAGATTAAAAATGTTATTAAAGGCAGAAATATGTTATCTTCTACCAGTGTCATAGGTGTGGTCATACCAAGCCACATTGTACAAATGTTCCTATGCCTTTTCAACACTATGGATGATCTATCCATCAAAAATATTTCTGTGACAGGATGTCCCAATGTTGTAATGAGAGATCCACTTTCACCAAGGGATCACAGGTTCAGATTAATGTTCCCAAGGGTGGTGGGTCTCATTCTCAGGCCCAAGGGGATGTCCATGTTGCTATGTTCTGATAGCTTTATACAGTAGAGATTATGCCAGAGGAATCATAAGAAGGTCTAACTACTGTTAGAGGTATGGTGTTTATTTCATCATCCATGGTGATAGAGTTTTTTTATACACGTTCTACACAATCTTTTATATCATCAAATTCGATTGAAATTTTTGGACTGTGTTCAAAGATTATATCATTATTGTAGGATCTTTCCAGGTCATTGGAAAATAGGTTCGAATAGTGTTTCAAGTGACCTATGTGTCGGTAGGTGATATTTAACTTTGAGGTGGTTTGGGACATCGTAGTGCTTGGTCTTGACATATTTGACGTGAATATCAAAATGGATTGTATGATAAGCATGAAGGCTTAGATAGACTATTATTCTCATCAGGTAAATTTCTTATCTTTAAAATGGGGAACTCATGTTTTCCAAGGTAAATAAGACTCTATATGGGGAATAGAGGGGCATGTTGTTCGTTATGTCGATGTAATCTTAGGCAAGTACATAGAAATGTCTTGTGAGGTAGCTGAATCATACTTGATTGGTCAACTACTTGTTATTGTGTGTGCATACCCTTAAGGTCTTTCCTGATGATTTTTTTATTTTACCACCACATAGAGTGGTCGAGTTCACTATTGACCTACTTCCTAGAACAATGCCCATTTATATTCCATACTATCGAATGGTACCTGCTATGTTGGTGGAACATAAGTTCTAACTTAATAAATCGAGGAAAAATGTTTTATTCAACCTAGAATGCTGCTATTATCTTCCCTTATACTGCTTTCTAATAATATATATATAAGTCTCTTATTTTCATTGTCCATTGAAAGTTAAATCAGGTTACCATTCAGAACATGTATCCTTTACCCATAATTGATGATGCCTTCTGTCAGCTTAGAGGGGATTGTTGGTTTTCTTATATTGACTTCTTTTTAGGGTTCCATTAGTTTAGAGTCTAAGGGAAGGACATACCCAATATAGTGTTTCAGAGTTGATAAGGTAATTTTGAGTTTCTATTTATTCCATTTTGACTCACTAAAGATCCTATGATGTTTATGTATTTAATGAAATGGATCTTTCATCAATTCTTAGACTCTGTTGTTGTTCTGTTCTTAGATGATATCTTGGTGCGATTCAAGTTATATGAAGAGCATGTGGACCATTGGAAGTAAAATTTCAAACCTTGAAAGAACATCATCTGAATGGTATCATTACTGATTGCATGTTATAGATTCAATAGGTAAAGTTTCTAGAGAATGTGATATCTGATAGGGGTGTCTCAGTGGATCTTAAAAAGGATTGGGAAGTTTTGTCTGGGTGAAATTCCAAATATATTTTTGACCTTAACATGTTAAATATTGTCTTGGACTTGGTTAACAGTGAATCCCAATGATGCCACCTCCTTTCCGAACTCTGAAAATTGGGATTCGTACGGAGCAATTATACTGGATGAGGTCATCACTTCCTTTCCCTTAGTAAATTGTATTTTTTAAACCCTTGTATTTATACTAATCATGTGATCACTATTAAATGGATATATTTTCATTGGTAACAATTATAAACGTTATTTTGAAATAAAAAATCATAAAACCAAATAAGTGTATATGTTTTATATAACTATTTTACATTATAAAACATTTAATTAGGTCATATGAAATTTTTATTAACAATATTTTTGGGTTTTTAAAATATTTCCCCCTTATAAAATTTCACCCTCAAAATTTCCTTTTCCCACACTTAAACAAATGTAGGTAACTCTGCTTCATCACTTCCTCCAATTCCCACATTGCTTCTTCAAACTTTTTTTCTCACCACAACACCATACAGAGGGGCATTGTCTTATTTCATAGAAATGTTTTTCTATGATCTATGATCTTCACTAAATTCTATTCATATGAGAGGTCATTCTATAATGGTACCACCTCTGTATTGAGTACATGTGATGGATCAGGTATGTACTTCCATAAGAGATATAGATGGAATACATTAGGTACTTGATATAGGTTTGGTGGGAGAACTAGTTCATATTTCACTACTCCAATGTGATCAAGAATCTCAAAAGGGTTTATGTACCTTGGATTAAGCTTTCCCATATTCAAAATCTTATAACTCTCATCCATTGTGAAATGCAGAGGAATAACATGTCTCTGACATCAAACTCTAGGTCTCGTCATCGATTATCAACATAGCTCTTTTGTCAACTCTTAGTAACTCTAAAATGTTGTTGGATGGTCTTATCCTTCTCCACCATTTCATCAATAATTTCTAAACCTAGGAGTTTTATCTCCCCAACTTCATCCCAACATGCATGTGTTATGCACCTCTTCCCATAAATGGCTTCATAAGGATTCATTTGGATGCTTGAGTGGAAACTATTGTTGTAAGAGAACTCAACCAGAGGAAGATGTTTATCCCATCCTCCTTTTAAGTCCATTGAGCATGATCTAAACATATCCTCTAGTGTTTGGATAGTCTACTTAGACTGGAAATCAGTTTGAGTATGATAAGTTGTATAGAAGTTCATCTCAATATTCACAGCATTTTGGAGACTCTTCCAAAACCTAGAGGTGGATCTTAGGTCTAGATCAGTTACAATAGATAGTGGTACTCCATGCTGCCTTAACAGTTCATTGATATATATATATATATTCCTATTGATCCAATGATAAATCCTCCTGAATTTCAAATAAGTGTGTATTCTTTGTAAGATAATCCACAACAACCCAGATTGCATTGCTTCCATTGGATGTCTTCAAAAGTTCGGTGACAATGTTCATGGTGATGTTCTCACATTTCCATGTTGTTATGGGTAATGGTGGAATCATCTCCTCAGACTTCTACCTCTCAACCATCAAATACAGACATACCAGTAAATTCGATGTATACTCAGTGATCTCTTTCTTCATTTTATCCCACTAATAAGGCTCTCAGAGATATAGATACATATTTATGTTTCTTGGGTGGATGGAGAAATTTGAACTGTTTGCATCATCCAAAAGTTATTTCTTTATCTTTGGATTTGATAGAACACATAGTCTTGACCCAATTCTCACAATTCCTTCTTCGTTAACATTGAACTTCTTGGATATCCCTTTTCTAATAGTTTCCCCTTTCTTATGAATTCCCGCATCAACTTTTGGAGCATCCTTTAACCTTTACAAAAGATACGATTGAGAAATCATTTGAGAAAGAATTGATGATGTTCCCTACTTTATGATTCCCATGTCTATCTTCATCAAATCTAATAACATAGAATCCTTTTAAATTCTCATCAATTATATAATTGATGGATCCTTTCTACATAGATCATCATTAATGTTGTTCTCTTTTCTAGAGGGTAATGGATTGAGAAATCATAGTCTTTGATCCAGTCTAACCATTTTCTTTGGTGCATATTCAACTCTTTCTATGTGAATATATACATGAGGCTTTTGTGATTCGTGTATATTTCACAATTCTCCCCAAAGAGGTAATGTATCAATATTTTTAAAGTGAAGATCACAGCATCTAACTCCAGTCCATGTGTTGGATTGTTCTGCTCATGAATTTTCAATTTCCCTGAAGCAGAGGCAATTACGTTGTCATTCCGCAACAACATACAACCTAATCCCCTCTTCTAAGAATCACTAAATACCACAAAGAGTTCATCACTTTTGGGTAATGTGAGCACATGCACAGAGATAAGCCTCTTTTTCAACCCCTCAAATCTCCCGTTGCATTCATCACTCTAAGAAAAACTTTTTTCCCTTCCTAATTAGCTTGGTAAGAGGGTTTGATAATAATGAGAAATATCTCACAAATTGATGATAATATCCAGCTATACCCAAGAATATATGGATATCTGTTACCGATGTTGCCTCAGTCATCCCTCAATTGCAGCTATCTTAGGGGAATCCACAGATATCCCATTGCTTGTGATGATATGACAAAAAAATGAGACCCCCTTCAACCATAACTCACACTTGCTATACTCTTCATATAACTTATCCTTTCACAAGGTCTCTAGTACAGTGCTTAGATTTTTTTCATGCTCCTCATTTTTTCTGGTTTATATTAGAATATCGTCTATAAAGACTACCACAAATTCTTCAAGTTAATATCTAAAGACTCTATTCATTATGTACAAGAATATTGATGTATAGTTAGTGATTATAAAAGGCATTAATAGGAATTCATATAGCATGTATATGTACAAAAAGAAGTCTTTGGGATATCTTTCTTCTTCACCCTTACTTAGTAATAACTTGACCACAAATCCATCATAAAGAAGTATTGTGCTCCAAATAGCTGATTGAGCATGTCATCAATTTAGGGCAGTGGATACATGTTCTTTATTTTGATTTTTTTGAGATCACGATAATCAATGCAAAGGTGCATTGACCCATTCTTTGTCATGATGTAGAGGATTGGGGCACCACATTGAAAAGAACATGGGTGTATAAACCCTTTATCTAGATTCTTGTGTAGTTGTTTCTTATTCTTCTCAAGCTCCACAACATCCATTATATAAAGAGAATTAGATATTGGAAATGCTCTAGGTAGAAGATCAGTTGAGAATTCGATGACTATTCTATGAGGAAGACCTGAAAATTCCTTGAGAAAAACTTCATGGAATTCCCTCCCAATAAGAATGTCTTCAAGGATGGTTTCCTCATTGGACTCAATCATCTGATCTAGATACACATGCTCATAGGGATGCAATATCCATTCTTAAGATGATGGTTCTAAGGAAGATTCACCCTCCTCCTATCACTAGTACAAAATTGAGGGTTGGTTCTCCATATGGAGAGTGATTTCCCTCTCATGGAAATTTATGTTGGTTCTATGTAAGGAAAGCCAATACATGCCACAAATTGCATCCAATTCCACTACAGGGAGTATGATGAGGTTATTTGGGAAGTTCAATCCACAAATTATGACTGGGAAGGAGTTATATTCATGGGATGCAATGATTGACCCATTTTCTATAATTTTAGACATCTTTACTTCCATGTTTTGTGGAGGTGTTTGGATTGTTCTACTAAAATTCACGGTATAAAAGAATGCATAAAACCATAATCAAAAAGTATGATATCTATTATTGAATTAATAACTAGTGAACCTATCACCAATTCATTTTCATGGTTCACTTGGGAGATAGTGATGGAAACATATCGTCCTTACTTCCTTGGAGGTTGTTGGTTGCCTCAAAAGACCCGTGGCTTAGCCCACAGGTTTGAAAAGTGCCCTAGTTTATTGCAGATGATGCAATGAACAATGCATTGAGGGTTGAATAGAGTGTTCCTCTCCTATATCATAGCCAAAGGTTTCTCTTTTCGGCATTTAATATCCAGGTGCCCTTAATTTTCACCCATAAACCATTTCCTCACCCCCTTCAGGAAATTTTTGGGTTGCTTCTTTATGCACCTTTGGCAGGTGGGGTGCTGGAATTTCTTCACACCGTTTGATTTGTGCATTGGACCGCCAGAATTAAATTCAACCTTATGCTTCATATCATCTTGATGCCCTTGAGATTTGCAGATCTCCATTTTGACATTAAAGGGCACATCAAAAAAAATTTCTCATAGATCTCAAAGTCACGGATATCTAGGGATTTCCATAGGGTAGGTTTTCACCCACCAAATAAGTGGTTAACCTTTTATTTGGGGGTAACAACAAAGTCATAGGCATTTCATGCATGCCTTGTGAAGTTTTCCTCATACACTCTAATGGATTCATCATCTTTTTTCTAGATGTCAAGGTAGTCCCTTTTGATCTAAAGATGGAGGGGACACGAAAAATATTTATCAAAAACATTTCCTAGAAATACTTCCATTCTAACACATCAATCTCTTTCTCAAACATAGTATTATTGTCCAATGTCCACCTCAGATCGGCTTCACCCTCCATATGATATGCTACCAGAAGAACCCTCTTTTGTTTTGAACATTTAAGGATGGAGAAGATCTTTTCAATAGAGTTGAACGATTATTAGAAAATTTGAGGGATAAGATGATCAAATAAAGGTAAAAGGCCTTTGTCTCACGAAGCTCTGGATTGAGTCTTTTTCATTCTTAGGGGGGTTGAGCATTCCTATTGACCCATGTTTTTATTCAGAATTTGAGTTAATTGAGAGAGTGTCACGACAAAGTTTGCGATTCCCCCTCCCATTAGATTGGGAATCTCATTAGAACAGTCGTCATATTGATCTTCGCATAGGTTGTTTGCATGAGTCCTCCTATTACCGGCCATTGGATGGAATAAAAGGAATGCTAGCAGTAACACATAAAGTTTAATCGAAAGACAAAATGAGTTGACTTGTAAATTAATTTTATTTCTTAACATATGAATTTATAGGCTTCAATCTATGTTATCCATGATCTACCTCCCAACAAATATTCTTAGGGGCATTTTTTTATTCCCGTAATAATAGTTCATACTAAGGATATGAATTTAACCAAGCATATTGTCTGGGAGTTTCATGACCAAGAGTGCAGCAAAGCCTATTTTTGTGCACCAGTTCCCATTTGGATCTAAATCAATGTGGTGTTTTCATGTTTTACCCCTAGATATATTTGTGCCAGAGCCACCTCTACCTACTCATATCCATACAGGGATGTATTTGCTTAATTATCCACTTACCCATTACTCAACAAAATTTAGGGATGTTTTTTTATACATAGTCTTATCCCTAAGGCTTTCACTTGGGTTTTATAATCCTAATCCAAAAAATAACAAATCCTCCAATTGATACCAACAATAACAACTCTGCTCTTTATTTTACAATTAAACACAATTTATTACATAAAAACTAAACTCGATACAACATAGAAGATAGAGAGGTCTAGTGTATTTTAGGATTAGGAACATTACATGACAACTTAAAACAAAAAATTCAACATCTTATAGAAGGCTTCTATTAAATGACCACATCATTCCTTCATTCTAATCATTACATGGGATAACCTGAGGACATGCATAATAAAAGGGTGAGTTATAAAGCCTTGTAAGGTAGTAAAAAAGGCATAACATTAAAAATACAATACATGTTAGGAAATAGGCATATCATTTGAGCATATGATAAACATTAACATAAAGGCATGATATATCATGATTATCATAATATGGAAATGTGGCAACAACATTAGGCATGATATTAGCATGATCCAAGGCTCAGTGCACATGGATCATGAGTAAAACCTCATTGAACATGAATTGGCATGAGTAAATGCTCATTGAACTTGATGTATCATGATACTAATATTTACCACATTCATTGGAGTTCTATCAGGTTGCACCCTTCTTAATCATTTCATTTCATGCAAAATTGTTCCACATAGATCATACAACAAGGATTTATTAAACATAATCATTTATTACATGATAAAGGAATGTGTAATTCATACATGAAACTCTATAAACAATAAGTAAATGTTCATAAAGGTGAATACCATTGATAAAGAAATGGGCATGATATTCACTACACAATGACTTTGGAATGGAAAATTACGGTGCAATTGTGGCAACGTAATGACGTGACATAAGAATTCATAAAAATGGTTGATGAGTGAGAAATGGTTGGCTCATCAAATGTGTTGAAATAGTGGGTTCCAAAAACCCAAATATTCAGGGCTTTTTATTACCATATTTTGTATATAGTTAGCTATACAAGATGTCATCTTACCATTATAGTGATGAATTTTCTACGTCCAGTACAGAAATGGTAATGTCCAAAGATTACTTTTCATATCAAAGGTTATTGTAGATCCTAGGCTATAATGATAACCTCTAGATACTATGACACTAATATTAAATATATATTCTATGGTCTAGATACATCTTACTAATTGAACAGAGTAGATGTTTGACTATCATGTGCTAGAGGCTCATAAGCATTGAGACTTCTTCTCATGAAGTTTGCACAAGGTGATCTCTAGTAGTGAGGTCATGAGGAATGACCTGCCAATAAGAACACCACATTTTTTGGGTGTCATTGGATGTTCCTATATACGATCATGTGTAATGGTCTCATGACTTGAGATCATTACCACTGTATTTCATTTGATTGTATACTTTTATGGAAGATGTAAATCATGGAAATGAAGTCACGGTGAGGTAGTTGGTGATGGGTGTATCATTGGTGGCATGACATTGGTTGAATGGTCATGAAAGGATTTTTTGCTTTCAAGTTATGGAAGTAATATATCTCAGGCCATGTTGATAAGGATGGAAATACCATTCTAAGACCATGACGATGGCAGTCGACAGTAACTCCATTCAGTTAAATCGATAAACAAATAAATAATGAAAACAGTGATGACACATGAGTGTGTCCTGCATTATGAGATATTATAGACAATGGGATTTTATTAAAAAGTGTGTGTTCATAGGTTGGTTGTCTCTACTGTGACAATCCTTATCTCTTTAGGGGGCCATGATAGGTTTCTAGATCCTGCTCTTGGTCAGTGAAAACTATACACTACTGTCGGGATAAGGGCCTAGAGAGTCACACACAATAGTGTATTCAAGAATCTGCCCGATTTATTTGAGTAGGAGTTTGGGACATGGTTGGTCCCACCACTGGGGTCTCGTATTTATCCTAGAAAAATTGATCACCAATGCAATAAATTAAATCAAATTATCCGAGTTTAGAATAATAAGCGTCGAATTTATTCATTAAATGTATTTATGTGTTTTAAGTAAATACATGAAAAATATTAATTGAAAATATTAAATTATTCAATGTTCAATTAATATTTATGGGAACAATGAGTCAAGTTAATGACTCAATTATTATGGTGTAATATATTTTAATATATTACAAGTGAGTGATAATAATATTTATGACTCAGATAATTAGTACTAAATTGTGTTTAATATTGTGTTGATTATTCTGGGCCGGGTTGGGATTTCCAGGTAATTAAATGACAATATAAATATAAGAAGAGAAGATATTGACAAACACTATTCAGGGTACTTCTCTCTATTATCTTCTCTCCCATGATCTAGAGAAAGGATCTGGATTCAAGGAGATCGTATCGAGATCTCTCTTAGGAATTGCTAACAAAGCGATGCAGTGATCATTGGAGCATTGAAGGATTTGTAGAAATTCTACGCAAGCACATGAATTATGACGAACAACACACCAGCTGGTTTCTTGAAGTGCCTGGTGACGATCTATAGGCTTTTGATGTCGGATTCTTTGAGCAGTGATCACCAATGACGAGCAGACACTATGCGGCGATTCATAATTAAACCATGTATTTGGCGGTTTATTTTTGTGCTTAATATTCTTCACATGTGGTCCTCGGCTATGACGGGGCTGCTGTTCATCGACGTAGACATGTTTACATCGATAGTCAGTGAAAAATATTAAAAACCAACCTGTTAGGGTTTTCCACTGCACGTCTGATTCCAACAAGTTGTATCAAGGATATGCGTATCGATTTTAACTAAATAAATTAAATATGCATAAAATAAAACGAAGGGTGGCGATATGGTCCCAATGCCACAGACTGTGTATTAATCCGACATCTGATGACCATTCTACGATCATCTGATGTTTTAATTCGGATTTAACACCAGTTAATAAAAATGAGGTTTTAGATCTATGAACCTCAATTCAATCATCCAAATCCCTTGTTTCCACTCGAATAGTGTTTTTTGGTGAGTATTCATAATAATAATTATTATTACTATAATTTCAATATAGTAATAATAGTTCTATTATAGTAATTTTAATACTATAGTAACATTATTATTTTAATTTTACAAAGCCTAAATAGGCTTTAGAAAATAATAAAGGAAGGCCTACCAAGCATGGCAGCCCCGAGGACCACCTCCTCTCTTTCCCTTCGAGCAGCAAAACCCACACCAGGCAGAGCGGACACCCCAGCCTCCCAAGTGTCTTACCAAATGTAGCGTGCGACAGCCCCAACTAGGCCGCCTCCACCATCATAGGAGACCTGCTCTATCGCACCAGAAGACCACCTCCCGGTTGCCCCTGTCACCTCACCACGCTTCAGTGGGCCACCGCTGCTTCACCCCATGGAGGAGCACCAGGGCGGCACCACCTGGAGACCTGCTATAGTTGCTCCTCTCTACGCGCAATGGCATGCCATTCCCAGGCGCACCAGAAGCCTCCCGTGCGGACCCGCGCTGCAGTGCCCCCTCTGCCGGTAACAACCCCACACTAGTATCATCCACCACACTGCTCTGTCTGGGCTGGTAGCCCAGCATCAGGATGCCTTATTGTACCATCAGCGGCCGCCACATGGGACCCCATCTCTGGACCTGCTTCCTTCGCCAGGCAGCAGGCGCAGAGGCAGCCTACTCTCTGCGCTACAATGACAGCGTGTCGCCGCCCCACTAGTCGGCATCATGGCTAGCCCTGGCTAGCATCGGTAGTTATATTATGTGCACCTGGTAGGGCACAAATACGTCAACCATATCTACTAGTCCAGCTAGCCCACACCAACCCGGACCTACCTCGTTCCGGTTGCCGCTCGGTCCTCCTAGCGGGCAAGTAACTCGCTCTTCCCCGTAATATGTCCAGACGGGTCTTCCCCACCACAAACGGGATTGGGAAGACTGGCCCTGCCCAATATTCCTATGCATGGGGTTTGTACCGCCTGGATTGGGGCTTCATAGGTTCACCCCGACCTGCATAGGCCCCGTGCCTGATGTTTAATGGGCCATATTTATTTAAAATAAACAAAATTTAATTAAAACAATTAATTTAATTAAAGATGATAATTAAATTAATTAAAAATTAATTTTGGTTTTTAAAAATGAATACGATGTCATTAATTTATTTATTGTTTAATTAAATTAATTAATTAATTTAATTTTTGCTTTAAAATTAAATTAATTAAACGGGATCGAATGATGACATTTGTTGAATTAAAATTAGATAGAAATTGTAATTCAATAAATAATTCTGTCAAAATTTATTTAATGAATGTTTAATTTTATTATGTATTTAATTCATATATGCGGGGTAAATGTGTATAGTGATCATGAGCTAGAGACTGACCAATGAATGTCTGGTTCTTGTTTATTAATTTTATTTAATTATTTAATTATTGTAATGTTTTTGTAATAATTAGTTTAATAAAAATAAAAAGATGATATGCTTGTCATATCAAGTGTCATTATATGTATAACGGCTTGTGCACCCATAGTCAGAGTTGTATTTTATACATATAGACCCCATCGCCTGCATGCGACTACTTTTGTACAATGACGAGACATGGCGTGACGCACTTCGTGCCAAGGGATGGTAATGCACCAGACAGTAGTTGGATACATTGAATGAGGAGACATTGTTATTTAAGTTGCAATCCACGCAACTAAAGGTACTTACCCCTAGGGTTTTAGTTGTTCCGTTATTCACTCAACGGATCAGCAAATAGTATCAGATCCTGATCTGGTTTTCATTTTATTTTTGCATGTTTTATTATTTAGTGAATGTGTAGTATTGCATGATCACATTGAATTATAATAAACAAGAATGAAAGATAAAATGAACTTGTGACACGATGAAATTTCTATTTATTACATTTTTAGATGTGAGTGCGATCACATAGTAAGTGCTTATAAAAATTGAAAATGATTTCTTTCTTCACACTCAAAATAATAAACCCCTCAAAGATATATTAAGTCACCACAAAAATCCACCATTAAAATTTGAAAAAAACTAGTTGTTTAAGGTGTCGGTCATGTCATAGATGAGGGTGACTCTTACTTCTGGGGAGTCCTTATAAGAATATGGGGTTGACATAACAACAATTTCAACCAACAAATAGCCATAACTATCTTGTTGTAATTTTATAGAGGCAAGCATTGAGTAAATCAAGTTCTGATTTTAAGAAGTTGGAGTTTCACTCAACAAATTAAGGGGCTGCAAGTTAAAGCTATCGGCTAGCCATAAGCCCACCTAGAACCCACAATGCAATGGCGTAGTCATAGCTTGTAGACTAAGGTGGGGGGAGGGGTGTGTCTGGGGTCCTTTCCACTAGAATACTCAAGAAATAGACTATTCTGATTCTGGAACATAAGGTTACTAGAATCCAATAAAATAGTAAGAGACATTAAATGACTTAAGAAATTAATCAAAATGTCTAAACTGGTAATCCAGATAAAAGGAAATCATCTGCTAAAATTGATTTTTGTTGAAAAAATGGAAAGTTATACCATATGTTTAAACTGCGATAAACATTGGACAATGTAAATGTCCACACTAACATGAGTTTCTATGAAAAGTAAAAGTGCCTGCGCATAGTACTATGATATTGGAATCTCAAGGTTCCAATGTCCCCAACACTATTAAACTACCTTAAGAAGTGAGCGTGAAAATGAATATAGGATACTGATGTACAGTGCATATGATGGTTATATCAGTATGCTTTCATCAATGTTTGGTGTCAGTTGTGGTCACTACACCAGGACATGGATGATATAGCATAAAGACTAATCTATGTGTAGTTTGTAAGGATAAATGGTAGAAATGATATGAATAAGGCAATGTTTACACTAGCATGCATAAATTTAAAGATTGATCATGATATTTAATTGGATTCCTTAATTATTTCAATTTCACCCCTTTACTCATGTTTCATTTTAAGTTAGAAAATGAACAAAAATTATGTCAAAGCTCCAATCCCTATCTAGGTATGGTTTTACAAGTGAATAAGAATAAAACATAGTGAAGTTTTATTTCTTATATAAAATAAATTGAAAGACAGTGTGAAAAGTTCAATGGCATTTAATGCCAATGACACATTTGCGATGTCATTCAATTAAGGAAGTATTAATAAAGGTTGTTTTTACTTCCTATTATGAAATGATATTATGGAAGTTTAATTACTATAAACTGATTTAGAGATAATATTTTCCGATTCTACATCAGGAATATTCATTAATGTAATGTTTCCTTTTACTACATGGGTATTAAATACAAAATATTGGCGTCATATGTGTATTCTAATACGGTAACCAAGTAAGTATAGAAACCTTACTAGAAGTTAGGTGTTTTCTCTGAATGGATGTGAAAGGGTGATACCTAGGCTAGTGGTGAGAAGCATAAAACTAATTTTAATTTACATGTGAAATATTCGTGTTGAAATATTATTTAGATTAACCATAGAAATTAATCTCATGTGTCCTTGGACCCAAGGATACATTCTTCCAGGTTTTGGAATGAATGTTGTTTTGGTAAATTCAATCACTATTTCAGTATTACATGAATCATAGGCTACTAGTGATTAATATAAATGTAATACTTATACCCATTTGTGAAAAGATTATTATATTTCATGTAATACTAAAACTAGACGTCATGGATATACCAAGTTTGGTATTTAAGATCACCACAACTAAATACTTTTTGTAGTATCGACATCATTATTTTGGACAGATAGCCTTTAGAAATAGATGTATGTTACAAACCTTTGGGAAATAGTTCAACTGGTAAGCATGAACTTTTAAAAGTATAAGCTACAGAAATATATAATTCATAAGATTAATTTATTTAATTAAGGAATAATAAAGTGAACTATATGCATAGTCAGTATATATGAGTTGCTTCATGTTGAGATACCAAAGAATATCTTGACCAAGCATTCATCAATCATGATAATGTAGCGTGGAGTAATTCCTAAATTCACATTACCTTATCGACATCACGACATTGATGTCAATGAGGGGGATTTATGATGAAGTCTTACATGTCAACATTGTTTAACAAACATGTAGTGTGGAGTAATTCTTAAAGGCATGTGTTATACACCAAAATTTCGATGTGAGTAATATCAATGTTGCAACTATCAGAAACTTCCATTATATTTCATGAAATTATTTGCAAATAATGGCGATATCCCACAACCATATCCCAACTATAATAAAAAATTGGTATCATTAGAGTCATAGTATGATGTAAACCCATTATGTCATAAGGACATGTGTTTGGATGCAAAGAGATTGTTAGGACATAAACAAACTTTCATCAAGACAAACCCATTGTGCATTAAGTGTAATAATCCTAACAGTTGTTTAGGATGTTACATAAATACCTATGATAGAAATGTAGGTATTCATGTAATAGACTATAGTTCTATATAAGGATGAAAATATAAATTAGATATAGTGGGAGATATATTGACTTGTGTTTAGTCAATGATTAAGAAGCAGAAATAGTTGGCATAGAAATTAGTTCCGCAAGCGCATGTGGAAAAGAGTATGTTCCAGATACACGTACTGCATAGGAAGGATAAAACCAAGGTGATGTTTTTTTATATTCACCTTCATCTTTGATCTATTATTCAATGTGAATAATATTTCCTACATGTAAGCAGTATATGGAAAATATCTAAAATTGATAAGACCAACTAAAATTCAATTAGTGGATTCTGTATATCAAAGTACAATGGTGACTATTATTTTGAAAACAGTAGTGGGTATTCAAGTGAGTTGATACATGGGTGGTAAAAGCATTGTAAAAATAAGGATTAATTGGTTTCACTAAGTCATTATGCCTAAATCAGTTATAATTTCACTTATCATAGCTAATATCTATGATCGGATTATTTAGTATTGGATATTGTGAACACCAATCATGGATGGTGTATATATGACGCAACCAGAATGGGATGGTCACATCACAAAATGCAAATGAAGGTTGAAAGTTACTAAAATATGTTTTAGGATTAAAGTAAGCAATATGATCTTATAATATACATTTGAAACAAATGATTTCCATGTTTCTACGATAGGTTAGTGGGAGCGTCATGGTTTTCCAAGAAAATTATGTTCAGAAACATATGGAAAATACATGGTCTTATAGTTAGTTACGACCAAGATAAAACTTATTCTCTAGTGGTTGACTTAAAGTAGCAACATGAGTTCTAGGGAACAGGATCCACTGAGGTAGATCTATAGGTTTCTTGGTCCTATTCAATCGTATATATAGTGAAATTGTATTGAAAAATACATGATGGAACAATTAAAGATATGAATTGTTGCCTATGCCATATGGCATAGTCTCTTCAGGTTGTCATGTTTGGGACATTAGAAGAGATAAACATGGTGAGTTAAAATCCATATGTCAAAGTGATGGATCAATCATGTATGTCATGATATGTACAAGAACCAATATTGTCTAGGTATATTTTATAGTTGGAAAATATCAGTTACATTCTGGAGCACTGCAAGGAATGCAGTCAGAACTATCTAATTGTACTTAGGAATGTACAAATGATATGTACTTGGTAAGCAGAGAAGAAAGGGTACTAGTTTTGGGGATACAAACTAGACTTCCATAGATCTATGTGATCCTCTATCATAGTTAGGCTAAAGACGATGAGTGAGTCAAGCTCATATAAGCCAATATTGTCCATACCTACAAATATCGAGTACATTATAGCTTCTAAGGCAGTTAAGAAATAGTAATTAAATGCAAGGCTTTTTTCTAGTTCTTGGAATCTCACTTGATAAGAGAAGTATTATCATAATGTAAATTATGATATTCTTACTGGCCAAGATGTCATGTTATACGAGTGGAAAAAAAGGGATATAGTGGGGATACCATCTCTAGAGAAGTTTTACTCAAGGATATGAGTTCGCTATAGCAGAATATTCACATAGCAAAACCATAGTGGACCCAGGAGCTTAAGTCATTACTTGGAAGAAACATTATGTTCATTATATGAGTAGCTAACAAGTTTTGTTAGCTAGTGGGCTCTAGTGCAAGTGGGAGTGTTGAAATAGTGGGTTCCCTAGACCCAACTTTTCAGTTCATTTGATTACCATATCGTGTATACAGTTAGCTATAAATGATGTCATCTTACCATTATAGTGTTTAATTTTTTGCGTCCACTATTGAAATGGTAATGTCCAAAGATTAATTATCATATAGAAAAGTTGTATCAGATCCTAGGATATAATGAGAACCTTTAGATACTATGAAATTAATCTTAAATATATGTTCTATGGTATAGATACATTTTACTGATTGGTCATAGTAGATGATTGACTATCAGGTGTTGGGGGCTCATAAGAATTGAGACATCTTCTCACGATGTTCGCAGTTGGTGATATCTAATTGTGAGATCATGAGGACTAACCCACCAATAAGAACACCAAATGTTTCAAGTTTCATTGGATGTTCCTATATACGATCATGTATAATGGTCTCCTGACTTAAGATCATTACCAATGTATGTAATTTGATTGCGTAATTTGATGCAGGAAGAAAACCACGACAATGAAGTCATGGTGATGTAGTCTGTGTTGGGTACATCATTGGTGGCATGGAATTGGATGAATGGTCATGAAATGATTTGTTGCATCCAGGTTATAGAAGTATATATCATAGAGAAGTACCGTTATAAGAACATGGCCACGGAAGTCAAAGGTAAATCCATCCAGTTAAATCAATAAACAAATAAAGCAAGAAAATGGCAATGACAAATGAGTGCATCCTGCATTATGAGATATTACAGACAAAGAGATTATATTACATAGTGAGTGTTCATAGGTGGGTTGTCACTACTATGACAATACAAATGTATTTAGGGGGCTATAATGGGTTGCTAGATCCTACTCTTGTCCTGTGAATACTATACACTGCTGTCGAGATAAGGGTCTAGTGGGTCACACACAATAGAGTATTCAAGAATCTGCTCTATTCAGTTGAGTATGAGTTTTGGACATGGTGGGACCCACCATTTGGGTATGGGATTTGTCCAAGGAAAAATGATCACCAATGAAAAAAAATCATATTATTCTAATTTAGATTAATAATAATTGAATTTATTTATTAAATGTATTTACAAGTTTGAAGTAAATACAAAAAAAATATTAAGTAACCAATATTATATTATTCAAGGTTGAATTAATATTTATGGGATCGATGATTCGAGTTAATGACTCAATTATTATCGATTAATATATTTTAATATATTATAAGTGATTGATAATAATATTTATGACTCAGACAAGAAGACATAATATGTCATTAATAGTGCGTTGATTATTCAATGGTCAGGTTGGCAATTCCAAGTAATTAAATGACACTATAAATATACGAAGAGAAGAGACTAAAAAACTATTCATGGCACTTCCCTCTCTTCTATTCTCTCCCATGATCTAGAGATAGAGGCTCTAGATTCATAGAGCTCAGATCGAGCTATCTCTCTTGCATCACCAATGAAGCAATGCGATGATTGTTGGAGCATCGAAGGCGTCTTTGGAATTATGCACTAGCACCCAGATTATAAAGAATGGTGCTCCAACATATTTCTTGAAGGGCGTGTGGAAGATATAGAAGAGTTCGATGTCAGATTCTTCAAGTAAAGATCCCCAAAGACGAGAAAATGGTGTGTGTGGCTTTGGAATTAAACCAGGTATTTTGTGGGTTATTTGTGTGCTTAAAATCTTTCATGTGTGGTCAACAACTATGATCGGGCTACTGTGCACCGATGTCGAAATGTTTGCATCGATCTTCAGTGGAACGTTTTTAAAACCCCACTGGTTTGGGTCTCCCCCTACATGCCCACTTCCAAAA
Source organism: Viscum album (assembly GCA_963277665.1). Taxonomy (NCBI): domain Eukaryota; kingdom Viridiplantae; phylum Streptophyta; class Magnoliopsida; order Santalales; family Viscaceae; genus Viscum; species Viscum album. The sequence goes on from OY728119.1 coordinate 233,697,536, forward strand.
ATATGTACATGAAATGGATTGTAAGGGGTTTATATAGATACCTTTCTGAATATATGTAATGGAATTTGGATTCATAATACAAAAATAATTGCATGAATGTAAATGAGAAGAAGGAAATTCCTTACAGAATTTTGGCATAGTAACAGGTGTAAATGGAAGGAATTAATGAGAGATAAAGGGGTCTCACATCATTAAATCATAATTAGGGAAGTATGGGGGCTGTGTGAAATCATACCCCAACATTTTTAATTGAAATTGAAAGGGTATTCTGACATTAAGAAACTTGGATAAAAATGAGAAAGGAATAAATCCCTTACTAGGAAGTGTGATCCCAAAGGATTGGGAGTTACATTTGAGAGGCTTCTTAGGAGCTCGGGGAACCATGGGAGGATACTGGAGTGAAGAGGGAAGAGGTTGGTCAAGCCCAAAAGTATTTGATAAAAGTGAATGTGGGATCTTGGGTGCGTTAATATAGGAAAATAAAGAGAATTCTTTATTGTTTAGGTTTTGGGCACTACACATTAATCTAATCAAAACCACAAAACAACCCATGGTTTTTGCCCATGTATTTTTCCAAAGGGGAGTGGAAGAAATTATTTTATAATACCGATTGCCGAACATATTATAATATTAGGCTTTCTTATGTGGAGTTGAGTCACACTATCAAAGAAATCATTTTTAAAAGATATAATATTTTATGTAATGGACGATCCATTAAGGCTTTGTAAAATAAATCGAATAATCCTAAAATAAAATTTTTATAATGGAAAAAATATATTGTCAATGCCAACCAATTATATTATTTTAATACATCACTATTGGGTCATTATGATGTCATAAAACATATTATAGAATTAAACAATATTATATTTTTACCCAAAAAATTGGTTGTCTCATAAAATTATGAAAAATTCACCGATGGATAATTTTGAAGTCCTGATTCCAAAAATAATATTAATTTTATCTAAATAATTTTCAAAATATCTGAATTTTAACTTTCAAAATAGAAAGTGACATTCAAAAAAAAATAATGGATTTTAACAAAAACAGCTTTGAAGCCTTAACAAAAATTACAATTGTATACATAAAAATTATACGATCATTTATATTTAATAAAAAGTAATTTAGTAATAAGAATATTTTATTAAAATATTATTTAATTATAAAGAACCATTAATTTGTCAAAATATATTTCTTAATTAAATATTAACTAAAAATATTATTTGTGCTTTAAAAACTATTTACAAGGTAATAATGAAAAAATGAATGTATTTTATTTATACAAAATAATGTAAAAAATCATAGTACAAGGGTCTTATTACATAACCCAAGATAACACCCGCATATGTCTTAAGGGTAAGGTGTGCGATGGTGACAAAATATTGGGGTGGCTCAGATAACATCGCTCTCATGGTAATCTCTACCAACTTCCACTTCTCTCGTAGGCGGTTCAGTTCAAGATTAACGTGTTGTAGTTCGACTAGGGCTTGGTCAATTGAAAATCCCAATGAAGCTACCTCCATTTAGAGCTCTGAAAAATGTGCTTATATGTATAAATTCTACTATATGAGGCCATCAGTTCCATTTCCTGAGTAAATTGGATTCGTTAAAGCCATATATTTATATTAATCATTTGATCACTATTAAATAGCTATATTAGAAATGATAACAATTCTTAACGTTATTTTGAATTCCAAAATCCTAAAACCAAAGAAATGTATATATTTTATTTAACTATATTATATAATAAGACATTTAATTAGATCAAGCATAATTTCCCTTAAAAAATGGTTTAGGATGTTACGCCTAAAATATTGGCATGACATAAAAATGTTGAAACAGAATTTGGGAAGGTGCATTATTTAAATGATAGTGGGAAACTAATTTTATGTACGTCACCATGTGATGTTGGATAACCATAATGGAATAAAAAAGTATATTTTTCAAACTTCTGTATTTTGAAATTAATTTTTTGCAAAATAATATTGATGTTATGAATTTTGAGAAGAATGTTTTGGAAAATTTAATCTTCACATTGCTTAGTGGGAATGGAAAATAAAAGGACCATCTCAATGCTTGGATGGAATTAAAAATAATGAGTATAAAGCATGATCACTGTCCAGATGATAATGAAACATTTTCATTGGAACTTTTTGTAATTAAAAATATTAATAAAGTTACATTACTTCAAATCTTAAAATATATAGAGTTATTTGATGGTTATTAAAGTATTATATAAAGTTGTTTCAACTTAAATCATCATAAATTACATGTATTGAAAATTCATGATTTAGATATTTTATTAGAGAAGTTACTACAATTGACATTGAGTGAATTATTACCTGAAAATATTACTGAAGTTGTACACATTTTTTTTACATTACTCACACAACTATTTAAGAAAACTATAAAAATATCTAATCATGAAAACCTCTACGAGAGTTTTTTATTGACAAATTGTGCAATATAGAATATGTTTCCTAAAAAAATTTTAATGTCATGATGCATTTAACTTTTCATTTGGTTGAGGAAACTAGATTTGGTGGCCTCATACCATATCTATGGGTGTATCCAATTGAGAGGTAAATAATTTATATTTTTTTCATCTTACGTAAAAAAATTTGGTACTTCATAAAATACATAATTATGTTTTATTTATTTTATTTCACATATATCTTTTACATTTGAAATCATATATGATAAAACAAAGCTCAACTTAAAGGCTCCATTTTTAAAGGAAATTTAGCATCGGAGTGTATTAACTTTGGTTCTAGATACATGGATGATATTTATATATGATTCAATCAAGTTGTATGGGTTGATGACACATCGAATCAATCTCAACTACATGGGAAATAAAAAAAATTTCATACAATTGGCTAATCAGTTGGGAGAATGGCAAATTTTACACTAGTAAAAATGGAATTATTATTGGCACATTGATATGTGATACTAAAAAATGAAATTTTAGATTCATTTATTGAATAGATCAAAATAAAAAAAAGAGACATATGATATGGTGAACATTAAATGATATAAATTTAATAATTTTTTTAATAAATATATTGTAGAATGGTTTTCTTGCCTTGTAAGTTCATAAATATTGAAATCAATACATATATTAGGTTTAAACATATTTTTTAAATCTCATAATGTATATTAAATTTTTAGATCTCGAATACTAATGTATGGGATGAGTTGTCAAACTATTTTTGGTTTCTAGATCTAGGTTCTCTAAAAGAGAATAGAAAATATGATGCTTACAATATAAGTGGTATTAAATTTTTAACAATCTATCGGGAAGAGTGATTAAAAACATATAATAGAGGTATATTTACAATTTCAAAATTATAAAAATCTGTAAAATTGTCAAATATTATCTAAATAAACTACCACTATCATTATTTAGTTGTTTTTTTCAAATGAACATGGGTTTATATTACATGTGTTATTAAAAGCTATTCCTTTCTATTTACTTCTATGATCTTTCCTCACATGATGGATTTTAGTGACCAAGAATTACAAAATCCATATATCTTTTCATCATAATAAAAAAATTTATATTATGTGGAAGATGTCATGGATGAAGGGTGAAGAGTAGTTTACATAAAACAAAGTGACTTATACGATATGTGTGATGAAGTGGATGATTTTTATCTGACAGTGAATCCCATCAAAACCAAGAAACAACCATATTTGTTCATCTGGATATTAAAAATATTAGTCTTATAATGGTGGATGAATTAGATGAAGTAATGATGGGGAAGTGAAATAACATGATTGAATGAAAAAATGATATTTTTTGATGTGATCCATTAATTTATCAACAATACCTAATATATGTGCATTCATTCATTATTATAGATATGTATATTTTTTTGTTAGTATTGTGCATATGTTACCAATAATTTTTTTTTATATATTTTTTTTGAAATACATGTTTTGAAGTTAATTTTATTTGATTAAATGATAAGAATTCCAAGGAACAAGCATTTCACCTATCCCAGTCAACTCCTAGTTGACATTCCTTTGACCACATGCATAGATGATGATCCATCATTCTACCTCACTATAGATTTTAAGAGACCCTCAGTACACCCCCTCTAGTGTCTCTCACACCCTATATTCCATTAGCATTTGGGATTCCTTCCTTCTCCATACCATAAATATCTGAGACAGTGTCTCCCCATTCAGTAAGTTCATCAGTGAGGTAACATGTCGCCACTATTGTTTCATCATGATGATATTAGAGGGGGAAAATTATAGGTATATATTTTAATGTGAATAAAGTTAATGAAAATTTTCTATACAACTATTGTTTTTTAATAAAATATCCCAACAAAGTTACTATGTAGGGAAATATGAATAGTTTATATTTCAAGAATCTGAATGAAATGAATATAGTTGTCCCATTTGATTGTCATGGGGTCCCTATAGATGATGTTGTAAGATTATTTGGCCAGATTTTAGGTTAGCTGGTGGTAGAGATGGTTAACCATTCCTTTACCTATGCTAATTGGAGTCATGCACCACAATCATGAAAATTTGATGTCTTTGATTCCAATATAACGGTAATTTTAATGCATTATGGTGTTATTGAATTTCATTTTTTTGTTAAATTAAATTACTTTAAAAATAAATCTCTTTGTATTTATATTATTCCACTCTACTATTGTAGGTATTATCAAACTAATATGGAAACTTGTGTAAGAGATTGAAGGATTTTAAATGGAAATTATGGAATGAATTCAGAAATTCCTCATTGACCACTCAACAACTATATGATAAGGCAGATAAATGTAACAACCCAAACTTTTAAAAAATTCATCTTGATCTAATTAAATGTCTTATTATGTAAAATGGTTATATAACATATGCTCTTCATTGGTTTTATGATTTTGGACTTCAAAATATAGTTATGAATTGTTACCATTGCTAATATAAATGTTGAATAGGGATCACATGATTAGTATAAATATAGGGCTTTTAAAAATCCAATTTACTCAAATAAAGAAATAAATGGCTTCATCTAGTGGAATTCCTATATATAGAGCCCATTTTTCATAGCTTGTAAAGGAGGCATCGTCATTGTGCTTCACTCTTAACCAAGCCCAAGCAGAGCTTGAATACATTAATCTTGAACGGAACTACCTACAGGAGAAGTGGATATTAATAGAGATTACCACCCGAGCGTTGTTATCTAAGCCTCCTCAAGAGTCGATCAACATCCCACACCTTACCATTCAGTCTTATGAAAGTGTTATAAGGGGTTATGTAACAAGACCCTAGTAATATGATTATGTGCATTATTTTTTTATAGATTAAATAATATACATTCATTTTATTATTGTTACTTTATAAATAGTTTTTAAAGAACAAATAGTACTTTTAGTTAATATAAAAATAAGGAATCTAATTTGACAAATTATTGTATTTTTGAATTAAATAATACATTTTATAAAATATTTTTACTAATTTAAATTTTAGTAAATATAAATGATCGTATTATTTTTATGAATATAATTTTAATTTTTATTAAGGTTTGAAAGCCGTTTTTGTCAAAACCCACAAATTTATGATAAATGTCGGTTTTTATTTTAAAAGAAAAAATTCACATAATTAGAAAATTATTTATATAAAATGAATAATATCTTTGGAATTAAGATGTCAAAATTATCCAATGGTGAATTTTTCATAATTTTATAAGACAGTTGGATTTTTGGGTAAAAATTAAATACCGATTAAAAATATACTGTGTTTTATGACATCATAATTACCAAATATTGATGTAATAAAATACTATAAATGAGTTTTTGGGAAAATATATGTTTTATATTTAATATAGTGTGATTTTAGGTTTGTTTGATTTATTTTACAAAGCTTTAGTGGACCCTCCAAGACTCATATAACATTTTAACTTTTAAAATTGATTTCCATGAGAGTGTGACTCACCACCACATAAGAAAACCTAAAATTTTAATATGTTAGGACATTTTAATTATAAAATAATGTTTTCAACTCCTTTTTGGAATAAATCATGGGAAAAAACCATGGGTTGGTTTGTGTTTTTGATTAGTTTAATGTGTGGTGTCCAAAACATCAATAATAAAGTATTCACTCTCTTTTCCTATATTAAACCACCCAATCTCCCACTTCCTATTCACTCAAGGACTTTTGAGCACGACCATCAGCTTCCCACTTCTCTATAGAATCCATCCAAGGTTCCCCATTCTCCCAATATGCCTCTCTCAAGCCTCCCCCAAGCCTTTGGGATCACACTTCCAAAGTAAGGGATTTTTTCCTTTCTCATTTTTTTTCAAATTTATTTCTATTATTATACCATTTTATTTTTAATTACGAAAGTTGGGGTATGATTTTTCACCTCCACCATACTTACCTCATCATTTTTGAATGATTAGAGACCCCTTTATCTCTCATTAATGACTCCCATGTATACCCGTTACCAAGACAAAATTCTGAGAGGGACTTCTTCCTTTCTCATTTTTGTCCAAGTTTATTAATGTTGTGATACAATATTAACTTCAACTAAAAATGATGGGGTATGATTTTTCACCTCCCCAATATTTCCCTACTTATTCTAGAATTATGAGAGACCCCTTTTTATCTCATTAATTCCTCCCATGTACACTCATTACCATGCTGAAATTCCAAAAGGAATTTCTCTCATCTCATTTACATTAAAGAAATTATTTTGTATTATGAATCTAAATTTAATTAAATATTTTGTTATATATATATATATATGACCCCATTAATTTAAATTTCATGTAAATATAATCATACATGCCTTTATAAGACAATGCCATTATCTTGTGAATACCATGCCCTTTTCTTTATCAAGGGTATTCACCATTATTGACATTTTACTTATTGATTATAAAATTTCATTTACGAATTACACATTCCATTATTGTGGAATAAATGACGATGTTTAATTAATCCTTGTTATATGATCCATGTGGCACACTAATGCATGAAATGAAATGATTAAAAAGGGTGTGCCTTGATAGCACTCCAATGCATTGGGTAAATATTAGTATCATGATATATCAAGTGAAATGGGAGTTTACTCATGATAATTCAAGATCAATTTGGGTTTACTCATTATCCATGTGCAATGAGCCTTGGCTCATGCTAATATCATGTTAAATGTTGAATCCACATTTCCAAGTTATGATAATCATGATATATCATGCCTTTATGTTCATGTTTCTCTTATGCTCCATTGATATTCTTATTTCCTAACATGTATTTTATTCTTATGTTATCCATTTTTTCTCACATAATGGGCTTTATAGCTCACCCTTTTCTTATGAATTTCATCAGGTTAACCCATGTAATGTTAAGTATAAAGGAATGTGTGTCGTTATGTAAAAAGAAGTCTTCAATAAAGATGTGTATTTCGTGTTTTAATTTGTTATGTAATGTCCCTAATCCCCAAATAAACTATACCACTAGATATTCTATGTTGTATCAAGTGAAGAGTTTATGTATTAAATAATGCTTAAGTTTATAATAAAGAGCAGAGTTGTTATTGTTGTTATTAGAGGATTAGTTTTGTAATTTTTGGAATTAGGATTAGAAAACCCTAGTGAAAACCTTAAGAATAATACTAAGTATAATATAAACATCCCTAAATTTTTGTGAGCAATGAGAATGTGTTTTATCAAGAAAATATATCCCTATATGGATACGAGCAAGTAGAGGGGACTCTGGTACAAATGTATCTAGCTATAAAACCCGAATACGCCACTTTGAGCTACTCGAATGGGAACTGGTGCATGAAAATTAGCCTTTCTGCACTCTTGGTTACAACACTCCAAGGTATATTATTTGGTAAATTCATATGATTTATATGAAACATTATTATGAGAATTAAAAAAATTCCCCGAAGAATATATATTGGGAAGTAGATCATTGATAACAATGATTGAGGCCTAAAATACATACGTAATGGGAATAAAAGTAATTATAAGTCATCCGTTTCTGTCTTTGGATTAACCTATAGGTGTTACTCCTAACATTCATTTTCATCCATCCAATGACCCGTAATCGGAGGACTCATGCTAACAACCGAGGCAAAGCTCAATGTGATGATTGTTCTAATGAGATGATCAATATGATGGGAGTGGGAATTGAGAACATTGTAATGATACCCTATCAGTTAACTCACATTTTTAATAGAAGCATGGGTCAATAGGAAAATTCAACCCCCCCTAAGAAAGAACACTTCACAATCGAGAGCTTCTTGAGAAAAAGTCCTCATACTTTTCATGGATTATCTAATCCCTCAATCACCGAACAATGGATCAACTCCATTGAGAAGATCTTCTAAATGCTTCAATGTTCTAAATAAGAAAACGTTATTCTGGATGATTATTATATAGATGGTGAAGCATATCAATGGTGGACATTGATCAAAATTACGACCCCTGAGGAGGGGATCAAGGTGTTGGAATGGAAGGATTTTCGAAAAATGTATTTCAAAAAATATTTTCTAAGAACCCTATGACTTAAGATGGAAAGGGACTTCCTTTCTCTCAAGAAAAAAGACGAAGAATCCATCAGTGTGTACGAGGAAAAAATTATAAGGATTTCACGATACACCTCCATCTTTGTCATTACTATTGAATACAAGGTTGACCACTTCTTTGGTAGGCTAAAACCTAGCCTAATGAAAGCCATGGAAAACTATGACTTTGGTAGCTATAAGAAAATTGTCTGATATTCTTTCAATATTTAAATGGACATCAGAAAATCTATAGGGTATCATTGGGATATGAAGCATAAGGTGGAATTTAATTTTGTAGGTGCGATGGATAAATCCAATAGTTCTAAGAAAACACAACACCCACTTGCAAAAGGTATGGAAAAAAGGACCATGGAAATTTCATGAAGGGGATGAGGAAATGCTTTAGGTGTGGAAGAGAATGGATCCTGGTCATTAACAGCCGAAACGAAAACCCCACGGCTATGACAGAGGAGAGGGATGCTCTGTTCGACCCTCAAAGCATTGTTCATTTCTTCAACTTCAATGAACCAGCGCACTTTGCAAACCAACGACTTAATACATGGTTTTTTGGAGGCAAAAAACAACCTTGAAGGCAGTAAGGGTGATCTTTTTCCATTACTACTAATGAAGTGAACCCCGTTAAAGAAGTGGTGAAAGGTATTCTTGTTATTCATTTAAGAAAAGAGAATTGACTTTGTGATTTAGGTTCTACACATTATTTTAAATACCAAGAATTTAGTAGAACAATCCAAACACTGCTACAAGTTATGGAAGTAAAGATGTTAGTGAATATGGAATATGGGTAAATCGTTGCATCCAATGAATATAACTTCATCCCTATCATAATTTTTGGATTTAACTTCCTAGAAAACATCATCATACTCCCTATGGTGGAATTTGATGAAATTATTTTCATGGATTGGATTTCCCTATATAGAGAAAACAACATTGCTGGGAGATGGAAATCACTCTCTATATGGAGAATAGACCCCCTATTCTATAAAAGTGCTAGGAGGAGTATGAATAGTTTTTAGCACTATCATCTCAAGCATTGATATTACTTCCTTATGATCATATGTATCTGGCTCAGATGATTTATTCTAAGGAAACAACCATCCTTGATGACATTCCTATTGTGAGTAAATTAGCTAAAGTGTTACCCAAGGAATTGTCTGGTCTTCATCCTGGAAGATATGTTTAATTATCAATCAATCTTATACCTGGGGAATTTCCAATATCCAAGACTCTGCATAGAATGGTTGTTGTGGATCTTGAGGAGTTAGAGAAACAACTACATGAGAATCTGGAAAAAGGGTTTATACACGCAGGTTCGTCACTATGGGGTGCACCAGTCCTCTTTGCCATGATTAAGGATGGGTCAATGCACCATTGTATTGATTTTCATGAGCTCAACAAAATCATGATAAAGAAAAATTATCCTCTTCCGCGAATCGATGACTTATTTTATCAGCACCATGGAGCACAATACTTCTCCAAGTTTGATTTGCGGTTGGTATATTACCAAGTAAAGGTCAAGAAGGAAGATATCCCCAAAACATATTTTCGTACAAGGTACAGGCACTATGAATTCATAGTAATGCCTTTTGGACACAATAATGCCACAACAGTCCTCTTGGACGTGCTGAATCAAGTCATTAGAGATTTCCTTGAATAAATTTTGGTAGTATTTATTGAAGATATTATAATATATTCCAAACCGAAGGAGGATCATGAGGAGCATCTAAGCACTATACGGGTGTCCATGCAAAATGATAAGCTCTTTTAAAAGTACAACAAGTGTGAGTTCTTATTGAAGGAGGTCTCATTCATGGGCCATATCATCACAATCAAATGGATATCTGTGGATCCCTATAAGACAACTGCAATTGAGGGAAGACTAAGGTCAACATTGGCAACAAATATCCATAGCTTCCTGGGGTTAGCTAAATATTGTCACTGATTTGTGACAATTTTCTCATGATTGTAAAACCCTCATACCTAGATAACTTTTAAGGGAGTTAAGTTTTCTTGGAGTGATGAATGTGAAGAGAGATTCAAAGATGTGAAAATGAGGCTGATCACTACGCCCGTTCTCACAATACCCCCAAGTGGAGAACTTTTTGTGATTTTTAGTGATGATTCAAAGAAGAGAATGGGCTGGGTGTTGATGAAAAATGAAAAATTCATTGCCTAAGCTTCAAGGGAGTTGAAATTTTATGAGAAAAACTATTCAACACATGATATGGTGTTGGCTATAGTGATCTTATATTTAAGAATTTAGTGGAATTACCTCTTTGGGGAGAAGTGTGAAATATAAATGGCCCATAAACACATCAATTATATATATTCACACAAAAAATATTGAATATGATCCAGTGAATATGGTTATAGATCATCGAAGACTCTATATTCTCAATCCATTACCACCCTGGGAAAGTGAACAAGGTGGAAGTTGCACTAAGTAGAAATGACCCAACGATTCTATCATTGATGAGAATTGAAAAGGATCTAGTATATTATGATTTGAAGAAGATGAACATGGGAATCAAAATGAAGGGACAATCATTAATCCTTTCCCAAATTATTTCTCAACTGTCTCTTTTGGAAATGTTAAAGGATTCTCAAAAGGATGACATGGGAATTCAGAAGAAAGTAAAAACTATCAGAAAAGTGAAATCCTCAGAGTTCAATGACAATGAAGAAGGAATTGTGATACATGGGACAAGAATATGTGTTCTATAAAATCTGGAGTTAAAGAATTAACTTTTAGATGATTCACGTAGTTCCAATTTCTCCATTCACTCAGGAAACAAAAACATGAATCAAGATCTCTGAGAGCATTATTAGTGGGATAACAAGAATAAAGTGATTTCTAGGAATACATCAAAGGTCCTAGTATTTCTATAAGTGAATACTGATAGGAAGAAGTCTAAGGGGTTGATTCATCTATTACCCATACCTACATGGAAATGGGAGAACATCACCATAGACTATGTCACCGAACTTCTGAAGACATCGAAAGGAAACAATGCTATTCGGGATGTTGTGGATCGTCTTACAAAGATTGCGCATTTCATTTTAAATTTAAGAGGATTTATCATTTGATCAACTGTTATGGATATATATTAAGGAAGTGGTAAGGTTTTATGGAGTACCACTATCTATTGTATCTGATCGTGATAAAAGATTCATGTATATGTTCTAGAAGTGTTTTCAACATGCTCTAAATACTGAATTGAACTTCAGTACATCTTATCATCCTTAAACCGATGGGAAATCTGAGTAGACTATCCAAACACTTGAGGATATGTTGAGAGTATGATCAATATACTTTAAAAGTGGATGGCATCAACATCTTCCTCTGGTTGAGTTATCTTACAATAATACTTTCCACTCAAGCATCCAAATGGCTCTATAGAAATCCCTTTATGGGAAGAGGTGCAGAACACCAGCATGTTAGGGTGAATTTGGGGATTGAAAACTCTTAGGTCAAGAAATGCTCAAGAAAATGGTGGATAATGTTAAGGTCATCCAACAACACATCAAATCTTCTTAGAGTAAAAAAATAGCTATGATGATAATCATCAATGAGGCCTAGTGTTTTATGTTGGAGAAATGGTATTCCTCCATATATCACTGTGGAAGATAGTTTTGTGATTTGGGAATAAGGGACAACTTAGTCCAAGGTACGTCACCCCTTTTGATATCCTTTATCGCATTGTAGTTGTGGCCTATTGACTAGCACTCCCACCGAACCTATCCCAAGTACATGATTTATTCCATGTATCTATCTTAAGGAAGTACATACATGACCCATCCCATGTGATCAATCTAGAGGTGGTACCATTGGATAATGAACCCTTCTTTGAAGAGATGCCAGTGAAGATCTTAGATCATAGGGAAAAATTTCTAAAAAATAAGATAATGGACCTCGTTATGGGGTTATGGAATAACCACAAGTTTTAAGAGAAAATATGGGAGTCGGAGGAAGTGATGAAGTAGTGCTACCCACATATGTTTTAGTGTGGAAAAAAAATTTCAAGGGAAAAATTTCTCAAGGGTGGAAGATTTTAACGACCCAAACTTTTATGAAAATTCATCTTGTTCTAATTAAATTTATTATTACGTAAAATGGTTAAATACCAAATTTACTTCTTTGGTTTTATGATTTTGGACTTCAAGAAAACCGTTACGAATTTTTACTATTGCTAATATAGCCATTTAACAGTGACCACATGATTAGTATAAATACAGGACATTAACAAATCGAATTTACAAATACAAATGAATTGATTGCCTCATCCAGTAGATTTTCTCCATATGAAGCCCATTTTTGAGAGCTCATAAAGGAGGTGGAATCACTAGGATTCTCTCTTGACCAATCCTAAGATAAGCTTTAACATGTTAATCTCGAACGTGACCACCTGCGGTAGAAGTGGATGTTAATAGAGATTAACACCTGAGTGATGTTATCTTAGCCTCCTGAAGAGTATGTCACCATCACACACCTTACGCTTCAGTCTTATGTGGGTGTTATAAGGGGTTATGTAACAAGACCCAAGAACTATGATTATGTGTATTATTTTTGTATATAATAAATAATATACATTCATTTTATTTTTGTTACTTTGTAAATAATTTTTAATGAAAAATAGTACTTCTAGTTAATATTCAATTAAGGAATCTATTTTGATGAATTAATGGATTTTTGAATTAAAAAATATTTTTAATAAAATATTATTATTAATTTACATTTAATTAAATATATATTATCATATAATTTTTATGAATACAATTGCAATTTTTCTTAATGTCTGAAATCTGGTTTTGTTAAAACCCATTAATTTTCAATTAATGTCAGTTTTTATTATAAAAGTAAAAATTAATATATTTAGAAAATTATTTAGATAAAATGAATATTATTTTTGGAATTATGACGTCAAAATTATCCAATGTTTAATTTTTCATAATTTTCTGAGATAGTTGAATATTTGGGTAAAAATTAAATATCGTTTAAATATATAATGTGTTTTGTGACATCATAAAGGCCCAATAACGAGGTAATAAAACATTATAATTGATATTTTCTACTAATATATGTATTATATTTAATATAATGTGATTTTAGGTTTGTTTGAATTATTTTACAAAGCTTTAGTGGACCCTCCAACACTTATAAAAAAATTTAACTTTTTAAATTGATTTCCTTGTGAGTGTGACTCACCTCAACCTAAGAAAGCCTAATGTTTTTAGAATTTATTCCATTGGAATTTTAAAATAATATTTTACACTCCCATTTGGAATAAACTATAGGAATAAATCATGGATAGGTTTGGGGTTTTAATTAGTTAAATGTGTGGTGGCCAAAACCTAAATAATAAAGAATTCCCTTACTTTTCCTATATAAACCCACAGAAGCTCCTACTTACTCATTACTCAAAGATTTAATAGATCTACCAAAATAATTCATCCGCTCTCTATAATCCTAAAAAGGTGACCCATTCTCCCAAAATAATATCTCAAGCATCCCCCAATTCCATTTGGTTCAAACTTCCATGTAAGGGATTTATTCCTTAGTCAATTTTATTCAAATTTCTTTATATATTTTATACCCTTTTTTTCAATTAAAAATGATGGGGATATGATTTCACAACTCCCCCATAATTACTTACTCCTTTTTTAATGTTGTGATACCCATTTATCACCCATTAATTCCTCCCATGTGCACTTGTTACCATGCAAAAATTCTGTATGGTTTTTCTTCCTTTCTCATTTTCTCCAATGTTTCTTAATTTTGTTATACAATTTTTTATTTCCATTAATAATTTTGGGGTATTATTTATCACCTCCAATATACTTTTCTTCTTATGTTTTAATGGTTATATACCCCTTTATATCTCATTAATTCCTCCCATGTATACTCGTTACCATGTCGAAATTCCGTAAGGAATTTCTCTCTTCTCATTTACATTCAAGAAATTCTTTTGTATTATGAATCTAAATTTTGTTACATATGTTGGTAAATGTATCTATATGACCCTATTAATTTCCATTTTATTTAAATATTATGAGATACACCTTTCTCTCTCATCATCCATTTTTATGAATTCTTGTGTCACGCCGTTATGCGGCCAAAATAGAACTGTGATTTTTGAAGCCAAAGTCATTATGTAGTGAATACTATGCCCATTTCTTTATCAAGGGTATTGAACTTTATGCATAAATTACTTATTTTTTATAGTGTTTCATTTATGAATTCTACATTCCATTATTGTGGAATAAATGATGATGTTTAATGAATCCATGTTATATGATCCATGGGGTACACTTATGCATGAAATGAAATGATTAAGAAGGGTGTGCCCTGATAGTGATCCAATGTAGTTGGTAAAGATCAATATCATGATAATTCAAGTGAAATGAGGGTTTATTAATTTTAATTAAAGTTTAATTATGTTTTACTCATGCTCCTTGAGCAATGTACATTGGCTCATGCTAAGATCATCTTAAATTTTGATTCCACATTTCCAAGTTACGATAATTATACTATATCATGCCTTTATGTTCATGTTTGTATTATGATCTATTGATATTCTTATTGCCTAACATGAATTGTATTATTCATGTTATTCCTTTTTAACTCCCCTAATAGGCTTTATTTCTCATCCGTTTCTTATTCATATATGTAGGTTATCCCATGTAATGCTAAGTACGAAGGAATGTGTGTGGCCATGTAAACGAAGTTTTCAATAAATATGTGTATTTCATGTTTTAAGATGTTATGTAATGTTCCTAATCTCCAAAGAAACTATGAATATGGATATTCTATGTCGTATCAAGTGAATAGTTTATGTATTAAATAATGTTTAAGTGTGTAATAAAGATCCATGTTGTTATACTAAAGGGGTGCCTAGGAAGAAATCAAAGATTTTTTTTGATATCCATTATCATGAGAAGAACATGGTTTTGAAATATATATTATTATATTAATATAATTTTACATATATAAATGAATATGAAAAATGTATTACATTTCATAAATTATTTTTAAAATACGTGTTATTTATTTTAGGATGTTCCTTGGAAAAATGCTTCATGTCGATCTAAAAAAATCACCCCCACACTACCGGGTCAAAGATTTTTCCTATAAACAGATCTACTCTGGTAATATTTTTATTAGTTTAAATATTTATATGATAAAATTACATGTTTCATATATTAAATTTTTTATTTATCTTTGTTTAATGCATTTGAGGAATTTTGGGCACCAAGTTGCCCAAACAAATCTTTGAATTGATATATTTGATGGGAGTTGTGTTAATAATCTCACCAAAGATGTTGGGATATGAATTCAAATTTAATTTAAAGAAAATTTTTCTCAGTTCTAATTATGTTAATACATATTTCTTAAAATATTACTAATATTCTATTTATATGTAAATATGAAAGAACTATTGGATTTTAATCCCGCAAATTCTTTCTGATTCTCCCAAGATGATCTCATTTTCAAGTCCATAGGAAGGAGCTTCTTGGATGCATGTGTGCTATGGGTTTAGACCCATTAACATTAGATTTCTTTTGAAGGCCCCCAAGGATTTCAACAACATATATCACTATTTATAGTTAATCCTTACCTAGATATGATCAACGAGAGTTTTTTCAATGAAAACTGAAATTTAGAAATATAGGGAACATAAAAAGATGTAATATGTAAAGGTATTTTCTCTATAGAATGATTTTAAAAAAATATATTAGAATACAACTACATCTACCCCCCATGATATTTCCTTCACAGATGGCAGTGAGAATGTAAATTACACAACATCAAAATCACTTAGTACAAAAAAAATTATTGGTTTTAAGTTGAAATTTAAATATACAATACATTTTAATTTTCAACATAATTGTAATGTAGGTTCTATTAGACTCCTCATGTATCAATAATGTTTTAATAATCACAAATCATATATATTCTGTAAAGCCTGGTAATCTTGTAATCTATCTCAAATCATATACAGATGATTAATATCTTATGCTTTAAGTAATGCTATCCAAGATCTTATTTTCTATACATTAAGTCTAATTACTGTACACTATATATGATTTAATTTATAACGATTTATTTGATGAATGATTAAGTTTAATATATTCTATGAATATCACTTCTTATGTTTGAATATAGATATTTGGATATGTCTGAGACACCGTGTGTCTATCACCGGTTATGTTTTTCTAGCAAAGGAACCAGAAATCATGACCAGACACTGTGACCAGACACACTGTGAACCAAACACCACAACCAGAAACTGTGAACCAGACACCGTAACCAGACACCATGACCAGACAGACCGTGAACCAGACACTTTGACCAGGCATCATGACCAGACACATTGTGAACTAGACACCGTGAACCAGACACTGTGAACCAGACATCGTGAACCAGACACTATGACCAGACACCGTGACCAGACACACCGCAACCAGACACACTGTGACCTTGAGACACCATTTCAAGAGGACACTGGTTCATGGAGATTCCATTTACAAATAAATTGTGACACCATTTCTTAATCTATTTGGTCGTCTCTCTATTTAATTTCTAATGGTCATATTTGATGTTTTAAATGAAATGAAATAATTAATGTTTCTTTGTAGACATGTGACCTATCATTATGAGGTATGAGGTGAAGAATACATGAAACCATCTAGCTTCAACTCATGTACTCCAAAAAAAAAAAGATAATTGTGGCCTAGAAACCAAACAAGCATGCAAGCAGGTATGACCATGACAATAAAGAAACACTTAAAGCTTTCTTGAGAAAATAACTGAGACATGCCACTCGACACTACTGAAGAACACACGAAACATACTTGAATACCAGAGTTGAGGACATATTCACACTGTCAACACCATGAAGAACACAATCCAGATCTACATGACTTGCGATACTCTGTTTTCCATATGTGGACTCCATTTCTGCATCTGCTTCATCTCAAAAGTCCAGAGCTGCATAGAAAAACACTCCAAGTACTTCTAACTATATCTCACTATATATGTTCTTTTGTGTATCTTTTTTCTTATATTTTGAGCAGTGTGTGTATATGTATAATAAAAAAACCATCTTATGCGTTAAACTGAAGAATATATGATTTCCTTTCTCAAACAACTTTTTTCACTTATGTATACAAATAGATAAGTGTGGTAGAGGTCCTTCTGTGGCCTGGTAGTTTGTACCCACAAAGAATTGTGGAAGAGGTCGTGTGACTTGGATAGTCTTGTGAACTGTTGTAATACCTGATATAGTCTATGTATCTAGTTTATTTATTTAAACTTCATGGTGGTAGGTGATCACCTATTGGAGTGGATTAGGTCTCGACTTGAGACTGAACAACTTGTTTTATAACTGTTGTGTCACTTAATTTAGTCTTCTTTGTTTTAATTCATTATTGTATAATTCAAAAATCACTAAAATTACATTGATAGTTTTTTTTGAAAGGAAGGACAGATAACATTACTGACGAAGATTAGCAGACGTGCATATGAAATGCCATGAAGGGAATTTGTAACACCCCGACCCCAGTTACCCAGAGTTGTTGCATTATTACATAACATTTGCATGATACAAGGAAATCGTGTCTTGAAACACTGATTAGTTTAGTAGCCTTGGAAATACTAGATACATTCATAAGGTCCACATTACAACATGAAATTAAATACAACACGAATTTATTCCATTAGAAACATCTAAGCCTCTTAGATTATGCCTGCAAGTCACTCCTAACTAACTTCTTCATATCCTCATAAAATGAAACATGAGAAAAGCGTGAGATCAAACGCTTAGTAAGGGTAAGAAATACAGCGGAAGATAACATAAATATTAAGCATGGTGAATAATTGGAACCACATGTCTTTACCAATAATAATCATGAATACTTTTATGGAAGGAGTATGAGCTGAGTAAATAATGTCATAATTAAACATAATCATTGGTATTATACTAGTTGAAAGACCACACAAACAATCAATATTATTTTCATAATGAGGGAATGTATAATGCCAGAAATTCTGAAACATTTTGTCAAGGCCTCGGCCAAGATGTCTAAAAATGATTAAGGCCTCAGCCAACACCATAAATCAAAATTGGGATAGGGCCTCGACCAATTCCACGTCTAGTTGTCTCATGAGACCTACCGATGCATCAAGGAGCTATAGCAGGCTCCACCCATGACTTTCTATGTCCCATACATTCCTCATATGAAAAGGTTTAAACATATAAAAAACAATCACATTAAAACTAGAATATGAAATTTCAATACCCTAACCATAAACCATGAATGGTATAAAAATAACACATGCACAGTCAAACATATCACAAGACCTTCAATACAATATTAATGTTTTGTATCATAATAAATCAACTTCAAATAATCTTAGGATCCTTCAAAGAATGTTGACCTAGATGAAATCAAAACCCTTTTTAGAGAAATATCTCTTTCTATTTTGAAATCATTTAAGAGTCACATAATTATAAGGAAAACATTTATTTTAAAAATATTCTTATAAGCTTTTAAGGGAAGCTTTGATGATGTTATAATAGTGGAAAATAACCGCACCTTCCGTATAAGTTAAAAAAACATTCTTACCTTTAATTTTTCAAAAAGTTCAAAAGGTACCTTGTTTGGAAAACGATGGAAAGATTCCTTTCAAAACACATAAGGGTATAAATGAATTTAACCCATTGTCTAGTAAATAGTAAAAATGTTTTGAAATACATTTTTATGGAACATGAATGTGGATGATAAAGATGTCACAGTACATAATTACGTATAAACAAGCTCGGATAGTGAAGAGATTGTAGAATTAATACTTACCTTGTACTTTTCCTTGGTCGAGGGTAGGTTAACCTCCTATATAATAGTTAAATAATTGTTATTAATTTATACAAGAATAATATACATAAATATGATATCATATATTATCTTTTAATATTTCTTTGTTAATAATATTTTAGTATTATCGTCGTTTCAGGTGTTCACTTACTCGTTTTCTTTTATCTGTTTTGTTACATAAGCCATGTTTGTTATCCATAAGTTTTATATTATTCATATCCAAAATTATATAAAGTCATTAAAAATTATTTTTAATCATAAAATGAAATTATTCTTTAATAGATACGATGGGGAAAGAATCTCATCGCGTTTGTGGAGACGGTAGTCCGTACTTACGCACGAACGCTACTTCCATTTCATTTTTCAATTTAAAAGGAATAAAAACCAAATGATAAATTGGTATATTATTATTCCAGTATAATATAATATCTTATATATGTTACTTATGTTCATTAACACCATCCTTTATACGTTCCATGTATGCTATGGACGAGTCATATCACTTTGAGGGGGGCGGTAGTCCGCACTTCCTCAAAATGAAGTTATCCTATATATACACAACATGAAACGAATAATGGTATTCTATAAAATGGAATTACAGAAGATTATATATAAAATAAATATCATAAATATCATATTTAATTATAGTTCCATCATAATGGCCACTATGAGAGGTGGTAGGAGTTAATTGAACAATCATCGTTTCATGAGGCGTTTGGTTGCCATCCACAGAAACATTATGTTCTTCACCCATTAGATGGAGGTGTGTGTAAGTGTAGTTTGAATAATTATTAAAACAATATACTAGTATATTTACTATGCTGGTGTTGTTACAAAATAAAATAATAAGAAGATTTTAGGGGTTGGAGAAATAAAATAAAAGAAAATAAGATAAGAGAAATCTTTACCTTTATTTTGGGTAACTCCCTTTGGATTGAACCAAAAAGGACACTTGAAGTGCTTTATGACTAAGTAAAGGCTTTTAAAAGTAGTAGAGGAATGTAGGAGGCTTAATTGGGTAGAGTTTGGATGATCCAAAAGGCTTGAGATGTGTGAGGAATTGGTTATAAGTGGTGTCCTTTTATAAGGGGGAGGAGGGGCTCTTTAGGAAAGATTGAAAATATTAATTTATTATATAATGATATTCAGTTTCTAAAGGTCCAAAACTCATTAATTGTGAATATAATGTGACTAATGATTGATATAAAATCATCCAATAAGAATTGGACAGGTTTTGGGGATTATTGTAGTCTTTATAATCTTATTTATTTAAATCATTTATTAA
Source organism: Viscum album (assembly GCA_963277665.1). Classification (NCBI taxonomy): domain Eukaryota; kingdom Viridiplantae; phylum Streptophyta; class Magnoliopsida; order Santalales; family Viscaceae; genus Viscum; species Viscum album. The sequence continues at coordinate 233,718,244 of OY728119.1, forward strand.
TGAGGTAAATACTACATCATTATTGTGTCATAAATAATTTAGTTTATTAGATGTATAAAAATTATAAAAAAATACCATGATGTGGGAAATAATTTTAACTTTTTATGTAATATTTATAGTCGAAAAGATAACATACATAACCCTATGTAAAAATTATTTTCCTAAAAGATATATGCTTATGTCATTTTTGTATTTACTTTAACTTAATTAATATAAAGTGTCATTAACACTTACAAGTGGCTCCATGGGGTCCCAAAATCGACCCAAAGATGTCGATGGTAGGATATTTATCAACCAATAGTTTTAGGACACGTTTTAGGGTAATTTAGTATTATTATAATATTATTCTCTACCCTTATTTACCGGATTTACCCTTTAACCATGGTAAATAAAATATTTACCGAAGTAATTATTCAAAATATCTAAAAATAAAAGTTTTCTATTTACACAATTTGGAAATCCTGATTCTAAATATGGAATAAATTTTTCTAAATTCAAAACAATGAAGTAGCATAAATTAATTTAAAATTAATTCCCACTGTCAAAACAAAAGCTTGTTTTAATGAAATAATAACTATCAAAAGATTGACACTTGTTTATGTCTGGTTTAAATGTGAAATTTTGTCCAATGACCAAAATTGTTTTAAATGGTAAAAATATATTCTATATATACTTTAAAACCACTAAAATTCATAATTTATCACTATTAATTATTTCTATTAAAAAATTTGTTTGTAATTAAAACTTAGTAATTTTCACTGTTCATCAATATATGAAAGTTTTCAGAAAAATAAAAAAATTTCACCCTAGGCTAATTTAGATATTCCAAATCCACAAATGAAGTCCATTTTGAAAAATAAAATTTATAAGACTTCAAAAAGTTGATTTTACTATTCATAACATCTAGTTTGATTGGTCACAATGTGTTAGAATCTCGAAGTTGCGTACAATGAAAGCTATTGCATTATTCAAAAGGAAACATACCGTGGAAGCCTGGGGTGTTATAGAATATTCCTATCCAGAGCTGGTTGTCATTGAAGGGGCCTAATGCTGCCAGCTGATGGGCCACATTGTTTTCTTCCCTTTTGGTAAAGGGGAAGGTTCATCAAGGGAAGCCTTGGTGAAGCGAGCGAATTATCCTGATGATGAAGCCAAATGATTGTAGTCCAGCATCGTTGTGGTTAATAGCATCAATAACGGTGAGGTAGTCAGACTCAATGATGATATCAACCCATCTACGTTCCGCAATGAGCATAATACCTGCAAGGATGGCATAAGCCTCAGCTACTGCAGGTTTCCAGAAGGAATGATGTGATTCATATTTTTCTGCAATGATTTTCCCTAGATGATTTCAGGCTAAGAGACTGAGAGCAACCAACCCATCCTTGGAGAGAGATGCTTCCATGTTATGCTTATGAATCCCTTCCATTGGGGGATTCCAATGAGGGGGTAAAACCTGGCATATAATGTCCTTTGTTGTCCTTCCAGCTCTCAATCCATGAAATGTCCCGTTCAATCCAAAAATTAGGAGGATTATGAACATGGTGAAAAACAGCATCGTTACACCAAACCCAAACGATCTAGGCTAGGGTGGAAAGTGAAAATGCATTATTCGATGAGAGAGAGGAGCACCAACACATCAGAAGATCGGGGAGGTCAGAGGCAATGTCCAGTGAAGCATCTGAAGCTGGGACCCATTTATTCCAATTTTCCTTAGCTTCTAGGAAGTGAATGATGGCGTGCAAAGGAGTTTCTGGAACATTCAGGCAGAATGGGCATGACTCAACACTGGTAATCAACCAATATTCTAAAAAGTTAGTTAAACAGTCAAACTTTCATAATAGTATAACCTTGATAAACTAGGAAAGCCTCAGCACTGAATGTATTTAACATTATTAGGAAATCCTTTTAGGAATATCTTTTAAAAATAAATTGATACTCAATCCACCCCCTCTTGAGTACTCTACTCCAACCAACAAGTTCCATTAATATGGAGTGAAGATAAATATGGAAAGGGTGTTGATAAAAGATCATAGGGTAGTGATTAGTGTTCACTTTGGATTCAGATATGATGTGTGACTAAACTTATGACAGGATAACACTAATATAGTGATTCATAAACCATGTTGTGGTTTTTGGTAGGGATATCATTATTTACCTTATATTGCATGAAAAGTTATATTCTTGGTTCATTTTCTATGATTTATGTAAAGATATCCAAGGTTTTATTTGTGATACATTCAGTCTGATTACCATACACAATATTTGATTTACTTTATAATGATTTCTTTGATGAATAATTGAGTATAATCCATTCTATGAATACCGCTACTTATGTCTGAATACAAATATTGGGATATGTTTGGGACATCATGAGTCTACCAGTGGTTATGTTTTTCTGGAAAAGAAACCAGAAACCCTGACCAGACACCAGGATCAAGACACCACAATGAGACAATGTGAACAAGAAACAGTAACTAGACACTGTGACTAGACACTCTATAAACCAGACACTATGATTAGACACCATGACTAGACACACCATGAACCAAACACCATGTACCAGACACTGTGAACCAAACACTGTGAACCAGACACTGTGAACCAGACATCGTGAATCAAACACACCCTGAACTAGACACCGTGAACTATACACTATGACCAGACACCGTGACCAAACACTCTGCAACCAGACACACTGTGACCATGAGACACCATTTCTAGAAGACATTGGTTCATGGAGACACCATTTACAAATAAATTGTGACATTGTTTCTTAATCAATTTTTTCATATCTCTATTTAATTTCTAACGGTCTTATTTGATGATTTAAATGCACTGACAAATTTAATGTTTCTTTGTAGACATTTTACCTGACAGTATGAGGTACAATGTTCAGAATTCATGCAATTTGTTGGCTTCAACACATGCACTTCAAAATAAAATAGAACTGTGGACCATAAACAAATCACGCATGCAGGCGGGTGTGAGAATGACAACACAGAAACAGTGTGAGTTTTCTTGAGAAAAGAACTCACACATGTAACTTAAAACTGTTGAAGAACACACAAAGCATACTTAAATCCTAGAGTCGATGACATCTTCACATGATCAACACCACAAAGAACACGAGCCAAATCTAGCTAACTTGTGATACTATGTTTTACCTACGAGGACTCGATTTCAGCATCTACTTCATCTCATAAGTCCAGAGCTGCATAGAAAAACACTCATAGAACTTCTAACCCTATCTCATCATCTTTTATCTATTGTGTATCATTTTTATTATCTTACAATTAGTGTGTGTATCTGTATAATAATACACAATGTCTCCTATGTTAAACTGAAGGATAAAATATATCCTTTCTCAAATAACTTCTCACACTTGAGTATGGCCACGAATAAGTGTAGAAGAGGTCCATGCGTGGCCTGGTAGTTTGTACCCACGAAGAACTATGGAAGAGGTCGAGTGACCTGGACAGTCTTGTTCACTATTATAAAGCTCGATATAGGCTGTGTATCTAGTTTATTTATATAAACTGCTTGGTAGTAGGTGATCACCAAGTGGAGTGGATTAGGTCTCAGCATGAGACTGAACCACTAGTTTTATATCTGCTGTGTTACTCAATTTAGTCTTCTCTATTTTACTACTTTATTATATAATTCAGAAATCACTAAATTTACATTGACAGTTAATCTTGGAAAGAAGTTATATTTTTATTTCCTTTTTAGAATAGCTTCAAAAGTAATGTTAATAACAAGTATTAAGATTACTGATAATTAATAAATCTTCTAAGATGTTATTTAAATAGTGAATCTTTCATAACAGTATAACCTTGTTTAACTAGGGTTGTATTTAACATTATTTGGGAAACCATTAAGGAATATATTTTAAATAGAAATTTTAAATAGATACTCAATTCACCCCCTCTTGAGTACTCTACTCTGACCAACATTTGGGATCAGAGGCTTGTTTGTTAATCCTATTAAGATCCAATTTTTAAAATTATTCAATTGTGATTTTAGTTATACTTTAAAGAACTGTAAATTTTTTGTTAATTATAAATTTCTAACTCTTTTAAGTTATTTATTTATTATGGATAATAGATTGGAAGGTATTGCTACCAACACACCACAATTCTTTAATGGAACCAATTATTCTCAAAGGAAAATCAAAATGAAAATGCATTTTAAAAGTATGGATTTTGAAAATTGGTCTTCAATTATAGATGAATATAATATTCCTGATACTAATAGAATCACATGGGATGAAACTACCAAAACTGCATACAATAATAATTGCAAAGCTATGAATGCTTTATATAGATCTTTTGGAGATGGGGAATTTAATAGAATCCTTTCTTGTAAAAATGCTCTGGAAATTTGGGATACCTTATCTATTTCACATGATGGAACATATAGTGTGAAATAAATGAGACTTAATACCTATACTATCAAATATGATAAAATTAAAATGAAACTAAATGATCATATTTCTAACATGTATCTCAGGTTCAATGAAATTTTCAACATAATGATTTTTCTTATAAGAGAAGTCACTGCTAAGGAACAGATCATGAGAATTCTCAGATTCCTACTTAAAAGATAGAGAGGAACCTCTGTCTCTTTTAGAGAATCATGAGACATCAGAAAGCTAACTGTAAAAGAACTCATTGAAAAAATGATGATGTATGAAGAGGAGCTAAAAGTCAACAAGTAAGAGGAGGATGACCCCAAAAGAAAATCAGTAGTGTTCAAAACCACCACCTCGTAACATAAAGACAAAAGGAAATTTGATGTTTCGGTAGAAAGTTTGAGCAGTGAACAATTATCACCTGATAGTGATGAGGAGATGGCTAAATTAGCCAGAAGCTTTAAAGGATTTTACAAGAAGGAGAAATTTTTTAGAAAGCCCAACTTCAAGGGAAAATATGGACAAAAAGGAAGTTTGATAAAGGATTAGAAAATAAGTGGCAAGACATATGAGATTGTCTACAATGAATGTAAGCACAAAGGTCATTAAAGGATAATTGTCCAAAGATCAAGAACAGAAACAAATTTGAGGGCAAAGGCAAAAAGTATAAAAAGGCAATGAAAGCAACATGGAGTGATTATAAGGATAGTTCATGTGGCTCAAAATCATCACATGATGAACAATCATACAAATCCAATATGTGTTTTATGATAAACACATCTAAGGTAACCCTGGACTCTCTTGTACATAATTCATACTATTATATAGATGAGAGGGACTCTGAAAATATGTCTAATAAAGATATTTTTGAATACTGTAATATGATCTAAGAGGCATGAAATGAACTAACAGATAAATATTAATCTTTAAAAAAAATTCATGCTCTTACTGTGACTATAAAATCTGAACTCAGAACTGAAAAAGTAAAAAATGATCAACTGCTCAAGGAGAAAAATGAATTAGAAATATCTAATGGGCAATTGAAGAATGACTTAGAATAGTTTACTAATGTAAAAAAAATTCTTACTCAGATATTAGGTAAATATAATTCCTCTAAATATACTATTGGAATTGGCTATCAACCTGGAAAAAGAAATTTTGGAAGAAAAAAATTTGTTTCTAAATCTAGATTGTAAAACTTTACTCCCTGTTCTGGAAACAAATCAACTAGTTCAAGTAATTATAATTCTCTACCGCTTCAAGTTTATATTGACCAAATATATTTTATTCCTCAAATAGATTACATAATGCTTATAGGGAACCAATGAGGTAGATATGGGTTCCCAAAGCACTTATCACTAATATTGCTGGACCCGAAAAAGTATAGGTACCAAAATCTGCTTTTACAGAATCATTGTGTAAGGAAGCTGCTTAAAGAGTTCCTATAAGAGTTTATGGAACATGGACTGTGGGAGTTCAAGACACATGATAGGATACTAATCATGCTTCAAGAATTTGATAAAACTTTTTGGAGGAAATGTCACTTTTGGTTAATATTCCAGAGGAAATATTATTGGCCTCAGTCAAATTAGTAACTCTAACTTAGTTTTGATTTATAAATTACTATTTGTTGATGGATTGAAATATAATCTGCTTAGTATTTCACAAATATGTTATGATGTATTTCATGTAAAATTTAAAAATGATGGTTTCAATGTTTTTAATTCTAAAGATGAATTAGTTTTTTCTGCATTAAGAAATGAAAATATTTATTGCGTTAACCTAGATTCTATAGCTTCTCAAAATGCTTAATGTCTAAGTGTATTTCATAAAGAGTATTGGCGTTGGCATAGGAGACTAGAACACTGTAATAGCCACACCCTTAAAAAGTTGAATAGAAAATTCTTGGTCAAATTTCTACCCAAATATGAGTTCCCAAATGATAAAGTGTATAATCTCTGTCAAAAGGGAAAGCCACACAAAATTTCCTTCAAATCAAAGAAAGAAGTGTCAACCTCTCAACCTCTTAAAATAGTTAACAAGGATTTTTTGGACCATCTAGAGTTTCTATTTTAAATGGGAAGCACTATATTAATGTTCTTGTAGTTGATTTTTCTATATACACATGGGAATACTTTCTAGATCACAAAAATGAAGCATATTATTACTTCATTAAATACTCCAAGTCTGTAGAAAATCTTAGTAGACATAGAATTATGTCCTTGAGAAGTGATCATGGCCGTGAGTTTGAAAACAAAGAGTTTGAATCATTTTTCCCAAAAAATGGCTATAGTCATAATTGTTATGCCCCTAGAACACCTCAACAAAATGGATTTGTAGAAAGAATAAATAGAACCCTACAGAAGAATGCTAGAACCATTCTTAGTGAGTATGATCCACCTATTTATTTTTTAGATGAAGCTGTAAATACAGCATGGTACATAATCAATAGAATATTGATTAGGCATATTCTTAATAAAACCCCTTATGAGTTATGGAACAATTGAAAACCCAAAGTTAGATACTTCCATGTTTTTGGTTGGAAATTTAATATCTTTAATATTGTGGAAAAACATTACAAATTTTTCCTCCAAGAGTGATAAAGGAATCTTTTTTGGTTATTCAGTCTCTAGTAAAGCCTATGAAGGACCCCGGGACACCCTGAGAGGGGAGGGGTGAATCAGGGTGGCAACTTTTTCTTCTTAAAATTGTGGATCTTGTTCCCACGTTGGCAGGAACTTCTTAAACCTGTATGAAGGATATGATCAGCAATTAAACATTCACATGCATAGAGATGACACAACAATTTTTACTTGGTTCACCACTAAGGGCTACGTCCAAGGAGCATACGCCGACAGATTGTCGGTCGTACCTAAATCCACTATGCTTCACTAGCTGCGGATACAAAAGTTCGGGTACAGACACTCTGTCTCAGGCTCACTGCCTTTACATAAGGTTTAGGGATAGCTCACTGCTTCCCTCGGGTCACTCCCGTTGACTCCCCCTGGCTCACTGCCGTTGGTAAAGTCTCACTCAGTTTATAGACGTGAAGGTCTCTTCAATAAATTTGCATTAAAGTCTTTGCCTCTGCTCAGCACGAGACTCTGCTTGCATCGAAGTCCGGAAGAGATGCACTAGAATGCACAGAACCACTGAACTGGATAACCAAAACGTGCAGACAAACCTTACTGAAAAAAATGAGAAATACCAACCATTTACGCGCAAAATCATCCTATTGCGCGCAACATTTTCTTTTGGCGCGGAAAAATATTTCGCGCAAAAATCCCCTTTTTCGCGCAACTCCAAATATTTCGCGCAAGCTCCTTTACGCGATCCTTTTTGCGCACCAGACCACAAATCCTCTCTAAGTCTTCCACACACCCGAATGAAGGGGGTCACCTCATATTTATAGGCGGCTGAGACCCCTGCGCTCAAAATCCCCTTCGGCACGGAAAACCTCTCATCTGGCGCGTAATATTTCGCCCAGCTCAAGTATTTCGCGCACAACCCTTATTTTCCGCGCAGCCCATGCCTTTGCCATTTTTCACCAATCTGATTTCGAAACACTATTTGCGCGAAAAACCTTGATCCACTATTTCGCGCATCCCACTGTTTTTCGCGCCTAACTTAAGTATTTCGCGCAAGCCTCTTAAATTTCGCGCACCACTTCCTTTTTGTGCGAACCTCCTTTTGCAGACAATCCATGTCTTCATTTTCCGATTTTGAGGCCCAAAAAATTTGCAAACACTGGGAAACAGCGCCACCTTCAATACTGTTGTCTGCTTGAACTGTATGAACACTTTGCTGGAACACATTTGGAACTTCCACTGAGGATTTACAACAAACACAAACCAAACAACAATTCCTGCATAGAACAACCATGGGTCCAACAATCTCCCCCTTTGGGTTTGTTGGCAATCACCAAATAAAATCAATATATCACCATCCACATGCATACCAAAAATGCAAGGATCAACTCAGCCAGCACTCTAAGTCTACGTGAGCAATGCTTGGTGTAGAAAACAAGAGAGGAAGCTTGAATTGGGTTCCCATGTTTTGGAATGCTCAAAGACGCTCAAGAAATTCCTGAACTCTCATCATTTCACAGAAGCATTACATGTCCATAGACAATCCTGAATTCCTTTCCTTTCTCCCCCATTGACAATAAACCCAAAGGCCGGTAAATTAATCAATGTTCCGCTAAAACCATACTCCCCCTGGATAGTATCTCCCCCATAAACCTGCATCACAGCCATAAACAGATAGAAATAATTACCATAAACGGGGAGAGGGGCGTTGCGAAATCTCCTTATGCAGCAGGAGGTGGTTGAACACCGAGGTTCAACCGATGCTTTTCAAACACAGCTGCTGACAGTGGCTTTGTCAGGATATCAGCTACCTGCTTATCAGTTCCCACATGGTCCAGTCTAATCACCCCTTGTTCAACCTTTTCTTTGATGAAATGATACCGTATTTCAATATGTTTTGTACGAGAATGCTGAACCGGATTTTTCGTAAGATCAATTGCACTTTTGTTATCACAGTAGATCACCATTGGCTGCTTTACCTCATCACCAATATCTGTTAATTTTTTCTTCATCCATAGCAGTTGAGTGCATGCCTTTATGGCAGATATATACTCAGCTTCAGCAGTACTAAGAGAAGTACATTCTTGTTTCTTGCTCAACCAGCCAACACAATTATTTCCGATAAAGAATGATCCACCACTGGTGGACTTTCTGTCCACAACATCGCCAGCCCAGTCAGCATCAGAAAACGCGGATAATTTAATATCCCTTCCTACAGCAAAGTATAATCCGTACTTGTAAGTACCTTGAATATACCTCATGATTCTTTTCACTGCTGTCATGTGTTCCTCTTTTGGATTACTCTGAAAGAGGGCAGAAAGACATGTGGCAAAGACAATATCTGGCCGTGTCGCTGTCATGTACAATAGGCTCCCAATAATTCTCCTGTACATGGTGGGATCTACAGATTTCCCATCCTCATGCTTCCCAAGTTTGGTTCCAACTGCAATCGGAGTTGACATTTGTTTGGAGTCTTGCATGTTAAACTTCTTCAGCAGCTCTCTTGCATACTTTTCCTGAGAGATAAAAGTGTAGTCTTTCCTCTGAGTCACTTGCAGTCCCAAGAAATATGTGAGCTCCCCAATCATTGACATTTCAAATTCTGATTTCATATGATTGGAAAATTCATCCACTGATTTCTGTTTGCTGCCACCAAATATAATGTCATCGACGTAAACAAGAACCATGAACTGATCTTTTGGAGAATTCTTCACATAGAGATTTTGATCAACTCCTCCTCTTTTGAATTCCAGCTTTTTGAGATACGAATCTAGTCTAGAATACCATGTCCTTGGTGCCTGTTTTAATCCATAAAGTGCTTTCTTTAGCTTACAGACCTTTGATTCATCAGCACCAAGAAGAAAACCCACTGGTTGTTCAATGTAGACTTCTTCTTCGAGTACACCATTTAAGAATGCTGTCTTGACATCCATTTGATATACTTTATATCCTCTTTGGAGAGCCATGGAAAGGAATAGCCTGATTGACTCCAATCTAGCCACTGGAGCAAAGGTTTCTTCAACATCAACACCTTCAATCTGAGAATACCCTTTACATACCAGTCGGGCCTTGTTTCTGATAACATTGCCATGCTCATCAAACTTGTTCTTGAAAATCCATTTGGTGCCAATCACATTGTGACCTTTGGGTCTCTGGACCAAATCCCACGTCTGATTTTTGTCAATCTGATCTAACTCTTCATTCATGGATTTCACCCAGGATTCATCCATTGCAGCTTCTTCAAATGAGGTTGGCTCTACAACTGATAGAAATGCAGAAGGTGTGTTATTTCTCATCCTCCTTGTTTGAGTGGGTGCATTCATGTCCCCAATTATGTTGGATGGATCAATCTCAGCTCTTCGGTTTCTCCTGAGAGATTCAGTAGCATTCTTTTCAGCCATAGGTTCTTCTTCTGATTCTTCTTCTGAGTCAACATCATGATGTGACTGTTGATAGTTTTGAACAACTTCTTCTATCTCTGTATTTGTGTTTTCTTCACGTTTACTTTCTTCCTGATTGTCTATCACATCCGCATATGGCGTCCTTGAAGCATTTGTGGTTTTCTCTTCAATTATCTTAACATCACTGCTTACCACAATCTTCCCCAAGCGTTTATTGAAACACTTGTAAGCTTTACTGTTCATTGGATACCCAAGAAAAATTCCTTCATCAGCATTATCACCATACTTTCCTTGGTTTCCTTCTTTATTCCGGATGAAACATTTGCTTCCAAAAACCCGAAAGTATTTCAAGGAAGGCTTCCTTCCATGCCATAATTCGTATGGTGTCTTCGTTTCTCCCATGTAGAGCCCTGTTCGATTCTGAATGTGAACTGTAGCTTCAACAGCCTCCTTCCAGTAATGGCGAGAGATACCACTCTCAATCAACATAGTCCTGGCCATATTGTTGACCTGTCGATTTCGACGCTCAACAACTCCATTTTGTTGTGGAGTTCTCACAGCAGCTACCTCATGCTGTATTCCATGTTTCTCTAGGTAGTTTTCAAACTCAATGGATGTGTATTCCCCTCCATTGTCCGATCGTAGGACTTTTATTGACCATCCAGTATCATTCTCGGCAATTCGGCGATAAGTTTTCATGCAAGCAAGTACTTATCGCTTCCTGTGAATCACCATTACACAAGCCATTCTACTATAATCATCAATGAAAAGGACGAAGTACCTCTCTCCATAGGTTCCAGCAACATTTATTGGGCCACATACATCAGTGTGAATGAGATCAAGAAGATGTGATGCCCTTTTCTTCTTTGGACGATACAAATTACAGACCAGCTTCCCACGAATACAGGCATCACAAGATTTTTCCCGTTCGCGTTTTAGAATGGGAATATCCATGACTATCTTCATCTTAGATATCTTTTCCATGTCTTGTTGGTTAATATGCCCCAGCCTTCGATGCCATAAATTGTTTTCTTCGTCAACAGACAAGTAACAAGAGTTCACTTTGCTGTCAACCTGATATAAGATTCCATCTGTTCTACAACTTTTCATAAGAGAATTCCCTATTTTTCCTTTTATAGTGCAGCCTTTTTGATTGAAGGTTACTATGAGCCCTGAGTCACAGAGTTGACTTACACTGAGGAGATTATGGTGTAGACCGTCCACATAAAGAACTTCAGTCTTTTTCAGCTCTCCGTTGGCGAGAGCAGTATTCCCACTGCCTTTAATCTTCAAAGCGCCATCGTTACCAAACCGTACTGTTCCATCAACCTTCTTTTCAATGTTCTTCAGAAGGTCAGCATTTCCTGTCATATGGGAAAAAAATTTACTATCAAGAATCCAGGTGCTGCTACTCTTTGTAGCTTTGAGGGCTACTTCCGCAAGATTGGATTTCTCGATTTTCTTCTTTTCTTTCCATGAGATATTGGATTGAGCATAAGACACTGATGGCCTTTTAAAACTTTCTTCCACATAATCTGAGTCTTCATACCCATAATCTTCTTCCAGAAGAGAAAAACTATTTGTGAGAACAACATCATCAGGAGGATGAACCCTGTCCCGTCTTTGGGTGTTGTATGAATTTCTCTTGTCATACCGCTGCCTGCAAAACATAGCTTTATGGACAAAGTTAGAACAATTAAAACAGTAACCATAGAAGATATTTCTTCTATAAGATGGAGGATATGAAATCGGTCTCCTTTGTTGATTTCCCAGATCTTCTCCATTAAAGTAACTCCTTGCCTCTTCGCAATATGACATAGTATGGCCCAGATAGCCACAGAACTGACACTTTATGTGAGGGAATGTCTTCACACCTGAATTTCTCCTCATACCTTCATCCTTGTGAGAGTAGTTGAACTGCCTATCATTTCTAAATGTTTGATGGTAATTGTCAGTTATCCTTCTAGTTTGTATTGAGGGTTCCTTTTTCAGCACTTCAGACAATGTTTCAACATGTTCAACCTTCGTTTTGTCTTTCTTTTGGATTTCATTATTTCCAGCAGTTGATGTCTCAGCTTCACATCCAATTCCACGCTTTCCCATGCAGGCGGGTCTTTGAACGCTCAAGATTTTTTCAACTCCATCAGAACCACATTTGGCTCTTGCCAATAATTCAGCATCTGAGAATCTTCTAGGTTGTATTTTCTTCCTTGATTCTTTTGAAAAAGATTCAGTCTCAAGTTTACTCCTAAGAGTAACAATTTCCTCCTCAAGACCCTCAGTAGTCTTGGACTTTTCTTCTAGTCTTGAGGTGAGGTCATTGATGACCTTTCCCTGCTCTTCAATTCTTAGCTTAAGATTCAATACATCATCATTGCTTTCAATGATTTTAGACTGAACTTTCACAAACTCTTCCAGACGTTCAATTTCAGCTTCAAGTTCATCAACATATTCTGATGACTCTTTGACCATTTCCTTCCACTTATTACATTTCTTACATTTACTCTCAAGCTTGGAGAAAGCATCCTTAATTTGAACCTTTGGATTATCAAGAGCAGTAGTCTGATTATCTATGCCTTTATTGATTGAAGAATATGATATTTCAGTGGTAGCCATCATGGAAGCATGTTTTTCAGTTTTAAATTCTGGTTCTTCTTCCTCACAGAATTCAATATCATCATCTTCTTCCTCACAGACAAAGCTCTTCCTCTGCATTTTCTTTCCAGATTTGAAACCACCCTTTTTGAAAAACCTTTTCCGAGGCTTTTCAATGTCTTCAGCTTCGCTCTCATCATTATCCAACTTTCTTTGGCATTGAGAGGCAATGTGCCCAACTCTTCCACAACGGAAACATGCAAGAGGTAACTTACCTCTAAATTTACCTTTTCCCTTTTTCAGCTTCTTCGCGATGAGGGAAAGAATTTCTTTTTCTTCGTCATCATCACCACTACTATCTTCTGAAATTTTCAGTTTGTCCATGGCTTTGAATGCCATTTCTTTTCTCACGCGAGTCGTGGCATCTTCAGGTTTGACTCTCATCTCATATGCCACTAAACTACTTAACAAATCATCCAGAGAAAGTTTGGATAGATCTCTTTCTTCGAGGGCTGACACCTTTGCATTGTACATGGGAGGAAGTCTTCTCAAGATTTTCTTAACGATATCAATGTCTTTGATTTCTTCTCCAAGACCTCGAATTGCTCCCACTACTTCAGTAATTCGATTAAAAAAGAATCTGCATTTTCATTGGGATGCATCTTTAGGTCGTCAAACCTGTTATGTAAAACCTGAAGGTTTGCCTCCTTTACCTTGCTATCTCCTTAATAAAAGTTTTCAAGTTTATCCCACATAGACTTTGCTGAAGTGCAACTCATCACCTTTAGATATATCTGATCAGAAAGAGCTGCGGTGACTACATTTTGAGCTTTAGCGTCTGCATCAAGAATTTTCCTGTCTGTGTCAGTCATAGCCAGTCCTGTTTGATCAGTGACTTGTATTCCTTGCTCAATAGAAAACAAAACTTACATTCCAAGAGATCTTAGATGAGATCGCATCCTATTCTTCCAGATCTGAAAATTATTTCCATCAAAGAGAGGGACTCCCCTCACATTGGCTGCATTCTCCACGGCGACAAAGGACAGATTCAAGACCAGTAACCTCCCTCTGATACCACTTGAAGGACCCTGGGACACCCTGAGAGGGGAGGGGTGAATCAGGGTGGCAACTTTTTCTTCTTAAAGTTGTGGATCTTGTTCCCACATTGGCACGAACTTCTTAAACCTGTATGAAGGATATGATCAGCAATTAAACATTCACATGTAGAGAGTTGACACAACAATTTTTACTTGGTTCACCACTAAGGGCTACGTCCAAGGAGCATACACCGACAGATTGTCGGTTGTACCTAAATCCACTATGCTTCACTAGCTGCGGATACAAAAGTTCGGGTACAGACACTCTGTCTCAGGCTCACTGCCTTTACATAAGGTTTAGGGATAGCTCACTGCTTCCCTCGGGTCACTCCCGTTGACTCCCCCTGGCTCACTGCCGTTAGTGAAGTCTCACTCATTTTATAGACGTGAAGGTCTCTTCAATAAATTTGCATTAAAGTCTTTGCCTCTGCTCAGCACGAGACTCTGCTTGCATCGAAGTCCGGAAGAGATGCACTAGAATGCACAGAACCACTGAACTGGATAACCAAAACGTGCAGACAAAACTTACTGAAAAAAATGCGAAATACCAACCATTTGCACGCAAAATCATCCTATTGCGCGCAACATTTTCTTTTGGCGCGGAAAAATATTTCGCGCAAAAATCCCCTTTTTCGCGCAACTCCAAATATTTCGCGCAAGCTCCTTTACGCTATCCTTTTTGCGCACCAGACCACAAATCCTCTCTAAGTATTCCACACACCCGAATGAAGGGGGTCACCTCATATTTATAGGCGGCTGAGACCCCTACGCTCAAAATCCCCTTCGGCGCGGAAAACCTCTCATCTGGCGCGTAATATTTCGCCCAGCTCAAGTATTTCGCGCACAACCCTTATTTTCCGCGCAGCCCATGCCTTTTCCATTTTTCACCAATCTGATTTCGAAACA
The DNA here is from genome assembly GCA_963277665.1 of Viscum album. Lineage (NCBI taxonomy): Eukaryota > Viridiplantae > Streptophyta > Magnoliopsida > Santalales > Viscaceae > Viscum > Viscum album. The sequence continues at coordinate 233,733,245 of OY728119.1, forward strand.
CTATTTGCGCGAAAACCCTTGATCCACTATTTCGCGCATCCCGCTGTTTTTCGCGCCTAACATAAGTATTTTGCGCAAGCCTCTTAAATTTCGCGCACCACTTCCTTTTTGTGTGAACCTCCTTTTGCAGACAATCCATGTCTTCATTTTCCGATTTTGAGGCCCAAAAAATTGGCAAACACTGGGAAACAGCGCCACCTTCAATACTGTTGTCTGCTTGAACTGTATGAACACTTTGCTGGAACACATTTGGAACTTCCACAAAGGATTGACAACAAACACAAAACAAACAACAATTCCTGCATAGAACAACCATGGGTCCAACAGCCTATATAGTGTTTAATAAATAAGCTAAATGTGTGGAAGAATCTGTCCACGTTAAATTCGATGAAACCGATCGACATGAGCCAAAGACCACTCTAGATAATCTGGAGGATGATGTTTCAAATCTGTACATTTATTCAAAATCCTCAAACCATTCTATGAAAGAATATGTGAAAAATTCCAGCTCTAGAAATTTTGTAGACTCAAGTCACAATGAGCCTGAACCTATTGATGAACCTAAAATCACTAGTCCATACTTTTCTAGAGCTGTTAGAACTCTTAAGAATAATCCCATAGATGCATTTGTAGGAGACTTAGACATAAGAACTCAAACTAGAGCTTATCATAGAAATTAGGTTGAACATCAAGTATTGTTGTCACAAAATGAAACTAAAAACATTAATGATGATAGCAATGATGTATTTTAGGTGATGTATATGAAAGAAGAACTTAATAAGATTGTAAGGAACAATGTTTGAAAACTTTTCAAAATACCAAAAGACACATTCAACATAGGCACTAAATGGGTGTTTATAAATAAGGTAGATGAAGCTTGTAACATAGTTAGAAACAAGGCTCGATTTTTTTTTCTCAAGGCTACAGTCAAGAAGAATGAATTTCCTATGAAGAGACCTTTGCACTAGTAGCTGAAGATGAAGCCATCAAAATTATGCTTTCTTATGCAGCATATCTGAATTTCAAACTATATCAAATGATGTAAATATTGCATTCCTAAATGGGTATATAGATGAGAATTTCTTTGTTGAACAACACCCTAGTTTTACAAATCCTCATTTTCCAAATCATATTTTTAATTTATCAAAAGATTTATATTGTTTAAAACAAGTTCCATGATCTTGGTATGATAGATTAAGTACTTTTATTGTTTCTAAAGGTTTTAAAAAAGGAATATTGGATCATAACCTTTTTATAAAAAGAATTTTCAATGATGTTTTTGTTGTTAAAATCTATGTAGATGACATTATCTTTGTATTTTTAAGAAATTATTTATGTATTTATGATTCTAAAATGATGCAAAACAAATTTTAAATGAGTTTAATGGATGAACAAAAATTCATTCTGGGATTTAAAATATTTCAAAATAATGATGGTATTATTTAAAATAAAAGCAAATATACTAGAGATCTTATAAAACATTTTGGTTTGGATAGCACTAAAAGTAGTGAAAATCTAATGAGTTCTATGTGTAAGTTGGATCTTGATGAAGATGGAAAATCTATTGATCAAACCACATATAGAGGAATGATTGGAAGATTTCTCTACTTAACTACTATTCGACCTGACATTATTTTTTGTGTGGTATGTATGCTCATTTTCAAGAAAATCCTATGGAATATCATTTAAATGTTGTTAAGAGACTTTTTAAATACCTCAAGAAGAAAACCAATCTAGGATTGTTCTATCGCAAAGGAAAATCCTTTGAATTAGTTAGTTATTCTGATTCTGACTTCGTTGGCTGTATGTTATATAGAAAAAGTACATCTGGAACATGTCACTTTTTAGGCAAGTCACTAGTATCTTAGTGTAGTAAAAAAAACACGATTTCATTATCTACTACAAAAGATGAATACAAAGATGTTGGTAGTTATTGTGCACAAATTTTATGGATGAAACACATATTACTAGATTATGGATATCAATTCAGGCATCTAATTATAAATTGTGACAATAAAGGTGCTATTAACATATCAATAAATCAGGTTTCACACTCTAGGACAAAAAATATTGATGTAAGAAATCACTTTTTCAGATCTCATTATTGAAAAGGTGATATCACTTTAGAATTCATTGGAACTAAATATTAGTTTGCTGATATATCACCAAACCATTAGATTCTGAACAAATAAATTACTTCATACATGAATTGGAAATGATAAACCATAAGTAGATATCTTATTGTTTCAAATCTTTCTATTTCATATCTTATTGTTTCATATCTTATTGTTTCATATCTTACTATTTCATATCTTACTATATCATATCTTACTGTTTCATATCTTATTGTTTCATATCTTACTGTTTCATATTTTACTATCCCAAGACTTTTTGTTTCATGTTTGCAGTCTCACAATTACTCTTTCTTGCTTACTGTTTCACACTTACTATCTCAAACAATACTTCACACATTCTAGAAATCACACTATTATGACCATACCATGAAAATAAATTAGGGTCTCAATGTGAATTCTTGTTACTGTCTCACCATGATAGTCAACTACTGTCTCACCGTAAAGATGCCTCATTGTTTTATTTATAAATTAGAATATGTATCATTGTATTTTATCTTTTTACATTTTTAATTTCTTGAGTTTTTGTTTTTGCGATGATTTGTATTTATAAATGATAAAATAAAAGAAGTTTAACACATTATTCACTCAGTTTCTCTTTTATTATCTCAAACCGCCACCCATCTTTAACACTTCTCTCTCTTGAACCTTTAGTGAATTCCCAGGATAAAACGTCCTTCGTCGTTTTACTCCTGAGAAACGCATTTCAAAGAAGAAGAGGAAGATCGGGCCTATGTTAGAACCCCAGGTTCCAATGAATCTAAATCTAGTAAATCGAATAGTAGTACCTAAGAATAAGATATTATCTATGCGGCTTCAGATGATTATGTCTTTGGTGTTGAAAGTGATAAAAGAGCTAGGCTGGCTAGATTAGTTTACTAAGGAGGATATTCTTATCTACCTGAAGCAAGTTTCACAATTTTATTAGTATGTACAATTTTCTTTTGATTATGAAGTTGGTTATGTTGTAAGAATTTTGATAAATGGCCAGAGATGCTTTTTTTCTTCGAGTTTATGGGCTGCATTCCTTAGGATACCTCATGAAGGTATTTGTGAGGACAACCAGAGAGGTCCTCCACCTCCATGTGAATTATTTGTTTTGGAAAATTCTTTGAGGAGTTTAACTATAAATGGAACCAAGAGGAGATCCATCATTGCCAAACTAGATAGATAATCTAGATGTCTGTTCAATTATATTCAGAATTTTTTCATCCCAAGAAAAGGTGTTTTCATTGTACTCAAATAAAAAGATGTATTTTTGATACATCTCATAAAGAATGGACATAAGATCAATCTTTGCAAATATTTTATACACCACATGTGTGAGTTGATAAAAAAAACCTCTAAGTCAACCTCCCAATTTTATTCTCATCTTATCTTAGCCATGATTCATGCTAAAGAATGTGTCAGACCAGATGAAGAATTTTTCAAGGATTATGAGTTATGTCTTCCAAAAGTTATTATGAAGAGAATGAAAATCAATTGGAGTCCTAGGAAAAAGGAATGGGTGGAAAATAATGATAGAGTCTATAAAACATTTAATACAGTGGAACAATCTTCTATACCTAAAGTTATTTTTTATCCTGGTTGGGAACCAGATGATGTTATTGAGTATTCTAAAGAAGAAGAAGAAGAAGAGGTTGTTGCTCCTACAACCGCAACATTCCTGAATTAGAGATACAATGAACATGTTCTTCAGGACTTAGCTGAGAAATGAGTGCATGTTCTTGAAAAGGTTGTTGATTTGAAAGAACAACCCACTACTGAAGAAGAACTTGTTTCTATTGAAAGAGAAAAGGAAGATGTTAAAGAACATATAGAATAAAATATGTATCTTGTGCACGAAACTATTGGTGGGGAAATTGTAGAGGAAGACTCTATTGATAAGGTAACTGAAAGGGATGATGTGGTAGAAAATGCAGAATAAGATCTCCCTATTGTGCAAGAACCTACACATGAGGGTCTCCTAGAAGAACAAGTTGTACACTAAGTCATTCTTTCTGCTGACGAGAGAATGGATCTAGCCTTTCAATTGGCTCGAAAGAAAATGGTTGAGGAGATTAGGGATGACATCACGCACATAGATCTAAGATCTAAAGTTATCAATCTTGAGGAAGATGAACCTATTGAGGGGGATCATCCACCCAGTATGGAATCTGTTGAATTTCCAAATCCGATTTATCCATGCTCTGTGGACACATGGTATAAGTACCCCAGTTATTAAGATGCAAATGACTCAAAAGAAGTGTCAGTCAAAGGTCTTAACCATCCTACTTTGTTTTAGTTGAAAATGACTTCTGTTCCTGAAGCTATTTCATCCCACGAACCTAATCCTGTCTCAAATTCTATCTCTGAGCCTTCACAAGAACCTCTAACCTTGGTGAATAAGGATGACTGGAAAGAATTTAGAGCTACCCTTTTGTCTGGGGTTGAAATGCCCGAAATACCCAACCAGCTCCTCTAACAAATTTGAGTGAAAGAGATTCTTTACTGTTGCTGTAGAAAATCATATGGTAGAATTAACCCAAGATTCTTTATGAGATTTAGGAAGTCATATTTGAGAATAAATAGCTCAGTCATAAAATAAATACTCAAATAGGTTTGGTTGACAATATGCAAAAAGCGTGGAACTCGATACCAGATGCTTCTTCTCATCCTTTTGAGAATATAGTTACTCAAACCCCATAGGAAGTATCCTCACTAATTCAACCTCATTCAAATTACTTAGTAGATAAGGTAGCTGAAAGGAAATATATAATTGTTTAAGAAATGAGGGAGGTTGTTATTGGTCTTAACAAGTTAACTGATTAGCATAAGGGGTGCCTTCAGAATGTTCTAAATCAACTTAAATTGCTTACCTCGGCTATCACTACTTCTAATGCCTCTGTTTAATCTTCTCAACTTTCTTTAGATATTGATCTACTTAGAACCATTTTCAAAGAATAAATTTCAATAATTATTAGTGGGTTTAATAAAGAATCACTTTCTAAAGTCATCAAGAATAGTGAAAGAGTTCTTGATTTGGTAAGAATCCATTTCACGATTGCTAATTATGCTCAGCAAGAAATTGCAATGAAAGTGGATTTCTACTTCAATCATATCTTCTCTAAGAATGACATGATAAATAACATCAATTATATTATAGAAAATATGAGGATTCCCCATGTTACTGAATCATTCAAGACTCACATCCAAAATCTCACAAACTTCCCTAGATTGTCAGACAAGTTTATAGAGAACAAGTATGAATTTGAAAAATCCATGAAGTATGGTGGTGAAATCATTTATGACTTTATCAAGATTATTTTTCCTTATCTCTTTGATAAGAGTGCTGCCATTGTGGCCCTTGCAGCTGCACCTATGAGATCTGGTTTTCATACCATCACCACTTCCCTAGCCTCTACATCTATGTCTGTTAGTAAGTCACTGAGTCAGATCCAGCCTGTAATCCTGGATCAACAGTTGCCTAGCTATTCTACTACTCTTACCTTGGCTACTTTTGTCTTCGAAAGTCATCCTTTACCTTCTCTGTCAACCAGATCACTCCCTTCTTCTACTTCAACCTCTTCTCATATGGATTCTTCTTCTGATGTTGCTGCTATGGGAAAAAAATTCCAACCAATGATGAAGAATAGTTACTACTATCTTTTGATAGGGATGTTGTTGCATTTTTTTTCCTATTTACTATTTGTAATGACACCCTTTTTATCTAATTAATTGTGATATTTTATTTCCCATTTCTTACTTCACACTTTTTGATAATAACAAAAGGGGGATAAATATACACACTAAAGGAAAACAGGAGAAATATGCACCCCCGAAGTAAGCTTAGTGAATTATGTAGTTTATATTGGAGACAAATACACTCTAAATACAAATGATTTGTGATCATCAAAAAGGGGGAGATTGTTGGACTACTCATGTATCAATCATGTTTTAAAAATCAAAAATATTATATATTCAATAATGCCTGGTAATCCTGTAATCTGTCTAAAATCATATATAGTTGATTAGTATCCTATGTTTTAAGTAAAGCTATACATGATCTTATTTTCTTATTTTCTATACATTAATTCTAATTACTATACACTATATTTTATTTACTTTAAAATGATTTCATTGATGAATTATTAATTATAATCTATTCTATGAATATCACTGCTGAAGACTGAATACAGATATTTGGATATGTTTGAGACATCAGGAGTCTGCCACCGGTTATGTTTTCTTTGGAAAAGGAATAGGAAACCAGGATAGGACAATATGACTAAACACACCATGAACCAGACACCGCAACTAGAAACCGGGAAAAAGACACTGTAACCAGACACTGTGACCAGACACACCTTGAACAAGACACCATGACCAGACACAGCATGAACCAGACACCGTGAACCAGACACTATGAACCAGACACCTTGAAATGGACACTATGAACCATACACCATGAATCAGACACACCGTGAACTAGACACTGTGAACTATAGGGGGTGACTAGATATTGTGACTAGACACACCGCAACTAGACACACCACGACCATGAGACACTATTTATAGAAGACACCAATTCATGGAGACATCATTTACCAATAAACTGTGACATTGTTTCCTAATATGTTTTGTTATCTCTCTATTTAATTTTAACAGTCATATTTGATGTTTTTAATGCACTGACATAATTAATGTTTCTTTGTAGATATTTCACCTGATATTACTATGTACAAGGTGAAGAATACATGAATCCTATCGGCTTCAACACATGCAATACAAAATAAAATAGAAGTGCGGCCTAGAAACAAAGCACGTAGGTAAGAGAGTGTGATCACGAAAAAAAAACAGTTAGAACTTTCTCGAGAAAAGAACTGACATATACAACTCGACACTATTGAAGTTCACATGAAGCATAGTTGAATCCTAGGGTCAAGGAAATCCTCACACATTCAACACCACGAAGAACACAAGAATGATCTAGATGACTTGAGATACTCTGTTTTCCTTATGAGGAATCTATTTCTGCATCTGCTTCATCTCAGAAGTTCGGAGCTGCATAGAAAATCACTCAGAGAACTTCTAAACCTATCTCATCATCTTTGCTCTATTGTGTATCATTTTTCTTATCTTTTGAGCAGTGTGTGTATCTATATAATAATACACATTGTATCATGTGTTAAACTGAAGGATATAATATATCCATCCTCAAACATCTTTTTAAACCTGCGTATACCCATAGATATGTGTGGAAGAGGTCCCTATGTGGCCTGGTAGTTTTTCCCCCACAAAGAACTATAGAAGAGGTTATGTGACCTGAATAGTCTTGTGCACTATTGTAATTCCTGATACAGGTTGTGTATGTAGTTTATTTATATAAACTTCTTGGTGGCAGGTGATCACCAAGTGAAGAAGATTAGGTCTCAGCTTAAGACCGAACCACTTTTTTTATATCCACTGTGTTACTTAAATTAGTCATATATATTTTACTGATTTATTTTATAATTCAGAAATCACTAAAATTACATTGATATTTGATCTTTTTAAATAATATATTATTGTATTTCCTTACTATAATAACTTCAAAAGTAATGTTAATAACCTGCAACAAGATTACTGAGAATTAATCAATCTTCCAAGAAGTTATTTAAACAGCCAAACATTCATAATAGTATAACCTTGATTAACTAGGGTTGTATTTAACTTTATTAGGGAGGCATTTTAGGGATATATTTTAAACATAAATTTTAAATATATACTCAATTTACCCCCACTTGAGTACTCTACTTCAACCAATAGGTTCCGGTAGTATGGAGTGAAGACAGAGATGGAGAGGGTGTTGATAAAAGATCACAGGGTAGTGATTAGTGTTAACTTTGGATTCAGATATGATGTGTGACTAAACTTATGATAGGTTAACACTAATATGGCGATTCATAAACCATGTTGTGGTTTTTGGTAGGGATATCTTTATTTCCCTAACATTTCAGGAAAATTTATATGCTTGGTTATTTTTCTATGATTTAATCTAAATTTTACCTTATTATTTTTTACGTAATATTCTATTTATTATGAATAGTGACACCCCCAAGACACTATTATATTAAATATGATATAATTACATGTATTTTAAATATTTTGTGTTTTACCATTTATCTTTGATTTTTCAGAGGATTTTTTATAATAAAAGGTTTCCATATGGATATGTTTAGTTTTGAATAAAACCTTATATTTTGAGAAAAATTATAATATATCTTATGTATGGGATTTCCCTATTGAAAAAGGTTAGTTCATAAACATTAGATTTTGAGTATTAAATGTAACCAAATACCTACACATGAGGATCTTAGTTAAATTTGGTGTAGTGTACCATTGAAGAAACACATCCCCAGATCTCCAGAATTATGATATGATAATTCAATAGGTTCATGAGAAACTTTAAATGAGTCTATAGAAAATTTCATCCAAAAGTAAATATGTACTGAGTTAGAATCCACTGGAATTAGTGAAGTCCTATAGATAGGTTTTTTCATGTATCATGTCCATTGTATAACTCAATATGGTCATTTTATTTTTATGAAAATAGCCCCAATTATCAATAATCTCAGAGCTATTGATACACATATCTTTAGTGAAACAATTGAAATTGACCTCTATCTGGAACTATACATTCTATAATGTGTAATTATATGAGAATTTTAAACTCCCATGGATCATTATTCTATGTGAAGCATGGAAACAATGTATATTTCCACCACTATAGCTAGCCTAGTCTCAACCATTCAAGAGTACACCTACATCAATAAAATTTAATTACTATTTCCCTTATCATATTCCAATGATTTTATACATATTGATTAAATAAATAAAAATATTTCTCGCCATAATTTAAAAGATACATATTTTATAGACATGGGATATCAATCTCAGGTTTTAACATGGTAGTGGATTAATACTCCAAGTATTTGATGATAATAGAGAATTAAATTCCAAACATCTGGATTCCAAGAGTATTTTTGGATGATACCACCCCAAACAAATATTATTCTCTAAAAAACCCATTCAATATTCCTAGTTAGTCTCCTCAAATTATAGTTAAATACATCTATATGTCATCGAATAACACTTCCTATCTCTGTGATCTAATTTTTTGTGGAAAAATATTATAGTCTAATTCATTCATCCTAATTCTTTAGGATGAAGGTATGTTTATGTATAATGGATCCAATGATAATATAAAATATTTTCAAGTTTTGATTCTTTTTATTAACTCATTATGGAGCTTGAAAACCTATCACTACTTTTGAAGACCATGCTTTCAACCATTACATTCAAAAAATCATATAGAAACCTAGTATCTATATACTTGCCTCCACCGATTGTTATAAACTCATGAAAAATATGCCTCAAACACCATATTATTGAAATATATTTATTTTAATGACATTAATCCATCTATTAGTCTCTTTTAGAGATATAAATATATCAACAATCAACCTCAACCATTAATTCCCCACCAGGTATCCTAGGTCATTTCAAAAATATTCCTCTATTTCATAGTTTAACTTTTAAGGCTATCCCATACTCTTTATTTTATTACACAACTTTACATAACCACCACTATAATAATCATGAAGTTTAAAGAACATTCTGTATGATCCCCTTTCAAATGATGAATGATAAGAACGCCACTGTCATTTATACTAATTTATTGTAGGATAGATAACATATGGTATAAATGATAACCACCCCCAAAAAAATCCAAGGAATTTATACAATATTTGGGAAATTATCCATCAAAGAATATAGCTTTATTTCTTATGATGTTCTATCACAATCACTCATTATTAGGGGAACTAACTAAATTGCATCTATTTGGGAAACTAAATCATCATATAACTTCATCATTGAAATCCCCATTAAGTAAATCCCCCAATAAAACTCATTACACTCTATGCAATAATCCATATATTCATTATATGATGTATTAGAATAATTTAACTATATATATGACTCAATATTCCATATTATTGCACATTAAAACACTCTAAGAGTATTATTACTAGAATCCTCTATGATCTACTAAATTTACCATTATACCATCAAGTCATGACTAACACATGCAACATTTTCCTCTAGAAATAGAATACCTGATGAATCTAGGCAATTTAATGGAGAAGATTATATCTTCAAAAATTATTTTTTAGTCTACCAACTATGATCTAAATTATACATTAATGAACAAAAAATGGTTATAGATTCACAATGGAAATGTAATGTATTTTAGAAATCCTATACTACTTCCCATATCTTCCATCTTCCTCGTGAAAATTCTCCAGAAACATTGTAATCCACATAGAAAAAAGAAACCATTATTATTAAGACCAAGCCCTAACATTAAAATGTAACCAATCATGTCCAAAAACATAATCCTTCTATGAGTAATTTCAATATCTAGGTTAATAATTAGATACCAACATTATATTAAGATAATATTCTATCAAATCCTTTATTAACTTCTCATTAGATACATTCTTACTCTGATCTAACACCAAGTATAATATCCATGTCATTGTACCACTTTTTAGGGATCATATAGAATGTTTGATCAATGGAAGAACACCATTGAAAGCTATAAATATGGAACAATATTTTAGAAAAAAATTAAATAGAATATACGTAGTAGTTAAAAATCGGTAAATATAGGTCTTCCAACCTCCCTAACAATTGTGCAGATACACCCTCGCCACAAATGATTATATTCCTTCTTATAGAATTCCCTTCAAATATTGAATAATATTAAAACATATGACTCTTAAGAAAATATTTATAAATAAGTAAAAAACATAATTCATCACTACGACCTTGTTTGGGATTGAAACATATATCAATAGAATAATGGAAACACATATTCTCATTTAATAAGAACATTTGTGTTTTAGGGAAAACAAACCTTCCAATCTACTTATTTAAACTAATAGAAAAACTACCACTAACACCTTCTTCCAACCATTGAATCTTCTGCTTCACCCATTCATTTATCCATAATTATAGATTTAAAAATTGATTTTAGATATTTTTCCAGTAGAATGTGAATTCAACTAGGTTAACCACCATATGGGACCCACCTATTCCCAATTCTTCTCAGATTTAATTTATATTTGTAAGGTAAGATGATTTTTTCTTATTATTTATCCTTCTTCCCAGTCATCATTATTTTTTTGTTCCCCTACAAACTCAAATAGTAGGGAGAGTTGATTTTAGGGCATGATGGGTTTTTATTCTAGGGAATTGGTTGAATATGGATTATATATGACTTTTCCTTAACAGGTTGTCCTTTCACCATAGAGAGTGAAAGGTTTCTGGTTGATCGAAGTAAGTTTTTTGGTGAAATTTATTTCTCAATGAGCTTTTAGTGATGCATATTAATTTTTGATAATATTATATTTGGGATTCCCATTGTGCATTGTGTTTTTATCACCTTGTACATATCTTATATTTTTGGAAAATCTTATTTGTTGCTGTTTATTTGTATTAAGTTTTATTGAAATGATCTTTCCTATTTGTTTATTTACATTATGTCTTTTATGGATTGTTTTATATTTTAATTTTCTTTGAAATTTTTTTTTTGAATTATTTTTAATGATAAAAATTATTTTGCTTATTTTTACAAACCTTTATCTCTACCTTTTAATTATTTTACAGTGTAATTTCATAATGTGGTGGATCCACACCTTTTTTGATAAACATGTTATTTTTAAATAATGGTGTCAATGTAATTACTGATTTATTCACATGGAATATAAATATAATATTTTAACATGAATAATGATTTTGCTGTAATTGTTACTATTATTATTAAATTAATATTAAAATTTTGATTATTTTGTTTTGTATATTTTTATATATATGTGTATTATTTGGTTGTTTTGGGACTGTAAATTATGTAGCATTATGTTTTTTGAAAATCAAAATACAATGGATGTTTAAACTACCACAATTTTTTTTCAAATCATTGATTAGCAGCATTTTAAAATGTAACTGTATATGGTAGAAATTTGTTTTAGTTATTTTTTTAGTGGTGGTTTCCCCTCCAAAAAATGGTGAGTGGATAACAAACATTTAAACCGTTTCTATTTCATAGTCATCTTTTTGGAGGAAATGGTTAGTAAAACGAAAAAAACCACTGATAAATAACTGTTACAAGATGGTTTATTTTAATCACTAATAAATGGATGTAATAGATGGGAGTTGGATGTTAATGCCAACTTTAGTAGTGAATTTTGGAAACTGTCACGGAACTATATGATGGTGATTTAAAATACTGTGAAATAAAAAACAAACTGCCCCAATTAGTTGATTTTGTTGTAGTGCCTTGACCAAGGCATTATCTTAGTAGATTCATGAGTATCATGTGAGATCTATTGGACTAGAAGATTCTATCATTTGGATCTACGTGTGCAATTGGGTGTTTTTTGGAGTTAGTTCCCTTGAACCAACCTATTTCTTACTTGATTACAAGTTTTTAATAAAGTTTACTTGTAACATTATTATTATATATCTCCATGACATTTGTATGCGATAATTACATATGAAAATATACCATAGTAAAAGGTTATTTTGGTTCCCCTCTATAATGAGAACCTATAGGGGCCATAATAATATTCATGAATCTAGTTATATGGTTGGATGAAATTTTAGATGGAACATAAGAAATATATACTATTAGGTGGTAAGAGGATTAGAAGACATTGAGACACATTCTTATGGTTTTCAACCTTGGTAATCTCTAAGATAGGATAATATGAGTACTCACCCGTTAAATAGAAAATTTACATATTCATGTGTCACTAGATATTCATATATATGGACATATTTAATAATCATTAGAAATTAAAATTATCATTAATGGATATCATGACTCCCACACCTTGATTTATTGATGAAAACTGTGATGAAATATGTTCACGTCCATGTAGGTTATTTTTAGTGCATCATGAGTGTTATTCAATTAATGGATAATGCATGTAAGGATTTATACCTTATGTCCTTGATGAAGCTTTAACATTCACATATTATATACTGTATTTAAATTTTGTAAATCCCACCAAAGTATTATTTTATGTGCAATTGTCACATTTTTATGTTTTAGTGGTATTTTGATCTCAAATGAAAAAATGGCTTAATTTTGGTGTTTAACTATTTTATTTCATTTCATTATTTCGGCCATATAATTTTTACACTGACACAAATTGTGAAATTCATTTTTTTATTGGTTTTCTTAAATCATGGGACGAATTTAATCCTTTTGGAGGGTCAGCTCAATCAATCATTTGGAGGCTCAAAATCGGCTCAGAATCCAGACCTTGAGAACGGTGTACAGATTTGGACGGTTTTAATGCTGAGATTTTATATAGACTATGACCTATCCAATGAAGCTTAAATTAAACATGGAGCTGGGAGAATAATTAATGAACATATTTCATTGAGGAGTCCACGTCTTAATCAGCTGGTTTCAAGGACTTAAATGCATGGGAAGTTGGAGTTGTGGAAGACGAAGAGTCACATGGACAGATTTAATTTTCTGCACCAAAAAAGGCATAACTCCATGGTACGTGGACCACTAAGACTGACATTTTGTGGAGGGATGCGTAAGACTATATGGAACAAATTTCAATAAGGGACCAAGTACCAATTATTCGAGTTATTGGGCCGAAAAGTCGATATAATACGGAGGACAGAATTGAGTCGAGATTTCATCAACCATTTTCCCTATAAATATGTATCTCTTATCCCATTTACAAGGATAGCCATTTCAATGGGGAATGGATGAGTTTAGTTTTTGTAATTGTTATTTATAGTTATAATATATATTAGTGTAGATTTCTTCTTCTTCTGTTCATTTCTTCTTTTCTTTCATTTCTTTTATTTTATGTGTTTCTCCCACTTTGCTTCTTTCTAACTCCTTGTTGGTGGAGAGCTAACCCTCACTGTTGTTCGAGGGGGGAAGTGGTGGTATTTGAGTTTTATGTGCTTTAATGATTTATCATGTTTTATTCTAAGAAATCAGTAGTGGTTAAATGATCGTGGTGATCTGTCGCCCCACTTTCTCTACTATTGACTTATTCCTCCTCGTTTATTATTTTTCCTTCCCATCAATATATAATTTATTCAAACGGTGGAGTTTGGATTGGGCATTGATGTGGAAGAGATTACTCCTACATGCAGAGGTCTCGGTGTAGGGTAATACATTTCAAATTAGAGGGTGTGGAGTGATAGGTCTTGATCTCCACATTGAATAACTCATTGATTGATAATTTGAAAACAATGATAATTCCCCATCAAACCTCAAGAACAATGGTTTTCTTTTACTAACTTCTTTGTGTATCTTATTCCTTTCTTTGTATTTTGTGTTTTCATATATTTATATTTTAATAATATATCTATATTTTATACATTTTAAATTATCCCCCCATTTATATTAGTATTATCTTTTTAAATTAGTTAGTTTATAACAGTGATAATAGGAAAATAGTGCATGTTAGCGACCTCCTTGTGATCGACCCTAGGGTGTGCCGCTATGGTACATTTTCATGTAAATAAGAATTTAATTGAATTGTGGTTCATGACAAACCACTCTCATCAATTTGGCGCCGTTGCCGGGGAGGTCAATTTCTTTTATACTCTATTTTTCAAAAAAATCCAAAAAAATTAAAAATTTCAAAAACAAAAAAAAGTGCTTCATTGAATATCAATCTTCTTTTTGGTCGAGATGGATTACTTTAGTGAATTTTTATATGCTTGGAATAGTACTGAGTTTTCTAGCGGGGAAGAGACTTTTATGCTTCATATGGAACAAGATGTCGTGATGATTCAAAACAATTTCAAAATTATTGAACAAGCAAGCAAGATGGTAGCATCATTGGCAGCTGAAGTTGAAGAAATTAAAGCTCTATGGCTGGGACTACAAAAAAAAAAGAACCAAGATGAAGAAGAAGAGGAAAATGTTGTTCCACCTACATTTGAAGTTGAAGAACCCAAGGAGGACCTGAAAACTCAATTTGAAGATGCAATCATCTCTCCTTGGCCATTGCTTGAAGAGGTTCTTGAAGACGAAAAACCAGCTGATACAACTGTGGGAGATCAACATGCATTGGAAGAACATTGGTATGATTTTGTTCAAGAAAAAAATGTAAGTGATCCTCCCATCTTTTTCAAAAAAGAATCAGTACCTCTATACCTCTCTCTTACTTTGGAAGAAGATAATGAAGTCCCTCCTGAAAAAGAGTTCCCAGTGGCCTGACCTGAAGAGATCACATTTCAAGATGACCTACATGAAAGGGAATATTTTTATATTGAATGTTCATGTTTTAATATTATTCAAGTGGAATTATTTTCTAACTTCCCTTCTGAATTTTTTGAAATAGCATCATATGTTCAATCCTGGGATGTTATAGTTGAAGTGGCCAAAGAAGTCATGGCTGATGAAGTGGAGGACTCATTCTTTATCCTCCCCCCAAATTCTAATTTGTACCACATGGAAAAGGGGGAGGAGATGATGTAATCTATATGTGGGTTCCTCTAAGAACTGTATGCATTGAGGATAATTGGAAGAAAGATGTTTTGGTGGTTTTTGAGCAAGAAACCCTTCCCACCATCAGATTGGGGTTAAACCGCTGCAACTGCCTGCCTAGGGGTAGTAAAAACCTAGCACCCGCTTGGGGGTCAAACCAAGCCTTATCCTTTTTCTTTTCCATTCGTCTTTATCTTCCATTACTCTTTATTTTTATTTATTTTTCTTATGTTGTCTTTATTTCATGTTTTTTAGGTTATTTGGCAGTATCTAGGAGCTTAACTCAAGGCTTCCACTGTAAAATAAAGTCAGGTTGTATCTTTACTTCCTTTTATTTTTCTTCCCTTATCATTCTTTTGTTGAGATGCAATGGGGGTAGTGAAATCTAGGTGTGGGGGGAGTGTCAACCTACGTAGTTGTTTGGTGTTCTTTGTTTTTCTCTTTCTTTTTCATATTTTTAGTAACCTTGTGCTTTAATGAATATTCTAATCATTTTTCACACACTAATTGATTTTGAGATGATTGAAATCATTTTTGAAGAAATGGATTTTAAATGATTTTTGATGTGAAACTTTTTCCATGAATTGGCTTTCCAACAATTTTTATGAGTTTGAATAATTTCCGAAATTCATGTCTATGAAATACTGACTCAAACATTTTTCCTATCCTGTGAGGTATTCTGAACCACTTTTAAATTTTCTTTCTAATACCCACACTTTCTTGAGAGAAGATTGGATTATGTCTGAGAACCCGAACTTGTGATTTTTCTCTTCAAAGCTTTGGATTTCATGGAATGTTTTTGATATTATTGAGGAATTTGTTTGGCCAACCATATTTTATCTTGATACCTACCTTTACATATATCCTTAGTTTTCCCTTAGATTCCATGAATTGCCTTATAGGTTTAAGCCACATTACAAGCTGATTTTTCCTTACCTACCCACACTCTTGGTATTTTTGTGTGGATATTTCAAGTTTGAGTGTGGGTGAAGGGATTTTTGTGTGTGTTCTTTGGGATGTGTTTCATTTATGGGGGATATGAGGTGTGTGTCAACAATTTGGGCAGTGGATTATAAAGATCAAATTGGGCATGAGTAATCCTTTCATTGAGAATTATTTGTTTCATCTGGTTCTCCTTCAAAAAAAAATGAATTAAAAAAATAGAAAAAATGTATATGAGCTTGAATTTATCATTGTATTCAATTTTTATCTCATTCTCCATGAAGAAAAAAAAAGAAAGTAAAGTTGTGCCTTTCTGGAGCTTTACAAAAAAAAATGAAAAAAGGGGAGAACTTGGATGAAATCATTCATTGGATTAATTTCCTGGCTCATGTCCCATTTCATTCAAAAGGGGTTTGGTGTTGTGTATCACATTGTTAAGGGGATTGAGTGAGGATAATCCTGTGTTTTCACTTTATTATTCATGCATTGTGCTTAAGAGTCTAACCTCCTCTTTGTAGCCTTAATTTTTCAATAATTTTCCCACCAACCCTAAGCCACATAATTCACCTGAAACATTCCTCATGATTAAATACATTTTCATGTTTCGCGCTGTGGAGAGATGAGAATTGCCACAAGCCTATGGTGATACGTACACTTTCCAAGTATGAGCATAACTTCAAATTTAATTTCTCTTGAGTGAAGAATGAAACAAATTCCAAGGTGAGGTAGGTTGTGATTGGGCCATGGATGGATTTATGAGGTTGAATAAGTTAAAATTTGAGGAATGAAAATGATTTGTAAAAGTTTTTCATAGGGGATACATGATGGAATTTTATTTTGGAAGAGATCATTGATTTTTCTCATTGTTGATTTTTGTGTGAATTTTGATTTGGATATATGATGATTGCTCGGGAGTTCAATGATTAAGTGTGGGGGAGTGATGAAGCTTTAATATTAACATATTATATACTGTATTTCAATGTTGTAAATCCCACCAAAGTGTTGTTTTATGGGCAATTGTCACATTTTTATGTTTTAGTGGTATTTTGAGCTCAAATGAAAAAATGGCTTAATTTTGGTGATTAATTGTTTTATTTCATTTTATTATTTCGGCAATATAATTTTATACACTGACCTAAATTGTGAAATTCCTTTTTTATAGGTTTTCTTAAATCATGGGACGAATTTAATCCTTTTGGAGGGAAAACTCAATCAATCATTTGGAGGCTCAAAATCAGCTAAGAATCCGGACCTTGAAAACTATGTACAGATTTGGAAGGTTTTAATGCTGAGCTTTTATCTAGATTCTGACCGATCCAATGAATCTGAACATAAAAATGGATCTGGAAGCAGAGTTAATGAACATATTTCATTAAGGATTCCATGTCTGAATCATCTTTTTTCAAGGACTTAAATGCATGGGAAGTTGGAGTTGTGGAAGACGAAGAGTCACATGGACAGATTTAATGTTCCACACCAAAACAGTCATAACTCCTTGGTATGTGGACCAATCAACCTAAACGTTTGTGGAGGGATGAGGAATACTATATGGAACAACTTTCAAGAAGAGACCAAGTACCAATTATTCCAGTTAATGGGACGAAAATTCGATGTAATCCGGAGTACATAATTGAGTCGAGATTTCATCAACCATTTTCCCTATAAATATGTATCTCTTCTCCCTTTTACAAGGATAGCCATTTAAATGGGGAAAGGTTGAGTTTAGTTTTTTTAATTGTTATTTATAGTTATAATATATATTATTGTAGATTTCTTATTCTTCTGTTCATTTCTTCTTTTCTTTCATTTCTTTTATTTTATGTGTTTCTCCCACTGTGCTTCTTTCTAACTCCTTGTTTGTGCAGAGCTAACCCTCACTATTATTCGAGGGGGGAAGTGGTGTTATTTGAGTTTTATGTGCTTTACTGATTTATCATGTTTTATTCTAAGGAATCATAAGTGGTTAAATAATCGTGGTGAGCGGTCGCCCCACTTTCTCTACTATTGACTTCTTCCTCCTCGTTTATTATTTTTCTTTCCCATAAATATCCAATTCATTCAAACGGTGGAGTTTGGATTGGGAATTGATGTGGAAGAGATTACTCCTACATGAAGAGGTCTCGGTGTAGGGTAATATATTTCAAATGAGAGGGTGTGGAGTGATAGGTCTTGATCTCCACATTGAATAACTCATTGATTGATAATTTGAAAACAATGATAATTCCCCATCAAACCCCAAGAACAATGGTTTTCTTTTACTAACTTCTTTGTGTATATTATTCCATTTCTTTTTATTTTGTGTTTTCATATATTTATATATTAATAATATATATATATTTTATACATTTTAAATTATCCCCTCCATTTATATTAATATTATATTTTTAAATTAGTTAGTTTATAATAGTGACAATAGGAAAATAGTGCGTGTTAGCGACCTCCTTGTGATCGACCCTAGGGTGTGCTGCTATGGTAAATTTTTGGGTAAATAAGAATTTAATTGAATTGTGGTTCGCGACAAACCACTCTCATAAGTACTATAATTGAAATTAATATCTTTGGAATTTTGAGGGAAAAAAACATCCTTCTTAAATCTATGACCTTTTTTCAGTGTGAGTGTTTATTTCTATAAAGTCAAAGAAGGAGTAATCAAATATATATATTTATGGAACTAGTATATGACATTCCTGATTAGAGGTATCATGATAAATGGATTATAGTACATGATAAGCATTCATTAGTGGTTGGAAATCAATAGGAAATTAACTTCTTTTTCTATGGATTTCATGGAATGTTTCTTGATTCTAGACTTGGAATTATGCAAGCTATTACTAATGCCACTAAGAATGAGGCCTAGAGGGTTACACACTAACCGTATCAGAAATCACAGTTAAATACACGTAATGAATTTAATAATCTAGAATAAATAATATTTATTAATATTTCTTTAGATCTCCAAAATTTAATTGGAAGTTACTGGAAAGAATAAACTGAGTTAAATAATAAATATTAGTTTTATGGTTTGGATAATATAATATTTATCATAAAAATAATGTAGTGAAATTTATTTAATTAAATATCCATTATTTGAGATTTGATAAATGTTGATGCGGGAATGTAGACCAAGTTTAATGTTCCAATTAGAATAAAATAATCCTAATTTATATTCTTAATTTGCTTGAAATTTTATGAGAATTGTAATATTATAATAATAAATATTAATAGTGGACATGGGATCAATTAAAAATATTATAAATGGTTAAGGGATTCTATATAAAATTTCAACCTTAAACCGACCATAATAAAAATATAATTATACCTATATGTATCACTTTCCTAGAGTAACTTTTTGGTGAGAAAAATTGATAAGAGAGATATTTATATATATATCTAGAGATATATAACATAAATGATATCTAGAGATATATCTATATAGATATATGTAGGGAGATATCTAGAGATCTATAAATATCTCTATCTTCCTCCTCTCTAATTTCTTCGATAGAGCACTATGTGTAACACACAAAAGATTTACAAATGCATTTAATATAGCCTATGATGCACACAACACTAAGTCTCTGTGAAGAAACAATTTTTTATTATAATTATTTAAACAAGATAGCTATATCATATCTATTAAACATATTTTTTCCACTTATCTGAATTTAATTCAAAAAAAAGTACATACATCATTGCAGTTAGTAAGATAACTTGAGTCTGATAGGATCAACTAATTTTTTTAGTGAATAGTAACTTAACCCATTGGTGTATTAATGTTACCCTTATGTTGAGTAATATGACCAAATGAATAGTAAAAACACCCATTAAATTATTTATAATATTTTTAAATCTTATAAATGAATGTATGATATAATTAGATCACAGAATAAGTAAATAAAAGTTTTAGAAATTAATAGTTGGGTATTAGTATTTTTATAAAACATAAATGTTTATTTAAAAAATTATAATTAATATAATGCTTAAAAATAAAATTTATTTTCATAAAATAGAATCATAATTTAATATTTTTATTTCTTATTATTTATAGATCATTTAATAAGACCTTAGTTGATTTGTTTTGGGTGTTATAAATTCAGATATAATTTTAAAATATGTATTTTTTGAGTAAATAATGATTTTAATTAAAAATAAAATTTATAGTATTTAGAAAAGTATTTTTATAAAATAGATTTCATTTCTTAATTCTAATTGTTAAAAAATAGTTATGGTGAAATTTTTTGTTTCTTCTAAAATACTTGAATTTTGGGTGAATAGTAAAATATGGTACTTTACAATATAAATATATTATAAGTTAAATACCCTGTTACATGAGTCATGAGTTATGTATGTTCCATAATTATGAACTTAAAATAATTAGTTAAATATATTTACTGATAATTCTCAAACTATTCATAGTCTTGAGCCAAAATAACAAACAAATGGATAAAATATTCAAAAGACGCCCATATCCTCCACTCTAAATACCACCCTTCACCACCCTTTCTTATCACACCTTCCAGGATTAGATAATTGTCTAAAATATGACCACAAATTTTAAAAATACACTCCCTCACATCCAAGATCTCTTAGTCTCATCAAAATACCAAAATATATCCCTTTATGGAGGTTCTGAAGGAGGAGTATCTAGTAGGTAAAATCCTATTCCTTTTCCTTTTATTTTTATTTCAGATTATTTTATTTTATTATTTTATACTCACCTCTTCAGTCCAAATATGCATGATAAATACATTATTATATATATAGAGAAATTTTATCTTGTTAATGTAATATACATACTCAATGTCCTTTCTCAATTTCTTATTTTAAAAATGAAATCATTGTCTCTGAGGGGTCGATTTACAACCTTCACCGCAACAGATTTCTATTCATAAATTTACCTTTCAAGGTAGGTAAAGAAAACATTTTTATGGTTAAAAAATAATATAATATAATCATTTAAACTTTTATTATGTTCTTGATGTAACATTTTTACATAATACTAAATGATAAAACAAAATGAGTTTGTTATGATCAATAACCATTGTAATAATGTAAACGATTATCGCTAAATGTCTTGTTTAATGAATCATAATCATACCATATAAAAATCCTATATATATTATTTTACGATAATTAATTTTCATAATTATAATATATATTCCATTCTGGAAAATTATACCCATTTTATAGGAACTTTTGTACTCATATATAAGTATACATATCGTGAAAACCAAGGAAATGAATGCTCTCGGACAATAAAATAGTATCTTATAACTCATCAAAAGTCCATAAATTAACATAATAAAATTATAATAAAAAATATATATTTAAGGTTATTAATTAAATAATTAAATAATTATTTAATTTTAATAACCACAATGTTAAGGTCAAGTTTAGAAAAGATTCAGACATAAGGTTAGGGTTATCTTCCAGAACCTCTATTTTCATTCAGGTTATCCTTGCTTCCTCTATACACAAATTTAATTCCCTGTTATTTTTATATACTTATTATAAATTATATTTATACATTCCAAAATCATGTTTTCAGATAATTTAAAATTTTGTTTATAAGAAATACATGTTTTTTCAAGGTTCCCTTTGCAATTCATCTTGATACGCATGCCCGGTTAAAGAGATCGTCTGGATCTCTTACCCATTTTCAAGTACCATACATAATATGTTTTAGGACATGATTATTTTTATAAAATCATTAATTTTGTCAAGAAAAACTATAGTTTTCCATTACTATTTTTATATGTACAATTTTTTCAAATAATAATGTTTTTTCAAACATTGAAAAGTAAAAGGGGTATTGTTCTCAAGAATTCCTTGGTAATTTTTTTTCAACACCTATTTTAAATTTAATGATTTATTGATATTGATATCTTAGTATATTCATCTATAATATTTGATTTAAATAGTTTATAACCATTTTGACTGTAGATGTTCTATCTTGATAACATTCACCAAACTACTCAGAATGGTTAGGGATTATGTTTACTGAATTGGGAAAGTTATTTACATTTCATATGTTAGTTTCAATATGAATGTATATATTGATTATTTTTCACCCCTTTAAAATTACAAAAGAATTGGATGTAGAATGTGATGTTTGTGGCCCTCTATAGTCTCTCAAAGCATCGGTAGGTCTCATATAACAAAACAGAATTGGGTTTTTGCTGAGGCCTTACCCATGTATTTTAAGTCATCTTGGACGAGGCCTTGAAGATATGATTCATGTGTATGGAATTATTTCTTCACTACTTTTTAAAATATTAATTGATAAACCATGTGATATTTAACTAGTAAAATATCAACGATTAAGGTTCATTCTCTTATGATCAGTTATATGGCTTTATTTTCTCATCTTTCCTTCCTTCTATATTATGAAAATGTTTATTTTTAAAAGCATGTGTTTTTAGTTATTCACCATGACTAATGTTTATATTTATGATAACATTCACTATTTTTCTTACCCTTATTGAGAATCTAAGCTCACCCCTTTTTATGTTCTATTTTTTTCCAGGAAGGGAAGATGAATTTTATTATGAATGGCTTGTAGGAATAATCTAATATTTTATGGGTGTTTTCAAGGGAGTCACAATGTGGTTTTTTATTTCAATTATTATGATGTGACATGTCATTAAAACATCAAATTATTTCTCTTGGGTCTTTAACCTGTTTCTAGATAGAAATCTTTGAATTTAGGCAAGCCTGCCTAATGCCAATGAGAAAGAGGCATAGAGGGTCACACACTAAGTGTATCCTGTATCTCAATTAAATAATTTATTTATTTAACAAGGAAAATAAATATTATTTTCAATTGTGGTTTAATAATTATTAAAATATTATTGATTTCATTTATTTTATTTCTAGTTATGCAAGAGAATATATTGTGGGTGGAATATTTATTTATCGGAAACTAATGCAGTTCTATTTATTTAATAAATAAAGAGTCATTATTCAGGGCACAGAAAATATTGTGGAGGATTGGCGGACCATGTTATGGGTCCAGTGAGAAATAAAATTAAATATTATTTTATTAAATACATTTTAAATATAATGTCCTAGTTAAGTAAATGTTATGAAATAAGAGCATTATTATTATTATTTGACATGGGGGTTTCACATGGAATAATAAATTAATTAACAGAAACTATGCTAATTATTTATTATTAACTGGTGAATTAAATTTGTTTATAAAATGTTGTCGGAAAATAGAAATTATATTATTATTTGACATGGAATAACAAATTATGTAACAAAACTTATGCTAATTATTTATTATTACAAGTGAATTAAATTCCTCGTTATGTTATTATTCTCTATATAAGCCATGGGTTCATTCCACCAGCTAACCAATCGTTGTGTACACAACATCCTTGGAGAAAATCTATCGATCATAGAGAACTCTTACCTCTCCAAGAATGATCTAAATAAAGATAGAGATTATCCTCCACTAGATCATGTAAAATTCTTTAGAATCAATTCTGAAGGTGATCAAAGGAGAAAATCACAAGCACAAGTATCTTTCATGCTATCTTAGGGAGACTCCTTCAGCAATGTCCGGAGATACGTGAAGCATGTGTGGATCACAATTAGATGATTTCTATCCTTGGATTATATATGATAATGAATTCTCACCTCAGACCCATGGTCAGTTGCATCAATGAAGAAATAATTACCTTGGAGGTATTTATATAATTTAAAAAAATGATTATAAAAAAATTTGTTGATCCTCTCTTCTCGGTTCAATGATCTCTCATTTGTGTTTTATCTTTGATTAAATTACAATGATAATAGTGTTCATCATTGTAGTGATCCCTGACTAATCAATGATTAAACAAATTTGAAAATTTGGGTACACGCCCATCATTCGCTTCCATTGCACCCAAAACCTACAAGTTGTATCAAAGAGGTAATACTTTTGATTATAATTATTTAAATAATTTTTTTGATGATTTACAATTTCATAATTTAGTTTTTCAATTCATGTTTAATACTTCTTGTAATATAAATTTTGATATATTTTCCTCCCTTATCATTCCTTACATATCTAATAGAAATGAATAATTTAATGATTAAAAATAAATCAAGGATCTCATAAGGAGGCATCGATGGTTCTGTCCAAATAACACAAGAATACATGTTGTTTAGTTGGATCTGCACGACATGTATTTTTATTCAATGAATCAACAGTATTTTGGAAATTACATGAGACATGTGCTTTAATGACATGCGGTGTAGTTAATTCTTACACCGCGTGTTGACCAGGACAGACTGGCGCATGGCTAGCCAAACTACACAACGTGTGGCCCATTGGACGTGGCATGTAGCCCCTTCAGGTAAGGGTCAAATCATGTATTCTATATATAGATTTCCCATTTGGTGACCGTGTAATGCGGAGTCTACATGGCATGAGGCTCACATGACATTCCATGCACTCAAACGATTTCCAGAGTACACCTCACAAGCTATTTCTCCATGTGTTTACTTCAGATGGATGGTGATGAGGGTACATGACTTGTACTTGGATCTACAAACCATGTACGCTTTCTATATTATGTAGATTTAATTTTTTTATTATATTATGTAACCCATTGATACATAGGCCTTTGTCTGGGAATAATTATGGGACCAAACATGTGATAGTTGTTTGATATATATTTATATACATATATAAATGTTTAATTAACATCAACATAACATTCAAATATCTTCACAACATGTATGAGTTGTATGACAATTATAATTATGTGTTAATGCAACATGTCACAAAGAATAAAGTGTATACATGTATAAATACATGTTGGGTAGTTTCTGATGGAAATTCATTGGGTTTCCTCCAAGTTATATGTTTTGTACAATGTTATGAATTATAATCTCAAGGAAATTTAGAAAAGGATTAAGATAAAAAGGATTTATTAATAAAAGATACTAATTAATTGATTTAATCATAATTTATCATATTAAGAATGATTAAGGAAATGAATTATAGTTTTATTAAATGTGTAATTAGTTGAATGTATATGGATGATCATGAGCTAAACCAGACCTTTATATGATATTGGTTCTGTTTTAATTTATTTATTAAATCAACGTTGTTGACCTACGGGCCTTCTCCTAATTAATATGTAGGGCCTACGTAACTATGGTATCTTTTATGTAAACCCCATTTTAAACCTCACTAGCATGTTAGTTAAAAATACATATAATGGATGGAGCTCCCAAGCTACTAGAGGTGGTTCAAGTTAGGAGTTGAGGTGAAACAAATTTAGGGAGATATAGTAGTGGACAGGTGGAAAGATATAAACACGAACCTTAAATGGCTAAAGGTGTTTCTCTCCTAGGAATGGGTTAGTTTATCAACTTCTAGATATAATAACCAATAGTAAATCTCATGATCATACCCTTTATTTCATTTCCTTCAGTTTTATGGTTGTTCATTATGGATTTTTGTCGTGATCACATAATTAATAAACTAACAAGAATACAATATGGAACTAAAATAAAAATAGATTAGGCATAAATGATATCTAAAAATGGTTAAGCACTTAATTATACCCCACTTAATATTAACAAGCATGTGAAAAGATAATAACTAGCAATTTACACATAAAGGATAAAATACCCCTATTAAATATTATGTTGGTTTATCCTTCAATTACTTCGGTTAGAATCAAACGATAGTTCAATGTGCTTAACCCACCCTTGTTGGGGTACTTTAACTTATCAAGGAATTCTAATTTGTGTTTTTGAGTTCAAATAACCTAGTTTACATCAAGGTTTGACTGCCCTAGTAGGACTTGGTGTAACTGAGTGGCAACATTTGAGAAATCCAAAATTAAGGATTTCTGGATTGGGGAGTCCACTAAACAGATCAAGGAGCTATGAGTTAATGAATTTGGAATTGGTAATTCCAACCTAAAACCTTTCATGTTTCTAAAACAACTCTTTTTGGGGTAATAAGAACTAAAATACTTATCATTTTTGTTAAAATGTCCAACAAACTGGATTTTTTGAAACCAATGGTGAGGGCTATTGGGGTTCGATAAAATACTAGGAGACTAATAAATATTAATTTATTTATTTTTCAACATTTATTAAGATAATGTACTAAAACATTGTTCATCTTAATTTGTCGAAAAACCAATCAAAATATCATCAAACATATCATTGTGATCTATACTATAGAAGGAAAAACATCTCACCAGAACTTATTTCCAAGAGTTGAATAAGGTGGCTTTGGATTATCCTTCACCATGAGAGGAAACAATATGTGGTGTAAGATCCTTTACCAGTTGTTCCTATAAATTAGGTGAATGATGAGTAACACTCTATGTACATTAAAGATCTCAATGAAACAAAAGATGTTCAATACCTCACGCTATCATCAATGGACAATGAGCTCTTCAAGAAATGTGAGGAAATGGATGCTTATAGCATGATGTCTCACCTTTAGGATCTTTATCAAGAGAAGTAAATACATGAGATGTATGAGTCCTACTACAATTTCATTACTACTATGCTTGGATAGTATGCACCAAATGGACAGAATTTAGTCATGTTTATTTGCTACATTGAGAATCTAGACATCTTTGAGATTAAATTCCAAGATGAGTTTCATAGAGATCTTATACTACCATAACTACCTAATACTTTCTCTAGTTTTATTATGAATTATAATATAATCAATAATGATAATAGTCTATCGGAGATTCTTACCATAATTATGCAAGATGATAAAGACAAGGGGCATGAAAAAAAACTGTCCTTATGGTGAATAGAAAGAGGAATGAAAAGGCAAAGGGGACTAAGATAAACAAAAAATATAAAGCCTCCAAGAACCATCCAACCAAGAAGAAGAATATCCATATGTAGGGTATGGAAAAGGAGGTAGTATGATTTTCATGTGGCAAGTTGGGCCCCTAGAATATAAACTACACCTAGAGGAAAAGGGAATCCAAAGGTGCATTCATTGTCAAGTGCAATCTTTCCATTTCTACACATTGGGTATTAGATATTACTTATGGGGATCACAAATATATTCCAATGCAGTAACCAAGTACATTCCTGAAACATTCCAAGGAGAGGTGGATCTGTGAGTTTCCAATGGTGAGAGTGTGAAAACTCGTTCCATTGGTTACTACCAAATCACATTGCTGACAAGAATGATTTTGGTTTCACATGGTTGTTTTTATGTACCTAGTGTTTCCAAGAACATAAATTTTGTAACAAGTTTAGATACATATGAATTTATTTTTATATTCAGAAATTAATATTGTTACCTTTATAATGAAAACATATGTTATGGTATGATGAATTTATATAATGTTTTGTATATATTAAATTATGAGAACCAAGTGTTACAATTCATAAATAACCAAGTTCACATGACTCATACAACACCGAATTATGGCATCACCACCTTTGTCATGTAAATAAGAATTGCCGAAAAAAGCTCTACCAAGATGGTTATTTATACTCTTCCAAGCTAAAACCACTTGATAGATGTCATGCTTGTTTACAAGGAAAAATAACCAAACTACCATTTGGGGGACAAGGTGAATGGTCCACAGATATTCTTTTATTGGTACACACTGATGTGTGTGGACACATTCCGGTAGAAGATATAGGTAGATAATCTGGCTTCATTACTTTTTCTGATGACTTGAGTATATAGGGATATGTCTACTTAATGATGTATAAGTCTTAGTTCATTAAGTAATTCAAGGAATTAAATAGTGACTTAGAGAAAGATAATGGTAAGAAGATAAAAAATAATTTATTGGCTGGAGGTGGAGAATATCTTAAACTATTGTTTATCGACATTTGACATGAGTCTGGGATTCTATCTCAACTCACTCCACCTTAAATACCACATTGGAATGGTGTTAGTGAAAGGAGGAATCATAACTTGTTTGAAATGGTATGGTCTATAATGAGTCATGAAGATCTTCTATTATTCTTCTGGGGATATTTATTTCAAATCATTCCATACACATTAATCCAAGTACCAACTAAGGAGGAAAATGGTATTCCCTTCGAGCTATGGAGTCGAAAGAAACCCACTTAGTTGTATACATGTGTATAGGGATGTGAGGCATTTGTTAAGGATTTCTCAGGAATAAAAACAAGAAACCCATGGTACGATGTGTATCTTCATAGGGTATCCCAAGGAAATAAAGTAATTCTACCTATAAAACCCCTCAAATAAGAAAGTGAATGTTTCCAGACAAGATGTCTTTCTTGAGAGGGAGCACATCCTCAAAAAGGAGCAGTGGGAGCACAATTGACTTTGATGAAGTTTATTCTCAATATAGACATAATTTTGTACATGAAAAAGTTCCATAGGTCTCCATTGAAGATTTAGTTTTTTAAACACAAGTACTATGTAGGAGCATAGGATCAGTAAGGGGACCAGAGAGATATGGTTTCCTTGTCACCAAGGATGGTGAATCCTTATTGTTGGACAATGATGATCCTCTATGCTACAAGGAGGTAGTTGAGAGCTCAAGCGCTACAAGATACCGAGAATATATGAATTCTAAGTTGGATTACATGTATCAAAACCAAGTCAATGTTCTTCTGGATGCACTAGTTGATGTAAATCCTATTGAGTTTAAATGGTTATTCAAAAGGAAACTGGACAAGGAAGGTAAAATTTTTACTTATAAAGCACAGATAATGGCTAATTGTTTTAAAAAGTGTCTCAGAATTGACTATGATGAAACATTTTCACCAATTTCAATGTTTAAATACATAAAAATCATACTTTCCGTTGCAAATTTCCATGACTATGGATTTGGAAGATGGATGTGAAAACTGCATTCCTTAATAGTAACCATTCTGAAGATGTCTATATGAAACAACCTAAAGGGTTTTTGATACCAAGTGATTCTAAAAGGGTATAAAAGATGTATAGGCCCATTTATTGATTGAAGAACACATCCATATCATAGAACATTTGATTTGATGAATCCATAAGAGAATTTGGTTTCATTAAGAATTAATTTGAGCCATGTGTTTACAAGAAGTTTAATGTGAACGCAGTTGTTATCTTAATAGTGTATGTTGATGACATATTGATTATTGGAAATGATGTAATAGTCTTGAAGTTAGTAAAGGACTAGTAGAACATGCTCATATCTATGAAGAATATAGGTGTAACATCCTACATTCAATAGATCAAGAACATTCATGATTGATTCACAAGGCAGGTTGGACTAAGTCAAAGTATATACAATAAGCAGATACTAAATATATTTAGTATGGAACAATCCAAGAGGGGATTGGTTCCACTTTCACATGGTATAGAGCTTTCCACGAAAATGTGTCCCTAGGAACAACATGAGAAATATAGGATGAGAAAGATTCAATACACTTCAGTGATAGGATCTATCATGTATTCCATATTATGTACTAGACTTGATGTCACCTATACACTGAGCATGGTAGGAAAATATCAATCAGATCAAGGAGAACAACATTGGACTGTTGTTAAGACTATCCTTAAGTATCTGAGAAGAAATAAGGATATGTTCTTAGTGTATGGAGGAGATGAGGAGTATGTCATCAGAGGGTATGAAAATGCTGGTCTTCATACAGATCAGAATGTTCTTACGTTAAAATCAATATATATTTTTGTCTCAATGGAGAAGTTTTGAGATAGAACAAATGAATGAAACTTGCTGTTGATGATTCTACAATGTATTCTGAATATATATCATATTCTAATGCTTCCAAAGAATCCATATAGATTCAAAAAATTTCTAGAATCATGATGTGGTTCTTATAATTAAATATCACATTACATTGTATTATGATAATACTATAGTGGTGGATCTTACAAAAGGGCCAAGGCCACATCAACATAAAAAACACATACTTAGAATGTATCACATATTAAGATATTTCTATCTACAAGGTGAAGTTTCTATGAGCTTAGTGTCTATAGAAGATAATGTGGAGGACCCCTTTACTTAAGGTCTATCTCAGCTGAAGAATGAATATCATGTGAGAGATAGCGGACTGAAGGTTTCTAGTAGTTTTCTCTTGTGCAAGTGGGAGCCTATAGGAGTTTTTTCCTAGAAAGAAACTTTTTTTTACATTATGATAAACTTGTATTAATTGGATGAATATTTATAAACTCTTTATCACATCACGACTTTTCTTATACAGTACATAGTATGTGATAATGTCCTAAGAATAATTGTTTCACTAAAAGGTTGTAGAAGATCCCTGCAATGATGGGAAATTAGAAATTCCATGAAACTATTCTTGAATATATGTTCTATGGAAAAATAATATCATTTGAAGGGAAATAAATGATATAGTCTATCATGGGTGGGGACTCATGAAACATTGAGTCACCTTCTCATGGTGTTCTCCCTTTGTAATATCTAGGAGTATATTATGAGAACAAGACTCACTAATAGGAAATCCACATTCATAAGTGTCATCAGATGTTCCTATCTACAAATGTTTGGATTGGTCCTCAGACTTTAAGATTATTATTAATGTGTATTATGACTCACAAACAGAGATGTATTGACTAAACCATGATTAAAAAATTTCTTGCTGAGGTAGGATATGTTGGATGTGTGATGCGTAATTCTGCATTAATGAATAATGAGAGAAATGATTTTTCACTTCTACAGAGGTAAATATCTCAGGCCCTTTATCGAAATGATATAGCCTAACTAAATCCACATCCATGGTGTTCTCTAGGAATGTTCAATTTTGGGATGTCAAAGATTGAGAAATCTAGCACATGGGTTAATGGAAATTTCATGAAACTCTCCTGATTGGAGATACTAGGACAAAGGGATTATATTACATAGTAAGAATTCACATGAGGTGACATGTCATTGCGACAACAACTTTGTTATATTGGGTTCCTTGACCCATTTTGAGAAAATAATCTTGGGCATTAGGCAAGACCATATAATTCCCACGAGAAAGAGGCCTAGAGGGTGAAATACTAAGTGTATCCAGTTTTTTTGGTTAAATAATTTATTTATTTAACAAGTTGAATAAATATTATTCCTGATTGTGGTTTAAAAATTATTTATGTATGGATGATCACATTTATTTTTTCGATAGTCATTAAAGAGAATATATTTTGGATGGAATACTTATTTATCATCAAATAATTCAGTTATTTTTATTTAATAAATACATAGTCATTATTCAAGGCCTGGTAAATATTGAGGAGGATTGGATGACCATGTTTTGGGTCTGATGAGAAATAATATTAAATATTATTGTTTTAAATAATATTTAAATATAATATAAATGTTAAGAACATGCCACGGAAATAATAGCATTGCTATTATTATTTGACATGGGGTTTTCATATGGAATACTGAATTAAGTAATGACACCTGTGAAATTTATTTATTATTACCTAGTAAATTAAATTCATTGAGCACATTCCCTAGAAATAATGGAATTGATATTATTATTTGACATGTGGTTTATTCATATTGAATAATAAATTAATAAATGGCACTAGTGCTAATTATTTATTATTACCAAGGGAATTAAATTCCCTATTATGTTATTATTATCTATATAATCCAAGGGGTTATTCCACTTGCTAACCAATCTTTGTGGGAACATCATCCTTGGAGAAAAGTTCTTGTGTACAAAAATCATTTCCCTCCCTAAGAACTCTCTCATGAACGAGATATATCATTGTCTACCAGATCAAGGAGAACTCTTTGGAAGTGATTGTCAAGGCAATCGAAGTCAGACTTCGCAAGTGAAAGGATCTTCCATGAAATAACTCGAAGAATCATTTTGCAACACCTAGAGATACGTGCAGCATGTGTGGTTCACCATTAAAGGATTCATATCCATAAATTCTACATCTCAATAAATCCACACCTCGAACCCATGGTCGGACACATCAATGAAGAAAGAATCACCTTGGAGGTAATTCAATAATTTAATTAAATTATTATAAGAAAAATATGTCTATCCTTACTTATCAATTCCAGGTTCTCTCCTTTTTATTTTATCATTGATTAAATTATCTGGATAATGGTATTTATCATCGTATTGATCCCAGATTAATCATATATTATGACAATTTGTAATCTTGGGTATACGCTCATCCTGTGCTTCCACTGTTCCTAGAACCTAAACACATGTGGATCACTGATAAAATAATTCTCCACATGAATCATGTAGCACAATGATTGAGATACAAAATCTATTCCATAAGATCATCAATAAAAGTGGAATTACCAGTTAAGGTAATTTTATATTTACTTATAAATTAATTCAAAATTTTATTTGAAGATCCTCTCCCTCTACTTATGTAATATTAATTTACTCTAATAGTCTATTATTTTCATTGAAAATGATCTCATGATCATGTAAATGAATGATTAAACGTGATTTAAATCTAAATTCCAAGTTAGTCATACTTTAAAAGGATTCTTCTATGGCATCTTGAACCTTTAAGATTAACATTGGTTATTTAATAACCAATATTAAAAATATTTTAACATTAGTTATTTTTTTAACCAACACTATAAACCATTCAAATTAATTTTAAATTTCGTTTATATAAATAACATACATTAAATATCATTGGGAAAAAGTTTTAACAATGGTTATATAAATAATCAGTGTCAAAACCTTGGTGAGACAATGATTTTTACATCATCAATATATATTAACCATGTTAAAAGCTTAATTTCTATCATTAACCTATGATATTTAAATTTTTTCAAATCAGTTTATAAATTTTTAAAATACCACCAAAAGTTTATCACACAGTGGGTTAACATCATTATGTAATATATAAAAATTATCTTTCTCCCTCTTCCTATATTTTGGAACTACACCACTTCAATACATATCTTCATTCCATCACATATTCATTAAATGGTTTAAAGATAATATTTATTATTATTATTTCACCAATTAGTTTATATATTAATATTTATCTTCATTAGTAAGCCTTTTAATGATTTCTTATGATTAATAAGGCTTGTCTTGTTCAATTCCAAAACATAAAACATCCACATTATATTTACTAGAGATGGTTTAAAATCTCTTATAAGCAATAGTTGTTAATTCAACATGAGTTTATTCCTTGAAAGAAGAGGAATATAAATAAATAATATATAGATTCAAAGGACACAACTATATATAAATAATATAAATTAAATATTTTATTTAATTATTCTCGTTCTCATTTTATTTATATATTTTTTAGTCCATCTGTCTCATTTCACTACCATGTGTGTAATCTAAATTAAAAGATTCAAGAAATAATATCATATACTTTAAACATCTACTTTATAAGACACTTTTACATCATTTATTAGAAAATTTTCATCAAAAGTTAATAGTATTTAACTTTTGTTGTTGTTTTTCAAAATAAAAGATGTCAAAATCCTTCAAATTATTATTTTGATATCAGTTTATTTAGATGATGTTAAAAATACCACTTACTGCATCATCTGCATTGATTATTAATAAAAACCCAACATTAAACATGAAAAATATATTAAATGGAATTTTTGAAGTCGCACTTGTATACCTATTAAATTCATTCTTAATTATCTACTTTTTTTTTATTTTCACAAAGTGATCAAGATTCTTTTTAAGAACCCATATTTTATTTTAATCAATTTGATCTAATTCATTATTGATGTGTCTGACTCATGATTCATCTTTATATACATATTCAAATTATATACATTCCACCATTACTAATATAGTATCATCATTCTACTATAAACCTTATAAGATAATTCAATAATAAAGTCACGATCAATTATAATTTTCAAATTCAGTTGGACCTCATGGTTTTTGTAGGTTGGAATTCTAATGTGTATAGTTAGGATTATTGTTCAGTAGTAAAGGATTCATATAGTTTTGAGGTTTTGTTTGATACTCCTAATGAATTTATATGTTTTATAAATATTGAACTAGTATGAATGAAGGTGTTATATATAATAAAAAACTACAAAAGGAAAGTATAAGAAAATGTTTAGAATGTATAAAAAAGTGATTTTGTGCATTACCTATAAATTGGAAGTTCAATCACTATGATTTGATTAATGAGGTGATATAATGATTCAATAAAATTTGGTTCTTTCCTATTTTAGCATCTAGTATTTCAGTTAAAAATGGTTTGAAAAGAAACATCTAGGATTAAATGGTCTATTTCTGTATGGTTAATATTAAATGGCCCCATAAATCCTATTGTTGTAATATGGTGAAATGTTTTTGTACCAAGTATTCGCAAACATGTTTTATTAAAGTCATTGTTAAAATTTCTTAGATATTCCATATATTGTTTTTATTTATTATATGGATTGATTTTGAGACCATGAACTGAGATGGCATGTGATTCTGAGGCTAGGTATTCTAGGAACATTTGGTTGAATCATATTAAACCTCTTAATAGCATGCATGAACAATTTCTCTGAATAATTACAATAACTCCAAAATGGGTTCCCAGATCAGAAATATGAGGGCCGAGTTGAACTCAGAATGCTAGTATTACCCTAGGTGAGACATTATTATTATCGGTGTGGGTCTTCGTTGGAAAAAATAAAAAAGGAAGTAATCATAATTAATTAATTAAATAAAATGTATTTTATGTGACACAATAGCATATTTCCAATATATAAAACAATGGATAGGAATCTAGGGTTATCACCATAACCTATAATTCCTCTGAGACATGGAGATAGAATCATGTTGAATGAACGAAAATAGATTGTAGAATGAATCTTGGATCATCACACCAATGATGTTTGAGGAACTCCTCAACAAATACAATGCAATAGTTCCTCATCAACGACCGATCCAAACTATAGGTAGGGAAGTTTTTCCATTTTTTATTTTCCCCATTATCAATTTTTATAATGAATGTAGTTTAATCCACAAAAAATATGGATCTGTGGTTGGGTCTTTTTTGTAGGATGGGTTATTGATGAAAGATTATCAGGAGATCAGTTTATCCTCCTTTTTTATCCTTCTAACGATAATGAATCGAGGCCGACATGAACAAAGGAAAAGGTTCATTCATTAGGTGTTCTTGGTGATTTTCATTCCCTCGTTAATTGTGTTATTCATCCTTGGATCCTCATGAATGCAGCTTGAATTTTTGGGAGGCTCCAAATGTAATCGGAACCCTAGATTGGAGGTAAGATAAAACAGAGGCCAGATCAGTGTATATTAAGATCAAAGGATCACATAAGTTATTTATTGATGATTCTTCTGTGGCATTGGGTCCCTTATGAATACAAGTCCATTTTAATATATATTATGTGAGTTTTTGGGTGTTTTCATACAAACTAATTTCTTGATCAGTGAGTTCTCATGGAATGAGATCTTTTTGAGGAAACATTTCTTTGGTAGGCTGTGACCTAGAGATTGTGTGTTTTATTGAGATTGTGTGTCTTATGGAGACTGTGTGTCTTAGGGATACTATGTGTCTTATAGGGACTGTGCATCTTATGGAGAATATTTATCTTGTTAAGATTTTGTTTCTTATTAGATTTAGTATATATGAATGGTCTAGATATATTTTTTGTAGACATATATTTAGGTTGAGCTGAATATGCATTTTTTTATGGTATTCCTTTGTGGAATTACTTGTGGAATTCCTCGTTGGTTTTTCTTTGTGGTATTCCATTATGGTATTTCTTTGTGGTATTCCTTCGTGTTGTTCCTTTGTGGTATTACTTCGTGGTATTTCCTTTATGGTATTCCTTTGTGGTATTCCTTCATGGTATTTCATTTGGGGTATTTCCTTTGTGGTATTACATTGTGGTTTTAGGGTGTTCTACTGAGTATTGTTTTACTCACCCCTGCATGGTCTTTTCCCGAATGACCATGTTTTTTGTAGATGACCAACACTTCAATGGAATTCCAAGAAGACTAGGTCCAAGCCCAACCTTGTGGGACCAAACCAAATGAGGTGTGTTCTGATAGATTTTCCAATGATAGTCCCAATACCTATTAATTTATTGGTTATACTTGTGGGTGCATAATCTTTTCTTTGGGGGGGGATTGTTTTATAAATGTTTACTTTTAGTACTTTCATTGTTGTACTCTTGTTGTGGGATACAACAGTTTCCATGCATTTTTAACTTAATGCTTTCACATTTCAGCATTAAGTATTGGAGATGTTTGTATGTGTGCCGGTACTTAGGAAATTGACTCAAATTTGTGGGATATTCCTACTTTGTTCTAGTCACCATCTCCTATCCTATTAGAGGTGGTCTTGGGGTAGTAACGACATGGGACCCTCTAGGACGGGTCCTAAAAGAGTGTAATCAGAGGAGGTTAGTTCTACTTTTGGACTGAAGTCTATGAGGTTGGTTTGGGGCCACAGTGCTAAGTGTTTAGAGCTTTTATTTTAGGATAGGGAATCTAGTGTTGGAGCAATAGCCAACGTATCCACATACCAGGACTCTAGGAACCTTATTTTAATCTTGTTACATTAAAAAATTGGTTGTAGAGAAAATATTAGTGCATTCATCCTATAGTAATGGGTTGGGTCTTCCATGTAATTCTTGAGTCAACTCTCTAGAAATGCTCTATTGAATGTTGTACCTCTTGTTTTATTAAAGGATGCCTCAATGGTGATAGACAACCAGGATTCCATTGTATGATCATGAAGATTATCTAACAATCAATGATGCATTGGTACAAGGTAATATATTGATGATGCACATTCAGGTCGTTTACCTGCTATACCACTACCCGTCGAGCCGCAGATACCACCAAAACAACTAGATGGGGATGCATGTAGACTGAGTGTATAGAAAAAAGTATCATTGGTAGTTACCTCTAATGTTTGGGGGTGAGATATACTCCCAGGCTGTTGAGGGTTGGATTGAGTTAGTTACCTGGGACTTCTTCCTTGTGAGGGTGCCTTCAGACCGGATGGATGCCATTTATATGATTATTTGTCAGGGCTCTGTTGGGCGATGGAGAATCTTAGTTACCCAGACAAAGGATGAGATTCATATCTCTTGGTAATACATAGAGAATCTAATCAGAGAGGAGTTCTTTCAGGCCACGTTGGTGTTGGTGCACATATATTATCATCTTCATCAATAGCAGGGAAGTCGAACTGTGGCATTGAATTCGATGATATTTACCGATCATTCATGATACTCCATTGATATGGTATGAGACTTGTTCTTCAGGGCTCATACATTCGAGCAGGATTTATGTTGGGATATTAGGGCATCCATGATATCCCTGATAATTCTTACTTATGTTTGTGTACTTGAGTGAGCTTTGTTAGTAGAGATCATTCAAGAGGAGAAGTCATTGGAAGTGGGGGGTACCAGTAGGAATCAGGTAGTTGAGAACTTGGAAGTAGGTGGATGATAGTAGTTTCATGGAACCAATCAGGTTATGTGATTCAAGAGATGATCCCAAGACATCAGATCCACGGTGTGGGGCTCATAGGGTAGCTCGAGTCAGCTTAGGGACATACTATGTTACTCGTGTAGCGGTCGGGGACATCTGGCATGAGATATCTGAACCCATTGTATGGTTGACCAGGAGACGGTTGAGGAGCCACTGAGGTAGAGGAGAAGGAAGGATCAGTGTTGTACGTAGGGTGGTGGACATGCATGTAGAGCAGGCAAAGATGTATGAGGTGGTTAGAGGTTTGAGCTATTACCACCCCCCCAAGTGGTCCACAACAGGCTTAGGGAGCTTGTGGACAAGGATGAGGCCATCTACATGAGATGGAGTCTTATGACGCTAAGGCTCTAGAGATTATTAGAGGTACGATCTATGTATTTTACACCATAGTTTCAGTTTTAATAGAAATAGGTTCCTTTCATTCTTTTCTCACCCTGAACCTTGTTCGAGACTTGAAGATTTCATATGAATTGTTGACTCCACCCTTACACTTAGAGACTCATACGATAGTAAATTTTATGATCACACAATGGTTTTGATATTGTGACCTTAATCATGGAGGTGATATTTTTAGTTGGGATGTCTTGGTAGAAGTGTCGGGGCCATACAACATAATTCTTATTACGGACTGGTTATCCACAATTCATGATTAGATTGACTATTTTAGGTGTAAAGTGTGGTGTGTATGTAGTTATGGGACTAGGTATTTATTTTTTGGTGAAACTGAAATGTATGTATCATAGGATGGATTCACACATTTTATGGTTCAATTGGTCACTCATTAGTTGGTAACCTGATACATATGAAAGAGGATGATTTGAGTCCACGGTTTCCTGTAGTGGTGGTAGAGTATGAGGACATAATTCATAAGGATGTTCTAGGATTACCTCCCCAACGGGATGTATTATTTTTCATTGATCTATAACTCGGGGCTATTCTGATATCTACACCTACATATCATATTTCTCCCATAGATCTTAGTGAGTTGAGGGTGCAGTTGGAGGAATTTCATCAGAAGGGCATCATGAGACCCAATGTTTCACCCTGGGCATCCATATTTTTTTTTCAAGATGAAATAAAGGATATTGAGTTTATGGGTGGACATCCAGTTCCAGAACCAGGTGACCATGAAGAATACTAATTCACTACCGAGGATCGATAACATCTTTGATAAATTGAAAGGGGTGCAGTGGTTCTCAAAGTTTGACCTCAGATTTTTATTATCACTAGCTATAATTATGGGATGAGTATTTATCGAATACGACCTTCAGATTTAATTATGGACACTATGAGTACTTGGTGATTCCATTTGTCATGATGAAATCCCTATCATAATTCATGGGACTCCGAAATCATATCTTTTATCCTTACATCAACCAGTTTGTGATGGTATTCATTGATGATATCAAAGTGTACTCAGCATCCAAAGAGGAGAATGTGAGACACTTGAGGATGGTCCTAGACACACTACGAGAGATATAACTATACAAGAATCTATTAATGTGTCAGTTTATTATTAAAGAGGTCAAATATCTAGGACACTTCATTTCAGAGGAAGGCTCTGTAGTGGGTCCAATGAATATTGAGGTGGTGCTTGCTTGGGAGCCACCCAAGAGAGTTACTGAGGTGCATAGTTCCCCTATTTTGGTTGGGCACTATCTAAGGATTATAACCAAATTTTCTAGAGTGTGAGAATCATTGAATTCTTTAACATGAAAGGTAAAACCTTTGGTGTTGATGTAGAAGTGTTGGGAGAGTTTTCAGTTGTTGAGGAAGAGATTGACGAGCACTCTGACCTTGAGATTTTTAGAGGGGGGGGGGGTAACAAGTCCATAGTTTTCTTTGATGCATCAAGAATAGTGATTGGTTGTGTCATGATTGAAGGTAAAGAGGTGCTATCTTAAAGTTTATGATAGTTGATACCACATAATCTGAACTACATGAACCATAATCTTGGGTTAGTAGCAGCAGTCTTTACTTTGAACATGTGGTGACACTACTTGGAGGGCGAGCAATTTATCGTCTACTCTGACCACAAGAGTCTCAAGTATATATTCACTTAGAAGGATCTAATCCCACGACATAGGTTATGTATATAGTTTCTCTATGAATGTGACATTGAGATTTTCTATACCTTTGGGATGGGGACCATTGTTGAAGATGTTCTCAGCTAGAGATACATTACGCAGTTACTGAATGATGCATAAATGTAGTTAGCTTCATTGAAGATATAATTTGTGGATAGGGATGGAGTAGCATACCTCAAGTAGATTATTGATACCCATACACTATTAAAGTGATTCGGGGAGGCACATATTGGGGAAAATGAATGTGAGACTTTATGTGCTAACATTTTCATAGGGCATTCCCCTGATGGATATTTGAAAGGTGGGGAGAATATCTTTCTTCTCAAAGGGCGTACAATAGTATCAGTGGCATCACAGGAGTAAGTGTTGATGGAGTTCCATAAATCCCATTTGGTAGTATATATAGGTGTGGATAAGATGTACTAGGACCTCTGACGTCAGTTTTGGTGGCAATGGATAATGAAGGGATTTGAAGAGTTTATTTCTTGATGCATCACTTGTTTACAGGTGAAGGTTGAGAACTAGGGTTTAGTGTGTTTGAATCAACCCCTTGAGGTTCTAGAATTGAAGTGGGATGAAATATTGATGAAATTAATGATAGGTTTTACATGTGTGCCTAAGGAAAACAATACCAGTTGGGTGATCCTTTAGTGACACACCAAGTCATCCCACATCATAACTATTTGGGAGAAGGGTTCATTAGAGAGCGTGGGGAACCTTTATGTGCAGAAGATAGTTTGAATCCATGGAGTTCCATAGACGATAGTCCCATATCTTTATTCTTTCTTTACATCCCAGCTTTGGAATGGATTAAAGAAGGAATTTGGGTCTCAGTTGCACTTAAGAATAGTGTTCCACCAACAGATGCCCGACCAGATAGAGCAGACTATACATGTTTTAGAGGACATGATACATGCCTGTATGATAGATTTTTTCGACACTTGGGAGGATAACCAACCCCTAGTGGAGTTCTAATATAGAAAATAAAAACATTACAATATTGATATGGTACCATTTTAGTCCTTTTATGAGTGACCCTTCATGTCACCACTTTTTGGGACTGACCTAGAAGAGTCAGCACTCATGGGCCCGGAGTTGGTAAGAGCTACCATGGAAAATATGAAGATCATCCAAGAGTGGATGAAGACTGTACATTGCTAATATCAGTCTTACACAATTAGCCGACAAAGGCCTTTTGAGTTTGATGAAGGAGACCACGTGTTCCTTCGAGTCTTACCTCGGTGCAGATTACGAATATTTGACTAGGGAAATAAAATATCTTTGAGGATCAACGAACCTTTCCTGATACTATGTAGAGTTTGAGAGGAGTCCTACCACATAACTCTACCTATAAAGTTAGAGCAGGTATAAGATGTCTTCCATATGGCACAGCTGAGGAGGTACGTGCATGACTCATCACACATCATTCACAAGGGTTAGATGGACATCGGCGAAGGGGTGAGTTTTGTTGGGTACCTAGTTGAGAAGGAGGATTGATATGATAGGATCTTTCATGGGTGGTCGATTCATCTGGTGTGATTATGGTGGTGGAATGAGAATCTCCATGAGAGCGCATGGAAGAGGGGGACTTAGATTATTTCTCAGTTCGCTCATTTTTTTGAGTATCGTTTTTTTATTTTAAGGACGTAAATCCCTAAGTTGGGAAGAATGTAACATCTCATATTTTCCATGTATTGTTTATACATATTACATGGATTTATTTCGAGACCAGGAAC
This sequence comes from Viscum album, assembly GCA_963277665.1. Taxonomy (NCBI): domain Eukaryota; kingdom Viridiplantae; phylum Streptophyta; class Magnoliopsida; order Santalales; family Viscaceae; genus Viscum; species Viscum album. The sequence goes on from OY728119.1 coordinate 233,775,123, forward strand.
TATGAAAGCGTGTGATTTTGAGGCCCAATATGCACATAATGATTTATAAAAAATATAAAAATTGCTAATTACACACAGACACAGTTTTCATGAAAAAGTGGAATAACACCTAAATGGGTGCCCATATTAGAAATATAAGGGAACCATTGAACTCAAAACGTGATTTTTACCCAAGGTGTGACTTTTGGTTTGCTGGCACTTATTTTCTTTGAAAAAACTAAAAAAGGAAATAATTGTCATTAATTATTTTAAATAAAAATTATTTTTAGTGACACAATGGCTTGTTTGTTTCGATTAAACCTTTGTTAGGAATCCATGGTTATCACCATAACCATGGATTTCCTCTAACACATAGAAAATGAATCCTAAAGAATGAATTATTATGTATCGAAGAATGAATCATGGATCATCACACTGACAAAGTTAGAGGATCTTGTCAATGACGGGAACACAACCGTTCCTTGTCAAAGACCAATCCAAAAATCTAGGTAGGGTGGTTGATTCATAATTTATTTTACCCATTCTAAATTTCCATGATGAATGTGAGTCAATACAAAAATAGATTGATCCAAGGTTCGGTCATTTTTGTGGGGTGGATTATTGATGCATGATTATCGATACATTAGTTTATCCTCATTTTTAATCATTATAATGAGGAAAAATGGAGGCCAAAATGAAGAATGTTCAAGGTTAAATATTCAATAATTCTTTGTGATTTTCTCTCCCTCGTTCTTGGCGTTGTATGTCATTGGATCCTCAAGACTGTGACTCGACTTTCCGTGAGGTTTTAAACATCATCAAACCCACGAATTAGATGCAAGACGAAACCAAGGCTGGATCAGTGTACTTCCAGACCGGAGGATCAAATAGGTCCTTTCATTTTAGAGTTTTGAGAACCGAAGGAATAATGTTGGCTCGTGAAAGTAGTGGGGGCAGTGATCGACATTGGTGTCGACCGCGAGCAATCTAGTGGAGCCGTCAAGATGGAAGGCCTATGGAGGTGGCGCGAAACTGCATTGGATGTGGCACTAGCTGCTGAGGGTAATTGAATGAGAAGAATGACCTGGAAATGGGCCAGGTCAGGTGAGAAGGATGGGCTGGCATGGCAGTCCAGTCTGGAGAGGTGGGTCGGGCCCATGCAGAGCAGGTTGGACCTAATAGTTTGGGTCAATCGGTCGAACAGGGTCATACCTGGCGGACTGGATCGGACCTAATTGGTCAGGTTAGAGACCACATTTTGGGGCTGACCGGGGTAGGCAAATTGTTCCACGGCTGACCAAGCTATCGCACAACTACTAAATCTCCATCTCTCACATGGCGGTCAACAACAGGGGGGTGACCACCCCGGTCAGTCCACAACCCCATGAACCCCCTTATAAAAATTTCAAACGGTCATAACATTCAATCCATATGTCTATTTTTCGAGTTGTCTATGGTATTGGGACCTTATCCTTGAGATGAAAATTTCAATATATCCTATGTGGGTTTTTTAGTTGTGTCCATACATCCTAATGGATTGAGGAGTGAGTTATCCCTGAAATAGTGCTCTTTGAGCCAACATTTTAGTGGTGGACTATGATATACAAATTGTGTATTTATAGAGATTATTTTCCTTATAGAGAATGTGTGTCTTATTGGGAATATGTGTCTTATAGAGGCTGTGTCGATTATAGAGACTATGGGTATTTTTGAGACTCTGTGTCTTATCAGATTTAGTATATCTACATGTTCTTCATATATTTTTAATAGACATATATCTATGTCAAGATGACTATGCATTATATTGTGGTATTCCTTATGGTATTATTTTTTGGTAATCCTTTTGGTGTTCCTTGGTCGTATTCTTTTGTGGTATTCCTTTACTGTATTCCTTTGGGGTATTCCTTCATGTTATTTATTTTATTGTATTTCGTCATGGTTTTTCCTTTGTGGCATTCCATTTTGTTATTTACTTTGTGGTATTTCTTTTGTGGTATTCCTATGTGGTTTTCGGGTCTCATACTGAGTATTTTTTTTTCTTAACACTAGACGGTCATTTCCTACATGTGTCGAGTCTTGTGAAAATGAGAAAGTCTTTGACAGAGTTCCTGTACGACCAGGACCTGGAAGTGCCTTGTGGGACTGGACATGTCCAGTAGTGTTCTGCTAACTTTTCTAATGACTGTCCAAGTACCTCTTACATTACAGGATAGTGTTGTGAATGCAGAATATTTTCTTTTGGTGGGATTATTTTGGCCATTTTTACTTTCGAGTACTTTCCCTATTATACTCTGGTTGTGGGATAGAGTGGTTTTATTGATTTTTTTACTTATTTTTTACATTTAAGAATTTTTGGATTAGATATGTGTGCGTACATATAGGTAATTAGGAAAATTCCACCCATTTGTGGGATATTCCTAGTCAGTGGTAGTCACCAACCCCTATCCTATTAGAGGAGATCATGGGTTAGTCAAGGAATGGGACCCTCTATGATGGGTTGTGGCATTTGGTTCTATGGTTTCTATTACTGGATACTTGGGAAAGCGATCAGGTATTTATTTTTGTAAGATTTAGTTGGATAACTACTCATGAATATTTAAAAATTTGTTGTCCTATCTAAAATATGAATGTAATCAAAAGCTATGTAATGTTTTTATTCAATACTAAATAAATATAAGGATCATTTAGGGAAAATATTATGATTTCTATGACATGGGATCATGGTTAGGTAGAAGTTCCATATACATAGCTCTTTTTCTGGATGCAAATTTTTGGAAGGGGCATTGAATACGAGAGAAGAGAATTATTAAAGTTATAGGTGGTCTCATGAGAAAAAATTTATCATGGATGTTAGAGGAAGTGATTTTTTATTATATAATTGGTGTATTTAAAGAATTACATGTTCGTAAGATCAAATTTTTCTCATAGATCCATCAAACTTTTTTCCCTCTTCAAAGAGTCAACATGAAAATTTCATGTTTTTTCTTCATGTACATGCTTTATATGATTCATTACCTTCACCGGAGGGGTCTATTGGATAACCTGTAGCATCCTAGTGCGATGCCTGCAGGGACGATGACCTAGAGCGATGCCCGCGGCTCCGGCTCCCTCCTCCCCGGTCGGGGGAGGGAGGAATGCATATCCTTTCCCCTTATCAGTGAGACCTTTAATCCCTTTCAAAAATCCATATTTTCTCCGCACCTTTCCTTCGATCCCACTTGGCCCAAAGGTACCCGATCTTCACCTCTACGCGCCTAAGCTTGTGTTATCTTCAAAGGAGTTCAACGAGGCCTTGTACCTTCATCGACTGATACTGATAGCCCATTTTAGGGGTCGTCATCCCTCTGATGACGATTTTGATTGTTTCATATTTTATTCATGGGATCTTCAAGATCACGCTTTGGTAGGTCTATTTGATCGGTGTCAAATGATAATCCATTTCTCCTCATAGGATCATCTGAATACCTCCTGGTTCTGGGCCCCTCGTGAAAGCAACAGATGCAGATTCTTTCTTCTGCGATGGTCCTTTGATCTCAACTAGAATCGTGATGCTCCCTCATCCGCAGTTTGGGTATGCTTTCCAGACCTACCTCTCCTTTTCCAAAATCAATCAATTATCCGAATCCTAGGAAAAATGGTTGGCCGATACCTGTGTTCAGAAATCTGGGCGTCGATGATTTTTCAATTATCTCCCCTCGTGTATGTTTCAAGTTTGATGTTTCAAAGGATCTCATAGAGTGGATGTGGCTTTCGGTTGGAGAAGAGTTCCACTGGTAACAAAGGGTCATGTATGAATCATGGCCTTCTTTCTTCCCGGGGTGCCACCGATTTGGACATTTGGCCCCTGTTTGTAGTCGCGGGTATAGGGGTAGATAGGTCGAGCCTAGTGGTTTTGAGGGAAAGGAGGTGCAGATTTCCCATGTTATGAACCAGTGGGTGTAGGGTATTGATAGCATGGTCGAGCAAGAGGATGTGTGTGGGGATGTTCCAGAGGCATGGGCTCTTGCAATCCTAGGTGTGGAGGTTAGTTTTAAGGAGGATCAGCACTCTTTGGCCCATCTAGTGATAGTGGAACGTGTGAAGAAAAGGGAAGATGAGTTGCGGGTTGTGGATGTATTTGCCCGTCTAAAGCAGGACTTGGTAATTCACGAGACAACCATGGATGATCCCGTAGTTGTGAACTTTCCGGTGGGTGATGTTCAAATTCTTGGGGCTAGGGGCTGGGAGGATGAGAACCTACAGCCTCAGTTTATGGGAAGAGGATATCAACAACCCACAAGACTTGAGTTTATGTAAGAAAAATCCTTCATGTTGGCTACAATCAAATCTCAAAGTGGAAAGGTAAGGCAGGATGATGAAAATGTCTTGAGACCCCTAGACCCAAACACCATTAGAACCAACCTCGTAGGTCATGGGAAGGCTGGAGATGGAGAGAAGGGATCTGGTTTGGGGAATAAACCAGGTAAGGTGTCTATGAGTATGCAGAAGGCCTAAAATTATGGAGTGGTAATATAGTTGGGGAACTGCTTTCATGGTCTGGAGGAAAATAATCCTCTAGTATCTCTTGAGGAGGAGCCTTCTGATGATGATAGTTTCAGTCACCCATCAATGGATATCTTGGACCAAATACAAGGGAAAGGACCCCACAATCCTAAAAGGAAAAAGGGGAACAAAGGTATTCGTCTGTTGGGGAAATGCATTGTGGATCATGGGAAAAAACCAAAGGGATGCAAGGACTACTCAAACTTTCCAAAAGCAATGGAGACTCGGTCATCCAAGAATGGTAGAGAAGGGAAGGTAAAGAAGTTCAGAAAGGGGAAATTGAAGAATTGCGCAGGAACTCAAGAGATAGGGAATAAGAAGACGGGGAGTGCTTGAAACTTATCATGCACTTTAACGAAGAAATGACTGAATCTAGTCTCCGACCCATTTTTTTAGAAGAGGATATTAAAATAATTTATGATCATCGGTATCAATTTGATGCTAATGTAGAGCAAGAAGTGTGGATAGACAAACAAGACCACATACTGGCTCGAGATTCAACCAGAGGAAAATCAACACAGAGGAATTTTTTCAGACAATAGAAAGGATGCTCACTCACTTTGAATAGCTAATTAGAGAGGACCCAGAAACCCAGGTTAGAAAACTGCACTGGTAACTTTATATAGTTTCTAAGTCAAGTAATCTCAACCCGGTGTTTAATCGTTTTGTTAGTTCATTCATCACATTTTGGTTTTTGTTGATGAACAATGGTTGACCATTTTTACTTAAAATGGATTTTATTAATAAAAATTAAATTTGGAGGGCTCTAACTTCACCGTATATAGACCCCTATTGTTTTCAAAATAAATTATAAGATAAATGATAGGAATAATGCTTAAATCCAAGAGTTTGTAAAATTATAAGAACACCAGAGTTTCAAAAGATATATTGGATGTGATACCTGTATTTCGAGGAGACTGAACCTAGAAATTTAGAGGGTATCATAGATAAGATATTGTTTTATTTGTGGTATTATTAGTATGAGGTAATATAAATCCCATATTTTGCTGTTTTCTTGTTATCTCACTTATAATGTCTTTTATGAACTCTACAATGACCACATTGTTGCTAGAAGAGAGAAAAACATATGTTCCAAACATGGTTCCATGAAAATTATTGGTGATGATGAATTTAGTATTTTTTTAACATTATGTGAATTATATGAAAATGGTCAACATATATTTTTCATTTAATTTTTAATTTAAGGATATCTATGAAATATCGTAATAAGGTTAAAATATATTGGTAGTAAAGAAACATGTTTACCTTGGTTCCACTATGTGATGATGACCAAAATGCACTATTTCATTTTTTAAGTGGGACTTTATCAATTCAACAATATCATAATTACAATATGATTTATTTTAGATGGAGTTCAATTTTGGTGGTATCACTAGTGTTCAATATACCAAAAATCTATTAGAGACGAGAATATAAATTTTATTGTTTTTGGTACTACAGGATTCAAGAAAGAGAAAAAACATGAGTAAAATACATGATACAACTTATTGAAGGGACATTAAACAATTTGGATTATGCTGAAGCCAATTTTCATCAGAAATTTTCCATTGATAAATTTAGATCATTTTATGGAAATTGAATGAGTGGTTAGATCTAAGAGTAATAACTTGGATTTTATCTATGGGATTAGATGATCACATACATAGTGGGGAACCATGTACACACAACAATGGGATAGAAAGTAGAAGGTGATGTTTATAATGTTGTTTGCTGGGACTTCAGTGAAATATTAAATAATTGTCTTTGAGTAAATGATTGTTAGTTTTAACCAATTAGAACTATTCTCTTATGGAAATTTATTTAATTTTTTATGTGAAGGGTTTTATAGTTATCTTTTGGGATTTTTCAATGTTAGGTTTATGGAATTACCCATGAAAGAACAAGATATAAATATTTATATATAGTTTCACTATCACTATGGATGTTGAGGTTTTTAATAGTGGAATTATATGGGTGGAAGCATCTTAATAGATGTAGGTCAGCAGAATTAGTTCAATGAAATCAGAAATATTGAAGGAGTGGTGAATGATGTTATGTTCATGTGGTTAATTAAAAAGGATAAATGTATAAGTGCATACATATGGGGGGATACCACATTCTGTTGGATGGAGTGATAGAAATTGAATGGAAATTTATGAGGTGAAATGGATATACTGGAGGAAGTGGATGTCAATATGAAATGTTTTCTTGTTCAGTGAAGGTGTAATGTCACAAAAAAAATATGAGTAAGATTTATTCAAAAGTTATGTATGAGTCCTATAGATTCATAAATTTATACATAAGGGTTTATTCTATGATATGTAATCTTTTACTCATGCTCTTTCCAGAATCAATCTATATTCACTGGAAGGACTTGTTGAAATTATGGTCGTCATTGATTGAGTGGAGGGATTCTCATGGATATCAAGATAAAGAAAAATTATATTTGTGGAGAATGGAATAAAATGAAATATATTGTTTCTAACTATTATTTGAATATAGTTTCTATTTTTAGAGGTGTTTTGGTCACATGTGTTACTCTACTAAGGTGCGGAGTGCCGTGATAGAGAGCCTAGTGTGGAAGAAAGAGGGTAGCCTATCATTTATCATCATGGAATAAAATTCTCCACCGAGTTATTTGTATGAGTGTTAAATTATTGTATCATTATAATAATTCATCAATGTATTATTCCTATATTGAGCCCCATATAACTCAGGTAGGGAAGGGTTATAAGGAGATTGTGTTCCCTTTTATCTCAGTTTATCCCATAATAAAAAATACATTGTTCCCATATAGTGTTGGACTAATTTATAAAATGTATAATTTCACTATTTTTTACATTTGTATTTATTTTATGTTTTTTTCATGTTTCTTAATTATTAACAAAATTTCTTATCTTGTTTACAAATTGGGAAATATAGTGTAGTGTCTTAGGTGTGGTTTGTTTTCTATATTCAAATAGATCATATTTCTGGTGTTTGTATTGATTTAGATATTATTTTATTAATTTAAAAATATATATATTTAAGGGGTTATCTCCTAGTCACGTGGTTTATCATACCCCAAAAGATTGACCTTATGTGTTTATATTATTGATGATTAGTATTTTTGGTGGTTAAACATTTTCTGGAGCTTTAGAAGTATACAACCATTCATTTCAATTGATGGACCATATATTTTATTCATACTCACCCTGATTATTTATTTATGTTTTCTATTTTTTAGTTAAATTATTAAAATACTTAAAATTTCATAAAGATTATGGAAGTAATCATGTCATCCACTTAAACAGGCGACGAAGGTTATTTAGTAGAGGAATGTAGAGTAAATTTATAAATGGAATCCCCTCACACCCTTCATTTATAAATGATGATCCAAACACCTTTTGGAATATAAGAAACCACCAATTGTTATTATAACTATGCTCTCAAATACCATCATAAACAATAAGTTGTTTTTTTGAGGTTATATTGTTTCAAAAAACATTTTCCCTAACGAACTAAATTATTTCTTTGAATAAAAAAATGATTCCATTTTTGATGGGAATACCAATTATATTTTAAAGGATATGAAATAGAAACTCAAATTATTCACAATTTTTGTTCTATATAAATATTCCATAAATGGAGATGTTACTCATTTAATCTATTCTATAATGATTTTTATTAATCATAAGAATAGGTAGAATATTTTTAATTATCATAACATATATTGACAATTACTATAAGAGAAATAATTTGTTAATGAAATAGTTATTAAGAAATAAAATTTTTAATGAGATAATTTGGATAATATTTAAGGTAATATGAAAGACATGGAAGATAAATTAAAAACTTATAATTTAAATTATGAAGACATGTGAATCCAGTATGATGATTTTATTGATGACTTCTTTATAAGTGTCAATGACGTGGTGAGAAAAATTTCAAGTTTTTGTGTTACACATGTATTAGAATAGAATGGTAAAGAAGAATACAAAATAGGGGTGTGAATTTTGTTCCTTTAAAAACATGATATAAACCAAACTTCCCTCTTGAGTTTAATGTGATTATTTCCTCATCCCTTAAAGATGATTGAGCTTCAAAAATAAATAAGGAAAATGACATGATGATCTATGGTGCTTTAGGGTATAAAGATCCCATAGAACACTACACAAATTATATCTTCATGATCCTGGTGATTTTCACTAGAAATTACTTTCATAAAGGACTTATACAACTGATTTCAGGAACTTAACACCTTATAGTGAAGGATTTTACAAGGCCTTCTTGTTCTTTCATAGGGAATTGATATAACCATATATTAGTATAAGAAGCCGGCAGTACACTAATTTCTTAGTATGAGAAACCAATAATCTAAAAATAATAATAGATAAATATGTATATTTTGAAATATCATCCACACAGATTTCCAGAAGAAAATGAATGTTCTATAAGATATTAAACAGAACACATCAACAGTAAAATCTATTATGTAAAACAAGATTTCATTAGGAAATAATAGATAAAACACCATGAATATGATAATTATGTATTTATCTAAATTTTATCTCCAATATGAACTTTTTTAATTTCATAAAAATATTAATAATGAAATATGACAACAACACCTGCAATCAAACAAACAAGGATCAAAACATGTATGTCTCCAAAGTGTATCTATGAAGTCAATTAAATGTTATTTTTTCCCTTCATAAAATTTTCTATATATATAAATTTCGTTAGAAGAATATATATATATATATATAATATGTACATCTTGTAATTTATCATTAAGGTAAAACTTCTTGAGGTAAAATTACTCAAGAAATATTGCATGATAAAAAATGAATATTTGAATTAAAAACATTTAAAGAGAATCATATCATCCCATTTAAATCAAAAATTTTTAATCCATTAGACAAGATCATTGAATATATATTTAAACCTATTTAAAGATATATTTAATTTTATTGATAACATTAAAGAAAACATGGAAATAAATCTTAATTCAAAACATCATCTTTGACCAAGTCAAACATAGGGTCTATTTGTGAAGTGATAAACACAAAAATCACAATTGAAAGCATATGGTTGATTAGAAAAGTATGGATGACGAACCAAATTTTGATTTATGATATTTAGGGTTCATTCAAAAATTATGTTTTCTGAACCATACTTTATTCCAAACAAAGGGTACATAAACATAAATTGTTGGGTATGAATAGTAGATCACATATAAAACCGATCTAGAATACTTATTATTTGAGATAAAACATATCTTCCCATGATTAAAGACTAAATATTCTTCTAGAATAAGAATAATTATTCTAGTATTTAATATAAAAAAATACATAATGTCACATTATTTGAAACATTAATGTGGGTTTTTGTGAGCATTAAATCATGAATAAATTAATGAAATTGATAACTCAAAAAATTCTCAAAACTTGAATATTCCACTATATTAAAAAAATATCATATTTTTCATAAACAAATTGATTTAATGTTATATAAACAGATTGAAAATAATTACAATACACACATATTTTTTATTAAATTTTATTGTTAATGAAATTGTAAAACTAAATAAATTTATAAATATGAGTAATTATAAGAAAGAAATATCCTTTAAATTAGCGAATTATAAAAATATTAATAAAGAAATAAAATAGGAAGATAAAAAATTTAAGTATGATAAAAATATTGTGATAAATTTGAAATAATGATATTGTTTTATGAAAATAAATGATAAAAAACAAATGGAAATTACATGAAAATCATCTATCAAAATTATTACCTTATAGAGTGATCAAAAATATTATATCCAACTGTAAAAATCTAATGAATGAATAAATAATAGATAAAGATGAGTCAAGACCAAGTTCTTTAATGATTATATTCTCAAACATCATTAGACCAATTTTTTTTCAAATGAAAATATATTAATTTCATAAAAGTTTAAAAGATAAATTTCATTACAATGATGGATTTAATAAAAACTTTTATGATTAAAATGATGTTGATGAATAATTTGGAGTGATGGAAACATCGTTTTTTACTAATGTAAATGATGAAGAGTTCACTAGTGTTGTAGATAGTGGTTATGATAGAGTGAGAGAAATATAGAATGATTTTTTTGATGATGGGTAAGTTTTAATAATCTCTTTCAAATATCTCTATATTGGATAAAGATAAAAATTTGGTTAAATACTATAAATTATAAATATATATTTATGCTCAAAATGATGAAAAATAATATCATTTTTTAATAAGATTTAATATTTTTAGATATTACTCACTAATGAAAAAAAGTTGAATGAGTGAGTAGAGGGTATGGCTAAAGTGAATGAATTGAAATAATAAAATATTTAAATAATGAAATTGGATATTATAATTAAATTGATCATTTTCATGGTTGAATTTGAAAAATATATTTATGAAGTTTATAATATTAAAAGGGAATTTTAATGTATGATGAAGTCTCAATATAGTGTGAAAATTTGATTAATAATGAAATACATCACATAACAAGAGTTTAATTTCATTGATTGGTATATGAATATTCTTATTTGATGTTAAAGGTAATCTATGTTATTAATGTGTAAATAGATATTAAATTATAAATATTTTGAAATTCTAAAAAATATAAATTGAATGAACAAATAATGAATATATTAGGCTAAAAAATTCATAGAAGTTTTGTAAAATAAAGGAATCTGTTAATAGTATATAATAATTTATCTTTACAAAATTAAGTTCAAAAGAAAAGAAAAAAGGATAATAGATTGTCAGTGAAACAAAATATGTAAGAAGTTTTTTGTTAAATAAACTCTTCATTTATGAGTAATTTATTTATTTTGATGGATTTGAACCAATAAAATGATCTTTCTTAACAAATGATACTTATTTTTCTAATACCATAAGAATTTGATTGAAGGAATTTAGGGTGATAATAAACCCTTATAGTTGGATTATAGTTACTTTTATGTACCTATGAAAAATTCCACGTAAATACAATGTGGATATATTATTTGTAAAATTTCAACAACAAAATCATCTTTTAAAATAATGGGAATTCTTATTAAAATAGATAAAATTTTTCTGACAACAAGATTTATTTTTTTCCCCTGTGGTAAATGAAACATTAATTTTTCTAATATTATTTAAAATGAAATACATGTTGGTATTTTTAATTATTAATGGTGGGTTTTAATATTTTTCGAAATAGAATAAAAAAATAAATATTTGTGTCGAAACTATCATTAACAATACTGTCATTTCAAACATATAAAATTATCAAGGAAATCATGAAAAAATAATACCCTAACAAGTTTAAACTCCCAAACCAAAGAATAAGGAACTAACTGACTAATTCATTCATAACTAATTTTTATCAAGTATATTTTATGTATAATTATCCCATTGTCCAATTCCATTATTATGTTTTAAACACTATACTCTTACCCATGAACACTACTTACCTTCTATTAATGAAAATTTTATTTCGTCACTCAAGGGGAAATTTACATGTAATTATGTATATATCTAATTCATATAAATTCAACTACAATTTTTAACGATCTTATATTCTCCACTAACAAAGTAAGAAAATACACTAATCATGTGAGATTCCAATTGGTTGTTCTAGAGATAAAGGTATAGTTTATTTTAACTTAAAATTACCATAATTATAATGAGGAGGAAATATATTAAAAACAACACATGATATTATTTTAACAAAATGAAGGTACTCTTATCATCTCCTTCCATATATATCACCCAAAACAAATTTTGACCTTGTTAATTTGGTAAAAAAACATACAAGGTATAATAATTATTGATTTAACCTCTTACTTTCATGTTCATGAATATTTTAATATTATACCTCCTAAAATATAAATTTGACCCATATATACATTTTTTTCTTAGAGAGTAATAAGGTAATGATAATTAAAATGACATATTATATTGTGATTAAATGAAAAATAACAAATAAAATATTATTCACACAATATTCATAAAATAGTGAAATTCCTTTAAATAAAAACCAACCAAAAAACATGAAAAAACACTTATCTAAATGTATTTCATAAAATGTAATAATAAATTCGTAGGTGAATATAAATTTATAGGTAATTTATTTCACCCTATAAGAAGAACATTTCATCTAAAGCGTTATGTGGGTCAAATATATGGGTGTACTTCATTTTTTTAAAAGGATTGTAGGCTTAGTGATTACATGGATAATAGTCTTAATAGACATTACATGACCCGAAGGTCTTAGAAAATTTAACCAAACTATAACTATAAGTAACTACCCATCCCCATCATCTGCATCGTGACAATAGCTCTACACTTTCACATGGTCGTCTGTCTATGCTTCCCATGCAAGCACAAGCTGGTTCCGATGGCGTATCCAAACCATATCATTCTTCTAAGTACATTAGTTCTTCTCTTGTGAGTGTGTCTACTATGAATGGGCATTAATATCAAGTTTTAAAATCTCATGTCATTGAATAGTGATAGATAACCCATATTAATAATTTTATATATTCAAGATTTCAAAACCAGATAAATTTTTAAAAATTTATTGCAATAGTTACCCTTTATTGTTCCTTTAATATAATATTTTTATTTTCAAATTATAATACATAAATAAAAGTAAGAAAACAAACTTAAACATACTATCCAATAAAACTTAATACCACATCTATAACAAAGAAATAATACATGCTTCAGTTATGAATATACACATAACTCATAAGATAGTAAATAGAAATGAGGTAGAGGAGTACTACATATTTTTTATTCTCTATCACAACATTGGTTCAGTTCCTTAATCACTAGTTAATCTATATAACATAAAAATTAAATATGAATAATATATGAAATTTAATTAATTGAAAACAATAAAAAATAAACTAATGGAAAATAATACTATCCCATTAGTACATATTAATCCTGGGACTCATAGAAAAAAATTAGTAACATGGAATGTAGTCTTTTAGGCCTAACCATAGTCATCTCTCTTGAAGATTAAATATGAATAATCAATGTTAAATTACACATCTATCTTTTTTTCTTTATATAAAATAGTCACATTAATGGGGTGGATGGATCCAAATAGAAAAGGATATGAAAATACAAAACAAAACAATATGTAGTTATGAAGAAAGAAATACTTTATAGGTTAATAACAATGAGTTCTCATAACATCCCATTAGATTAGTATAATAATCATTCAATGTTCACACTCTAAAATGTGCTTAAAAATCCCAAAAATTCTGATGTGTGAATTCCTAGTTTAACCTACATATTTTGATTTCAATACTTATCCACATCCTTTAAAGGATTAAATATAGTACTCCTCTCTTGAGATAGAAATTCCATAACTCCCATGGAAACAAAACACTCACCATTCCCTATCTGGACCATTGATTACCTGACACGCTTGTGATTTCAATTAAAGAAAGGAAAAATATTTTCACATAGGTGTAAAAAGGAATTTATAAAATAAGGATGAAGGAAACTATCATTAACCTTTTATCCCTGAAACACCCTAAGTTACATGAAATCATACTCAACAACACAAATTGAATACAGTGCAGCTAGGGTGAATCTCATAGAACAACTCTTATAGAAACTCTTGGGTTAACACTATATGATCATAGAGTTTCAAATCATAATAAATAATAAAATAGGGATTGAAGAAGAAAGGAAAAACATATGAATATAAAACAAATTCTATTAAGAAAAAATAAAAAATTATAGTAAACCTATCTAAATCAAAACAATTGATGAATGTATAGGGGTCTGAATATCATATAATGGGGATGAAACAACATACTTATATGCATCATGATTATTTGTCTCTATCATCCTATAAATTCATTATAATAATATTTCTTGTTTCAACTATAAATCTTCTTTTACGTGTACTTATGGAGGGTAATAATACATTTAGGTGATCATTACTGAAATTTTACAACCACCAAATTTTCCCATGATTATCATACTCATCTACTACTATATTGATATAATGTATATCCATCAATGTTTTTTTACCTAATTTCAGTAGACTAGGTAAATATGGAATTTCTTTATTTAACATTCCTAGTTTGACCATTAAAGAATTTAAGAAGCTACTCTTATTTTCCATCTCCACATGGGAAAAAATTATGTCAAAGGGAAGACCCCTACACATCAGAAAAAATCTCTTACATTTGATTTGTTTACCCCTAAGTATTAGTATTTTTACTTTTTCGAATCTAAGTGTACCTTGTTGCTTTATTTATTTTTTATTACAGACTCTGAAAACAAATCTTATACATTTGTTATTCACCCTTATATACTCTATTATTTCTATAATTAATTATACAACACCAAAAAAACATTATTAAATTTCATAATTATTCCACTAATCCGTATAATTATTTTTATTCATTTTCTTATTTTTTTTATTTTTATTCACTATAATTAGGATATTAAAAATATATATGGGTAGTGATAAAAGTTATGTATCTGGTGTCTTGGTCCATTTCCATCATTTTTTATTATCATCTAGAAATTCATCCACTTTAAGTATCTCAAGATTTCTTCTAAAATTGAAATATATAAATTTGTTATTACTTTCATAACATGATTAAAATCAATTAAAATATAAATTATGTTTTTATTTTTATAAATTCATTCAAAAGTTAATTAAAAATAAATATTATCAAAATTTGTAATTCCTAATTATTTATAAATTTTCCAAATTAATTGTTAGAAATTTCAAAGGATTCCAAAAAAAATATATAATTAGTTATTTAATACACTTAACACTTTAATTCGACATTCAATAAATAATGAAAAAACTATATTAGGTGTTATATTTATTGTGGAGTTAAATATCATTGAAAAATAGAATAAAATTATAAAAATATTTCCTTCATCTCTCCCAAACTCTGACCCAATTATATTCCTATGAAATAAAAAAAATTATTATCTTGCCAAGCTATACACACTAAAAATATAAAATTTTAAAAAAACTATTTCAACATTAAAAATGTATTACACTATAATTTCTACCAATTTATCACTTTATTTCAATTTTATTTTCAATTTTAAAATTCAACCCATCCATTAAAAGGATTAGCTCAAATTTAAATTTCCCTCTTCGCTCTAAAGAAATCTAATGTGGATTTTCCCATTCCCAGAGATCCTGTATTCTACAAAATACATTATAAGGTCAAAAATTATCTATTGGAAATATATAATTTTCAACTCTAGAGGATTTCCACCATGTTTTTGGAGTATCAATTGATGATAGGTTTTAAATGTGAAAAATTATATGGAATAAGATGAGTTGTTAAGATCTTATGAACTATGAAATTTATAATTTAACAAGTATAAAATAGTGAAGTGGATTAAAACATACTAATCCCTTAATAAATGAATCACCCTAACTCATTACTCCCCTTTGATTATTTTGTAGTGGTGGCTCGAAGCTATCATGGAGGACAACAGTGAATGTAACATTATTTTTTCTATATTTTTCTTGTGTATTAAATTTTTTAACATAAATAATCACATTCTTATATACAATTTTTTTCTTAAGAATAAGAAAATTGTATATTCAAATATGATGAAATCAACTTATAGATCTACACCTAAAATATATGTAAGGGAACCATTCACTCAACCCAAAAAAATATTGAAATTACCTCCTATATTTTACATGAAAACACACTCTCCCCACACATATCTCAAAGTATAATAAGAATTAAAAAAATGTTTAGATACAGATAAATATATATGTAATTTATCTTACCAAATATGTATTTAATGTTTTCTAAATCATAAAGTGTTTCAATTGTCCTTGTGGTAATAATAAACGATTTTATAATATTGTTTTGAAAATAATGGTGGCCTCTAAAATTCCAAGTATACCTAAATCATATAGTTTAAAACATGAAATATAGAAAGTTTTAGTTTCACTAACTGAATTTAGACTCTCAAGAGTGGGACTATAATAGATAATATACAATAAATTATTATGATGTCTCACATTATGAGGATTTAAAAAATATATAAAGTCAATTCACGATAAGGGAAGTCATCTCTAGTTTACTTACCTATGTTCAATTTCCAAAAAATAGTGAAAAACACAATATATAATCATTTAGAAATAAAAAAAATAAAAAATAGGGTAATCCTAAATAATAAAATGGTGCTTTCTCTATTATATACATTTTTTGAAGATAAAATTGAATAACGAAAAACAAATTAATTTTCTAAAACATAAAATTAAAATTGACTGCATAATTTAAAAAATGGAATCCTAAAATAGATCCAAAATAGATTATAATCCCCCCACTTATCTAACACTTACAATGAAAAGAGTAATCAAATTCCTGAATATTAACAAGGAATAATATAATGTGAATAAATAATGAAACAAGATCTATTAGCCTGATGATATCCTTGAATTAATCTCCAATATGTTGTCAATTGGTAATTCCTACAAGAAAAATAGCACGAAATAAAAATATGTATTCAATGTGAACTAAAAAAACTGAATGTGGGGATGAAAATAATCTTGAAAGATTAAAAAAGTTGGAACTACATTTATAACCATCTATATTGAGGAAGTTTTGGTGTTTCAACCCTAATCAGATGGTGGGTAGGGTTTCTTTGATAGAAACCACCACATAAATTTTCCCTTAATGCCCATATATAGACAAGGAGAGTGTGGATCCTCATGTTAAAATTTTTTTGTTCCCACATCCAAAATAAATAAGTAATCAATGAGTGAAGGTGTGAATGGAATAGAAAATAAGGATTCTTATTTTTTATGCTTATCTAGCCACATGATAGTCATTTGCTTGTTAAGAGTGTACTGACTTCACTACACGTCCTAGAGCTTATTATTCTCACAATTACATCTTTATATTCTATTTAATAATGGGATTTGGTTACATTTATTCCCATCCTAGTGTAGTGTAGATCTTGGAAATATTTATAAATTAAAAATTATTGTAGTTAAATTGTGTTTCCAGAAAAAATATATTGAAGGAATTTGAATCAAGAGAATGATCAAATTACATTATTGGTTTAGTATTGAGATCTATCTATCTGATTCATTCTTTTAGACTAGTTATTATTAGAGAGGTTTGTGGATATATCATCCATTCTTCAAAGATCAACATTTCCTTTTCATATTATTTATCTATTAAATAATTAAAAATTGGTTAATCTGATTCATTAAAACAAATAGGATCATTTTTCAATAAAATTTCATTAAATATAGAGATAATTAATTCAATGGTTCTGATATCTCCATCTAATATGATAGATACTATAATTTTTTCATTAAGGGGTTCTCTAAAAGGATCTTTTAAATGTTTGATATTTAAGGCTATTGTAATGTTTTTTTACCTCTTCCATATATTCTTCAAAAAAGGAAAATAAATCTTCTACTGCTTATTCTTCTTGTGTTTTATATCTTGGATACTTGATTTATTTGATGGTGGAATATGTCATATACATTATATCCTTTAATCTACTAGTTATATATTTTTTCTCCATGATTAATTGGTCTAGTAGTAAAGAGCCTATGATAAAATCTTGAATATCCTTTGGTGTTGGTTCATCTTTATTATAATGGTGTGGGGGTAAAAATGATTTGAATGTTACACATATTCATTGTGACAGTATCTTCCAACCAACTATATATTGTCATACTACAAATATTTATCATTATATTTCTTTTTTTTCATCAGGCTCTTATGAGATGTGTTATTGATTAGTTTGGGATAATCCATCCTGGTGTTGATCCCTAGCCTCAGTAGATAGTTTTTCAGTCTCAACAAACTAGGTATATAAAATAGGATCCATTAATGAATGGTACCACTATGATTCTCTACATAGTTGAATAGATATGATTATTGATATAAAATAAAGTGAACTAATGATAGAAAAAATTCAAATTATTTATGGGGTTAAAAAATAATAAATTATCATCTCAATTCTTTGAAAATTGTGCAATGATGAAACATGGTTATCCTATAGATAAATATAAGATAATATTTGTAACCTAGAATATAGGATAGTGGGTTTTACTTGGGTCATCTCTCATGAGCAGATGAGATAAATAATTATTGTTTATTTACACATATAACTATTTTTGGAGTTTTATTAATTTAAAATCAGAACAGTTCTGCTTTTGATAAATGAAAATTTTTAAATATATACAAATTCGTAACATAATGATATGTTGTTAGGATGAAATAAATACTATTAGTATCGGAATAAACGAGTTACATATATCTCTAATGAGATTATTATAATTATATCATTACCACCTCCCTCCAAATATACCCCTCCTGGGCAGGAAATAAAGAAAGGGATATTATGAACCCTGACTCCCTCCATTAGTAGAACTTGGGGTGGTGACCCGAACTAAGGGTTTGAAAGTCTCACAAAATTGATGGAATTCCACTTGTTACAGAAACAAGATTTGGAGATAAAATATTTCTGCAAAAACAACTCTATGTTACATATATAATATAAATAACATTACATAGAACATGTATGTTTAATATAGAAGTATTACAAATTAAAACACCAAAGTTAGTACCAAAAGTAAATCAAAGAAGCAATACAACAACTATCAAGATCTGAGCTAGTAAAATCCATCACGGTCTATGATGTCCTCTAAGAAACTTGGAAAAAATTTATATATGCAGGGAGAGAATAAATGTACAATCAGTAGGAAAAAGAAAATCTCTCATGCAAAAGTGAGGGAAGCATACTAATGCCCCTGTGATAAAATAGCAGAACCAAACAGCACCTAGGAAGTTATAGAAACCACCCCAACCTCACTAGGGAATGCTCACAAAAATAACACCATTAAATTAAATTAATATAGCACACATCAATAATATGGTACCCCTCCCAACGTTTTCACTGATTATCCACTCTCACACCCAAATGAAAAATGTCCTAAAACTCCCACCTCTTTTATATGCATCATATCACAACCAACCCACACACAACTGGGCCTCACAACCACATCAAATCCTTCCTGCAAACAACTAGGCCACATACCACATCACATCCCACCTGCATACATGTGGGCCACATACCACATCACAACACACCCACAAACACTTGGGACACATACCAAATCACATACCAAAAACACATAGGAAAGCACAAAACATCTCATCCCTAATACACCTAGGAAACCACAACACATCTCATCCAGAAGACACCTGAGAAAAGACAACTCTCCCACACACACATGGGCCCCACAACCCACAACCTACCTAAAGAATCTTAGGAAACTACCTCTTGGAAGAAGGTGTAGAGAAGAGCGGTTGTCCATCCATCCATCCTCCCACTAGGATGTATCGAAAAGACACCCTCCTCATGAAGGTGGCGTATTTGACACATAGTGCACAACTAGGGTGGGATGCATATATATATTTATATCTCAAAAGAAAATATAGATTATATAGATATAGATAACAAAGAATATTCCCAACTTATGGGTTCTCAACCAAACAACCAGCACACCCACACTTATAAATTTGTTTCTACCTCTAAATGAAAAACACCAAACATCAAGACAAAACCTAGTTCACATTTCCAACTAATTTATTAAACTAATTACCGTTATGTTAATCACACCAACCCATACCAAGTCCAAAATTTATTAATCCATTATTTATTAATTTATTTCATTACAATTCGAGAATCTACCATGTACATCACACAACTACCCACACAGTAAAAGTCACACAAAGGAAGAAGAACCACGGTAAATTAATTTACATCATATTCCTATCCACTTAACACCAATTCATGAAAAAAAAATATCAATCTCGAGATATGGGGTGAATATTTTTAGATTCTACTCGTGGAGAAACCCCAAGAAAATTAACTATACCTACCACTAAGATAATCATTATTCAAATTCATCCTTCCCAATCCATCATCTCAACCACAAAAATCTCCATATCACAGCCACATCAATTATCATACTAAACCAAAACCAAATATATAGACAGGATGCAAAAATATACCACACCCATATTACAACACTCACAAGAACAGACTCCTTGTGCACAAGAGTACCCATGACAACATCACTACATTAAATTAATGAATATTCATATTTAACAAGGCATTCCTTGTTAATATTCCACTTGTTAATTCAGGGGTTAACATATAAAAATCACAATATTGGGGAATCCATATATTACCCAAATATATATTCTTAACAATTTCACATATAATTGTGTTCAAGGAAAAAGAACAGCCAACATTCCATAACTATACTGTGTGATAAAAATATCCCCAATGGCCATGATTTTAAGGGGTAGTAAGCCCATAAAATTTCATCGTAATAACCAAAATAAAAAACAAGCAGATCATATGTCTCTTTTCCATAACCCCTACATGTTAGTCAATTATATTTATTTAATTTGGATTAAACCATCTTCACAGAGGAAACATTTTTAGACCAACCCTATATGATACGAAAATGATAAAGATGAAGGAAAAACTACCTGGAATAAGTGACGATCTACAATTCCTAGTTTCATTGAAATAGGGGGCACACATGCAGTAGAAAAACCCTAACCAAAAGACTAAGCCTGGACACATGACTCTGATAGTAAGAGGGATTAGTCACATCATGTAGTGAGAGGAATGAGAGAGAATCAAATATGTGAAGGTTCTTAACTTGGAAGGGTTTGATTCGAGACTAAGGTTATATGAAACAGGTTTGAATTTTCCATTAAAGGTGGATCTTAACCAAGACCACACATTTTGACCAATTAAAAGACTTGGTATTTTTTTTTGGAAAAGCAATAGATCTAATTTATATACCTTTAAATAGCTTCAAAACCACATAAAAATGGAATTAAACACATTTTATGTCAAAATAGTCATTAAAAGAGAAAAATTGGAAAAATTGGAAAATTTTGGAAATTTGACACACTATTGGAAGTGTATCACTGCTCCTGAATCATTGTTTCTAGATCACCACTCCTGACTCACCATTTAGTGAGCTACCATTTAGAGAGTCATTGTTCGGTGATATATTGTTTGATGAGTTTCCATTCCAAAGTCACCATTGTGTGAGTCATCATTCAATGAGCTACCATTCTGCGAGTCACCATTATATGATCTATCATTTGAACATTGTCCACTAAAATACTGATCGTTTGGTGAGTCACTATTCGGAGAGTCACCGCTGTACATGCAACCACCAGTGAGTCACCGTTAGTGACTCACCGCCAGTAACTCACCACCATGAGTCACCACCAAGATTCAGTATCATGATTTAATATCAGGAGTCATTAATAGGAGCCCCCATTAGAGAATTTGAAGAATTGGTAAATGTTTCGATGTGTTGAAATAAGTCACCTTGACCTCCCAGAACACATTAAACACCGGATTTTCACAAAGAAGTGGACCAGAGTGGTCTGGGATATTATTAATTCATACTCAATTTTCACACATAAAAGTACACATGAAAATCCCTATATATAATTTTGATGTATGAATTTCAAGTATAAATATGAAACCCTATGTTCAGAGGTTATCCACATATTTCAAAGCAAGAAAATAAAGAACTTATTTTATGATAAAACACTCCACTCACTCCCCAGAAATATGCCACTCAAAATTCTACATCTACCCCACTAAATGCATAATATTCTAGTGAATTAATTTCTAGAAGTGAAAAATAAAAAAAAACATAAGGATAATGTAGATATCAAATAGTCGTGAGAGTATTTTTAAAATACCAGTTATCTCTAAAACTATGTTAATTACCTATGATCAAACTTGACCAAAAAGTTGAATATATTAGAGTTCCATTGAACATCAAAAACTCCCCCAATGATCAAACCTCGTGTTATCTTCGCCTGATCATAGAAGTTCATGTCACAAACAAAAACAAAATGAGAGAGGGTATACAATCACACAGAGATGATCTTTAAATGAATTTAATTAATGAAAATACGTAAGTTACATTTCACATTTAAAAAAACAATGGATGAATATTCATGGTCAAAATAACTTATAATTGAGAAGGGGGAAATAATTTTTGGGAGTCATGATTATTTCTCTTAATCAACCTGAAAATTTATTAGGATTAGATTTTGTGTTTTCTCTAAGGATCTAATTCCACATATACTTTCCAAGGGTGAGGATCCCTTCATTTGAAAAAATCAATAATTTATTAATCATAATATTTTCCTTATTATCTTCCTTTATTACACTATTTTATAAATTTCATATGAATCCCTCAAAGTTATTTTCCATAAAATATTTAGATCAAATAAATATGGATTTTTTAATTTTTTTTATGTCGATCCCTTGAATAATTTTAGAATATACTCTTACATGTCATCTTCACTCCGGAAAAACATTATTCCTATAAAGGGAGGACCCATTTACATCAACACAGGTTATAAGTTACTGATAATTTTGTGAATTTTACCATTTTGTAGTAGAATTATTACATTTATACATCTTACTGATCCTCCAAATAATTAAAATTCTCTATCCATGAGTTCTTAAAGTCATATAATGTATGGGTAATTGACCCATATATTTTCATAGGTTACTTTTATTCCTTATAGAGTACCATGGAAAATTTTAAAATTTATAAATTCTTCAATATATAACCGAAGTTAATTTTATGCATTGGAGACCTTTTCCATTTTCATGCATGGTATATAGGTAATTACTTTTACATATGTGAAGTTATTCCACTTATGTATTGTCACACTCTGACATCTTCCTTATTTGATTTATTCATTTCTAAATTTTGGTTACCAATTATTTCAAGTCTATTCTGGTTATTTATTTTCCTTTTGTAATATGTAAAAATTATATTGAAATGATTCATAGTGTATCCATGGGAGGTCACATCATGAAGTTTTTAAGGAGTTTCCCTACCTCACAGGGGGGTTCATGGTGTGAATTATAAGTTATTTCCCTGATCTAAACAACCCAGATTTTCAAAATTTGGAATTATAACATTGATCATCTCCTTTTATAAGGGTTTTAGTGGTCTTCTTCCCCTCTTAGTCAACCATTATGATAATTAGGTAGGTTTTTAATCTCCCACTCCTTCTCCATGGTGAGTTCTTGGGTCCTTAAAGTATTATGAGGCTGATTCCTGAAGGTCAATCCCTCTAAATAATCTCTTATCTTTCTTTCCTCATTTTTCTATCATGTTCTTTCAAATGTATAGCATCAGCAACCTAGGGTGGCACATGGATCAATTTTTAAATAGGGATATATTTTCATTAGGTTTTGGTTACGGTCTTTAATGGATGTTCATAAATCCTCTTAGTGTATTATCACTACTCTTGATGGAAAATTCATGGTTTCTTCTAATTGAAGAAGGTTACCCTTGAATTTTACATTAAATTTTATAATCAAGATTTGATTATTAAATTATAATATTAACATTATTTAATAATTATTTGAAAGGAAAAAAGTTTCACTTTATTTTCATTTAAATAAAAATGGTTTATAATTTTATAAATATGTTCTGAATGACCTTATTTTAATTTTACTCATCGAGTGTTTCATTAAATTCATGAGTGGATTTCATAAATACTATCTATGATTTAAAGAGGTTTTTTCTGCTCAAATTGGTGTGTAATTATTTTACTAAATTTATAATTATTTTCTTCCAGATTTATAGATATATATTTTTGGATTACTTTCTAAATAACTTTATAATTCCTAGTTGGAATATTGAATGATACCATTAAATATTGAAAACCACCATTGGAACATGTCCCTTAGTGTATTCTGAAAATTTAAATGCTCTTTTATTTGAGATACATACCATGGAGGTGGGGGATGTGTATATTAATTATTATTCTCAATTAAAGAGAAGGGGTTGTTTATGTTAAGGGTGTTAGAAGGTGAGGGTGAGACTACCTATTGACTATTATTCTTATATGTTTATGTTATAGTTTATGTTATCACAACCATTTTATACATCATGAGAAACCAAGAGCGGCTTATAGAACTTCCAAGAACACACGTTTCTCTATTTTATTATTTCACTATAACTAGTGAACCTTAGTATATATCATGGTCTTCTTTGGGAATTTTCCTCATAGTTTGTTAAGTCATGAAAAGACCTGTACTAGTAGAGAAATTATTTACCACGTTAGAATTTTTTACGTCGATTTTGAAAAGCCAAAAAAATTTATTTATCACATTAGTTATACTATAATTGACATAAAAATGAATATACATGATTTATCACATCAGTTATAAAATAACCGCTGTGATAAATCAAATATTTGGCTTTATCATGTCGGTTATTTTATAATTGATATGATAAATCCAATTTTTGTTGTCAGTTATATAATAATTTATGAGATAAATCACTTTATCACATAATTTATATAATAACCAATGTTATAAATCATTTTTTATCTCATTGTTTGTATAATAACTGATGCGGTACATGTAAAAAAGACTTTTTCACATCAGTTATCATAAAAATGGCGTGATAAATATTTTAAAAATATTTAAAGTCCCATTTCGTGTCATTCTAGTGTTTTTTAGGAAACATCGACTCATTATCTCTCATGTGGAAGCCCTACATTTGAATCTTTGATCCGTGGCCCCCAAAATCAATTTCAAATCTTCATTCGTCATTTTTTATGGTGCCGCTATCTGCTCGACTTGCAACTCTCAAGCATATTATTAAGGTCAATCTCATTTTTTAATTTTTCATCATCTATAATCTTCTATATACCCATGCATTCTTAGTGTGTCTATCCTTATAAACAATGGTGTCTATGTGGATGATAATAGGGTTTAGGTATGGTTCTAATTTGGTGTTTTTTGGTGTTTTGGAATTATAGAGGGCTCTTATTATATTTATTTAGCCTCATCATAGTGGGAGAAATTCTATATCTTTATTTCTACTTGATATAGGTTGGGGTTTTGGTATAATTGCTTTAATATACATGTCATTTAATTATATATGTTTTATAATTACATGTTTGTCAATGTAAATCTCTATGTGATAGTATAAAGGCATTTCATCCTATTTTTACTGTTTCTATCACTTGTTATAATAAAATTTTAATTATTTCCATGTTTCTACATAGATGTTTATAACAAAAAGTGTTTGTAAAAATGTTTAAAATGATTTTTCTAAATAATATTTATGTTTGGAATTGTATAAACTCATTTTGGTCATTGGAATTGAAAATGTGCGGTGTTCATGATTTTTTTTGAAAAGAATAAAATTGATGGTTTTTAAAAATAATTTAAACATCATATGTATTAAACTTTAAATGGTTTCATATGTGGTTTACCATGTCTTTGTTTTAGTGGAAAATATAAAATTGGGATCTTAAATGGTGGGAATGAATTTAAATTCTGAGTTCATTTTGTTAAAGGAAAATTTTAAACTTTATAATAGAGTTTTCATATTGATGATGAGACTCTTTGCTGGACCACTTAATTTTTTATACTTGATATGAATTGTGCACCTTAAGGAGGATGTAGTTTATTAGAAACTATGACATGGTTGATTTGAATTGGGGATAGAAATAAAATTAGTGGTGATATGATAATTATGTATATGAAAGTTTTTTAGTTGATATGATAATATAATGATTTATTATTTGCACATTTCCACTTTGTTTACATTCATTAGAACAATAGGAACTATGATAGTGGTCCATATTTATTCTATAATATTTCATTATAGAAAAGTCTTAATTCCACTGGTTATATGCTCAAGGGCTCTCAGCCCGATTATGCTAGTGTGGACTAGATGGATAGTTTGTGTTTCGGTTCAGACATAAAATTATCAACAATTTGTCTATTATATTTTTACTTTCTCAGAATATCAAATTTTATGTGATATTTAATTTACCCTAATACATAGTGATGGTTTATGAAATTATAGGGCATTAAAATCATTCATTTTATCAAATTTCATAGTTTTATTGGATTGTGTGGAAATATGGTATGTTGTTTCATTCCTTTATTCCATTGATTCTATGGTGTATTGTTGCATTTTGATTTTATTATTTTAATTTGATTTCATTTTTCTAAAATATATTTAGTGGTAAATTTTGAAGAAGTATGTTTTCAAAAGGGCAATGATATGTTTTTTTATATTTGGGTTTTTTTTAAAAAGGATGGGTTTTCGGAAGGATTGTAATTTTTTAAAATTACTCAAACATTTTCCCAAATGTTTTCAAAGTGTGTGCTTATTAGAGTAAAGATCATAAACACGGTTTATTTTATGATGTTTTGATTAACCCCATGTTGGTCCCATGTGGAATATCCAATCCATTAATAATGTTTTAAATCATTATTCATTAATGGATGCCCTAAATCTATGTTTTGTGATTTTTAAATTATGTTACTTTCAAATTTTGAAATATTTTCTATTAATATAAAATTAAATTATCTAAACAAGATTTATAGTTTTTATATTTGTTATATGTAATAATGATTTGAAGATGGATAATGGGACATCAAATGAATAATGATTATGAAGAAGGTATTGATTCTTTTTGGGGCATTGTAAAAGAAATGTTCCAAAAATGACACATTTTTATGTCTATGACTGAAGTGTTTAAATATGAAGAAGTTGAAAAGTATAGATATCAAATATAATTTAATTTTTCATGGATTAATCCAAGTTATAGCCCTTGGATTTGGTATTATAAAACTAGGAATAATTTCAAATCTACTACTGATGATACGTTGCAAGATGGTAACATGGATGAAATTAAAGAAATGATTTGCAATATTTAAGAAAAATAAATTGTGAAAGAACCAAAAATTGATTTCCTATATGGTAATGTTATAAACCAATTGTATCTCAGTTGTACAGATTTTAAACATTTATCATCAGTGTTATGATTGATTAACCTGAAGGAAAAGCATGGATGGAGTGACAAAAGTTTTACAGAGCTTCTATAATTGTTGAAGGAAATTCTTATTGAAGACAAAAATCTTCCAAATTCAAATTATTAGGCCAAGAAAATATTGCACATGATGGGATTAGGATAAAAGAAAAGTCATTCATGTCTGAATGACAATTTAATATTTATTAAAGAATATGGATTTCTATTAGAGTGTACTAAATGTGGGACATCACAGTATAAGTTGAAAAAAAAATCACAGGCTGATGTAGATATTACAAAGATCTCTTCCTTGGTATTTTGGTTTCTTCCTATAATTCCTCATTTGAAATTTTTATTTTCTAATTCACATGATGAAAAAAGGATAAGATTTCATGCTGAGGAGTGGATATGTGATGGAAAAATATGACTTCTAGAATATTATCCACAGTGGAATAAAATTAATGATAAGTATCCTACATTCAGAAATGAAGCTAGAAATATCAAAATTGGGTTGGGCACAAATGGAATGAATCCATATCGAAGCCTTAGTAGTACATATTGTTCATGGCATATTTTATTGGTAATTTATAACCTATCTCAAAAATTTTTCATGAATCATAAATATTTCATGTTGAGTTTAATGATCTCTGGACCAAAGAAACTCGGAAATGATATTGATGTTTTCTAATAACCATTAATTGATGATTGTAAACTCTTATGGGAGGATGGTCTTAGGGTGTATGATTCTTATAAAATGGAACATTTTCAACTGCATTAAGTGATTATGTTCATTATAAATTACTTCCCAATTTATCAAAATTTTTATAATTATAGTGTTAAGGTGGCATAAAGCATGTCCAATTTGTGAACAACAGACTTCATATTGTCAATTTCATCATGGGCGGAAAACAGTATACATGGGTCATCAAATTTTTTTTCAATGAATTACTCTTAAAGAATATTAAAGAAGGCATTCAATGGCTTGACATAATTTGATATATCTCCGTAAACATTATACACTAATGATTATTTTGATAGGTTTCAAAACCATAATGGGACATTGGGAAAGGAACATAAATCTAGTAATGATAGAACTATTTGGAACATACAGTCAATATTTTTTAAGCTACCATATTGGAGATATCATATTGTGAAAAAAACATTGATTTAATGAACATGGAGAAGAATAAATTTTATAGTTTGATTAGAAAATTATTAGATATAAAAAAGAAAGACTAATATGGGTTGAATGTATGATTAGAATTACTATCAATGTGAATTAGTTTAGAGTTAGCTCCCACACCTAATAGAAGGTGAGAATTTCTTCCCCTGGAATGTAATAAATTATCCTAGATGAAGAAATTTGATTTTTTTCAGTGTCTTCATGATATCAAAGTGCCGCAGGGTTATTTTTTCAAACGTAAAAAAATTTGACTCTTTGAATATTTGAAGTTGACAGGTATGAAATCTCATGATTTCCATTTCATGATGAAACAACTTCTACCACTTACATTGCATAGAGTATTTCACATCTATGTCAGAAAGACTATCATGAAGTTATGTTATTTTTTCAATTAAATTTATAATAAGGTTATTTATGTAGATTATTTGAAAATTTTAAAAAAGAAGAAATTACTATACTTTTTAAATTAGAAGTGTATTTTACTCCAATGTTTTTTGATATAATGGTGCATTTAATGGTTCATATAGTTTGAGAAATAAATTTATATGGACCTGTATATCTATGATGGATGTATCCTTTTTGAAGGTATATGAATATATTAAAGGGGTATGTTAAGAATCCATATTTTCCTGAAGCCACCATTTTTTAGAAGTACATTTTGGAAGAGGTTGTGGAGTTTTGTATGAGTTACTTATATATGGTAGAGCACATTGGATTGCCCATATCTCTCCATGAATGATTTAAAAATGAGTGAAAGCCGATTCGTAGCATAAATGTCATATTTTTATTACATGAACATATGTTGATTGTACATTTATATATCTTGAATAACATGTATGATTCTCTAATATATATAACAGGACATATTAATGAGTTGAAACAATGTCATCCAAAGAAGTAAGAAATGTGGATTTTGAATGAGCATAACAAAACTTTTATCCATGGTTTAAAAAGATAGTGCCTGGTAGATTAGATGCATTAGAGACATTAAGATGGTTAGTGGGTTGTCCAACTTTAATTGTGATAAATGGTACGAGTATGAAATTAATGTCTATAAATTTTATATGATATCTCAAGACAACATAATTGCAGTTCAGAATAGTGGTGTATTGGTGTTCGTAGAACAAATTTATTTTTGAGTTCTAAAGAAAAAAACAAATTTCTACATGAAGTGCATATTATAGAATCACTGAATTAATAGATAGTTTTATTACATTAAAATTAATGTTCATGTGTTTAACTACAAACGCTTTATTGATAACAAAATTTTCAAACACAATGAATTTGGAATGATATTTGATAATATGAATAGATTGGAAGAAAAAACTGATTGTTTTATAATGACAACACATGCAAAACAAATTTTCGTTGTTCCTGATCAATCCGATATGTAGTGATCTATTGTTTTACAAGGAAAAAATTAATATTAAAGAGATGATCAAATTTATGAAGATGCTATTTTATATGAGATCCCTACTTCAATGGAAATATTAACAGATAATAATGACAAGCATGTTGTAGACATGGATTGTTACCTAAATAATGACCATGAGGATGGAATTTGATAAACAATGCATTAGTACATTCATAATATTATAGGTAACATATGTTTATTTCTCATTTACTTTTATTAATATCAAAAAATGTTATATTTAATTTTTATTCATTATTAAAACACGTATTAAATTGAATCAGTAGAAATGTTTATTTATTTTAGTTTAGTTATTTTATTTTACCAAGTTTACCATTACGTAACTTATATATTTATTGATTTTGATGGATGAATTTTTTTAATCTATATTTTAAAAATATTATTTTTTTGTGTTAAAAATATATTTATTAGGTTTGGCCATTTTTAATATTCCTATACCAAATTTGGATTTTTTCATTCAGTTACATGAAATTTCATATATCATTACTGTTGTTAGTATTTTAGTTAACTATAACAAAATTGAATAATAATGTGTCAAGTTTTAGTTTACTTTTGTGATTCCTACTTTATCTTTTTTTTTACATAAGTATAATAATATGAGAATTATTATATTTTATGTACTAAATATTTTTTTCTATGATTTGAAGGAAAATGACAGATCAATCAGATAATCAACAATAAAAAACTGGATATGAGCTTCAGGATCATACCTTTTTTTGAGTAATATTCACATGCTTCTCTTGATGTTCCTCAATCTTCTTCATGTGCTCCCAAAATAGAAAAACAAGAGTTGGAGGGTTGGTAAACATATCATCACATGTTTACCAAAATTATAACTTGTTCGTAGAAGGGACCAAAGGATAGTTGTGGACATTGATGAGAATGATGGTCCAAGAGGTCCTAATGAAAAATACTTCACGAGTTTTGTTTCAAATCATGGTAAAATAAAATTATACATTTTGTTTAATAATTGGAGAAGTGTTGACAAAAAAACACTAACTTAGTTATGGGAGACCATTTTAGTATGCTCTTTTACTATTGTTTGACTAATATTGAAATGTTTATTATATAATTTGTTTTACCTTATCTTTATCATATGAAATTTGATATACATGAAACTTTATGATTCAGGAAGAAATGTTTATCGATGGCTGCTAGGAGATGGAGGAATTTCAAGTCAACCTTCACATCTGATTTAATTTATGGGGATAGGAAATATTAAAGTCGTTGTCATATATATCGTTATATAGATGAAGTCACATGGATAGAATTTGATGAAAGAAGAAGACAATAAGAAATTTTTGTAAGTGAAATGAAAACTTTTAAATGTTTTCTTATATTAATGTTCTTTTTAATGAATTATTAATTATTTCTTATTATTAGTTTATATGAATCAAGGGAAGATCATTATGAGATCCAATCCAGAAATGTATACCCCTATAGTTTACCTCTAGGAGGGTATACTTTATTGGAAGAACAAATGATGTCATAAAAAGTACAAAAACATAGAGCTAAGTATTCTGGATCTGGAGAGGTTCCCCCTCCATCCCCTACGTCTTGACATGAAAAATGGGAGAGGGCTCAGATGAAAAAAAGGGGCAATATCTTACAGAAGAATTGTGGGTCATAGTTGTGAGGATTGTAAGTTATTTATTTTATTTATTTAAGTCAATTATATTATTTATATACTTTGAATAATTAAATAACTTTTTAAATAATTCATATAGGATTATCTTGAGAACCAGATCACATAGGGGGTTTTTATAGCTGGTGGGAGGAATTATATTTTATCTGCAACATTGGGAATGCCCGAACACCCTGGTCATGTACGGGGATACCTGGTGGGTGTATCAATAAGAAAAGTGTTCGCAAATTCTTCTGATTCATCCATGGAGTGTATATATAAAAAAATATCATCTTTGGAGGATGAAGTTCACAATATTAATGCAATTATGGTGGAAAATATCATAGTGTCGGTATAGTCTATGTTTTCATACATGTAACGACAATTTCAGACTATAGCTCCCACTCCACCTCCACCAGTAGCTCCCACTCCCCCACCTCCACCTACAGACCCCATTATTTTTCCTCCATCTCCACCAATAGAACCAGTTATTTATCCTCCACCTCCACCTATAGACCCCATTTTTTATCCTACTCGCACTACCCTTCCTCCCCAGCTTCCTAGTTAGTGTGAGTTGTATGTTGATGATATTCACTATTATATTGTTGCATATGAGCTGATATATTATATAGGAGATACAATTCCTCAATAAAAGATAGAGGTAGAGAATCAAACAGTCACTGTATAAGAAATTATAGATATATCATCCAGAGTACTATTACCTACCGATGAGGTGAAGATTGTTGGAAAAAGTATCAATCGCTTCTTAGTTTGACTATCTAGACTTCTGTGACCCATTACCATAGAGGTATGTGTATTTTATATCTTTTAATTTATTTTTATATTAAAATTTTAAAACATTTGAAAGTTAAATTATTTTTCTCTTTATTTATAGGAATAATTTAAATGTAAATAAATAATATATATCCAATAACAAAGGTAGAGGGCTATGACATTAGATTCATATTGTTGTTGTCTTGATAGATTATCAAGACATTCAAACTTTTTGGTGGGTCATTATATGTTTCCAATGGAGGATCATGTTTGTGGATGTCCAATAGATGTGAGGATTCTAAATATGATATCATGGAGCTTGTTACTAGAGATAATTTAGGCATCAACGTGGTGCAAGTTTTTTCTAGGTAGGTCTTACGACAAATCTTTGCCTAAATTAAATTAATTTAAAATTTATACTTATTTATTTTGTGATAGGAATCTTTATAAAATTTGTGAGATAAATTAGAATACAAATATATATGGGTTGATGGACAGGTAGCTGATTTTACCTAAAGGGATTGAATTGGATGAGGAACAAATGGTAGTTTATATTGAAGAAATATTTTAATAGAATATCATTACACGGTGTTGGATGTTTTCTTTTGTTGGGTGGTATGAAACATATGTCTTACAAAGTGTTATTTATCATTTAACATAATAACCACTAACATTATATTTTCCATTATATCAATGACTATTGGATGTTATGTGTTTTTTTCTTTGGGAGAAAACACATTATAGGATATTATTTGTTCATTGCGATGTGCGAGGAAATTTAAGAACATGTTGGAAAAGAAAGTTTTAATTAATTAATAGTGAATCTTAAATTTATTTCATTCAGATTATTTTATAATAGAGGATGGGTTTTATTTTTAATATCCACAAAGAAAAATAGTGCTAAGATCAATTATATAAAAGTAAAGGAGAACTTCCGTTTATAATTAATACAATTTGGATTACATAAAAACTATATTTTGAATTGAAAAACTAATTTAAACATAATTGTTATAAATAAAAATCCATCATCAAATGCGGATATTATATGATAAGATTTATGTATGAAATAATTTTAACTGCAATAGACACAAAGTTTGACGAGGTTATACTTCCTTATAGACTATTCATTAATATTTTATTTATTTTATTAATTATACATAATAATTTTTTTTTATTTTGTATCTATTTCATCACACTAAACCTTATAGTGAACAAGAGTTCAAATGATTACAGGTTGAATGGACAAGTTATTTTATAGGTTTGATTGGATTTTAGTATGTTGTTAGTGGATATTGTAATTTTGAATGTTGTAATTATAAATGTGTATTTGGTAGCTTTTTTTGTTGGATTATGGTTTTTTGGTTAAAATTATATTTTTTGAATGTTGTAAATTTGAATGTGTATTTTTTATGCGATTTTTCTTGTTTTTGGCTCATTTTTTCATGTTTCTAGTCATGTTCGTGGTCTGGTTTTTGTTGTTTCAGGTCTTGTTCTGCAGTGGAGAAGATGGGTTTCATAAATTATTTTAAAAAAATTACTTTTTATGTCAGTTATTTATTAACTTAAATTAAAATGTAATTTTTTTTTTCAACTTTGGGTTTTTTATAAATGATGTGGTATATAGTTTTTTATTTCATTTATTCAATAACCGACCTCAAAAATATATTTTTGACATCAGTTATTTACTAACTGATGTGAAAAATGGGTTGGGATCAGGTTTTTTCACATCAATTTTTATATTACCGGTGTGGTCTGATGTTTTTATGTCAGTTATTTATGTAACCAACATGAAAACCCATTAATGGAGATTCTTTCATGTCGGTTATTAAACAAAACGATGTGAAAAACCTCCAAAATAATATTTTCTAACATCAGTTAATATAACAAACATAAAAAACAGAATTTTTTACGTGCCTACAAAAATGTCACCCTAAAAATGATGTGAAAAATATAAAAAATAAAGGTAATTTTTTCCCTATTAATGGTGTTAGGGCTATTAGATTGCATCTAACACACTGACCGGATAGATCACATTTTATTATGTTATGGACTTTCCCTTAATGTCCTTAGATTACCATGATCAATAGTGATGGGTTTTATGGTTATTTATTATTGTGTTTACTAGTTAATTATTTCACATTTCCCTTGTATTTCTTAAACTAACCATTTTCCTATTTTGATGTTGATTTTGTATCATTTCTGTTAAAAAATTTACTAATAAATTAAATATTTTTAAATGGTTTTGGATCCTTTTTATGATAAATATTTAAAAAACCTTCTCTTAAAATGTTTCAACCCATATGTTTTAAAAAGTAGTTATCTAATGAAAAAATGGATATAGATTTTAATTTTCTTTTGTAACAAAAATTAAAGACCTATTTTTTGTAAAAATTATTTTTAAACTATTAATAATTCAATGTTATATTTAATATAATTTTTTGGGGTCTTTATATTTTTTTATGTTAATAAATCTCTATGCTCATACATACATTTATAATTTTAGATTTATGTTTAGTTCAAGTCGCTCACAAAGCACACATGGGTTTGACGATGGAGAGTGGCTTATGGATTATATCAGAGACCCCATTTGTTGTTCAATTTTATTTTGGTTTTATGTTATTACAGTATCAATATTGACCAATATAAATATAATTATATTTGAGATCATACATTCAATTTTATTTTGATAATTTTGATTTCTTTATTTTCTTTTATTATGTCTCATTTGGTTAATTTATTTATTTAAGTTATATTATTTACATTATATGGATGTCCAAGGTTTGTATTATCCATGACAGATGTTCTAGTATAAGATTTTATTTTCATTAACTCTGATTCAAATGTGAAATTGTTCCCATGAGATCATATATGATGCCCATGACATTTTTCATCAGATCGAGTGGATTTGAGACTCACCTAAGTTATGGCATAGGTCGGATATGGTACTCGATCTTGGGGAAACATGGTTTGGCTCAAAAAAAGGTATCATATCCAACTTTAACAATTTGAACTATGTTCTTAAGTGAAAATTATTATTTTGGTGTGTCTGGTATGTTAGAGCTAAGACATTAGGAGCTCGATAGGTTAGATTCATAGGATCTTATTTAGCTCTAACTCACTCAAACCCTTGAGCTACCACTGGATGTTAGGTAGTGAGTCTTGTATTTGGATATCCATTTTCTTATCATTAGTTTTTTTTTGGTTTAGATTGGTGGTTTTTGAGATTATGTTTATTTTTATGGCTGATCTAAAAGTAAAATATATTTTGGGAGTGAAAATTAAGGGAGAACATAAGGTGGACAGTTTTCTTGAATGTCCTAGAAGATTGTACAGATCCTATGAAATTGGTTTTAATCCCCTTTTACTGAAATTTTCATGGATTTTGAATGATCCTCCAACTCATTTGAGAAACCCATGAACAACCACGAGCTCCAAAAAAATTTAATTTCGGGTCCCATTTGATCTTTAATGGTCTTAGGTTGTTGGTGGATGTTATTTTTTGTGAATTTTAGTATGTGTTACTTGAAATAAAGGTTGATTAAATTTATTTTGGTTGGGTTTAGTAAAAAACTCAATTTTCATTAGGTTTAGGACTTTATTTTTAAAAAACATTGAATTAAGTTTTAATTAAGTGTGTTTTAATGAATGGAAACTTTTTTAAACAAGGGTAGTTGGTTTTAAGATTAATAATGTAAAATTTTATTGATTATTAGATGTTTCGTAATTGGAAATGGTTGGTATTTTAAAAAATGGACATGGTTTTAAAAATAATTTATTAATTTGGAAATTTATAAAAGGCATTTCAAAAATGTTTTGGAACAAAGTTGGTGTCTTATAGTTTTAAAATGGATTTAAATTGTGTATTTTAGAAAGTGGGAATTGGGTTGTAAGTAAATTTTTAGTGATAATAAATGGGCATTAATAAATGAGATTAAAATGAATTTTGTTTTCATGGGAAAAATTAAAATGTTTTAATAAATGGAATATATAGTTTTAAATTTATTTCCAAATTCAAACATAATAATTAAAGATAAATAACATAGTTTTCAAATGAATTAAAAGGGGAGTTTTAAAGTTTGAAATTATTATATGGTTTTGAAGTGAAATTGAATAGGGGAATTATAATTTTTTTCAGTAATTAATATTTATTCTCATGAGTAGTTAATTTTAGTTTAGATTTATGTTTTATTGTAATTAGATCAAATTGGGAAACTTTTTACTGGTCTTGCACTCTTTTGTTATTTGATGTATGCCTCCCAAAACAATATTAATAATTCCTAGAGTCAGTGCCTTAGTGTAACACCATGACCCCAGAAGCTCAGACTTGGTGCATTACTTTATTACATTTCTATCAGATATAAGTGGTTGCATCCCAAATAGCTAAGAGTTTAGTATTCCAGGTAAACTAGATAGATATTTGAAATTAAAATTATATTTTAATCAAAAAAGTAATTTTCTTTGAGAAAATCATTATTCTCCTAGATTAACCATGCATATAAGTTATAACAGAATTATGAGAATCCTGGGGGAAAATTAAATATAAGAAATGGTTGAGATCAAATGATCAGTAAAGGTAAAGTATAAATAAAGATAAACTGAATTAATAATGAATAATAAATATGGGAAAAATAAAATATAATCAAATATGTACATATAAATAAACAAATGATATTAAAACTTAACCACATATATTTTGAATAATTAAATAATCACATGCAATAATAATAATAATTTAATGCATAATTTTGGATGTATGCACTATAGCGATCTATCCTAAAGATAGTTACTTTCAAAATCTATCCTCAAGACAGTTTATGCTTGGGGGTAGAAACCCATTTGATTTATGTCATGATCTACCCTCTTGAAAATTTAAAAGTACTTGGAAACAAAACTGAAGTTTTTTTTTGAAAACTGATTTTGTCTCAAGATACTATTTATGCATTGAAGTGATTTTCTGTATATGGTCCCCACCAATTCATTCATATCCAAGTTATTCCTCACATGAATAAATAACATAACTAAATCAATATGTGTTAACAAAATGAATTACTAGTCATATGTTATATCAATACACCACCAATAAAACTGAACATAACCCATTTACTACAGTATTGAAGATGATATCATAATAGATAAATTTCAACGAAGTTTAAGATTCAAAAAATGATGTTGAAATAGATAAAGAATTGTTATATGAGATCACATAAAAATTATTGTGTAAAAACTCTTATTAAACGAATATAAAAAACAATTTCATATAAAAATATGTTTTTCTTTTAAGAATTTATTTTTGATACCAAAAAAACATTTCCTTGATAGACCATTTTAAAAAATAAAATACCCAAAAATATTAATATGGTTTTTAATATAAGGAAACATGAGATCTTTAAAGGGAACATTAAAATAAAATAATGTCCATGATGGTGTAAAATTCATTGTCTCCATATACGTTAAAATTGAATATCCCTTTTATCATTTTTAAAAATATAAAAAACAAGTAAATAAAATTCATTTTTGAAAACCTCTGAATTAAATTAAAAATTTGAATAATTTTTTTCTTTATAATAATTTTATATCAATAAATATATAAAATAATATCATGAATATTGGCATAGAGAAATATATTTGATAATAAAATTATTAAACATACAAGGTGTCCCAAACCACTTTGAACATTTAAATCATAACCCCATGAAAGAATAAAATTTAAAATACCATCAAATAACTTTATAATAAAGAAATTAGTGAAATTATAATTAAATGTGTATGTATAAACTACTCATAAAAGAAGGTGGTCATATAACACCAAACTGTGCCCCAATGAAAGGAGATTGAGACGAAGTCTGTTACCTTATGTTTCTTTTAGTCAAACATGGTTTAACATCATGTATAATTATATTAAGAATGTTATTCACCTATATAATAACCATATTCTTATTTATGGTATCATATATGATATTTTTATATTATTTTATCACCCGTTTATTGATAATTTTTTGTTATAACCCTTTTTTTAGTATTAACTGCTCCATTTTATTATGCATGTTATTTAATGAATGGCTTGATTATTTTTCATAGGATATAGATAAATAATTATAAATAATTATATTAATGTTAAAAATATAATATTTCATCATTAAATATATTTTTATTTCCATTATTTAATTTTGGATATAGAAAATGAATCACATCTCATTATGGAGATGGTAGATTGTATGTATGCATTAGCAATGGTATCATTCCATTATTTGTGAAAGGATAAAGAAATTGAGAGTATATTAATTATCTAGAATTAATATCATGTCATAATTACCAAATATATTCATTATTTATATAATTTTTATAATCCATTTAATTTGGTGATGAAAAATAAATTACACCACATTGTGGAGATGGTAAACCGTACATACGCACGCACAATGCTTATATTTATCATAGAATTGATAAAAGTGGGTATATGGTTCTACAATAATCATAATAACATCTAATAATATATATTATACCTTATTTATTACTTTACTATGAAATTAACACATGAATATTAAGTATAGAGAGAAATAAACTTGAATGAGTTGGTAAAACAATTACCTTTTTTGGACTTCTTTTAGATCTCTTCTTAAGGGATATAAATTGGTATTTTTATAGGAAAATTACATCCATAACTTGGATATTTATTTTTTAAGGATACATGGGTAGGTTTTGGTTGATTTAGAAGGCTCAATGCGGTGTTAAGAGGTGAGGGAGGATGATCCCTTTTATAATAGAGGTGAGGGGCACTTTTGGAAATCCTCAAAATATTAAAATAAAATAAGGATATTCTAGAGACCATCACTTAAAAATGGGCTATAAATGAATATGGAAATACATTTTAGACCGTATATTTTCCCATTTCTTATTATTTAAAATTTTCTTATTTTTAAATAATTTAATAAAATGTAAATCCAATAAAAAATCATTTTTGACAAAT
This sequence comes from Viscum album, assembly GCA_963277665.1. NCBI lineage: Eukaryota > Viridiplantae > Streptophyta > Magnoliopsida > Santalales > Viscaceae > Viscum > Viscum album. The sequence goes on from OY728119.1 coordinate 233,814,516, forward strand.
TTGATACTATTCATTTAATTTGACTTCCAATACAGAAATAAAATATTTGATTTAGAATATAATAATATAAAACATCTTTGATAAATCAAATAGATCAATAAAATTAATTATACACATTAATTCATTCGAAATATATGAAAAGTAATACTTTTAAAAAACATTTCATATTTTTCTGTTAATTAAATAATTAGTTTTTTAATAGTTAAGGTAATTAAAATATTTCTGAAAAATAAAAATAAATTTATTTAATGAAAATAATTTCATTAATAAAATAATTTACTTTTTTGGTTCATTCATATCTTAATTTCATCCCTACGTAGACACATTAATGACATTAAATACATACAGAGTGGAATTTTGTAACTATCTTTGATTTAAATAATATATAAGTTGACTTTATGTAAAAGTGTCCATTAAGAAACTCCAATTCGATATTAAGGTGATAAGTTTATGATACCCTTTTACAATAAGTTTTAGACATTTTTATTTTTTCCTTTTTAAATTTATCTTTTCTCTTTTACACTTATTTAATTGCTTTAACTCTTACAGTGACAACTTGGTTTTTTACACATCAAGGGTTATAATTGTTACTATAAAATGAATAATGAACCACAAATGGGTCATGGAGGACATTTTAGCATTATCCCAATCAATATTTAGATGTTTTGACTTTTATTAATTTTATAAAATTTAATAAAATGTTATATATTTTAATTTATCATTATTATCATTTTTGAGGTTATTCATTAGTTTTACTTTTTGAAAAATAACAATGGATAATATAAATTTAAAACAAAACATTTAATGAATCCATAATAAGTATATATTATCTAGAAAATTCTTGGATGTATATATTATAAAAAATTAAATTAATGTTAATATTTTCATTAACATTTATTGGATATTTCCATTAATTAAACAATCATTGCCTCATAATTATCTCAACATTCAATTTAACCATCTCATCCTTAAAAAGCAAAAAAATTATCACTATGAATATAAGATTTTTATAATTATTATATAAATTTATAGTTGAAGATATATTCTGAATAACTACATATTATAAATTTAATTCTTATTAAAATCATGAGTATGAAATATTTGATTCTCCTTAAAATAAAATACTATGAAATGATTAATGTCATCTAAGTGGCTCCAGGAGTCTATAAAATTTGCAAAAGTTTGATTTTTGTTAATAATAACTCATCCAATAAAATTATTACTATTGTTAGTGAAATTTTTCTAATAATTAAAATATTATTTCTACACTAAATTACTTGATTTACCTTTAACAATGTTAATGAAAAAATTACTAATGTTGTTATTTAAAATGTCCCAAAATAAAATGAAACTATTTATATAATTTTGACCCACTGATTCTGAAAATGGAATCTAATTTTCCAAATTCAAAACACTGAAATTATAGTAATAAAATAAAAATAAATATCATTGATAGAATAAGAAAAAGGGGTTTTAAAGTGAAACCATTAAAAATATTGAAATGTTTTTAAATCCAAATTCTATGTAAACTTTGTTCCAATGACATAAACTTGAATAAATGAAAAGAAATTGTTCTAATTATCATTTTAAAGTAATCAAAAATATAATTAAATACTATTAATTATTTAGATGAAAAATCTAATTTGAACTAATGTTTATTATTATTTTTACTATTTATAAACACATGAATATTATCACAAAAATATCAAATACTCAATAAAAGTAAATTTCTATATTTAAATTTCAAATAATAACTTTATTTTTTCAAATGTAATTTATTAAATTATCAATAATATATTTAAAACAACTATTTCATCAAAAGTTGGTAAAATGATCATAAGAAAAATATAATCTCTTAATATGTAAAATTGGATTCATTATTATCTTATGTATATAAAATAATTCGGATAAATGTAAATTTTTGTTATAAAAAATATAATATAAAAATATCAAAATTTGTTAAATACTATTTCCCTCAATTTTTACAGTTAGCTTATAATAATAGTTCATTTTTGGATTAAGTTGGGTTTTATGTGCAACATATTATTTTGAAAAGATTATCTTTAAAAAGAGACATTACAGGAAATCATGGGGTGCTACATTGTACCCTCTACAGATAAATTTGATCCTTGCAATTTGAAACTTCACTTCAAAAACTCAATGGTTGATACATGAAAGATCTTTTCTGGGAAACCCACATTGTAAATAGAGTTTATAAAAAATCTTCTTAATAATAGGGAATGGGAAAAATGAATGTTACAAAAAAACTAGGCTTTCAGATAGAACAATATTTAGTGAAAACATAGAAATTAAAAAAACTCTTAAGTTATGATGGAGAGTGATAGAGAACATGGTCATTAGAATGTTAACCATAAAAAACTGTAAATTTGTGGTCACTTAAAATACCATTGATTTATTAGTAAGAAAATAAATAGATACCATTTTTGTTTCGAAATATATTTCTATGATTTGGTAGTTTCTTATAATATTCTAATAATAACTTGATAAAATAAACTTACTTGAATAATTTCCATTCTATAAGCATAATCTAACCATTTTTTTCTACAATCGCTTTTTTAATTTATCCCTTACACCTATACATAAATTTTCAAGAAGAATTTTTCATGAATTGATTACTATTATGAAACATAAGATCCACGAATCATTCCTTTAGACTTCAAATGTTTACTGAAATAAGAATGGTTATAACATAGAATAAAATAAATCATTCTTTAACCACAACACTAATATCAAAAGGTCAACTTAATCCATCCTAACCTTAAGACTGATCCCAAATACTTCTATCCAGAATCAAAGTTAAAAAATGTCTCTAAATTTCCAAAATCAATATTAACATTAAATTACCCAAACAATTTAATGTAGCTCTTATTAGCACATACAAAATATTTTATCTCTATAAAAACCTTAATGAAAATGTTCATACCTCCAAATCCTTAAAGAATAAGTAATATATTGTGATCGTTATAAATATCATGTTTTTTATAACTAGATAATCATTGATGAAATAATTATTTAATACAAATACACAATAAATTTAATCATTATACATAATTATTAAACAATTAATGACTCTTCATACTATTATTCATTAATACCTATTTCCTTTCATTTTTGTTTCAGAGTCTCTTTATCCTTAGTAGTATAAGCATTATATGAGTATACTTGTTGATTTTAAACATGAACAAAAACCCAAATCACAATGTGACCAACACTAATCATAGTGATATAGTTATGAATAATTATATATAGGATATATAAATCATGAAATATTCTTATCAATCTATGAGTCCATAGGTTTAACCTAGTTTATCCACAATATTATCAAATTTATAGGATGATATCATATAATTATACATATCCTAAAAGTCTGTTATAGGGTTATATTTCTTAATCTATGTTTTCCTAAATCTAGCTCCCAAGGTTTCTACTAAACTTACTATGATACCAACTACAACTCATTGACCCCATAATCCTTAATTTAGTGCCTTAATTTATAAAATTTGAAAACCTTACAAGATATATCATCATAAATGATGGATTAGTTTAGTAGTTTTGGTAAATTAAATATATATTTGAAATTACAATTAATTTTAAAAAAAAAATTAAAAATCTTTGAGAACACCATCATTCTCCAAGATTAACCCTACATATTATTCATAAAAAACTTCATGGAATCCTGAGGGAAAAATAAAACACAATAGGTGAGCTCAAAATCCTAGTAAGGATAAAGTAAAATATAATCTAACTTGAATTAATAATGAATAATAAATATTTCGAAAATAAAATACGATCGAATAATTCCATATAAATAATCAAATGAGATTAAAAAATTACAGTGGATATTTTGACTAATTAAATAATCACATGTAGTAATAATATTGATGTAATTAATAATGATAAATGTTTAGACTATTAATACATAACATCAATATAGTTACTATCAAGATCTATCCTTAACATAGTTTACGTTTGTGGGTAGAAACCCTTTTGATTTTTGTCAAGATCTATCTTCCTGACAATTTAAAACTACATGGAAACAAATACAATGGTTTTATCACCAACTGATTTCATCTCAAGATACATATGATGCATCGATGGGATTTTCTATATATTGTCCCCAAATGTTCTTTCATGTACAATGTATTCATCACTAGTATAAATAATATAACTAAATCAGTATGTCTATATAAAATTAATAACCAGTCATATGGTATATCAATGCTTCAATATTAAAACTGACCGTGAAACATTTACTAAATTATAGAAGATGAAATCATAAGATATAAACCTAAATAAAGTACAAGATTCAAAAATTATGGTGACGTAAATGATATCACAAGAAATTTTATTGAGGAAAAACTCTTATTAAACCCATATGAAAAACTCATTCATATAAAAATACGCTTTTCTATTGAGAAACAAATTTCAATACCTAAAAAACCTTTTCATAGAAAACCCATTTTCTATACCAAAATGAAAAAAAGTAAATTTTGGTATTTTATTTAAGGATACATGAAATATTGAAAAAGGAAGATGTATATTATAAAATTCATTGTCACCATATACATTAAGAATAAAATATTTATTTTTTTCATTTATCAAAACATTCTCTATAAAACAAGTAATAAGATTGAATTTTTTTAAAAAAATAATGAAATTAAAAATATATATATTAATTAATTTATAATTTTATTATAAAAATAAAAATATAAAATAATATTATTGATATTGACATGGTGAAATGGATTTGATAGTTAAATCACTAAATATTCAAGGTGTACCAAACCAATTTGAGTATTAAAATCATATTCCCCATGAGAGAATAACATTAAAAAACATAAATGACTAGATGATAAATAAATTAATGACATGATAAGTCAATGGGGATGTATATACACCTCATCAAATGATGGGGGTGTATAATGAGAAACTATTCTTCAATGAAAGGAGATTAAGACGAAGTCCCTTAACTTACATTTCCTATAGTCGAACGTGCATTAAAACCCTATATAATGATTTTTATAATGTTATTCACTAATATCATAACCTTATTCATATTTCTTATATCTTATATGATGTTATTATATTCTTTAATCAATATTTTGTTGATAATATTTCATTATTACCCTTGTTTCGTGTGTTAACTGCTTCATTTTCCTATTCATGTCTCACTTATTTTTCATATGATATAAATCCCAAATCTCCACAATTATATTAATGATATAAATATATTAATAATCTTTAAATATATTAATATATTAATTCTTGAATGTTAAATATGGAATATCAATTGCAATGTCACCTGGTGACGGTAAGTCGAACGTATTGACGAGCGATGGTATCATTCACTTATTGGTAAAAGGGTAATTCACAATATGGGATATCAATTATACATAATTAATAAGATGTAATAATTACCATATATATCAATTATTTACATCATTATACCCATTTATGTAAAGTGGTGATGAAAGTAATATTACACCACAACGTGGAGATGGTAAGTCGTACTTATGGACACGCAGTGTTGTTGTTTTTTGTAGGATGTATAAAAGGTAAAATATTGTTGTTTCATAATCAAAATAAAATATTATAATATATATGATACAATATTTATTACCTTATTATTTAAAAAACACATTTTAAAGAAGTATAAGAAGAAATGAACTTGAATTAGTTGGTAAAATAATTACCTCTTATTCCTTAGACTTCTTTTAGATGTATTCTTAAGGGATATAGAGTTGGTATTTTTGGAAGAGAAAGACCTCCATAACTATGATAATGATGTTTTAATGAGAAATTTTCCAGTTTTGGTCAAGCTATAATGTAAAATTTGGTATGAGTAAGTGTGGGAGGAGGTTTCATTTTATAGTTTAGGTGAGAGGGACTTTCCAAAATCCCAAAAATATTAAAATATAATAAGTCTATTCTACAGAAAAACATTTCCAATTAGTATAAAATGAATATATATTTATAAATTTTATACCATATGTTATCCCAATTTTTATTATTTAATTTTCTTTTGTTTTTAAATATTTTAATAAAATATTATCTCAATAAAATATCATTATATCTGAGTATGATATTATTCATTAAATTTGTCTTACAACACATCAAGACTATATAGAAATTATAATCTAATGAATTGAAACATATATAATATATCGAACAGATCTAGAAAATTAATTAGACTCATTTATACATCCCAGGTATATAAAAATTAATAATTTTAAAATTACTTATTTTATATTTCCGTTAATTAAATAAATAATGTTATATAATTGAAGAAGCATTTAAGGTAATTATATAATTTATAAAAATTAAAAGTAAATTTATATAATAAATATTATTTGATTAATATATAAATATAAATTAGGTTCATTATTTCTTTAATTTTTTCCTATGTGGGCACATAAATGATATTTAATACAATGTGAGTGATATTTTGTAACAATCATTTATTTAAATAATGTATAAGTTACATTAAGGGAATAGTCTTTATTAAACAACTCCAAATCGATATTAAGGTGATAAGCATATAATATCCTTCATCAAATAATTGTTAGACATGTTAATGTCATATTATTACCATTATATATGGTCTTTAACCCTTATTTAATCATTTTAACTCGTACCATGACAACATTAATTTTTACACTTTAAGGGTTAATATACAAACTATAAAAAGAAAAAATAACCATCAATGAGTTAGGTACGAAATGTTCCAACTTATAAAACTCATTTGGATTAATTTTATATTTTTATTAATTTTATATCATTTAATAAATTGTTATTTATTTCAATATAATATTAATGTCAATTTTGACATTATTCATTAGTTTGATAATTAAAAAAATATCTGTACACAAGATAAATTCTAAGTAAAACCACATATTCATACTTAATATGTATATATAATGAAATTTTATTTGGATTTGCTTAATTATATCAAGTTAAATTTATTATAATATTTTTAAAAACCTTTATTTGATATGTCCATTAATTGACCAATTACTGCATCATCATTATGAAAGCCTTTAATTTATATATTTATTCACTAAAAATTAAAAAAAATCATGATGAAGATAAACTGTTTATAATTAAAATGAATATTTATTGTCAAAGGTATCTTTTGAATAACCACATATTAAAATTTTAATACTTATTAAAACTAGGAATATGACATATTTGAATTTCATTAAAATAAAATACTATAAAATGATTAAATTCATCACGGTTTCTCTATAAGGACATAAATAATATCCATGTTTGATTTTTGTTTAAAATAACTCATCTAACAAAATTAGGACAATTTTTAAGGTAATTTTATAATATTTATAATATTATGTCTACCCTTAATTACTCGATTTACCTTTTACCTTGTTAATAAAAAAATTAATAAATTTACTATTCTTAATAACCAAAACTACAAGGATCATATTTATATAATTTGTAACCATTTAATCAAAATATGGAACCCATTTTTTAAAAATTATAAACTTAGAAGTTGTAGTAATTAATTTTAATTATATTCCATTAATATAATTAGAAAATGTGTTTTTAATGTAAAAATGTTCAAATGATAAATTTGTTTTTATATCTAAATTCAATAAGAAATTTATTCCAATTAAATAAATTACATTAATTTATAAAAAATTGATCTTATTATACATTAAGATGATCAAGAAATATAATTTATAAAAATAAAGTAATTAGATGAAATTTTTTTAATTAAAATTCGGTATTTTTCACTATTCATCAAAACAAGAAACATATCACAAAAATACCAAAAAAATCAATCAAAGTAAATTTTAATTTAATTTAAATAATAAGTGTATTTTGTAAAGTATACTTTATACAAGTGTTAAAAACTAGATTTAGAACAAGTGCACCATCAAAAGGTGGTAAATCAACCTTTTGAAAAAAATATCCTTTTAATGCATAAAATTGGATTCATTATTATCTTATGTTTGTAAAATAATCTAGATGAATTTATAACCATTTTATTAAATATATAATATATATATTTCATAATTTTTTCAATACTAATCATTCTCACAAATTTAATGGCTATGTTATAATAATACATCGTTGTTCGTTTACGATGGGCATTGTGTGCAACATAAGATTTCAAAAATATTAACTTCAAAAAGAAAGATAACATAAAATATTAGGGTGTTATACTTAGGTATTCCATCAAAATCATGTATCCTAGGACATGACATAACCACGAAAAGATGTTAGGACTACCCATACTCTAATTGGAGTGGTATACCAAACCCTCTTATATAGACTTCCCTCCTTATTTCATTGTTTCCTTATTTGGCCTCATGTTTGGGGAAAGTTTTCACATTGTTTTTTTGGGAGATGGAAATTCTGTTCCCTTGGTATGTTGGTTGTTTATGGATAATAAATTTTGTTTATAGACCCTTCTCGATAAGGATTTAGGTTATATTTTATTGAAACACTTTTAGAATTTCCTCACCCTTCCAGTCATATTTTAATTTTGACCATGATGTTTGTCTTTAGATATCATTAAAAATTAGGACTCAATGATGTAACATTTTTTTAGATTATCTCATTCCCCATTTATGTGTGTTGTCATTTTTAGGGTCTTTTATATATTTATCTATGTTGAGTTTTATTTCAGGATCATTAGGCATGGGATAGAAATTGAGAGAGTGATTCGGGTAAGTGGGACCAATGTTGAAAAAGTTTTATATAATGACTAGCAGACATAAATTTTGGAATCACTATGAATAATGTTATCCATGTCTAATCCTAGGATAGCCTTCTCCTATTCTATGGATATAGGTTATATCCCATACTACTTTGATGATGTGTTTGTGTTGTTTAAATCTATCATATTTTGACCATAGTTTAATGGATGTTTGTGGGTGACATGAGAAACCTTGTTTTGGGATTTTCGATTCTAAGGTGCTTTAATGTAGTGTTTTATTTTAATGATATTTGGAAACATTTTTTGGAATGTTTCCTATATCTTCTATTTTCCATCTTCTTCTACCTTGTTCTTGCTAATGTATTTCCTCAAAGACCTATTAAATCCCTTAGATCAATTTTAAATTAGGGACTTCCTTTTTTTCGGGTTTTGATTCGGCCCTAAAGTGTTATTCTTGACTCCTAATTGTGTATTAGAACAAATAATTATGGAATCATATTGGTTCTTGTTGAGAAAAAATCCCTCAACTTTCCATCTCAGTAAGTTTTGGGTGTGATTATGTTATTTTTACAAATCTAGATGATTGTGAATTAGTTTATTTGATATTACTGATGTAGGTTTTTAAGGTGGCGTAGTTTCCCATATTTTACCAAATATTTGGGCATCAAAATTGGGAGTTTGGTTGTTGGAAAAAGGATGATTTCCCCATAGGGGTACAAAGTACGTGGACCATTAATCCCTTTCATAGATTTCATAGGTGGTACACAGAACATCGAAGGAAATCAATAAATGAAGGGAACCGAGAAGCAAGAATCATCGACTATATATGAGAACGGTTTTTAGAGAGATAATAGTTCACAACATAGTAATGTGGTACACGAAAGGATTTTAGTAAGTGGGATGGATTTTAAATTAGGTAAAAGATACGGTGATTTGAGAAGCTATAAAGGGAACTGTTCACAAAAACTTAATAGTGATTTGGGCTGCCACGTAGAAGGAGAGTCAGTACACGGACCATGTTGGGAAAATGGTTTGAGGGACAATTTTGGTTCACGGTAGATGAACTTTAAACGGTGAAGGTGGTACCACATTAATGATTTGGTTAATATCTTATTTTAGGATCTTTAGATCTTTTTTTTTCCATATAAGGAGTGTTATTCCCATAATTACTGAGAGAGATTTTGATAAGAAAACAACATTACTCTGAAAATTCCACTATGTATGAAGTGGTTTGTGGGAAACAAGTCTATGAATGAGAAGTGGTTCGTGAGGATAATTCTTAGAGAGGATAAGGAGTTCACAACAAGTTTTTACAAAGGGGTTTATGGGGCACTATATCCCACAAACGAAAATGGTACACAGAATCCGAAGTGATTTATAGAGGAGAAGTAGTCTAAAAAATAGGTAGTTTTTGGAGGAAGGGATTCTGGTATGCGAATGTGGTATGTGGTAGAGGATGAAAAGATAGCACGTGGAAGAGGTGGTCCACATAGAATATGCACTACATGGTATTTGGGTGAAGCAAGCAGTTCATGAAGGGACATAAATGGTTCATGAAATAAATTTCTGCTAACCTAATAGTACTCATAAAAGTTGATTTCATATATGGGTAAAAAATGAACTTCAACAGAGAATCTACCTATATTTGAGGATGTGTTATTTCATAAAAATGAAGGGACCCAAAATTATATAAACTATGAGTGGATCTATTCCAATAGAATTTATCAAATTAAGAGAATACGATGTTTTTTTCAACAGATAGTGAACCAGAGAAAGAGTCATAGGGAGTGACCCTTGCGAATGAAGTGAGAAAATCATAAATCTTGTAAAGGAAGTGATCCAGGTCATAAAAGTGATATATCCCGAAAATCAATCTCAGAAGCGAGCCTTGGTAAATTTTGTACAATATTCACAATTACATTTATTCTCCTAGGATGTAGCCTAGTGAGGTTGAACCGAGTTAAAATATTTTTTCCCTTACGCTTGATTTATTGCTTTACTCTCAGGGAATTATCATCAGATAAAATTTGAAAACGATATGATCAAAATTAACATTAGATAGCATAAGAAGTGACACTTATAACAAAAAGTTCAAGACCTAGTGAGGTAGAGAGAAGTTTGAAAATAATTTTCCTACCTTGATTCCTCCACCCCCCGCTCAGGTTATCTGGCACCTTTTGGACCTAACAATTGGTATCAAAATGAAGGTTTCTTTTATCAGATTTTTTTTCTTAGACTTGGTTTAGTTGATCGTTGATGTTAAATATTAAGTATTCCCTTATATTGGTGTTCCATGGAAATGGGATTAACTTCAAAGAAGAAGAATAAGTAAATTTTTGTTCTTAAGTGTTGACGTGTTTATGGTAAATGTGTGATTCAATTAATGTAATCCAATGGTTTTTTGATGAAAGGGTTCGATGAATCAGACCGGGATAAGATAGACTCACTCAATGATGTTGTCGTAATGAGTGATGAACTTAACATTCCAAGTGATGTTGAAACTACTGATGATGAATAATCTTAAAGAAGGTCAAACGTGGATGTCTTCCATGAAACAATGAAATTGGATCAGAAATTGTATGCAGAAATTAAATATGAAGAAGTTAAGATCAAAGTACTATAAATTGAGGTCTACAAGATTATAGGCCTAAATCAAAGGCTTACTAATGTGGCTACTGACCTGATAGAGAAAAAGTATTCTTAGTATGAAGAACTCTAAAAGATATCTAGAATGATACAAAACCCAAAAAGTAATTAAAATGAAGATAATTAGAATTCAGAAGAAATTTTGAATCTGAAATCTAGAAATGATGATATAACTACATAGCTATATAAACTAGTTTAAGTGAATCAAGGATAAAATAGTAAAATATATGTTGTAATTATTCTCTTGATCATTTTTATTCTAAAATAATAAAGAAATATGACATGAAGGATAACCTCTCCCAAGAAATAAAAAATGATATGACTAAAGGGAAGAATGTTGAGAGAGAACTGAATTCTCATCTTTAATCAATGGATAAGAGGATCCACCAATTGGGAGAAGAGATATAATCAATCAATAATGAAGAGGAGCAATATCGTTCTAAATCCAAGTCCAAATTTGAAGATGATTTTCAATTATTATTTAACTATACTTAGGAAGGTGATAATAAAATTAAAATTAAAATATGTTACTTATGAGTAGAAATATATATTAGAATTAAATTAGTGTTATAATTAATTAATTACATGTTAAAAGTTTATAAAATACATTAGAACAACATGAAATTAGAATAATATAATGAAAATTATATTTAGAAATTTTTTAGGATTATTATCATAAAACTTTTTCATAAAGTAAAATGAAACATACAAAAGTTATTATCTATTATATTCAACTTAAAATATAATTTCCATTAGATATAGTTATTGTGGAAGAAAAAAATTCATTAATTCCCTATAAAATATAAATATCCTCAATAAAAAGTTAGTACAACTACAAAACAAAGTAAATCATCCCACTTTATTAAAGACGTTTTCAATGTTAGAAGATAGTATAAACAAGAAATGAATTGAGGATAATTTTAATTTGGATAGTAACTTATTTTATTTCATATATTTTAGTCTATAAACATTTAAATTATTAGTGAAATTTTTAGTATGTTCTTTTTTATTTTTGATAAAGTCAATAACAATATCACCAGTTTATGTGTGATCCAAAAGGAAATAGATTCTCATATCTATATAACAAGTGAGTTACGTGTTTCATTTATTGAAAAATAATGATAGTATTTTTATACCAAAACTATTAGGGTTTGAGTAAAACATAAACCAAAATACCTAATTGTGGGATGCATCCAAAACACTTGGGCGCATCAACTTCAGGCTACCATATATTCACATTTTGAAGTGGTGATTGAAATCAAGTTTTTCTTCTTATTAGACAAATAAAATAAAGATTCTAAAAGAAAATATAATGTTCGGGATATTATCTTTATATCTAACCTAAAACATATGAAGTTAGTATGTGAGTAAATATTATGTATTAAATCGGTTCTAGAAGAATAAAATAGTCCATGTTTTGAAGTAACTTTAACAATGAGATGGAATTACCTAACTATATTTAAATGTGATTCCATTAAATTTTATTGTAATATCACAAATAAATATACAAAAAATATAATGTCTAGCTAGAAATATATAAGACATAGTAAAAATACAATTGTTCCTATACAAATATTTTTATCTATAATCTAATATATTCATCAAGATCTAGTTTGATAGAGTTTCCAACTTGAGTACATATAATAGTGTAATTATAAATACTAGAATTTGTTAATAAATATATAATATATTTATTTTGACATAAAATAATTCCATCTAGTTTATGAGTAATTTGAAAACCAATGAAAAAATTAACATTATCCATCTTGGTTATTTCAAACAATATTTTCATAAGTTTTTAAATACTATAAGAAATATCTTTTTGTGTTAATAAAAATATAATTTCATAAATATATATTCAAACAATTATGGTTCATTTAATATAATTATTAATAAATATGGCAAGATAGGTTATTCCCTTAAACACGTTATTATGATGTAAAAAATTAATTATATATATTATATCATGCTTTTGGGCATGTTTATGTACAAAGAGTGAATTGGTATGTTTATATATATATTCTAGAAATTTAAAATATTCAAAACCAAGAGATTTTCTAATACAATCATCCTCCTAGACATATCTATTATGAAAATAACATTTAACATTTATTCAGAATAAGGTAATGTTTGGATGAGATATGAAGTATAGTGGGATTTGGATATACTCAATCCTAGATAATGGTTCATGATTCAATGAATTATCAATGAATTCTTCTATAAAATAAAACATATAAACAATCCTTTTTTATTCTTTGCAATAGTTCAATTATTCTCAAATTTAGTTTCAAAAACCAATTTTACTCCCATTATCGGAAGATATATAAGTATCTTAACCAGTGACCAAACTCTGTTCTATTAAAATTCATTTATAACTTATTGAATGTCCTTTATCTAATATTTCTTTACCAATCCATCATCTTCCATTTTTTGACAAAATACTCATAAGAATACAAGAATACCACATTGTTTTCTCAAGTGTCATCTATTTTTATATATTTTATGTCACATATCTAATGACATTATTAGTGGTATGATTCCTTGAAATCAATATGTTTCTCAGTAAAAAATATTTTTTCCCACCCAACTATCATCTATATATAATATGATGGGGTATCTTCTAGACATTTAAAATTCACTACACTAACTTTAATACGATTTAATACTGGTGGTTGTTTTTTTAGATTCTCTTAAATTAAAAAAATTATTTCAAAATCATCAACTGGAGTATTAATATCTAGTTCTTTTATAAAAAACAAAAGTATATGTTTCCTTAAAAATTACTTTTCTTGTTTCCTCAACAGTATTATCCTATTTTTTGAAAACATGATATGTCTTATTATTTATATGATAACCTAGTAATATAACATAATTTTCCTTAGGATCTAATTTATGAAGATGAAAATTAATATTTAATATGAATACATTATGTCCAAAGACTCCGAGGTATGAATGGTTTGTTATTATTTTGTTCCAAAACAGATATGGTGTTTTATTTATAAAAGGATTAATTAAAAAATATTAAAGTATACTAATAAGTACTAATATAATTATCCATAAAATGAGTGACAATAGAATATTCATTCAATAATGTTCGGTTAATTTTTCAATTAATCCTATTTCATCATTAAATAACTCCATTTTATTAAGGGCTTCATTGTGCTAAAAAATTATTATTAATACCTTTATTACTATAAAAAGATTAAAAAAAGACTTTAAGAATTCAAAACCATAATCACTCTAGAAAATAACTAGTTGTATGATTTTTTCATTTTGAACTAAAATCATTATATTTAAAAAAAGGCTTCTAATTTTTTAATAATACTAACCAAAGTAAATATTGTGTAATAATGAACCAAGAAATACATAAAGTATTTTCCTCCAATACTTTCAATTTTTTTAGGATCAACGTGATCCATCCATTTGTATTTATTTCAATGCTCTATAAGTTGATACTAAAATAAATTTTTTAAAACTAACGTATTTTTCTTACCAAATTGATTGGGAACACAAAGTCTATAAGATTTAAAATTATGTTCTAGTATATCTCTAAATAGATTATTCCAAAAGAAATTACTAAATTAAATCTGTTACGGTGTCCCAAACTTCTATTACAAATCTATGATAAAACTCCAATAACACTTAAACAAGTTATATTATGATGTCTATGGTATTATAGGTCAAGTTTATAAACATTCTTATCCCATTCAATAGATATAATGCGGGTTCCTTCTCAAATAGTAATGGTAAATATATCATTCCATAAGCTAAAAAGGTAACCTTTTTTCATAGCTAACTAATTCTAATATGGTACTATTTATGTCCTAAAATAAAAAAATAAGAAATTAATGTTTTACTGAGAAGATATATACTACTAATTCAATTGGTTTTATAATGAATGTTTCTCTGAAAGTAACACACCTACCATTAATAATTTTCAAGTAATGAAACCTTGAATTATCTACAATCATATATATAGATCAACCACTTTCCATATGCCACTTTTTTCAAACTAGTAATCAGTACTTTTTGTAACTTCCCAGTTCTGGAAGCCACCCAGAGGCGCCCGATAACCGGTTGGTCGCATGGCCTCAAGTGCATTTCCTCGAATGCCAGAGGCTGCCGACTAGCAGCAAGGGCCTTGGGTGTGATAATGGGGAATCTATGACCTCATTGGAAGTGTACATAGAAGAAGTAAACAAATACATACAATAGCAGAAGCAGTAAATATCCAACAACAATAAACATCAAAAGACTTGAATAATAAACTACTGAAGCACATATATATATATAAAATGATGCATGATACATATGTCTTGGAAAGCTTCCAAACAAGCCACAATGCTAGAAATACAAATAGTGCTAAACCATAGTACAAAAGGAAAGATAAACAGCTCATCAGCATCACAAGCGTATGTTTGGTCCCATGCTCCCTAGCTCCACAGCAAGTCAAGTACCTGAAGTAGAAGGCCACTTTCCATTATCTATACCTACAATAATATAATCTGTTTTGGCCCAAAAGAATGACCTAAATAGGGAGTGAGACTATTTCCCAGTAGGAAACCTTTCGATGGTATATGCCTAACAGTTAGTGAATATTTGGCGGTTAAAAGTATAGAAAATAGTAAATAGTAAAGTGCTTAGTAGTAAATAGTTCCTCACGTAAAAAAAATCAATCAAACACAGTAACCCTCTAGTAAGTGCACACAGCCTGTCCTCTCTAGTTTAGTTATAATAATTCATAAAGACTCCCTAAGGAAGCTCACACAGTCAATTCCCCTTTATATTCAAAGGTAAAACAAGACTCTATGAGGATGCTCACATAGTCAATTCCCCTTATAGTCTAAGGTAGTCAAGGAATCTTTGAGGAAACTCACATGGTCAATTACCCTTATAGCCCCAAAGTCTAGGACTCTCTGAGGAAGCTCACATGGTCAATTCCCCTTATAGATCAAGTCTTTCAATTAAAACAAAGACTCTCTCAGGAAGATCACACGAACAATTCCCCTTATAGTCTAAATCATTAAAGGACTCTCTGAGGAAGCTCTCTTGGTCAATCCCCTTATAGACACCCCTTGTGGTTCTAGGCTCTCTGAGGATGCTCACTCATTCAATCCCCCTTATAGTATAAAGTGCTCAAAGACTTTCTGAGAAAGCTCACTCGGTCAATCCCCCTTATAGACTACTACACTAGGTTATCATGACCCTGTGTAAGTCAATGAGAATAATAGTACAATATGGTCAATGTAACCCTATAGAACTACTTGGATAAACAGTCTAATGCATATCAAGCATGTCAGAATACAAACTCCATCCTACAGCAATAGGCATGGAAAACAGGAAGAGCGGCCAACTGGCTATACAGGACCAAATGGTTGTAAATAGAACATGTATGGTCAAAACATCCAAATCATCAAAAATCATCCATAATAATATCCAAATTACCTCTACACAAGCATACAAGCATGGCAGGAAATCAACATGGGTACAACGGTAAACACACAATACCTAGTTCAAGGGTAATGGTGGAATTTGCACGTGATACTCAAATACATTGAATGGAAAGGAACAAAACACCTACCTCATCATTGTAGGAATAGAATACGTGAACCTAGAAGATTTAATCACCCTATAATGTCAATGATCTACAAAAACATCTAAAACATTCAACCCATGATATCTCATGAGAGAAGAGAAATCACGAAACGAGGCTTAAGGAGAAGAGAGAACTAACCTATGTGATTTGAATGCAACCAACGGTGTTCGATTCATAGGACAGATGGAGGATCGGGGGTTCGTCAAAGATCCGCAGCCGTATAGAGCTCTCGGTTGAAGTGGACCTAAAATAAGAGCATTATGGTGATTAGACATGACACCAGTTCATTTAATGAAAAACAATACACGGCGTGTACTCACTTTTTTTGTACTCTCCTATAAGCGACCTCAAATTCAGTCCAACAAGGCCATGTGTGTGGATACTACACGACCAACACATGGCCTCCTATGGCAAGGAAGTACACGGTGTGTACTCATAAAGTAAATGGCGTGTACTTTGAAAATTTCAAGAATTCCACTTTTCCTAAAAAATGACAATAAATGAAATAACATACTTAAAATTAGATCTGGGTTCTTACTTAATTCCCCCCTTAAAATAATTAATCCCCAAATTTCCCTAGCACGGTGTAGAAGAAGAAACCTAAAACAGCTTCAGCCACTGATCTCGTACATCAGCCTCCCTCTCCCAAGTCATGTCCCACACCCACTCGTGCTGCCATAGCACTTGTACCAAAGGAACAGACCGACCATGGAGAACCTTTGTACTGCAGTCCACAATCCAGATAGGATTCTCCACAAACGATGCATCCACATCGAGTTCAACCTCCTCGGGATGAAACACATGAGACAGATCTGAGAAATAGTGTCAAAGATGAGACATGTGGAAGAAGTTGTGCATATCCCAGTACCTCTATGGTAACTGCAACTAATAGGCAACCGGCCCAACTCTCCCCAACACCTCAAACGGCCCGACGTACCTCAGTGAAAGCATACCCTATCTCCTAATACTCTTGTGTCCCAACCTTGGTGTGAAATGCAAGAAAACCTGATCCCTAACCTCAAACTCCATAGGTCATATCCTTTGATCATCATAAGACTTCTATCGAGACTGCTTCATAGGAATCCTCTTCTGAATCAACTCTATCTTCTATGTGGTCTCCTGAACAAGACGAGGTCCCAACAAAGCTGCCTCTCCTGCCTACAGCAAACATAAGGGTGATCAGCATGGCCTACTGTACAAATCCTCATAAGGTTCCATCTGAATATTTTCTTGGAAATTATTGTTTTAGGAAAACCCCACAATAGGTATATGCTTCTCCCAAGAACCTCCAAAATCTAGAATGCATTCTTGGAGCATATTCTCAAGCACATGAATCGTATGCTCAGATTGGCCATCTACTTGGGGGGTGAGAAGCTGTACTCAAATGTACCTATGTACCCAAAGACTTCTGAATCCCCTTCCAGACCCAAGAAGTAAAACATGCATCCCTATCTAAAAAAATGGAGTATGGAACTCCATGAAGATGTACAATATCTCGGATGTAAAACCGTCTCAGCTCATCAACACTGAAGGTCTCTTTGATTAACAAAAAGTGAGATACCTTCATAAGTTTGTCAAGGAAAACCCAAAAATCATCATTCCCTCGAGGCGACCTCGGAAAACCGGTCACAAAGTCTATAGCGACGTCATTCCACTTCCACTCGAGAATGGGTAACTACTGTAAAATCCATCATGGTCACTTATGCTCTGCCTTCACCTGCTGACAAGTGGAACACCTCATGATGAAACTAGCAATGTCCCTCTGCATACCTGGCCACCAATACTAATGGTGTAGATCACAATACATAGTGGTGACACCAGGATGAACTGCCCAAACTGAGTAATGAATATCCCGCATCATCTCCTCACGTATATCAGCTGGCACCCATATACGCCCATGGAAATGATAGGTATCATCCTCACCTATATTCTATCTAGGAATAGGGTCCTCTCCTGACACACTCTCCCTTAGGACTAGGCCTTCAGAATCTGATAGCTTTCTCATTCGAACTCCATCCGGAAGAGTATAGGTAATATCTACAGAAGAAATAAATGTATGTCCCTGACTCTCATGAACCTCCAAATGCATATCAAAGAATAGAGCCATAAGCTACCACTCACTGTTGGCCTCCTGAAATGCCTGTATCCGAGTCCTCTTGTTCAACACATTAGCCACCGCATTGCCCTTCCCAGATTTATAGTCAAGCTCAAAGTCAAAGTACTATAGGTACTCAAACCACCTCTGCTATCTTAAATTCATATCATGTTGAGTGAAGATGTACTTGAGACTTTTTTGGTCAGTGAAAACAAAAAAATGATCTCCTAGAAGATAATTTCTCTAGTATCATAGGGCATGCACAACAACTACCAACTGCAGATCGTGCGTTTTGTAATTCCTGTCATGTGGCCTCAATTGTTGAGACCTATAATCAACGACTCCATCTCCATGCATAAGCACAACTCTCATCCTGATACTTAAAAAATCACAGTAAATAATATAGCTCTTGCCCGACTCTGGAAAGACTAGTATTGGTGTTGAATTCAACCTCTCTTTTAGCTCCTAAAAGGATGACTCACATGAATCTGACCCTAAGAACATCTCACCCTTCTTAGTCAGATCCGTAAGCAGTGACGATAAGCATGAAAAGTCCTGTATAAAACGTTTGTAGTATCCAAACATCCCTATAAAACTCCACACCTCAAAGAAGTTCTTCGGATGCTCCCAGGAAACTATAGTTCTCACTTTCTTTGGGTCTACTGATACTTTTTCCTCTGAGATAATATGACCCAGGAAGTGAATATGATCCATCCAAAAGAGGCACTTTGAGAGCATAGAATATAACTAATGATCCCTCAGTGTACTCAAAATGATCTCAGGATGGGTAGCATGGTCGTGTCGAGTGTGAGAGTACACCGTGATATCGTCCATGAAAACAACCACGAAGGAATCCAAGTATGGATGGAACACTCGGTTCATCATTTCCATGAAAACTGCAGGTGCATTCGTGAGATCTAATGGCATAACCATATACTCATACAGACCATACCTGCTCTGGAAGGCTGTAAGAGGTATAACTGATGGATTAACATGAAACTGATGATAACGGGACCTCAAGTCAATCTTCGAGAATACCCAGGCTCCTAAAAGCTAATCCAAGAGATCATTAATCCTTGTTAAGGGATATCGGTTCTTGACCATCAACTGGTTTAGCTTCTGATAATCCACATAAATTTTAAGGGTGTCATCTTCCTTCTTCGCAAACAGGACAGGTGAACCCCAAGGAGAAGTACTAGGTCGAATGAAACCCTTTGCCTGCAACTCCTGCAACTGTTTCATGAGTTCCAGTAACTCTTGTGTAGAAATCCTATAAGGAGGAATGGTCAACGGTGTTGCTCCTGGAACAAGCTCAATCCAGAAGTCTACCTTATGCTCTGGAGGAAAACCAGAAATTTCCTCTAGAAAGACATATCTAAAACAATCCACCATTGGAATAAAGTCAAACGGTGAAGTCCCTTGGTCATCCAGATATAGACTAGAAATATGGGCTTTAAATCCTCCAAACCCAAGATACTCTAGACCAGCTCTGCTCTTCTGGACATCCCACTCGCCCCTATGAAGGAAGTATCCACCCTCTACTGTTGTAAAAATCACTCTACGGTGATAGTAGTCAATGATTTCGTGGAAGATAACTAGCATGTACATTTCAAGAATGACATCATATCATGTAATCTACAGATCACGGAGGTCCCATAAAAAGTTATACACACCAACCCTTAGAGGGAACTCCTTGCACTAACATACACAAGCTGTTCTAGTCCCCAACCGTGCGTCCTGCGTCAAAATATTAGCAGAAGAAAAGATACAGATCTCATGGCTCTCCACAACAACAATAGATATAAAGCTATGGGAATCCATTGTATTGAAAACAGTAGAAGCTAAAACTATGGGTAATAAGATCGTACCGTGAACTTTGGAGGGTATGGGGTCCTACTCCTTCTAGGTCTTCTCTACTGAAAAATCATGGCCTATGTCACGGCCCTGTGACCCTTTCTGATAACTATGAACTGATCCACCTGACTGTCACTGATGAACAGGAAACTGACTACCACGACCATGACCTCCACCTCAGCCCAAATGGCCAGAAAAACTCCAGTTCCCAGACTTTTAAGAAACTCGTGGTGTTGCTCTTGAACGAGGAGTCATTGAAGAACCCATGTCACCAACTGCGGGTGAGAATAACTGAAAAGAGTACTGAAGGTGCCCCATATTGCAACAAGATCGGCAGTCCACTAGGTCTCTTGGGAAATGTGACCTCGTATGCCCGCTTCTCCCACACTGGTAGCACACCACCTGGCTACTAGAAGATGCATCTCATATACTCTGATATCCTTGTGCAATCTCCCTGCAACGCTTCCTACTATCAGCTAGTGAAGCACTAACTCTAGATGTCGAACCATCCTGTCTCACTGCTCCAAAATCCCTCAGATTGCACTCTGTGATCAGAACCTGGTTGATGATAGAAGATATCGATGTCAACCTAAATATATTCACCTGAGATTGGAGGTCATGCCTCAGAACAACCTCAAACATTCATGTAAGGAACAACTCACCACCTCCTAGAATATGTGTGAAACACTTCAACTCTGTGAAGAATTAGGAATACTCATAACAGAAAGAGTACCCTGCTCCAGACTCATGAACACTCGGGATTGATCATCCCTCAAGGTCCCAAGATAAACATAATCATATAAGATG
Source organism: Viscum album (assembly GCA_963277665.1). Lineage (NCBI taxonomy): Eukaryota > Viridiplantae > Streptophyta > Magnoliopsida > Santalales > Viscaceae > Viscum > Viscum album. The sequence continues at coordinate 233,836,215 of OY728119.1, forward strand.
CACCAAAACTCATCCCATGCCATATTATGTTGGTGTCCCGCCTGTGATATTACATCCCACCACCTCTTGGTGGATTCACGGAGCATGTAGGTGGAGAAATTCATCCTCTTATCTGGAGGTATCTTCAGATGCTCTAAAATAATTAGAGTAGCTTTAATCCATGACTCTGCATCCTGGGGTCCTCCATCCACTGAGAAAGTAGGAGGATGCTGCTACTAAAAGACCCGATTCAACACTACCATCGACGGGGCAGGATATGGCGCTCCCTTAAAGGTCAGCATCATCTTAAAAAATCCCTCCCTCAACTATGCATCAGCACCTGTGTCAGGTATAATGGCTAGTTCCAAGACTGGCATGATAGGAGGATCTGCTGGTAGCCCCAGATTAGCCATGTCTAGTGTCTGATCACCACCTGACGACTCGCTCACAAACAGAGGATGTCTTGAGGGCATGACTCTACAAGGTCAAGTGTACACCTTAGATCAATATTATCAAGGACTGAAAACAAAGAGTGTAATAAGGTAAAAAGAGAAATAAGGCACTCATGTTTTACAAAACATGACTACACGATGTGTACATTTCTTACATGGTGTGTTCCATTAAGTCATTTACATGGGTGTGTACTCCTACCTAAACTAGTCATGTAGCACCCCAAACACACATCATGTTTTCCTGACACACGACATATACTTAAATCCTCTTACCCAACCTCAGTCCTTCTACATGGTTAAGCCACACGGCTCTCCTAAGACAATACTACACGACGTGTGCAAGGTAAACACGGTGTGTACTAGACAATATTCACCTGACCCGTGTTGTTAGTGACATGACCAGATACACAGCTCAAACTACACGGTGTGTCCCAGATAGACACAGTGTGTACGTGAAAGGATAACAACTACTTGTGTTGTTTGTGACACGACTGATACCTGGGTCTAACTAAACGGAATGTTCAATACTGACACAACATGTATAGCATAAGGTTTTATCCATCCATGTTGTTAGTTACACGGATGGACACAGGTTCAACACTACACGGCGTGTTCAACTAGTACACGTCGTGTTCCCACCAGACTTTCTACATCACGTGTCTCTTCCCACACGACATATGAGAAGGTAAGAGACTAAAAAGTGTGTACATAAAGTACACGGTGTGTACTTAAGAAAAACAGTTTCTTCCCGAATAGAAGAACGCATGGTGTGTACTTAAAACAACACGGTAAGTATTCTAGGGTTTTCTAGACAGTAATCCTCAAGAACTACTTTGGAACCAAGAAAAACACTGAAACAAGCATTGAATGTGCCAATTATGATTCGTGAGTTCCCATACTCCCCGCGAATCAATGTTTGGAATCTTGTACACATTATAACATGGAGAACAAGGGAATGATCCACCAAATTCTAGTCGATAAGGGCCCATAACACCTCAAGAACCAAAGTTTGGCATCCCATCAAGAAAGTATATATAACAAACAATACCCCATCAAACATCAGGTATTATTATCATGGAAACAATCACAACAACATGGATATTTTACACAAAATCTATCACAACAACATGAAATCACTAATTCATCCTATATGGCATGGAAACAATGCATAACATGTGATTTATAGAAAGTTCATATATGATCCATTAGATGGAACATCCTCATCTCATCAGGTTGCAATAGAAATAAAACCTCAATAATATCAACAAAAACAGTACAAACCATGTGAATCACTCAAGGTGAAATCAAATCAACTGTAATAATTGCAAAACCAGAAAAATTTCTATTAACGAGGTAGATTGGTTTTTCCTTGTACATGGGTTAGCTACTCTCGGTCACAGCTTATTACTAAGTACTTATTCCGTCCTATCCCTGGCTAAAGGCTCCAAAAAATAAATCAAGATAAAATAATGCCTTTGATACAACTTTGTAACATCTCGGTTCTGGAAGCTACCCAGAGGCACCCCGTACCCAGTTGGTTAGATGGAGTCAAGTGAATTTCCATGAATGCCAGAGGCTGCTGACTAGCAGTGAGGGCCTTGGGTGTGATAGTGGGGAAACTATGCCCTCATTGGAAGAGTACATAGTGGAAGTAAACAAATACATACAATAGAAGAAGTAGTAAGTATCCAACAATAGTAAACAGTGAAGACTAGAATAATAAACAACTGGAGCACACACACACACACACACATGAACACACACACACACACACACACATATATATAATTATTCATGATACATTTTTCTAGTAAAGCATCTAAACAAGTCCCAATTCCGGAAATACAAATAGTTATAAACCAAAGTACAAAAAGAAAGATAAACCGCTCCTCAGCATTGCAAGCCTAAGATTGGTCCCATGCTCCCCAACTCTACAACAAGTCAAGTACCTGAAGTAGAAGGGCACATTCGCCTATCTATACCTGCAAAAAATAAAATCTGTTTGGGCCCAAAATCATGACCCAAATAGGGTGTGAGACTAAATCCTAGTAGGAAACCACCCGAAGATCTATGCCTAATAGTCAGTGAATATATGACAGGTAAAAGTTTAAAAAATATTAAACAGGAAAGTGCTCAGTAGTAAATAGTTCCACAAGTCAAAAACCATAAATCAAGCATAGTTACCCTCTAGGAAGTGCACACAACCTATCCTATCTATTTCATTTATAATAATTCATAAATACTCTACGAGGAATCTCACACAGTCAATTCACTTTATAGTCTACGGTAGTCAAGGACTCTCTAAGGAGGCTCACATGGTCAATTCCCCTTATAGCCCCAAATTCTAGGACTCTCTAAGGAATCTCACATGGTAAATTCTCCATATAGACCAAGTCATTCAATTAAAACAATGACTCTCTGAGGAAGCTCACATGGTCAATTCCCCTTATAGTCTAAATCAAACAAGGAATCTCTGAGGAAGCTCACTCGGTCAATCCCCTTATAGCCCCTAGTGGCTCTAGGCTCTCTGAGGATGCTCAATTAGTCAATCCCCCTTATATCCTAAAGTGCTGAAATACCCATATAGTCTACTACATCAGGTTCTCACGACCCTGTGTAGGTCAACAATCATAGCAGTACAATATGGCCAATGAAACCCTATAGAACTACTTGGATAAATAGTCTACAGAATATCAAGAATGTCAGAATACAAACTCTCTATCCTACAACAACATGCTGGAAAACAGGCACAACGTCCCATGGCTAAATAGGACCAAATGGTCATAAACAGAACATGCATTGGAAAAACATCAAAATCATATAAACCATCCCTATTTATATCCAAATTACCTCTACACAAGCATACAAGCATGGCAGGAAATCAGCACGGGTAAAATGGTAAACACGCAATACCCCATTCAGGGGTATTGGTGGGATTTTTACATGATACTCAAAGTCTTTGAACGAAAATGCACAAACCACCAACCTCGGCGTTGTAGGAATGATATAAGTGAACCTCGAAGCTTGAATTACCCTATAACATTGATGATATACAAAAATGTCTAAAACATTCAACCCATAATATCTCATGAGAGAAGAGAAATCACGTAACTAGGCTCAAGAAAAATAGAGAACTCACACGATGTGATTCCAACGTAACCAATGGTGTTCAATTCGGAGGACAGATGGAGTATCAGGGGTTCATCGATGATTCGCGGCCATATGGAGCTCTCGGTCGAGCGAGACCTAAAAGAAGAGCACTTTGCCGATTAGACATGACCCTGTTGTGTTTAATGAAAAAAATAAAGTACACAGTATGTACTTTTGAAGTACACGATGTGTACTCACCTTTTCTGTACTCTGCTTTATGTGGACTCTAAGTCACTCTCACACGGCTGTGTGTGTTGCTACTACATGGACATCACATGGCCTCCTGCGGTAAGAAATTACATGACTTGTACTTATAAAGTACACGACATGTACTTAAAAAATTTCCAGAATTTCCCTTTTCCACCTAAACGAATGGAAATGGAAAAACATACCTAAAAAGAAGATCTGGGTTCTTAAAATTTTCTTGAAATAAAAAAGATAAATATCTTTTCACCCACATATTTTTGGGTCGATAATTATTATAATTAGTTATCCAGGTTCTCAATAGCCGCAACCTTTGTCCTAAGTGCTAATCCTCTTTATTTTGGTCCTTCATCCTCACAGATTCCTCCTGCCCCTACCTCAAATCTCTGTAGACCGGCTCCGTCCTTCCAAGAAGCCCTTTTCGGCCTCAGTAGTGGTCCTCCTCAGGCATGCTTCCCAGAGATTAGGAGAGTCACTCCTATGGTGTCGTGGTATGGTTCAAGGGTATTTTTGGAGGTTAGTCCTTTGGAATTTTATACAGATACATCTGGCATAAAGTGGACTCTCATTTGTTGCTTTGGTTTTGTGCTCCCACCCCTACCTACCTTCAAAATGTTTGTAGAATCTTGGGGTCTCCTAGCTCTATCCTGTATATACACCACTTACAAAAACTCTATATGACTAATTCTCGCATCTAAAGTTGACATCATCTGCGCTTGGTGTAGATCCCCTCATTATTGGGGCCGTTGGTGCTTCATCATGGCCAGGTGGTCCATGGAGGTGGATAATCGGAAAGAGAGTCTGCATTCCACATTATGGATAAATCTCCCAGGACTTCCACTCCCCCTCCAGAATGGCACCTTCTTAATGGCTATCAGTGATACCCTGGGTGGTTTTCTCTATGAGGATGAATCGACCTACTAGGACACGGAAGCTTGAGTGACTCAGATCTATGTAGATCTGGATATATTTCTTCTCATCCCAGATGAGATATCCATGATGATGAATGATTTGTTCATCTATGATCAAGATGTAGTCTACCTAGTGTTTCCGAAGTACTATCTGGCCTGTCAACTCCAGGGTGATGACTTGGATTACTTTAGGAAAGAGTGCGTTGAATCTCAATGGAATTCTACTTTCAGATTACCAGGATGTGATAATATCCCTTAGTTTCCCAAGGGGCCTCCTTCTAGTTGGGCCCTAAAGAACTTTGAGCTTTACCCTCATCTTTTGCACGATTAGGTCTGGTTTCTATAGCCATAGATGGACTGACGCCTTCTGTAGGATTTGGCCTCAGGCCCCTGGTCCTAGATGGGTCACCATCCCCTACAAGGGATTGGGTCAAACCCCACAACCATACTACTATTCCTATCAGTAAGTGAGCCCCTTCTCTAAGGATCAATGATTACTTATCTGGTCTTAGTAGCCCCTCATAGTGGCTCTTTGATGGTGCACTTTTAGAATGGTTCCTATGATCCTTTGTTGCTTCCCTAGGGACACCCTCTCCTGTTATATCCTTAGCTGAGCCACCCCAGGTCCTTATACTAGATCTCAACCCCTATAAAATAGATCCAAAGAGGTCTGGTCAAATTTTATGGGAAGTATGTCTAAGTTATTAAGCAAGGCCCTATAGAGGTCTAGCTTGCCAGTAAGCCGGGGCCTTCAGAATGATCCCGGACAAGCTGAGTCCAGGGGAGGACCCTCAAATCCTTTTCAAATTTCAAACAGTTAACTCTGGATTCTTTTAATCAGAGCCCAAGGATGTGTACATGATTCATAATGATCCAAAGTCAGATCAAGGAGAATTTTTCCTCTTATTACAAAGTTTCGAAGAAGTTGGGGTCCAAATTCAATTTCTCCTTTACACAATGACATCGATCCTCATATGGAATTCTCGTGGAATCAGTGCATGGGTTAAAATAGACTTCATTGCCTCAGAAAAAAGGAAGTGATAAGTTCAAATTGTTTCTATCCGTGAACACATACAGAATCTGGAAAAAATTTACGAGTTCACCAAAAGAACGATGATGCATGCATCCATGAATACCGACCCCATCACCAAGAACATTTGGGTTTTATATAGAATGGATACTTCAGTTGTCATTGGTTCAAGAATGGGACCAATAAATCATGACAATGGTTACTCAAGGAAAGAGAACTGTGCTAGTTTTTTTTGTCTAGGATAGCAATGATACACAGAGGCAGGAGGACCTGTGGCATGAGATCAGTGTGTTAGATGCAGGGGACTTGCCATGGATCACTGGGGGAGACTTCAACATGGTTACAAAACTATAAGATAAGAAGGGGATAAATGACTTCTCATGAAATTATAACTCATACTTCTTCCATTTCATGGCTGAAAAAGGATTACAGGACATGGGTTGTTTAGGCGACTGATTCACTTGGTGTAACAACCAAAGTTGGATCAAATGCTGCAGGAGTCGGTTGGATTGGTGTCTCGCCAATATCCATGCCCTCTTAATGTTTCCAAATGCCAATGTTAGTCACTTTTTCTGTGGATTTTCTGACCATTCCCCATTAATGAACTCTTTTTCTCCAAAATTGTCCATTCATGAAAGATTCAGGTTTATGAGTCAGTGAAGTAGTGACCCTGGTTATCAGCAGATGGTTAGGGAGATGTGGGGGAGTGAAAATAGGGGCATACTTGGGTGTCCATCCACAACAACCGAGGAGGATGAAACATGGGCTAAAACAGTGGGATAGAGACCTTCCTCCAAGTGACCAGAATATGAATCAGATGAAAAGGTAAGTTGAGTGATTAGAATCTAGTCTAGAGGAGGATTGCATTGACACTGTTTCTACCGAGCTCTGTGATAAGAATATTGGGTTGGACAACTTGTAATTTCCCAGGAACACAAGGCAAGGTATAGATCAATGATCAAATGGCTTCGCGAAGGAGAAATCCACACTGCTTATTTTCATGCTTTCATAAAAGAGAAGAGGAATACTATGAAATAAAATATTTCTCTAGAGGATAGAAGGTATACTGATGATAGTGATGTGGTCAAGGAGATGGTACACAAGTTCTTAAAAGACCACATGGTTGGTCCAAGCACTACCATGCCTAATGGCTATCCGGTAGGGGTGAGAAGATCTGGTGGGAGGTTCCTACCCTCGTCTCGGGCTATGAAAATGATGCAATGGAATGGATACCATGGGATGAGGAGGATTATAACGCCATGATGTGGCTCAGCCCAATGAATGATCTAGGCCTCGATAGCTTCCTAGGCTTGATATATAGGGATTCCTAGGATGTTGTAAAATAGGATATCATCAACACAATTCAAGAATTCTTTGGTAGATGAAGATTTCCATGGGTGGAATGTGCTACATTCTTACTGATCATCCATAAGATCAAGGACCCCTCCTCCATTTTCTACTATAGACCGATAATATTATGTAACTTCTATTAAAGTATCTTGGCGATTATTCTCAATGTGAGCCTGTATGAGCTATTGACCTAGTGGATCCTCCTTGAACAAAACAGATATATAAGAGGCTGCTCTATACATGGGAATATAGAGTTATCACTAAAGATTCTAAGGGACATAAATACCAAAACTAATGGCTCCAATAGAGAAATTAAACTAGACAAGAATGAGGTGTACGATCGAGTGGAATGGGGTTCCATTAATAGGGTACTTTCTAGTATATGGTTCTCATTATGGGCATGAAACCTCCTTTTATGATGTTATAGCTCACCATGGATGGTTGTATCCTTCATGGGGAGCACCCATGGATTCATTAATGTGGATCAAGGCCTTCGTAAAGGGGATCCAATCTCTCCATGCATCTTCATCTTGGTTTAGGACACGCTTAGTCACATGATTAGCGTAGGTATATCCAATGGAGCCATTATTCATTATCAAAGGAAACTGAACCTTCCAACAGTCACCCATCTGATGATTTCTGATGAAAAAATAATTAACATAAATTCTAGGAAGAGTTATATGTGGGGTATCAATAGGATTCTGGAGGAGTACTGCCACTAAAGTGGCTAGGTGATCAACAAATGCAAAAGATGCTTCTATATCTCAGACATAAGTTATCTAAAGAGGGTGGTGTATTTGAGTAAAGGGATGGGTCTAAAATGATGATCCTTTCTTATGGAATAACATGGAACTCTTTTATCCCCCAACATGACATGAATACAAGACTTTTATCAGTTGGTGAGTAGGATTGCAGGACATGTGATAAACTGGGAAAAACACTTTCTATCCTTCAGGGTATGGATTTATTTGGTCAAAAACATCCTAATAGAGACCCCAATTCATTCCTTGGCTTCCACTAATTTCCTTAAGGGGGTTATTAAAACCATTGATAAAATTATATCCGAATATATATGGGATGCTTTATTGGAGGGAGGAAGACGATGGATGTCATGGGAGAGGATGACGAGACTAATTCAGGATGGAGGGATCAATGTGAAAATAATAGAAGCATCCATCCAATTTGTTCATGAGAAACATGTGTGGGAGTTTATTGAATAGCTCTCTTTTTGGGGAAAGATCATGGCATGAAGCCTGTGCGGGAATGAGCAACTTGCGTCTTTGCATGGCTCCTCCCTCTGGTCCTCTATTTATGGGCTTCTTCTGATTCTTCAACAAATCTTGAAATGAATAATAGGAGAGGGGAACATCCTATTATGGAAACATAACATAGATATTGATCTGATTGGATTACCATGTTTTCCTTCTCCCACAATTTTCTGTAAAGAGGCGAGCCTTCGTCCTTGCTTCATCAGGTTAGTTCTGGAAAAAAATAGCAAGATCTCTTTTATCTCATTTCCACTAACTCGAAGGCAGACTATCGTGTCTTCACTCCATCATCATCATGGGTTTTCCATTTGAGGGAATTCGGTTTAATCTTCAATACTCAGACTCTATGAGATATATGGGTTGAGGTACAAAATACAATTTCCTAACATGGATAATCGTAAATCACGATATCCCTTTGAATGCCAATGTCAAAAGGTTGTTCATTAGTATGGCTTCTTGCTACCATTTTTTAAGGTGTAAAAGGGAGGGAAGCACGCATCATAATGTTTTCTAAGGTGAATGGTCCAAGGATGTGTGGATCTTCTTTAGTGAGTTTACTGTGTACTTCTCCTAGGACCCTCATGATGCATATTTCTTGGAGTGATGGTTTGAGGGTACTGACAATGCAGGACTGGAAAGAATTGAGAGATCAACAATTTTTAATGTAGGGTGTTGGGTACTATAGAGTGAAAAGAACTGGGCAAGTTATGAGGGGCTCCCTTCGTTAGGGAGATCCATCATTGTGATAACATGGAACCTACTAGATGATTAGGTGACCTTCCTCAAGAATTGGAAAGATGAACCCTCGCTCCAGCATCTACAAGTTCCCAATAAAGAAACTCAAACCCACTAAATGGCTTAGAGTAATTTGGTGTGATTGATCCCTCCCTCAGATGGGTTCAAGATAATCATTGATCGATATTTAATTTTGAGTTTAATACGTCATGGAGGCCTAGTGAGAGACTATAAAGGTAGTTTTGTTTTATATTTCATGGCTCACTATTATAATGGAAATTTTCATCAGGTAGAGGCTAAGGCGGTTCTGACTGGGATCTCCCTTTTTATACAACCTAATATTAGGCTATCCCAGGTGGAAACAGACTCTAAGGTTGTTCATGTCTCCTTTCATAGGAAAGGTCCCACACTATGGCCGATTACCTACGCTTTTAAGAAGTGCCAAGATATCATTAATAACAACATTAAGATGACTCACACATTGTGTGAGGGAAATAAGGTAGTGAACCACCTTCCCTACTAGGATGATCAAACCTTCAAATCCATATTTCTCAATAACTTCTATTTTTGAAAACCTGAGGGGGTGAATCTGATTCGAGGGGATACCCTTGGACTGAAATACTACAAGCCTCCATAGAACTAAGAGCCCAGTAGGGCTTGTACACTTCAAAGGAATAAAAAAAAATAATGATGATGATGATGACTATTAATTCCATAATAATAAAATTTAAAAGAAAATAAATTATGGAATACTATGTAAATAACGTTTTGTTCCAATGACCTCCCCTCTAACACTTCATATAAAAAGTTGCACTTTTTAAAACAAAGTTAAATGACTAAAAATTCAATTTCATGAAATAAAATCCTATTTTATTAGATGATATAAAAGGTTTTATTTTTCTAAACATCTTATTAAAATTATCCTTTTTTTGGGAAAGAAAATTCCTACTACCTAGTTTTTCATAGAATCCATAATGTGATCCTCACTTGGACAACATAGGTCTAGTTTGGGTAGAAAGTATTTCTATAACTGAAACAGGAGAAGTTTGGATTTCCATGTACTATGTGATTGTTCACACACTGAAGGATGGATATCACTCAATTTTGTTTTGTCAAACTAGTAACATAGTGAAAAAAACATCCTTCCTATAGTAGGATATAGATTTCCACTATTTATGATAAAAGGGTGTCAAAACAAAAAAAACCCTTTTTTATAATATTATTTTCACTTTTTTGGACTCCTAAAACACCTATTATATAGTTGGACATATAATTATGGGTATTTTTACTTTATAATATTTATAATTATCTCATATTGTATTCAAAACATACATGTAGATCAACATTTAAGGAAGTTTGATGTTAATATAAATTAATATTATTTTGAATCTAGTAAAACTATTCTTATAAACCCCAATTCACATTTTACCAACCCCCCCACACATATTTTACTTACCCTTTGTCTCCAATAACATTACAAGGATTATTTTTCAAGGATTGTGCATACATATTCGGTGAGCCCTATCTATATGCACAATCACTACACCAAGGTCCTCACACCCATGCCTTTATGATTGAGTCATCACAACAATGCCTATTTTTTCATCAAGCATGTGTACCCATCTTTCCAAAACTATGTCACCAAATTTTACTTTAAATATACCCAATGGTTCATAATTTCTAACCTTTTAGAAGACTATGTTATCTCTATAGGCTTATAAATCCCTAGTCGTCAATTTTAGTATCTAATTCCATATAATTAACTAAATTGAGATTAATACCAATAGAAATTAAAAAAATAGAAATGGTAATTGTGTTTCTTAATAGTTTATTGAAATAAAAAAAAAATTCAAGAAACCATTTCTTCAATAGTTCATAAACACTACTGAGAAGGACTCCTATAGGGAGACACAATTGAGTGTCATTTATCTGAAGGCACTTACGGAGATCCATGGCTAGTAAAGATATTCATCCCCTAAGGTTAATCACATAGAAGAATATTTTTCCTTGGTTTCTCTAGGAACACCACTTTTCCCTAGTCTCATAAGGGTGAATCATATATCATGTTCTCATACCTAGGTGACCATTTTCCCTAGTTCCCATGCCTGAGCACCCATTCTCCCATGACTCCAATAGGGAGCTCCTCTTCACCCAACCTCAATTAGGGTGAGCCTCTTCTATTAGCCTCAACTAGGGAGAACTATTCTCCCATGATGAACTAGTTTAAACCCATATCCTATGAAATCACACTAGGGTTTCCCTTCTCCTAGAGCACCAAACCTATGAAACCCTTAACCCAGAGCCATTCACTAGAGATACCCTTCACCCATTCCATCACAAGTTAGAACCCATTCTCCAAGATCCATCCTATGGTGAAACATAATCCAAAGCACAAAAACTATGTGAACCATTCTCACATGACTCATTCTAGGGTTCCCCACATTCCCCTACTCCAATAACTAGGGTCCCCATTCACATAGGTACACCCTTATGTAAAAATTCACCCAGGTCCCTATGCATGGGATCAAATTATCTCAGGTCCCCATGCCTAGGATTCAATTCACTTAATACCCTTACCAAGTAAACAATCCATATTATAAATTTATTAATTTGGGACACTACATTAATTTTCCTCGTAAATGTTGAGTCAAGATTCTCCTATTAGTTTCCCATAATAGCTCGAGTCAAGATACTTCTCCATGTTTCAAAAAATGCCTCGATTCGATATACCCCTCTAGTCATCCAAAAATAAATTAACCTAGATAAATTTATGAAACCTCTAAAATTTATTTTATATTCTCTAAAATTAATGTTATGTTCAATATTGTGTTTCAAGCACAACACTAACTTTAAATGAACTATGAAAATATATACAAATATTATTATTTAAATGTGATCGCTATAACCTAATTATTGGATTTCTATGTATGAATAAGAGAAACTGCATTATGGTATATATATATATAATGAAAATTTTTGTCAATTTTTTTATTAATTCTTATTAAATAAGAAATCAAATTTAAAATAATATCATATAATAATAAATGATATATTTTTAAAAAACTACATTATATGTATAATATATTTATCATATGAAATTAACATAATTACTATAGAAGAATTATTTTAAAGAAATTTAGTGATAATGATTTTAATAAAATAAATTAACATTTTACTAGAAGTGGTTATTGGATAAGGAAGGAGTATAAATTCATTTTTTACCTAAAAATACATTTTCTTCCAAAATGGGTTTTATTATTTATTGTGCTTGGATATTATGATCTATTTATAACAATTTATAAAATGGAAATTTATAAAATAGACATTATTAAAGGAATAATCATTTGAAAATAATCTTATGATAATTTTTGTTGGAATTTATTAGAAATAATTGGTTTTTATGTTAATATTGAAAAATTATGATTTGGAAACTATTATCACATTTATGACATTAACATGAAATGATATTTTTTTGAAGGTTTGTGAATTTTTTTATAGGATAAATATATATCTATGAAGTAATATATTTAATTTAAAAATATAATTTTTATCTTATAAATCTTTTTTTAAGATTTTATAAATTTAATTAATAATTTTATTCAAATAAATACTGTTTTGGTTCCATTCTTTTAATTGAGTACTTATAAGGTTTTTTTGATTGGTTTTAAAGTAAAACATGTATCCTTTTATTTAAATTAATTTGATAAATTTCATAATAATAATAATAATAATTTATATTGGTATAGAATAATTTATATACTCAAAGAGACATTTTTCTTAAAACTCGTTCCATTGCGATTTATATACTTATAAAGAATTTTTTTACCACTTTTAGAAATTGAATATGGTAAAATTTACTTAATATTTAGAATCAATTAGTTTGTATTTGGTAACATTTTCTATTTCATTATTGTTATTTATAAATAGTAATCTTAGTAAAACATTTTCACTACGATAATGGTTAACAGAGCTAATAAGGGGGTTAAAAATAAGAAATAATGTTTAAAATATAAAAAAATTAAAATTTTATTATATGGGTTTATTTTCACTCATACACATCCTATATTCTTATATATTAATTTTTTTAAGTTTCATTTGATAAATATATATTATATATTTATATTTTAAGTATTTACAAGTGTGTCACTTGCATCATATATAAAAGGGAACCTCCTCTATTAAATTATTCAAACATTTTGAGCCACTAATAATTACCAAGACCTATCCAAATACATATATAACTATTGGAATCATGTCCTATAAGTCCTGATCATCTTGTAAGACCAATCTGAGAAGGAAAAAGGTAAAATCCAAATATAGATATCTGAGGTGGAGGTATAAGTCACATCGAAACTATTTCAAGTTTATATCTTCTTCTACATCGTGAAAATATTTTATAAACAATATAAAATAAATGAATAATAATATTATCTATACTAAAATTTTATTATACTTATGCATCAACTCTTTCTTATCTTTTTTCAATCATATGGTAAATGAAAATATCGCTCATGTGTACATGTGGACTAGCCCCTCCATGATGTTTTGTGTTTTGTTTTCCATCATAGCCTCATAAAGCTAGTTATAAATATGGAATAAATTAATATATAATATTTTTATTAAATTATTTGGATTCTTCAAAGATAGTATATTACTTAAATTATTTTCCTTTTCATTCATTATAAAATGATAATGTCGCTCATGCATAGGTTTGGAATACCACCTTCTTTAAGATATGTGATTCAGTTTTCATTGCCACCTCAGATGGATGGTGATATGGATAGAACTAATAAATAAATTTGGAATGTATAAAATAATTATGATTATTTAATAGTAAAATATTTTATTTCGTTTTTTCTTTCTCATCAAATAAAAAAATTGAAATACAGCTTGTGTGTATGTGAGAACTATCACACCCATGTTTTGATGTATTTCATTTTTCAGGTCCTCCTTCCGTGAATGGTTCTAATTTTTTATAATTTATAAAAAAAATTATTTCTTCATGATTAATATTATTTATATTATGTAACCATGATAGCTTTTACCATATTCATCCTACCAAAGTCTTTTGTAACTTATAAACTAAATATCCACAAAACATTAAACATGAACTTAAACATTTATGAAACTAAATAGTATATGGTAAAAATTAAAATAATAGAATAATAATAATTTAAAAACAAGAAAATTTTTATTAATAAGGAATAAAAATAACATAATTTAATTACATACATGTATATACATTTTAATGAAATAATTTATGAATCAAGGTAAGAGGATCCCTTTTAATAATCTTATTTTAATGTTTTCCTTCCCAGTATTTTTCTCCAATTATATAGTTATTTTACAAGTTTCAAGAATGTTCTTACTTATGATTCAATGGTGTATAATGGTCAATTTTATATTTTTTGACATTATTTACAAATGATTAGAAAATAACATTTTACACATTTTCTTGTATGGGTTATTAAAATTTTAAAACGTAAAAAAATGTTTTTTAACATTTATATCTTTTCCACCCTTTCCCAGCATCATATCTATTATTAATTATCAATATTCCTCCAAACATTAAGACATTTCTTTAAATAATATTATATTATTTATCTTATATAAATTTATAGATTTAATTTTTTTAAGGAAATGAATATTTATTCTAATTTATATAAGATATCTGAAAGTGTTACTACTTATAGGAATGAATTCCAATTGAAAAGAGTTCAGTGGTTAACGTTCAAGATATTTGTGTCTAATTAGTCTTATTTTTCTTTGAAATTTAATTTCAATGACAGGTGATCTGGATATATCTCCCCAATGAATTATATAACGTGATAGAGTTTTTTGATTTTAGGTTACTCCTAAAATATGTGAGACTTATCTAGTTTAGTGATTCTATTATAAGGCATCTTGTATAGGTAAATTTAAGAATAATTTAATAAGTTACCAATCAAATATTCATATAATTGTTTTAAAAAATGATTTTTTTTTCAAAAGTTACAAAAATGTTCTTATTTTTATAAGGAATGTTTATGTCGTTTTTTATAGGTGAAAAAGTTTTTTTAAGGAAAGGTACTCGTGATTTTTCCTGATTTTCCAAGTTACCCCCATGATTATTATTTTTACTTCATGAATTATTATAAAATATTTTTTAAAAATATATAGTAATTCTGGTTTATAATGGATAATTGAGTAAATGTTTAAGCTTATAGTAATTATGAAAAATGTATTCTTTATTAGTGGATAAAGTTATTTTAAAATATTTAGAAAAATCTAAGGGTTAATATTTCATTATGTTAAGATGAATTGTGGTTATTTTGGGATTTGGTTAAGATGTATAAGATAACTAGGCTAATTAAGGGTTTTATAGATTAAGAAATTTACAAGATATAATATTCAAATAATTTAGTTATTCACTCTTATTTACTTATTATTTTATTGATTATTAACTCAAAACTACTTTCATTAAGTTAACATATATTCTTAAGGATGGATGAGAATAAGTAAAACATAAACCTCCTTTCTCTTCCAGAGGATTAACTATCAATAATAATTGAAAAATATTTCTCATATGATCTTTAAACCCTATCTAATATTTAACTAACCTATTACACACTTTATAATTCATACTAAAACTTTTCTATAATTTGATATCACAAAGTAATTTAAGACATATTTGAACATATTTGAAAAAACAATTTTCTCGTCATACACAAATTTGAAAATATCATTTGGTACATTATTATGTGTTTACAATGTATGACTTAAAAAAATAATTCCCAACCCTCTAACTAGATGCAATGGTGATTGATCATCAATCATCTTAATTATTTATCTTGTTATCTTATTTTTATTATTATTATAAACAACAAACCTTATTTGACAAAATAAAGTAAAACCATATCGTACTGTATTATAGAAAATAAGTTTGAGATATTGTGCCATCCATATATATACAAAACACAACATTATTGACAAATTAACTCCCATTGAATATCTATTTAAATAATTATATAATAACCTTTAAGGGATAATGGAATATTAGATACTTGTAAAGGTTTAGTGGAATCCTAAAAATGTATGGAATTTACCTAGTAGATAATGGTATAAATTTTTTGAAATTTGGATTGGAATGGATGGTGACCTATATTTCAAACATATGAGTTATTTTTTTAAAGTAGGAAACATGATTTTATTGATACTGATAAAATTTATGACATAATTCATATTTTTTAGTATAATAATGAAGCATTAGGGATTGGTATAAAAAAATATTAGTTCATGGTTTTTAAAGGAAGATATATGATATAAGTATTTACATACTATGTTTCAAGAGTTATGATGTAGTGGTATCTTATGAATGTTTTGATAAATTTATGGATAACCATAAATTTACATGTATAGATACCCTTTTGAGGATTTAGGTGATTGTTATTTTGAGGTGATTATTGATATTTTAATGGATGTTTATTAGATTTTAAAATATAATTGAGGTTTACATAACATTATTTTATAAAATTTAATTTAGTATGATTGTTATTTGGGAAAGAATGATACTATATTTTGGGTACATAAATTTATGGGTATGGGAATCCTATAATGTAAATACATTCTCTTAAGTTGAGGTAATTATGATTAATAGGGATAAAAGGGTTATTAATTTCTAGGAACATATTTTTTATCCCATATAACACAATCAGATTGAAAAGTAATTTGGTTTCTTAGTGATTAAAATTATTTTTTTCATAAGTTCACTATTTTATTAACATTATATGATCAAAGTAACTGTAATATTACTTTCTAATATGGGATTTTATTTTAGATATAAATATGTAGTTTATTTTTGTAATGATATATGATTTTGTCATAGAATTATGGTTTTTTGGGTTATTTGTAGAAAATATTTTCATATTTTGGATATTATATTATTAGGACATATAAATTTTATAAATATGAATTTATGAATTATTAATTTTGTTTGGAGATAAGTTTTATGTTGATCTTAGAAGAATTTAAAATCCATTCATTATAATTTTTTTGCTTCAATTTTAGTGTGGCATATTTTAATGAGTTCTAAGGTAATTTATTTATCTAATTATTTAAGATTAACATTGGGATTTATTATAGTAGCTTTGGAGATTAACGTAGGATTTCATCATATGTATGTTTATTCATATTAGATTTTATATTTACCTTTTCTAACCATTTTGTATTTTATTAATGGATAGAAATAATATAAACAACTTTCCATATTTTTTTGGATCTTGTGATCTATTGGGTGTTGATTTTAGTGATTCAGGAATGAAACATTCACCATGGTTATGAGATGATGTATAGGTGGAAATTGCTCAAAATTCAATTAAAGGATGAAATTTTTGAAAGAAATCAATTAAGTATATTCCTTCTTATTCTCGGTCTCGATGGAAAAAACAATTCCTCAACATAATAATGAAAAGGATAAATCTATCACGTACTATATGAAAAACATCAATCAATTATTAAGGTATGATTTTGGAATCAAAATCAAAAGTATGAGTCTTTTATTGGTATATACTTCGATTAAGAAATATTTAGTAAATGATAAGTTTCTAGGAATAAACATAGATATTAATTATTTTTTAAGGAAATTTTATAAATTTTTTTCTTTAAAACCATTTTGAGAGACTAAATGGAATTTCTTACCACTTATGTATATTTTTTCCCACCCCGAATTCAATATCTTTATCTTTTTTTGTTTCAATTAATAGGGATCCTTTTAAATTAATGGTGTTTAAATACCTCTTCCACTTATAAGAATTTATTTTGAATATTTTTTAAACCCAAAATTTATTAGACACAACATAAAATTCTAGGGGTCAATTTTCTTTATGTGGGGGAGAATGTAACAGTTCAAGATTTTATATTATATTCCAATAAATTAATACTATTTTTTATATCATGTACCACACATAATACTTAGCATAAATTTAATGTGAAATACTATAGAAATATTATAATTTAAATATGAGCATTATAACCTAGTCATTGGATTGAAATGTATAAATAGAACTTCATTAAGAAATATGTGGAGAATATTTTTACAAAATACAAATGTAATAATTAATTCTTAGTTAATAAGAACTCAAATTTTAAATTTTATCATATAATATTGGTGGATATATTTTTCAGAAAACTAATTTAGTTTCATAAAATAATTATCATATTTAATTTTGTTAATTACTATAGATGAATTATTTTAAGAAAATTAATTGATCAAATCTATAATCAAATAAATTAAAGATTATTTAATAGTGTTTATAAGATAATTAATTAGTTTAAAATCATTTTATACTTCGAAAAAACTGTTTCACCAAAAAAGATTTTATTGCTTTTGTGCACATATATTATAATTAATTTCCTATATGTTTAAAAATTAAATTATTGAAATAGAAATAATTTATTAAATCATTATTTAGAAATAATCTTATGAAAATTGTTCATAGATATTTCATAAATAATTTATTTTTATGTGAATAGGGAAAAATATTTATTTTTATAGTATTATCACTTTTATAAAATTATTAAGATATAAAAAAGGGTTAAATATTAATTAAACCATTATTATATAGAATAAATATATATATTTAAAAATAAATTTAAATAATTTTAAAATATATTGTTGATCCTAGAAATATTTTTATAATATTTTTAAAATTTAAGTAATGTTTTTATTCAAATAAAAAACTATTTTGGTTCCTTAATTTTAATAAAATATTTATTGTATTTATTTATGTTTTGGATTGGTTTATATGTAAAATATTTTTCTTTTTAATTTAAATTAATACAATTAATTCAAAATGAATTAGTATTAGACTTGGTTTTGGAAAAAAAATATTTTTATTGTAAAAAAACGTGTTTCTAAAAGTCATTTTTTGCAGTTTGCATACTTATATGAAAATTAATTTTTACTAATTATAGAAAGTAAATATGGTAAAATTGATTTCATATTTTGAATCAATAGGTTAAAATGTTTCAATAATTTTCATTTTATTTCTGTTCATTTTGAATAGTATCTTTTTTAAAACTTTGTCACCGTGATAATGATTAAGAGAGTTAATGAGGGGGGGGGGTTAAAACTAAGACAGAAAGTTTAAAATATCCTAAAAACTAATGTAGATTTGATTTTATGTGTTTATTTTGACACATAACCAATATATTTTTTAAATAAGTAAATTTTTCTCTACTTTATTTTGATAAATACATATAATATATTTAAAATTTTAATGTATTAAAATATGAACCACACCCTAACTTATAAAAGGGAACCTCATATCCTCACATATTTACACCATCTGATCCACTTATATTGAGAAAAATAAACCCTAATATCATCTCGAATATCCTTAAAACATCCTAGATGTCTTGGTCTTCTCAATATAATAATCACATAATTCAGATGGCGTATTCCAAAAGAACATATCTGAGGTGAAGGTATAAGTCCCAACTAACATATTTTATGTTTATTTCTTATTTTATCCCCATTAAATATGACATATTCACTATAAATTAATTAAATCAGTGTCTTGTACATATTAAAATGTTATTTTGTTGATATAATAAATATTTTTTTTATCTATTTTCCATCCTATGGGAAATAGAAATATTACTCGGGTGTATGTGTGGATTACCACCTCTACAAAGAGATGTGTTTCATTTTGAATCACATACTCACATGGATAGTTATAAAGATATAATTAATGACTATACAAGATTTTTATGACATTATAATGATCATAGAAAGAAATTATTTTACTTACCCTCTTAACCTTTCCATCCATTGGAAGATAATAATGTTGCTCATGCGTACATGTGGAATACAACCTCTACGAAGCGATGTGGTTCATTTTTCATTACCACCTCACATATTTCATTATATGGATGTAAATAATGAATAAAAATAAAATTTATAACATAATTATGATCATGAAAATTGAAATATCAAATAGATTTTTTCTTTTCCATCAAATAAAAAAATTGAAATGTCACTCGTGTGTACGTGTGGGTTACTACCTACATGATGCGACATATTTCCTTTTTCACACGCACCTTCAGTTTTTGGTTATAAAAATGTTTTTAATATATAAAACTATTAATTTTTTCTATATTAATAAATTTTATATGAAGTTACCATTATCCCTTTGACCATATACAACCTATCGAATTATTTTTTGACTTACTAAATAAATTTCCTCAAAAAATCCTATAAGAACTTAATCATTTTAGTGACAAAACAAAACATGGAAAAATTAAATAAATAGAATAATGATAATTTAATTATTATGAAAATGGTTATTAATATGTAATAAAAATAAATTGATTCTTTTATTCATTGGAGAATATGTTAAAACAAAATGAGTTAGGACTCATGGTAAGTGTCTTTCTTTTAAAAATATTGTTCTAATAATTTCACTCAAACTATTTTTCCTCTATAATGAGGTTATTTAAAATCATTAAAGAATGTTATTATTTATTATTAAAAGTTTTATCAAGGAAATTTTATACTATTTTTTTACTTTCTTTATAAGGGATTAAAAAGGAATCGTCTTAACATTTTTATATGGGTTATTTTTTACTTATTACAAAAGTTTAAAGAAGAATGTTTTTTAAAATTAAAATTTGGCCACCCATTCCTATCATCATAAGAATTATTCTTTTTCCACATTACTCTAAAATATAACATGGTTTTTAAAAGTATATTTTATTTCCACTCTTCTTTGGATTTTTAGTTTTAAATGTTTTTTCTAAGGAAAATGATATTTCTTCTCATTTATATAATATATCTGAAATTGTTATTACTTATGGGATGAAATTCCAATTCAAATGACTTTTATGGTCAAATTTGAATTTATATTCATTTTATTCATGTTATGGTCACTTGAAAATTTATATATATAATGGATGATCCGGTTATTGATCTTATGATGTGTGATCCCGATATAGCTCTCTAATGCATTGGGAAACGTGATAGAGTTTACCAGTGACAGGTTACTCCTAAGAGATTTGGGAATTTTCCAGTCAGTTGATTTCCTTGCAAGGGTTATTTTAAGGGTTAATTTTAGGATAATTTCACAAAGTTCTTACATGTTATAATAGTATTGTTTTTATAAGGAAATATTTGGATTTTAAAAGGTAATAAAATGAGTTTATTATTATAAGAAACTTTTATGAACTCATTAAAGGTGAAAGAATTATGTTTCATGGAAATTTACTCATTAGTTTTCATGTTTTTCTAATAAATACCCCTGATTATTATTTTTCATTTATAAATTCTTATGAAATGTTTGTGAAAACTAATGTGAAATTGAGTGTGTTTTCATGGATAAGTAAATGAATGATTTATGACAATGTTATTATGAAAAGGGTGACTATTCTTATGGATTTTATAGTTTAGCGATAAAAGAGAATATTTAATTCTTTTTATATTCCTTACTAGTATTTATTTATCATACAATTTTTTAAAAATAAAAAATAAAAGGCTTATGTATTTGTCCGAATATTAATAAATTCAGAGTTTCATTTATCGGATTTACCTTGAATGAAGAAATTGTGTCTTTAAAAAATCATATTTTTTTTTTAAAAAAAATGGACATTTTGTCGATGTGTTTACATTATAAGGTAATATATTTCCTATTTTTATAAATATTCGTAAATAAAATTGTATTTGGTGCATTTTTGATGAAATATATTACATAATCATTTTATTTATGAAATAGTTATTTCGTACTATTATATACCTTCTAGAGTAAACCCTATATGGCACTCCTACTAGGTGTAACCCCCAACCATTTTTACCATTTCCTAATTTACCAACTAGGTCATGAATGAAATGTAATCGTAGTACATAAGACTCATTATGACACCCTCATGTAAATTTTTTATTTAATATTTTTTTAGGTTAATTTAAGGTTCTAGATGTTTTTGGGATTGTTTTTTGGTTTTTTGGAATTTGTATTCTATCTTATAGTAAGTATGCATGATTTAGTAGAGTCCATGTAGAACCGTAGTCATATTGAAATATTTAGTTCAGTTTATTCTTATATGGTTCAGTGTTCTCAAGTAATTCATTGTTGGTTATAGTCCATTTGAATTCCTATAGAAACCATGTGAGTCCTTTTCATCTTGAAGTGTTTGGGCCTGGCTTGCCGAAGATTAGGAGAAATCGTGAAAGTAACCCTGGACCAATGTTTTAGTTTTTATCATTGAGGCTTTTCTTGATTTGTTAACCATTGGTAATTTTTTTGGAAAACTCATATAGGTTCCCAATTATTTTTTAGTGTAATCCATATTGATGGCAAATGGTTTTCCAAACCTTGAGACCTAACTATGTGAGATTCTCAGTTTCCATTAAAAATTGATATTATTCCTTTTCCCCTTTGAATTAAACCCCCTCTATTCTATTTATCTACCATTTTATTTAGTTTGGGATAGGGTTTAAAAAGGGATATCCCCCCTCTCTAATTCTCAATATTTTTTCGTGACACGATCGATATTAATCATATTTCCTTGAGGTAAGCCACAATTTTGAATTCTTATTCCTTCCTTCCCCTCCTAAAAGTATTCATTCTTGGGTTAATGATTTCACATAAACTGTAGGGGTTTTCATTCATGAAAATAAACATTTAGTGTGGGTATAAATTCTATAATTTTTTTAGGTCTTCTGTGTGGAATATTCTAGCTTAGTTTAGTGTTCAATATCCAAGGTAACACATTTAAGCTTATTTCAAAAAGGTTCAGATAGATTTAAAGTAGTCATGTTGTTGATTTTTTTTAAATAGAATTTAATTTTTTAGTTGAAATTTTTTAAAGAATTACATTGTTAAATTAAACCTAGATATGAAGTTATGGTGGGTTTTATAGGTGTTTTGAATGATTTTTTCACTTGGTATAAAGGTAATGAAGAATGATTTAAAATTTCTAAATTTGTTTTATTGCCACTTATTTTAAGGTGCCCAATGAATTTTTTTTAATGAAATTAAATATAAACGAATTCAACCACATTTTGGAAAAAATAAGTTTTAGATTTAAAGAATTAATTGAAAAAGGGAGGAAATTATTGGGTTTATCAAAAGGTTCTAATAAAAGGTTCTTTTTTGTTTTATAATGGGTTGTCATTTATAATGGTTTTATGTGTGTATTTTTCAAAATTTATGCATAATTTTGTTTAATATAGATTATAAAACAATGGAAAATTGAATAACATTCTGAACAATTTTTAAAAAGAGAAAAGCATAGAACTTTTGACTGTGTTTCTCATGAAATGTGTGTAACTATAAATTAATCCCCATGCAATGTTTCTTGATTTCTATTATTTTACCGAAGGTTTATTTTTATATTTTTTATTATGTAGATTGTCCCTGAAAGGTGTTGTTCCTTTCATGGGTGTAGGATGTTCGATGAGGGTAATTTTAAATGGTTTATAATTATTACATATATTTGATTGATTCATCACATTCATTGATGTATTTCTTGAGAATCCTATACAGAAATATTGATGGTTTGGATGTAGGCTAATCTTTTTTTTGTGGTATCACTAGCTAGTTCCCTGGGAGAGTTGCAACCTCTTTATGTTTTTCCTTGTACTCAATAACCTAGAAGATCAACTAAATAGAAATGGTCAGGAATCAATATGGTTCCATAGATATAGTAATCTAAGGAAAAAAAGTAATGTGTAATTCTTGATAGAGCCAATGGTGTTTAGTATTGTGCTTAAATACTTTTTAGAATGATTTAGGGGAACCCTTTTCATAGTTCATTTTTTGTTCTGAATCCTTGATTTACTTCATGGAACCTTCACTTGATTGTTTATTAGGTTATGAATTATTGATATTTTGGTACCTATTTGTATTTTTTATTCCTTCTTAGTTATGTTTTAGAGTGATTTCCAATTATTTTTAAATATTTGGGAATGAATAATTTTAAAATGAAAGTGTTATTGTTTCAAAAAAATGTGTTCAAGAAATGCATTGAAAAAGGAAATTAGTTTTGGATTATTTTCATAAATTTGTCAAAGAATCCTCTTTCAGTGATTTAAAAATGATTTTATGAAAGGGTTATATTTATTCCATTCTCTTTATAATAAAGTGAATTTTTTTTAAAAATTTATTATAGCATGATATTTTGTTTCACTATTCCCCCATGTGAAAACCCAATTTTACATTTATAATTCAAACTGAAATTACTGAACTTTTTTTGAAAGTAAATGGCCCAAAATATTTGATGAAATTGAATTGACCATATTTAGATCAAATATTTTATACACCATTGGGTGTATGTAGTTCTTTAGGTTTTCTTTCAGTTTCACCAGTTTAGTTACTTCTGAAGTTTTTATCTGGTCGGAAAATTGACAATTGGTTTGGGAAATGGTGATTGATCATGGTTCACATAGAGATGGTTGACAGTGGCATAGGTTTGTTTTTTTTATTTTAGGATTATAATGCAATGGACATGTTATACTAGTTTCATTCTTGTATTTTATCTATATGTTAATGTTATTTTTTCTTTATGTTTATTTTATGAATTGATTCAGTGTATGAGTTACTTTAGTTTTTTATATCACGATATGCTCAAATTTTCTCATTTTATTATCCCTTCACATGTTCATTTCTCATGTTTGTATTTATAATGTATGGTTGGTCCATGTTGTATTATTAGTTGTTTATGATTTTTATTTATATTTTTTGTAATGGTGGAACTATTCCTAAAGTGTTTGTTATTGTTACACCGAAACTAGTCATCAGTCCATGGTTATCAGAATTCCCTTTGGATGATGTGGTAAATTGAGTCGAGTGATGTGTCAGGTCTGCCCATATTGGTTTATTATAAAAAAAAATTAGATCCTAGGTTTTTTCAAATACACAGGTTCTTAAATATCCCTCTTAATATATATGTAGTCGGGTAGTGTGGAAATATGGATTACAGTACATGATTGGTAGTTTTGTGGAGAGTCTCAGAAGCTCTTTGTTGCCATAATCCTATAGATTCCATGGGTGTTTAGTTGTTTTATCTTGAATTCATGTTTTTTTCAATTATTTTTTATGTATTTTGAGCTATTACGATGGTATTTTGACCCTAATTTAGTATTCTAGTGATTTTGGAGGCCTCCGTGAGCCATTGGGGTGAACATAGACTAAGACATTATGTTTTACAATTAGTTCGCATGGTATTGAAACGTTTTAAGAATCTCTGTAGTTGGTTTTGTGAACTATTTCAGAGGTTGTTCCATGGTTGGTGAATTTGTATCCAACCCATGCATCATATCCATGAAATGCCCTATTTTTCCGACATTTTTGTTGATTTTTATCCCTTGTTTCATGCATTGACTCCACTGGTGATTTCCATTGGTGTGAAGATAATATTTAAATTTTTTAGAGTGAATTAACATTTTTTGATGAAGATTTGAATGGTGTTTTCACCATATTATTTGGAGAAATATTTTGAAAAATTTAATTTATATTGTTCAAAATTTATTATAGATACGGAAGTTTTTTGATGTGCATGATATATTTTTAAAATGAGTATTTTCACTATATTATTTTATTTGGAAGAGTTGTTTTGAATTTAAATTAAGGGTTTTAAGACAAATTATTTATAATAAAAACCCATGTGTTATGGGAAATGTTTTAGAGTGAAAGCATTACTAATTTTAATTTTTTTAAATGAGATTGATTTATTTTTTATAATTAAAAAATAAATTAAAATTGGTATAATTGGTTTGTAGTGAAAGTAGGTTTTTATAAAATTGATTGGGTAAAATAATGGAGATTCATGAGAAGTTTGGTTTTTATAATAGAAGTCATTAAAATGTTTTCAAAATAAAATTGAATTTTATGAATTTAAAATGGATTTTTATTTTAAATAAGTTGACTTTTTAGAAATCACAATTGTGATTTTTAGAATTAATTTTTTAACCTCCATTAAAAATATTTTGAATTATGATTTTTTTTGTTAAAAGAGAATGGACGTTTCTAGCAATGTTATGTTGTGTGTTTTTCTTTGGTGACTAGTTTATTTGGAATATTCACTTCATGAATTATTAATTTTTGACATAGTGAGTGAAGAATGAATTTGTTTGATTTATTTTTTATTATTCGTTGTTCTATCTCCTAGAAATTTATTGAGTTAAAAAGAACATATATCTTATAAATAAGTCACATGGTGAATCATCTTTTAGTATAAGTGAAACTATTAAAGTTTCTATCTCTGAAATAACTATGAATATTTTGGTGGATATAGAATCTGATTTTTTGGACTTCTTCAGTCCCTATACTCCCTTATATGTTGAACAAGGTCCTATCGAGGTTATAAAATATATAAATAATATTTAGAATATAGTGAGATAAATTCAATGAAGTAGTCTTGTGTAATTTATTATTTTAGGGATTTATTTACATTATGTTATAATATATTAAGATTGTTAAATTTATTTCTTTTGGATTTGTGCCTTAATATTATCTTTGTTTCACATTTTTATGTGTTTGTTGGGATTTTTCTTATAACTTGGTGTTTATATCATTTCATAGATTTGTGTGTAACTCTTACTCAGATTGATTTTTCATGGTTATGTCATGGAAAGGAATTTTGGGTGTGGTTTGGGTAATGATTATGTATATGACACTAGTTGAAGTTATGCACCAATAAGTATTGGTTTGGATCATAATAGGTTTTACTGTAAGATAGTGATCTGAGTATCATGTCCTAGGTTACCACTTCTAGTTTCTTTGTATCCCAAGGTTAGATTATATGTCATTATTTGTTGAGTCCTTTTTATTGTTAGGGTATCCTTTCCCTTTTTTTGATTAGGGATGTAAAGAATTAGGTTGAGCTTGCTTTATAGTTGTTTGGATGTTCTTGGCGGTGTGATTACTTTAAAGATATTACATCAATTCTCAAATTATTATTGTGGTTGTGAAGTATTGTTGGTTCCAGTAGGTTCTTGATGATGTTTTGTACTTGGGAGTGTTATCCCATTTTTTTCAACATTCGATTAATTCAAAATGTTGGGGTGATTTATATCAGGTCTCCATTTTCTTATATCCTTAATTTTTGTTAGTTGTGATTCAGATAGTTCTTGGAGATAGTTATTTATGTATGAGAATTTTTTTTATTGTTTTAATTATTTGTTTTTGTATGGTGTTTTCATGTCTTATGCAACTTCTGAGCATTTACCCAGTCCTTCCACCTCTTATGTGGATGAAGAGGTTATAAATTCTTCTTTGCTTCTATTTTTCCATTAATTTTAGGATCATAAAGTGGAATTGTGGGGAGAGTTGTGACACTAATGTTTCAACACTACCTATTATTTTATATTATTTTGGTACAAATTACATTTTTGGAGGATTCAATTTTTATTTTTCAATTTCTATAATTTTCCTTCTATTACATGGCTATGTAGAGACTGCGTGGAACCTCAGAAATATAAAAATTTCTAGTTAATTTGTTCTTGAATGGTTTAATATTCACAGGTAGCACACAGTTGAGTCCAAAGCATGAAAATTTCAATTGAAACCATGTAAATCATTTTTTGATAAGAGTGTTGGTACATAGTTTGAAATCAACTAAGATAAATGTAATGAGTGATCATGCATTGGTGTTGTAGTTGATAATAGTGGGGTTTTTATTGGTAGGTTCACAGTTACATAATCATGAAGCCAAACTTTGTGGGTTCTCATGGATTTTTCAAAGTGAGATTGATGGTCGGAACATAGTTTACAAAATTCTATTAACTATCCTTTTGGGAATCTGATTATTCATAAAAAGTTATATTGTTCTTTTACCTCTTCAAATTAAACCCCATATCACCCTATTCCTCTCCCATTAAATATTTCTAGGGCTAGGGCGTAATAAGGGAGATCCTTCCCTCATATATTCTCTATTTATTTTATTACACCATCTATTTCAAGAGTATTTACTTAGAATAATCCATAATATTCACTTGTTCTTTCATCCTTCCTCCTACACCCATTCCATCTTCATTTAGTTATCTCTCATGAACCCTAGGGGACTTCATATATGAGAATAGGGTTTGGGTGGTTTCTAATTAAAGGTTTGGTAGTTAGAACTTGTGGAGGGAATGTTTTTGTTTTCTTGAGCGTTCACCAATGAAGATGAGTGATTCTGTATTGTTGTAATAATGTTATGCTCAATTTAAGGTAGGTTTTTTTGTGTGTTTTATAACACCCCATACATTTTATGGTATGTTGGTCTTAAATAATTTCAATTTATAGCCTATATTTCTTGAAGAACTGAGTCAATGTGAAAAAAATTTGTTATTTATAGGATATATTCATAACCTATCCATTAAAATTAAATTTTCCACTTATGTGTTTTCAATTTCTACAAACGGACATACATGGATGTGATTAGGGTGATATTTGGAGTCTGATAGAATCAACATAATTTTTGGTGAATAGTAACCAACCCTTTTGAATAGAAACTGACCCTGATATAGTAACTTACCCTTATGAATAGTAATATGACTGTTATGAATGGTAACCATACCCATGAAAGTGTAACTAAAATTTAGGTACCTCAAAAATGAAGATGAATATTTTAAGTGTTGGCATTTTTTTATTAAATGGTGAATTTAATTAAAATATGAAATTCTCATGTTTAGAAAATTATTTTTCAAAATGGTGTTCATTTTTTGGATTTTACACATCGAAAAATTGTCACGGTGAATTTTTGATATTTTTTAAGAATTTATTTGTATTTTTGTGAATAGTAAAATACATTAATTTATTGTATAAATACATTTTAATTTAAATTAACTATTCCTAATATAATGAGTGATGTAAGCACCAAAATCTAGAAATCATATGAACTTTTAACCATTCTTAGTCATAGAATACTCACTATTTATTATCATGTGAAGAAATAATACATTAATGATTATACTATTAAGAAAACCCTCCTCTCGTCCACTATATAAACCACCTCTCACCCCCTCTTCCTCCCACACCACTCAAGCTTTGAGCCATGACTAAGCTCTTCCAAATACATTTCCCAAGCCCCCCCTACGTCTTAGACATTCTGTTCTCACAAAAAGTCAAAAATATCCTGGAGGATATTATCAAGGAGGAGTACTCAAGAGGTGATCCTCTCTTCACTTTTCTTTCAAATTCTTTTACAAGTTACATTTTTTTCACTCTTCTCACCACATCACATCCAAATTACATGATAAATAAATTACCTTACATGGAATGAAATATTATTATGCTAATTTATTATTTCATCATCATCTCTCTTATCCCCCACCTATTACACTAAAAATGAAAATACCGTTCGAGATGTGTTTATTTATCACAATCACGGATGGAAAATTTTTAATATATATTACTATCTTCTATACATGTCATGAATTAGTTTTTATGGATAAACATGATCAAAATATATATTTTTTATTTAATACAATGTTTTATAATCCTTACACACTTGTAATATAAAATAATAATATAAAACAAGTTCATTAGGCACAAAACCGCCAAGTTATTCCAAACATTTGTAATTAACTTTTAACTCATGAGTCATCCTAATGGTATATAATAAAAAATAATTAAAAGATTATTTATATATTTATGATTTCACTAATAATATATATTAATGATTCTGGATGTTTAACCACATTTCAAACGAAGTTCCATTCATAAATACAAGTAAACAAATCATCAGGACCAAGGAAGAAAATTCTTCCAAAACAATAAAACTGAACCTCTTAAACCCATAAAAAAGGAAATGAATGAAAATAATATGATTATGATAAATTAATTTCATATAGAAGAGTTTATTTACTTTTTAATTAATGAAACTATATTTTATTATTCATCTCTTTAAGATCAAACGAAGAACACATTCGAGCATAAGGTAAGGGATCCACTCTCTCACTTTTATTCAAGAACCCCCCTATGTTGTGTCCTTTTATTTTTAATTCCTAATGATGGGGTATGATTTCACACCTCCCCCATACTTCTATTATGATATATAAATGATGGTATGCCCATTTACCTCTCATTAAGCCCTCACATTCACACTCATTACAATACCAAAATGTTCGTAAGGGGTTTCTTATCTAATTTTAAATTTTTGTGAGATTTCCATTGTTTACCATATATTTCATGAATATGGTGTATTGTGTACCAAAATTAGATATAAATTATCAGGAATCTATTTATATTCATGTTATTCTATGATTAATTTTGTGGTTATTAATTTTTGGACATACGACTCGATTGATTACAACTTGGTAAGGGACTTTCTCTCAATTTACATTTCAATGAGACTTACTTGTATTGTGCACCTAATTTTTCTCATGTGGTGTATCAAATTCCCATTTGAGATCATTTTTCATTTTAAATTATAAATATACTATATATCCATATTTTGGTTTCATGGATATGATTATTTTCTTAATTCTTATACACTTTTACATATAGTGTTTATTTGGAATGTTGTTTTAACTAAGGAAATATTGATGAATTTGTGTTCTTTACTCTATATAGATATTGATAAGGCATATTTTACATGTATTAAATCTATTTATAAATAATTCTTTGGACTTTCAATGATGAGTGGGGCCCTTATATCCCCTCGATGCATCTACATGACACCTATGAAAAATCTATTGGCAATAAACCCTTTGAGTTTGTTTCCAAAAATCACATGGGTTTCTACCCACAGACATAAAATGTTTCAATGGTATAGTGGAATCATGTTCCAGATACATGAATTCCACTTAATAATAATATCTCTCTATTAATTTTGAGTTATTACTATCCATTATGTTTTCACTGTGTCAAAATCTACGGATGGAGTTTCATTCTCAGTTTATTAATGGTGTTTGTTTTTCATTTATTCACCATGTAATTTTGATTATGCCAATTTGTTTATGACTTAGTTATTTTTGATTCATGATTATGCTATTTATAACCCTTACTAAGCATTTTTTCTATCCCCTTACATTTTTTACCTTTAACAGGTTATGAGGAGGAGACCATTTATTCAGCTCTAATGGATGAAATTTACTTGTTTTTGTTATGTGTTGTATTTTGTTACCTATCCCAATATAATATGATTTACATGTATGTATCTAGTTTGTTAAATATGAATAATCTGATTTTAAATTTGGGATTTAATTCCTTTTAATCATGTAATTGTAATAAGTAATGCACCGGCTCCGAGATTCTAGGGTTAGGGTCTTATAGTTGGTATTAGTGGAATTTTAGTTGTATAGTTGGAAAATAGATTAGAAAAGGTAGATTAGGGAACAAATAACTAAGGTAGTATTTGGGGATAAACATATATTAATTTTATATAATTTTGGTAAAGAATATATTATATGAAAATTTCTTGAAAATACATCTCTCTCTGGATACAAACAAGTAGAGGAGTCTCTTGCACAGATATACCTAGGATTGAGAACTTCGACAAGGAGTTTCAGCCTTGACTTGGGGTATCCTAGTGCACCAAAATGGGCCTTTATGCACTCTTGTTTTGAAACTCCTAGGGTGTGTACTTAGTATAATTCACATTTTCTTTACAAGCCATTATGAAGGATTTTAATGTAAATGTTTCCTTAGAGAAACCCTATTTACGAGATTAGCTATGCAAAGAAATTCAATTTCTACTAAGTACTTTTCTAGTCGAGATTATAATGTATGATTCATTAAGAAATATAGTGTACTCCATTATTTATAAATGGAACCTAATGGAAGAAGGGGAATAAATACTCATGGACAGTGTAGGGATTTCCCCACTATGCAGGTCTACAACAGTTAATGGTGGAGTGGATAAAATCATGACCATATTTGGAAAACATACTCAGGTTATGACAAATAACCATTCTACACATGTGTTGGATAGTTTTATATGGCATAAGACCCCATCTTTTTTTGGGACTAATAATCCAATGGTAGATGAGTAGTTGATCAAGTCCCTTGAAATGATAATCATGACATTAAGATGAAATGAAAATAAAAAGGTAGTGTTGGAAGTATATTGTCTCAAAGGCAATGCTAATAAATGGTGGTCCTTCATCCAAAATACCATGGTGGATGAATAAATAGATGATATCTAATGGAGGAATTTTAAGGAAATATTATTCTTCAAATATTTCCCTCATGAGAAACTAACTGAAATAAAGAGTAATTTTTTTTGTCTTAATTCAAAGGGATGAAGAAAGTGTTGTATAGTATGAGGTTTCCTTCACAAGACTAGCCTGGTATATCATAGATTACATACATAACTTGGAATACAAGATTGATCATTTCGTTAAAGGTCTTAAGCCATTTATTATAAGGGAAATATCTTCTCAATCATTCTCAACATACAGTGAAATTGTATTAAGTTCCATCAAAATAGAAAAGAAATTTTCTAGATCAAATTTTTTCAAAGGAAACCAAGATAAGAAGTAGTACTCTGATAACCATGGAATGTGAAACACCAAATAAGAACAAGGGAATGATGTAATTCTTATTATGTGAGAACTGTGGAAGGAATCATCTTAAGAAATCCATGAAAGGCATGGGAGTCTATTATAAGTGTGGAGAAAAGGGTCATAAATATAATGAATAAAAGAAGAATAAAAAATTAAATGGTTTTCAATGATACTATTTTAGAGATATGGGATACTATGAAAATGAGTGTCCTATGCTCCATGTAAACTTGCCTCAGAAAAGGCCATGAGCCTAAGGGAAGCCTAATGCCATTAGAACAATGGAGGATCAAGTTTCTAATGGTCTGGTGGAAGGTACTTAAATTGTTTCCTCAAATATAGACATTGAATTATTTGATTCCAGATCATTGAATTAATTAATATATTCCTAGTTTCCATAAAAATTAGATATGTCTAATTGGATTTAATAAAGGGGTTGTCAGTCAAAACTATTCAAGGATGTATCATTACAACAAAAGCATGTCGATCAGTTCCCCCATGACACATAAATGTTCTTTATTTGATAACCTTATCATCATACCAATGGTTTAATTTGAAATAATTATTGTTATAAATTGGCTATCAAATTATGATGTGAAGATCTATTGATAGAAGTAGTAAGTTTAAATTTTTAAAATGGTGTATAATCCCTTATCTTTTGAGAAGAAACATCACCATCTGATTCTTATCTAGATCAACCCCTAGTAGCTCTATTGTATGAGATTCTTGGAGATTAAGAGAGCACAATATAAATGGGTGAGGAAATAAATATTTAAATTGAATATGTATATATTGTGCAAGATTAAAATGATGTATATTTAGAGGATTTACCTGGACATCCTCTAGAGCGGGAAGATGAGTTCACTATTGATTTAATTCCTAGTACAAGACCTATATCAAAGACTCCTTATTGAATAGCCACTATTTAATTAGTAGATCTAAGGAACCAACTATAGGAACTAAGGTTCAAATGATTTATTCAACCTAGTGTTCCTCTATGGGGAGCCTCTGTTGTCTTTGTCAAGAAGAAAGATGGATCTATGAGGTTATGGATTAATTAAAGGTAAATCTATGCTATTACAATAGAGAATATGTATCTTATTCCATGAATTGATGATTTATTTGATCAACTTCATTGAGACCAATATTGTTTGAATATTGAACTTTCATCTTGATATCATCAGCTACATGTGAGGAATGAAGATATTATAAAGGCAACATTTCTAATCAAGTATGGGCATTACAAGTTTACATTAATGTCATTTGGACTGACTAATGCACCATCGGTTTTCAAGGATCTAATTAATAGAGTTTTTGAGGAATATCTTGATTAATTTTTGTGGTATTTATCCATCATATACTAGTATAATCCAAAAGAAACAAAGACCATGAGAATCACGAGCTAATTATTCAAAAAAATCTTTGAAGTAAGGAATTATATGAGAAGTTTAGCAATTGTAAATTTTGGATTCAATCATTTTCTTTTCTTATTCATATTGTCTCTAAGAATGGAATAATTATGGATTCTAAGAATAAAAAGGAAATACAAGAATTTCCCATGCCAACAAACATAAATGAGGTACATAGTTTTAAAGTCTTAGCAGGTTACAATCAGTGTTTCATTCAGTATTTTTTCTGAATGGATAACCAACTAACAAATATCACACGTAAATGGGTTAAGTTTGTATGGAATAAATAATGTTCACAATTATTTGAATAATTAAAAAGAATATTTTTCAATGCTCCTATTTTGACTCTTCCATCTGGAAATGATGGATTTTTGATATACAATGATGCATCAAATAATGGATTGGGTTGCGTCCTTATGAAAAATGATAAATTTATTGCTTATGCACAAAGGTAGTTTAAGACTCCTGAGAAAAATTACCAAACATATGATCTTAAGTTAAAAATCATAATATTTTATCTATAAATATGGAGAAATTAACTCTAAAGTAAAGGATTGGAGATATATACAGATCATAAGAGTTTGAAATACATTTTTACATTAAAAGGAACTCAACATGAGGCAAAGTTGATGGATAGAGATACTCAATGATTATGATTTTTCAATACACTACCTCCTAAGAAAGGAAAATAAGGTTGAAGATGCATTAATTTGGAAAGATCATGGACTTCTGACCTAAATTAGGATTGATAGAGATCCAATATTTATGGATCTACTATAGATGGATATGAGAATTTTTAACGAAGGAGTAACATCTTTGAATTTTCAAATTATTGCTAAACAATAATTACTAAAGAAGATAAAAATCTCTTTATCTGATAATGTAAATCTAGACTAGAAAATTAATTTTCTTAAAGATTGGAGATTGGTAGACATTTTGTATTAGGAAGGAGTTCTGAAAATTGGGAAGAGGTTATGTGTCCATCAATACTTGAGCTAAAAAGGGAACTATTAGATGATTCTCATAGCTCAATTTTTTCTATACACCCTGATAGCACAAATATGTATAGATATATAAAGATACATTTTTTGTGGGATAACATGATGCAAGAAATTTTCTTATTATGTGTTAAGGTTTCTGTTTTTTCAATAGGTGATAGTAAAGATAGAACATCCTAGAGGGGTGACGTAACCTCTACCAATTACTATGTTGAAGTGGGATGACATTATGATGGTTTTTTCATAGGAATAATAAGGAAATCAAGAAGGAATGATGCAATATGGGTAATTTCTTATCATCTCAAAAAATCAACACATTTCCTTACTATGAGAGAGGATTTACCACTTGAGCTCTTGGAAAGAATTTTTATTAATGAAGTTGTAAGACTTCATGGTTCACCACTATCAATAGTGTTCGATCAAGATCCCCAGTTTACATCAAAATTATAAAAAATTTTCTAGAAGGATTTGGATAATGAGCTTCATATGAGTAATTCTTATCACCCATAAACCATTAGATAGCCTGAAAGTACTATTAAAACACTAGAAGACATGTTGAGATCATGATCTCTTGACATTCATCGTATGTGTGATAAATAATTTCCTTTGGTGAAAATTTTCTTCAATAATAGTTTCCATTACAACATTCAAATGGTTCCATGTAAAGCATTATATGGTAAGAGGTGTTGAACTATAACTTGTTGGGATAATGTTACAAAGAGGAAACTTATAGGCCCATAACTTAATGAAGAGAAAAATACAAAGGTAATTAATATTCAGACCAATATTAAATAATCCCAAAATAGGTAAAAGAGTTATGCTAAAAAATAGAGAAAGGATTTTAATTTCATGTAGGAGATCATGTCTTTCAAAAATTACCTCCAATGAAGGGTGTATTAGGGATCTATAAGAAAGGGAAACTGGACCCCAGGTACATCAGACCATTTAAAATTCTACAAGGATCAGATATGTAGATTACCATTTAGAAATTCCAAAATGTCTCTCCAATTTTAATAATTTTTTCCTTATGTTGTTTTTAAATTAATACATGATAGAACCAATGCATGTACTCCCCTATGAATAAATAGAACTGGAACCAGGGAGTGGGTATTGAGAAATCATAAAACTTTTATTGTAAAGGTTATTTATAGAAACCATAAAATGGAGGAAGAAACTTGGGAACCTGAGAATACTATGATTAAGAATCACCCACATCTTTTTGAAGGGAATTATACTTGAAAAATTTTGAGGGTGAAATTTCTGAAGTTGGGAATAATATAACGCCCCAAAAATTTTATCGTATGTTTATCTTAAATAATTTCAATTCATAGCCCATATTGCATGAAGCACTGATTATCTAGGGAAAAAATTGGTTATTTATAGGATATATTTATAACCTAGCGATTAAAATTAAATTTTCCACTTATGTGTTTTGAATTTCAAAAAACGGACATGCACAGTTGTCATCAGGGTGATATTTGGAGTCTGATAGAATCAACATAATTTTTGGGGAATAGTAACCTACCCTTCTAAATTGTAACTTTCCCTTATAAATATTAACTTACCCTTGGGAATAGTACTATGACTATTATGATTTATAATCGCACCCATGAATGTGTGAATAGAATTTAGGCATTTTAAAAATGAAGATGAATATTTTAAGTGTTGGTATTTTTCGGTTAATTGATGAATTTAATTAAAAATTAAAATTCACATATTTGGAAAATTATTTTTAAATAATGGAGTTCATTTTTATATTCTTACTGTCAAAAAATGGTTAGGGTGAATTTTTTAGATTTTTCGGAAGTACTTGAATTTTTTGTGAATAATAAAATACATTAATTTACCTTATAAATTCATTATAATTTAAATTAACTATTACTATAATAATGAGAGATGTAAACACCCAAATCTTGAACTCAAATTACTTATTACTATTCTAGATCATAGAACACTCACTATTTCTTATCTTGTGACGAAATAATAAATTAATGATTATATTATTAAAAACACCCTCCTCCCCTCCACTATATAAACCACCCTCACCCCCTCTTCCCCCCACAAAAATCAAGATTTGATCCTTGCCTAAGCTTTTAAAATTAAACTTCACAAGACCTATCCCAACATCTGATATCTCTGGTTCTCACCAAAAGGAAAAAAGGCAGTAAGATGATTATCCAGGTTGTGTACTCAAGAGGTGATCCTCGCTTCCCTTTTCTTTCAAATTCTTTTACAACTTCCAGTTTTTTTTTGCTCTCTCCTCACCTCCCCACATCCAAACTCTATGAAACTTATAGTAACTTATATAGACTGTAATTTTATTATGATCAAGTAATATTTCGGAATCATCTCTCTTTTCCACCACCTCTTACAATAAAAATGAAAATGTCATCTAATATGTGTTAATTTATCACATTCAAGGACGATGAGTTTTCATTTCGAATTACTCTCTTGAAGTCTGGTCATGAAATATTTTTAATGGTTGAAATAGATCAAAATATATGTATTTTACCTTATTCAATGTTATTTAATACATAGAAAAAAATAATATAAAATAATAAATCCAGACATGTTCATTATGCACAAAATCACCAAGTTACTCCAAGAATTTGTAATTAACTTTTAACTAATGATTCATCCTCATGGTATAAAATAAAAAATAATTATAATTTATTTTATATCTCTATAATATCACTGATAATATATATAAGAAATTATATATTTTTACCACATTTCTAATGATCTTCCATTCCTAAATACAAGTTAATCGATTAGGAAAACAAAGGAAGAAACTGCTTCCAAAACAATAAAATTGATCCTCATAAACCAATCCAAAAGGAAATTAATGAACCTAATAAGATTATAATAAATCAATTAAATGTAGAATATGTTATGGAATTATTAATAAAAGAAGCTAAATTTGATTATTTAGTTCTTTAAGATCAAATGAAGAACACTTTCGAGCATATGGTAAGGGATCCTCTCTCTCACTTTTATAAAAGTATCTCCACTGCGTTTTGTCCATTTATTTTTTAATTACTAATGATGGGGTATGTTTTTTATCCTCACCCATACATCCATTATGATATATAAATGATTTTATACCCCTTTACCTCTCATCAATTCCTCACAAGAACACTCCTTTCCATACCAAAATGTGTGTAAGGGGGTTCTTATCTCACTTTTAATTCCTTGATATTTCCAGTATTCACCAATTATTTCTTGAATATGGTGTATTGTGTACAAAAATTTGATATTTATTAACATTATTATATTTATATTCATAATATTATATGATTAATTTGGTGTTTATTTATTTTTGTTCGTATGACTCATTTGATTACAACGTGGTAATGAACTTTGTCTCAATTTCCATTTCATTGAGATATACATTGTATTTTGAACCTAATATTTCATATGTGGTGTATCCAATTATTATTTGAGATTGTTTTTCATTTAAAATTGTAAATATATTATACATCTATATTCTGGTTTTATGGATCTGATTATTTTATTAAGTCGTATACCCTTTTAAATACGGTGTTTACTTGGAATATGGTTTTAAATATAGAAATATTGATGATTTTGTGTTCTCTACTCTATAAAGATATTAAAAATGAATATTGTACTTGTATAAAATATATTTATAGAGAATTATTTGGACATTCAGTGATGTTTTGTCCCTGATATAGCCCATTGATCCATTGACCACTCTCATGTGAAAAATCAGTTGGCGACAAAACCTTCAACTTTTTTTCAAAACATTAGATAGGTTTCTACCCACACACATAAACCATTTCGATTTTATAGTGGTATAATGTTCTAGATAAATATTTTAAATTTAATAAGAACATATATTTATTCATTTTATGTTATTAATATCTATAAGGTTTTCACTATAACAAAATCTATGGATGTAATTTCATTCTCAGTTTATTAATGGCTTGTGTTTTTCATTTATTCACCATACCATTTTGACTATGACAATTTGTTTATCTTTTTGTTATTGTTGATTCATTATTTTTCTATTTGTAACCCTTAAAGGGAATTTGATCTCACCCCATTCATTTTATTACCTTGAACAGGTTAAGAGGAGGAGACTATTTATTGGGTTCTCATGGATGCAGTTTATTAGATTTTGTTATGTATTGTATTTTTTCACCATTCACAATGTAATATGAGTTACATTTATGTATCTAGTTTCTTAAAGATTACTAAAATGATAAATATTTTGGGATTTCATTCCTTTTAATAATTCCTATGTAATAACTAATGCACTATCTCTAGGCTTCTAGGGTCGGGGTGTTACATGTTTTCTTTAAATGGAATATCTTTAAATTATTTATATTTTTCAATGACCTTTTTGGTTAAATTAATCCTATATATGTCTCTTTTGGTGGATTTTATAAGTGTTTTAAGGATATTTTCTCTCACTATAAAGGATTTGAGGGGCTATTTAAAAGTTTTTAAATTATTCTCTTATCATTTTGGGTTTTTATAGAACCTAATGGACTTTTTTAATATCATTTCAATATTTAAAAATATTTGTTCCCTTTAGGGTCATGTTAAAGGGAAGGGCTGATTTAATATAATAGTTTGAAAAGCAATGAAATTGTTAGATTTCTCAAATGTTCTAAATAAAAAAAAATATTTTAAACTTTGTATTATTTTTAGAATTTTTTATGTGTGTATTTTTTATGATTTATCCTTAAAAAACAATTTGAAGATGGATTTTAAGATATAGGGAAATCATTTGACATTATGAGCCAGTTTTGAAAAAGTCCTGGTTGGAAATTTTGAATGAATTTTTCATGAAATTTTTGTGAACATTTTTTAATCTACTTACATTGTTTCTTTATGTAGATTATGGTCGCCAAGGTGGAAATTATATTTTTTTGGATGTACATAGATAAAGAAATGGGTTTTTATTTTGAGTTTATATAGGAGAGATGATGGTTATTTTAAATTATTTACACTCCTTCCATATATTTGTTTAATTTCTCAACAAAATTGATATATTTCATGGGATTCATATATAGAAAAGTAAAATTCATTGATTAGTTTTATGATATCCCAGTGTATGCTCAGTAACTAGTTCATTAGGAGAGTTTTTCCCTGCTGTGTGTTTTCTTTATACTCTATGACCTAAAAAAGGTGTCTAATGGGAATGTTCTTGTTTCATTAGTGGTCCTATATTGAGTAATATCAGGAAAGTATGTAATATTTCACACATTTTAGAAATAAGGTAGGTTCCCATGATGTGTGGATCCTTTTTATTATGATTCAATGGATTCCATTTTATGCTTCATTTGTGTCCCATAACTTTTATTTATTTCATCAAACCTTAACCTATTTGATTATTTCTATACACAATATAAATTTCATGGTTCATTTTTATTTTTTTATTCCTTATTAGTAACATTTTTATGGTGGTTTTGAATTTAATTTATAAAATGGTTTGAAAAAATAATATTAAATGGAAGGTATTGTGTTTTATAAAAAGTTGATCGAGTATTTTTTTAAAATATGAAATGGATTTTGGATTGTATTTTTAAAATTTAATAAAGAATATGATCATAATTATTTAAATGATTTTCTATGAAAATTTTGGGGTTCCACCCTTCACTTTTTATAAAAGTGGGACATTTTATAAAAGTGATTGTAAAATCATATATGGTTTTATTGCACCCACATGTGTATAAACTATTTTCTATTTATAATTCAAAATATCATTGATTTAATGTATTTTTAATGGAAATGTGACAAACTCATTGATGAAATCTTATTGTGCATGTTTATCTCACACCCTACACACACCATTTAGTGTACGCAGTCCTTCATGTTTTCTTTCAAGTTCACTAAATTATTATGATCGAGAGTTTTGTTCAGGTTGGACAATTGACTATTAGTTCAGGTCATGATGAGTGTCCATGGGTGACCTAGAACTGGTTGATAACAGCTAAGTCTTATTTATTTTTTTCGGATACAATTGCAATAAGTTTTCAGGCCCTATTTCATTCCATGATTTATTTTTATATGTGATTATTCTTATTTCACCATGTTCAGTTTTTTATTGATGATTTTTATAAGTTAATTTAATTTTTGATGTCATATTATGCTTAGATTTGGTCATTTTATTATTCGTTGAATTTTTTTTATTATGTGTGGATATCTAATGTATATATGGGTCATATTGGAACCTTATAGGTTTATATTATTCATTTATGTTATTGTTTAAGTGTGAAAACATTCCCAAAGTGTATTTTTTTATACACAAGCACTGGTTTCTTGCCCATTGGGATTAAGAATTCCCTTTGGGACCTATGATGGATCGGTTTGGGTGATATTCCTAGTTAATATAGTTTGGGTTTTTACACCC
This sequence comes from Viscum album, assembly GCA_963277665.1. NCBI lineage: Eukaryota > Viridiplantae > Streptophyta > Magnoliopsida > Santalales > Viscaceae > Viscum > Viscum album. Next base: position 233,877,538 of record OY728119.1, read on the forward strand.
ATTAAATATCTTATCATTTTTTATTTCATAACACAAGACTCCATAAAATAATATGTTAAACCATATGAACTGGTCATGACAAATGACCTTAAACTATGCAACTCAAACTCTAGGGGATTTCATTCACGTAATTTAGGATATGTAGGAAGATACTTTGATATTCAATCTCGATAAAATTAATTATTTAATTTCTCTAATGTGACATGCGTAAGATGGCAAAAATATCCTAAAAATATTTATTTTATATTATCCTAATGGTTTATTTATATGCCTTGAGACAAGATAATCCCATTGGTTTCCTGCTAATTGGGCCTCCTCCTAGGTGTAATCTCTAACTATTCCAATTTTACTTATTTTTCTAGATACCAATATATAGGAGGTTGACATTCATATATGGACCTCCTACTTAGTATAAGACATAACCAAATCTAGATCCTTCTTATAGATGAGCATGAGAGACCAATGTGATGATAATGGTATCACCTAATCTATTATCAAGTGATAATTTGGAGGCAATCACAATCAACCTCTACTAGATGATATGATTTGGACCACCTATGTAATGATCATATGATCTATTTATGTTTATGATAATAAATTTAATCATACTTATCTAGGGATGAGCCATGGATACCTCTAGTGAGGATCCTGCGATACCTATGGTGATGTGATAGGGATGCCTCTAGTGATGAGACAATGATGCATCTAGTAATGATCCAGGGATGCCCCATCTTTACTCAGGTGAACAAAATGATATTTACCTCATATCAAAACATTAGGAATAAATTATCCTCTTACTAGGTGTAATCACCAACGATACCTTTTTTTATCTAGTAACCAACATATATGATAATCGAAAAGGATTTTCCCATAAGTAATTAATGCACCGACTATCATTAGGAAACATTTTCCTAGTATTTAACTCTTTATGACTTTAAAATACATGGAAAAGGTCATGGTTTGTTAACTATGAAAGGAACCGTGTTGGTCCATACCACATAACCTTAAAAGGTATGACATTCCCTATTAAACAGTGTCAATCCACATTTGTTCTGATTCCCTTTATAAGGATATGTTAAAAACCCCCTTTTACAGTCTTTATTCCATCACCCTAAAACCCCACTACCTTCCTGGATGGGAATAAATTATAGTGTTCTCTACTACACGAACTTGAAGCATAGAATCACAAAATTAAAAAATATTCAGAGCATTTAATGGATATAGTTATTAAAATTGATGCATTGTTTCAATAATATTGTTGGAACAGGGGTAACCAGTATCACATTGGTATTTGGGAAGTATTTATGAATATATATTAAATATATAATAAAGTCTCAACGTACAAAATAACTCCCCAAAAAGTGTGTGATAATCCAAACCTTTCAACAAAAATGCATCCAAGGTGTCACTAGAAATGTTCTAATGATCACTTATCTTTGCAAATCAGGCCCACATCGACTAAAAAGGTCACAATCCATGAATATGTTGAAAATAAAATGGTATACCCAATGTGAATCCTTTAACTATGAAACCAATTGATCAACTATGCCCTTTTACTTGTGATTTTGTATTAATGGTTTTATTATTTGTATTCCCTTTATAGGAAATTTAGTTATCCCCAAAATCCAGATGGAATCACTAAATACACCAATGATGTAACACCCCATGCTTCCACGATACGTTTCCTTTCGAATAATGTAATAGCATGCATTGTAAGCAACATTGAGACTCTAACACACCGTGACCAATCAAACTAGCTGTTATGAATAGAAATACCCACTTTTTAAAATATTATAAATTTTATCCTTAAATATGGACTTTATTTTTGGATTTGGAATATCGAAATTATCTTAGGGTGAATCTTTGGTATTTTTCTGAAAACATTCAATTTTTTATGAATAGTGAAAATACTAAATATTAATTAAAAACAAATTTTTTAATTGAAATAATGTATAGTGTTAAATTTTACATTTGAATAGTTTTTATTTATCATTAGATTATATTTTTTATCATTTAATATAATTTAAGTCATTTAATGTAATCTCACGATTAAACTGGACATAAACAATTGTCAAACATTTGGTATTTATTATTTCATAAAAACACGCTTTTTGTTTTGATAATGGGGAATAATTTTAAATTAATTTCCTCCACTTTTGTGTTATGAATTTGGAAAAAATGGATTCCATTTTTGGAATAAGGAGATCCAAATTGTGTAAATAGGTAAATTTTATTTTTATACTTTAGGAATATTTACATCAGAAAATGTTTTATTTACTATGGTTAATGGGGTAAATCCAGTAAATAAGGTTATTAAATAATACTATAATAACATTAAATTATCCTAACACATGTCCTAACCCTATTGGTGGATACATGTCTGACCATGTACATCCTTGTGTTGATTTGGTGACCCAATAGATCCACTTATAAGTGATATTGACACTTTATATTAATTAAGTTAAAGTAAATTCAAAAATGACAGAACCATATATCTTGTAATAAAACAAATTTTACACAGGGTTCTATATGTTATCTCTTCAACTATAAATATTAATTAGAAATCTAAAACGATTTAACATATAATGGTATGTTATTTATAATTTTTGGACATTTAATAATTAAATTTTTTTATGACACAATGATGATGCGGTATTTTCCTTAATAATGAAGAATCAAATAAATGGTATTATAGAAGTTAAAATAAATATAATTTGAATGTTTTGTTTCTATCCAAGAATTTTCTAGGTTAATGTTACATTTTATTATTGAGTAAATGAATTTTTTTAAGTAATAATTCTGTTAAGAATTTAACAAAAACAAAATATCAAATAGTGTCAAAATTGACATAAAATTGTTTTTAAAACAAATATTATATTATTAATTAATATTATATTCCTAAAAATCTACAGTGCTGCCAAAAGACTTATATAATGATAGGTGTCTCATTAAAGAACCCCTTTTTGTTATATTGGATGTTTATAGTAAGTTTATTAACCATATAAAATAAATATTCAATTAGACATGATAAATGTCAAACTTTATAACTAATAGTTAAATCTAAAAGATAAGGTTATTATAGTGAAAAAAACCTATATAAAACCTATTTTTTGAGAGGTTTTAAACCCATTCCCACCTTATCATTTAAATAATTTATTTTGGAGCCATTATAAACCAAAAATTATTTAATAAAAAAATAATATTTCAATCCTTTCCTAAGGTGCCCATCACCCCTCTAATAACAGGGCACTTCCAGTTCTCTCAAATTGACACCTTCAAAGCCATTTTGTTAAGCCAAAACCTTCCCAAATATCCTCCAAAATATCCTCCCTTCATCATAAAGGCCTTAATTTTTTCATAAAGCCAACATAAGAAGCCCTTTTGATCAAATCAAAAGGAAGAACCTGAAAAAGAGGTAAATATTTCATCATCTCTTTCAAGTTCTTTTCTTCTACCACTTCTTCTTTATTTATTGTTTCCATTATAAAATAATAAATCCAGTATATTATATATAATTTTATGTTATTATAAAAATGGTACAACCATATTAATTATACTATCCATCCAATAAATGACATTGTCACCATACGTGCATATGTACGGATTACTGTCTCCACATCGTGGTGTGGTTTGTTATTCAATTACTTCATCATTTGGATGGGTATAATAATGAGTATAAATTATTTAAATAATTAATATATCATGATAATGATTCTTTTTATATGATATACCATCCAATTATATATTTTTTTAAAATTAAAAGAATGATATTGTCGCTCGCGCGTACGTACGGATTACCGTCTCCACGAACGCGATGAGATTCATTCCCCATCGTATCCATTCAAGAATAATTTTTATTTAATGATTAAAAACAATTTTTAAAGACTTAATATCATTATTAATATGAATAAGATACATCCTATCTATAATAAACAATACATATGTAACAAATCATATAATGGAGAACGAAACAGTTAACACCTGAAACGATGATACTACTAAAATTTCATTATCAAAGCAATATTAGAAGATCATATATGAAATAATATTAATGTATATGATTATTTTATAATTTAAAAATTATTATTTCACCATTATACAAGAGGTTAAATGACCATCGACCAAGGACAAGTACAAAGTAAGGGGTTTCTTATCTCACTTTTAATTTCATGAGATTTCCATTGTTCGCCACAAATTTATTTCATGTGGTGTATTATGTACTGAAATTTGATATATATTATCATGATAATTTTTATATTCATGTTATTTTGTTAATCCTTTGGAAGTTATTAACATTTTTTCAAATGACTCGATTGATTACAACGTGGTAAGGGGTTTTCATATAACTCCATATTCCTGTGAGATTCATGGTATGTTGACACTATTTCCTTTTTTGTGGTGTATGTACCACCCATAATTGTATTATTTGTGTAATATAATTTAATTTATGTGTATTTACATCTTAATTTTATGATATTTATTTAATGGGTTGTATGTTTCGTAATATACCATATTGGTACTGGAACCTTTTAACCCAATTTCCATTCCTTGGGTTAATATTCCAATTCTTAATTATGTAATTCTATGATTAGGTGGGGAATAAATATTTATTTATTTATGTTGTAATTTTCACTTCCCTTAGTGTGGATATACTTTTTATACACATAATCACTCCATTGATAAATTCTGAAGTCATTGATATGAACTTGATAAGAGTAATTTTAACTCAATCTCCATTTATTGAGTTAAACATCCAATTTATTGGTGTTTTTTATAAGAATATGTGTGAATATCCTCTGATTGATTTAAACTGAATATCCAATCATATTGAGTGTATTTATATTTTTTACACATAATTATGTCATTCAATTATCCTTAACCTAAGTATACGGTCTTTATAAGATATTTCATCTCAATGTACATTCCATTGAAACTTCGTTGTTTTTATAAAACAATTAAATTTAATATGGTGTATATAATTTACATTGACATAGTATATAATGAATCCATTTATTCTAATGATATTATAATGTTTTTATTACCTCAATTATTTTTATTCAAGTGTCTCTATTTTGGTTAGGAACTCAAACTAAAATATAATTTTAAATAATTTAAAGATTTATTATTCTAAATCTTTTACATTAATGTCCATGTTATAAAAAAAGGTTTTAAGGATTTATTTATATAGAAATTAATGTTTTAAAATGAAAATTACTTTTAAAAGTTTCAAAGTGGTATGGTACACTTTTATTCAAAAATCTATTTTAAATGGATTCTTAAAAAATAGTGATACTTTTAAATGTTTTCAAGAAAAAGGATGATATTTCTCTCAAATAGTTTTGATGATTATTTTAAACAATGTCAATATCCTTAATTATTCTCTATTAAAATTGATCAATTATAATAAAATCTTCCATATTGTATTTAGTGGGTTATGTTTGACTGTGGATGTGATATTTTTATACCGTTCATGCTTTGTTGTTAAAATATTGACATTTCATATGCTAGTTTTGATACAAACGTTCAGATTATGTTTCAACCTTTTCATTTTATGAATGAATGGGACTTAGTAAGTGACAGTTGGATACCTCTATAGCTCTCGATGCATCGGTATGTCTCATGAGACAAACTAGTGTCCTGGAACAAGGCCTCGACAAAATCTTATTTGTAGTCTTGGCACGAGGCGTTGACTATGTGGTTATAATGTCTGACATTATGAATTTCATCATTATGAGATTAGCTATTGATATTTCATGTTATTATTTGACTAGTAGAACACCCATGACTATCTTTTATTATGGAGTTATTTACTCAGCTTATATTCCTGCCATTAAGTGCTCATGTTTATTATTCATTAAGGCATGTGTTTTCAAATATTCACCATGATTAATATTTATGTTATCTTACACTATATTTCTTACCTTCACTGAGCATTTGAGCTCACACATTTCTTATGTTTCATTTTACCAGGATATGAAGGAGTTAGTTACGAGTGACTTGTTGGAATAATCTAGGAGGCCTGGATGTTTCTAATGGAATAAATTAGTGTTGTTTTTTTTTTCAAGTTCTAATGTTGAACTTATATATGTATCTTGATTCCAAGAATACTAAAATAATTTGTTATTCAGGACATGATTCCTTTTAATCATTAAAATGTATTAAAATAATGCACCATCCAATGGGTAACTCTGGTCAGGGCGTTACAGTTATTATTAGAGGAAGTTTAGTATGAACCTTGGAAATTAGATTTAGATAAATTCTGATTATAGCACATTACCCTAAGAAATACTTTGAAGGTTATTATATAATAACTTCCTAGAAATTTGGTAATGTATAGATTTTGTGTATTTTCAAAGCAATACATCCCTTTCTGGATTCGAGCCGTTAGAGGCAGCTCTAGAACAGATGTACCTAGGAGTGAAAACTCTGACAAAGAGTTTCAGGCTTGACTCAGGGTATCCTCGTACACGACAATGGGCCTTACGGCACTCTTGGTTTTGAAAATCCTGGGGGATATAATTAGGATAATCTACATTTTCATTAAAAAACAATTTGAATGATTTTAATATAAGATGAGAATAAATTACATTGGTTAATCCTAAGAGGTTTCAAATTGAAAATATGGTGTCCTGATATTTTCTAAATGATTTTATTACTATTGTTACTCACACAATTCTTTCTTGTTTTAGTTAATGGATGGATTCCATGGAAGTCATAGTAACTTTGAGCATGATGTATAAGGTGGAACAATGGTGGAAAGAAGAAACAAAATGGAATGTTCCTAGGCGTAAAAGATATCGTGTTCATGCCAAATCAGTTTTCCAGAAATATGATCAACAACATATATATTAACCAACTCCTGGACTCAAAAAAGAAAAGAAATGTGGTGAATGATAAGAGATCCAGCTGTGGCGACCCTGGAAAAATAAATCCTCAATTTCCATCATGTAGGAAATGTGGATGGAGGCTCCCAGGAAAGTGTCTCAATGGAACAAAGAAATACTTTACATGTGGGAAATAAGGACATAAAGTAAATAATTTCTAAGGGAAAATGAAGAGTACTATAAAAGAAAATAAAAATGGTCCCAAGAATCCGTTTACAATCATTAGCCGTAAATGTAGGGGACCATGACATTACCCGAGGGATTTCCCTATTCTATCGGATATTTTCTTGGTCAGAGAATATGCTATGTGGAAATAAATTGTTAGAGATATGTTTAAAATTATTAGTGCTCTTATTTGATGGGATTGCATTGGAATAATATTAACTTGTATTTGTAACACTACCGTTTTTCATTTGAAAATGATATTTGAGGAATAATTATCTTTTCTCTTGTAGATTTAGTTATAAATAACCATTTGGTTTTATATGATCACTGATTTTGAGAGAATTACAAGTTATTATATTTTTGGATAAATATGAAAGGTATTAGATAACATTTTTGGTTAAATTATTTTATAGTTATTTTGAGGAATTTATTTAATCTTGGTAAGGTTATAATATATAGTTTTTGAAAAAGTACAACACACAGATAGTGTGACAACCCGTCATGTCAGACAAAGCTATGGGAATCAAACCCACAACCAGAGTGAGATTGGGATTTATTACCTACCAATGGACTATGTGAAGTCCCGGGTTAGTATGACTAATTATTTTTAGTTAAATGATTTTATTGATCAATAATAAGTTGATTTGGGATCTTATGTCTTATCAAATGTATACCCTTAGTAAAGGAAAATGATGTGGTGATTAAGTGATAAATTATATTTTTGAAGACATTTCCTCTGTTAGGAACACTATATGTCAAAGGAAAATAGAATACTATGGGATTTCATTTGAAGATTAATTGTGGATTTTTATCTATGTTTGTATTGTGGATTTATAGTGATTTGGGTTATTTATGGAAATGATTAACCTATAATAGAGAATATGTGATTAAGTTAATTACTTTTAAGTATGTGACATTAAGAGTAGTCAGTGTCATTTGGAGATACAATTTAACATGGAATACTACATAACCAAATTCTTATATGTTTTGGGTTTCAATATTAGTTTGGATTATATTGATGGATTTTAAGGAAAATTGTTTATTGAATGGTTTTTATTTAACTTTGCGGTATTGTTGGTTTAATTTTAGAAATTAAGATTAGTGTTTCTTTCTAAAAAGGTTTATCCTTTTAGGGGATCATCTGATCTTTTACAAACCATTTTTATTTTGATCAATCTGTAAAGACAAGGTAAATATATATTTTATCCTTTGTGGATCATGTTATTCTCTTTAGGTAGATTCTAGAACTTCTGGTGTGACCAAGTCATATTGAATACTCATCGTTTAAATAAATTATTTAGTGGTAGAAATTTATTAAATAATGAAACTATACATAAAAAGTAAGTATATCTATTTATGTTCTTAGTCAATCTAATAAATAAATTCCTCATCTATATGAAATGTAACTTAAAACGAAAAAACATTGTCCGTTTACTTTTCCTACTGGTAAACTAAAGACTTGTTGTCCCATAAAACTATTGTGGTTTTATTATTATTAAATTTATCATGATCATGTTTTCTATCCCTCTCCATTAAAACTTAACACTTAGTTTGTCTTCCATATCCATGTTTTCCTACATGGAATCCTATTATGGGTTATCTTGGAAAACCTTTGTACTTCTCCTTCTTTCTTCTAAAGTGGTAGTTTTATTGACACTTTTTCCGATATGGGACTTTCAATTTTGTTCCCAAGCCCAATTTTAAAAATTGTGAGGAAGAAATTTCCAAAAATGTGGAATAATGTAACACCCCAAGCTTCTATGGTATGTTTCCCTTTGAATAATGGAATAGCTTGCATTGTACGCAACTTCGAGATTCTAACACACTACGACCAATCAAACTAGCCGTTATGAATATTATTACCCACTTTATGAAATTTTATAAATTTTATCCTTCAAAATGGACATCATTTTTAATTCATAATATCAAAATTATCTTAGACTGATTTTTTTGAATTTTTCTGAAAACATTCAATTTTTGAAGAATAGTGAAAATACTAAATTTTAATTAAAAACAAAATTTTTAATAGAAATAGTTTATAGTGTTAAATTATATATTTTAATGGGTTTTATGTATCATAAGATTACATTTTTATCATTTAATATAATTTGAGTCATTGGATTTAATATCACTATAAAACTTGACATAAACAAGTGTCAAACTTTTGATAGTTATTATTTCATAAAACTATGATTTTTTTTAGAACGAGAATTAATTTAAAATTAATCTCTTACACTTATATGTTTTGAATTTGGGAAAATAGATTCCATATTTGGAATTAATAAATCCAAATTGTGTAAATAGGTAACTTTTATTTTTATACTTTAGGAATATTTACTTCATTAAATATTTTATTTTCAGTGGTTAAAGGGGTAAATATAGTAAATAAGTTTAAAAAATAATACTATAATAATATTAAATTACCCTAACACGTGTGATAAACTTATTGGCGGATACATTTCCGACCATTGGAATCATGTGGTTAATTTTGGAACCCGATAAGCCACTTGTAAGTGATAATGACACTTTATATTAATTATGTTAAAGTAAATACAAAAATGACATAAGCATATATCTATTAGTAAAACAATTTTTACATATGGTTATATATGTTATCTCTTAAAGTATAAATATTAATTAGAAAGATGAAACTATTTTCTACATAATGGTATTTTATTTATAATTTTTTGACAATGAATAATTAAATTTATTTAGGACATAATGATGACGCAGTATTTTCCTTATTAATGAAATAATCAAATAAATGGTATTATAGATGTTAAAATAAATATAATTTGAATTTTTTGATTCCATACAAAAATTTCTAAGTTAATTTTATATGTTAGTATTTATTAAATTATTTTTTTTGAATTCATAATTTTTTTATGAATTTAACAAAAACAAAATTTCAAATAGTGTCAAAATTGACATAAAAGCATTTTTAAACAATCTATTATAATATTAATTGATATTCAATTCATAAAATTATAAGGTTAGGCCAGAAGACATATATAATGGTAGGTGTATCATTAATTAACCACTTGTGGTTATCTTGTAAGTATATAGTATGTTTATTAACCATATAATTTAAAAATTCAAAGAGACATGGTAAATGTCAAACTATTTAATTAAGAGTTAAATCTAAATTATAAAATTAATATAGTGACCGAAACCTATCTAAAACCTATTGGATGAAAGGTTTTTAACCCATACCCACCTTAATCTTTAAATAATTCATTTTTTTTGCAATTATAAACTGAAAATGATTTTATTATAAAATAAAAGTTCAATCTTTTCCTAAGGGGCCCCTCACCCCTCTTATAAAAGGGCAATTCCCCTTCTCTCAAATTAAATCCTTAAAATCCATTTTGCACAAAAGAAACCTCCCAAAGTATCCTCAAATATTTCTTCCCTTAATCATAGTGGCATTTATTTATTCATAAAGCCAACATAAAGAACCCTTTTGATCAAATCTAAAGGAAGAACCCGAAAAAGAGGTAAATATTTCATCATCTCTTCCAAGTTCTTTTCTTCTTCCACTTATTACTTATTTGTTGTTTCCAATATAAAATAATAAATCCAGTATATTTTATATAAAATTATGTTATTATAAAAATGTTACAATCATATTCTTTATTCTACCCATCCTATAAATGACAATGTCACCATACGTGCGTACGTATAGATTACCGTCTCCACGTCGTGGTGTGGTTTGTTATTCAAATACGTCATCATTTGGATGGATATAATAATGAGTAAAAATGATTTAAATAATAAATAGAACATGAAAATGACTATTTTTATTTTATATACCATCCAATTATATATGATTTTAATATCAAAATAATGATATTGTCGCTCGCGCGTAGGTATGGATTACCGTCTCCACAAACATGATGAGATTCATTCCCCATCGTATCTATTCAAGACTAATTTTCATTTGATGATTAGAAATAAATTTTAAAGACATTATATCATTATTAATATGAATAATATAAATCCTATCCATAACAAACAATACATACATAACAAATCATATAATGGAAAATGAATCAGTTAACACCCGAAACGATGATACTACTGAAATATCATTAACAAAGAAATAATAGAAGATCATATATGATATAATATTAATGTATATGATTATTTAATAATTTAATAATAATTATTTCACCATTATACATGAGGTTAACCTACCCTCGACCAAGGAAAAGTACAAAGTAAGGGGTTTCTTATCTCACTTTTAATTTCATGAGATTTCCATTGTTCGCCACAAATTTATTAGATGTGGTGTATTGTGTTCTAACATTTGATATATATTATCATGATCCATTTTATATTCATGTTTATCTTTCAAATCCATTGGTAGTTATTAAAATATTGTCAAACGACATGATTGATTACTACTTGGTAAGGGATTTTCATCCCACTCTTTATTCCTGTGAGATTCATGCTATATTGCCACTATTTCCTTTTCTGTGGTGTATGTACTTCCCATAATTGTATTATTTGTGTAATAAACATTAATTAATGTGTATTTACATCTTCATTTTATGATAATTATTTCATGGGTTGTATGTTTCATAAGTTTCCAAATCGGCACGAGAACCTTTTAACCCAATTTCCATTCCTTGGGTTAATATTGTAATTCTTAATTATGTAATGATATGATTATGTGTGGAATAAAAATTTATTTATGTTTTAATTTGAACTCCCCTTTGGGTGGATATAATTTTGATACACATAATAACTCCATTTATAAATTCTCATGTCATCGATATGAATTTGATAAGAGTAATTTTAACTCAATCTCCATTTATTGAGTTAAACATCCAATTCATTGGTGTTGTTTTTAGAAGAATATTTGTGAATGTATTCTGATTTATTTACACTGAATATCCAATCATATTGAGTGTATTTATATTTTCACACATAATTATGTGGTTTATTTATCCTTAACCTAAGGATACGATCTTTATAAGAGATTTCATCTCAATTTACATTCCAGTGAGACTTCATTGTTGTTATACGCCAATTCACTTTTATATGGTGTATATAATGTACTTTGAAATAGTATATCATGACTCCATTTATTCTCATGATATTATAATGTTTTTATTACCTCAATTATTTGTATTCAAATTTCTCTCTTTTGGTTACAAACTCTAACTAAAATATCATTTTAAATGTTTTAAAGTTTTATTATTCTAAATATTTCTCATTAATGTCCATGTTTTAAAAATGGTTTTAAGGATTTATTTATATGAACATTGAAGTTTTAAAATTAAAAGTACTTTTAAAAGTTTCTAATATGTATGGGACACTTTGATTCAAAAATCTATTTTAAATGGAATCTTAATAAATAGTGAGGCTTTTAAATGTTTTCATGAAAAGGAGGATATTTCTCTCAAATAGTTTTTATGATTATTTGAATCTATGTCAATATCCTTCATTATTATCTATTGAAGTTGATCTATTATAATATAATCTTCAATATTGTATTTAATTTGTTATGTTCTACTATGGATGTGCTATTTTTATAGCATTCATGGTTTGTGGTTAAAATATTGACATTTTGTATGATAGTTTTAATACGAATGTTCAGATTATGTTTCAACCTTTTTATATGAGGAATGCATTGGACTTAGTAAGTGACAGGTGGAGCCTGATATAGCTCCTTGATGCATCGATAGGTCTCAGGAGACAAACTAGTGTCTTAGCACAAGGCCTTAAAAAAATCTTATTTGTAGTCTGGGCACAAGGCCTTGACTATATGGTTATGAGTTCTGGAATTTTTCATTCCATCATTATGAGATTAGCTATTGATATTTCATGTGGTTATTCGACTAGTAGAACACCCATGACTATGTTTTATTAGGGAATTATTTACTCAGCTCATATTCCTTCTATAAAGTTCCCATGTTTTTTATTCGTTAAGGCATGTGTTTTCAATTATTCACCATGATTAATATTTATGTTAACATCTGTTGTATTGCTTACCCTTACTGAGCATTTGAACTCACCCCTTTCTTATGTTTCATTTTCCCAGGATATGAAGGAGTTAGTTTTGAGTGACTTACAGACATAATCTAAGAGGCTTGTATGTTTCTAATGGAATAAATTGGTGTTTTTTCTTTTCAAGTTGTAATGTTGAACTTATGTATGATTCTTATTTCCAAGACTAATAAACTGATCGGTCCTTCGAGACTTTATTCCTTGTAATCATGCCAATGTCTTAACATAATACACCATCCTATGGGTAAATTGGGTCGGGGCATTACACATGAGTTCTATGCTCATGAAAAAAGGTGGTGATTCCCATAGGAAACCTTTAGCCACTACTCACAACCATCGGGTCCACTATACAAATGCCACAACATCTCAAGAGACCATGGACTAGTGGTCTTGTTATACACTATCAGTAACCCACTACCCCAAACACCTAATGGTGAATTATATGTTATAGAATTATCATATCCAATGAATCTATCGTAAGTTTATAGTAATCTCATGAGATCTTATATATGATTAATTACCATGGGACATCTTATCAACCATGTTCATCCCTTTGAAGTACCCTGGTGAATTCTAAGAGTCTGAAACCATATAAAAACATATATAGGATGTTATTCATTGAAACAAGTGAACTTCTTATCAAAAACAAAAATAAAAAAATAATGAACTTTGGGAAATAAGAAGTTTTGTTTTCACCCTCAATATGAAAATATAGACAAAACCTAACCTCAAAATTAGGAATAAAAAAAATTAATCATCCAAAAATGAAAAACATATCAGGTACTTCATCTATTTATTAAAAAATAACATGATAATGTTTCCATAAATCAATAATTATAATTAACCAGGGTATAATGATCATCCAAATTACTACCCTTATCATAGTGTGTCAGGTAACATGGTCCATGAATGCTTCATCTGCAAGGATCTATGGAAAAGAATTATGAATTATGGTCATGTATTATTGGAAAATTTTAATGTGTCTCTGACATATGTTTAATACATTATCCGCAAATAAAAAGAACAATTAAGAGAAGACTCATATGGAATGATGAGTTAAATTGATGAATGGATCCTAGATGAACTATTAAATCATGTACATTTCTTAATTAGGGAAGGGATAAATCAACCAGTCATGATCCAAATTCCCTATGAACCTTTTAATGAATCACCTTTAACCTCTTGATCTATGATGATCCTTTGTAATTAGTGAAATAAATACAATTAGGAGGGATTCCCATGGATTTAAAAATTATCCTAGAATTATATTGACTTCACACCCCCATCATAGGAATATCTATCACTATACCACTAAATAGTCCAATGGGAACTATCCCATAAAATAGTCAAATGGGAACTGATCCACCATATGAGAGAATATTTTAAGAAGGATGTTTTGTTCACCTCTATCAATGTCATGAAATTAATAGGAAAATTCAAGGGGAATGAAGATATTTTTTAATAGGAACCCGTATTCTCATCAATATTCAGTCATCTAGATTTGAATAATTATCATCTATTTCAGATGAGTACACTCTTGATTTAGATGATCATACTGGCATATAATTATCTGAGGCTAAATAAATTTTTAAATAACATACCCCAAAAATTGGTGAGGAATTTATTGGTGGTACACAAACAGTACCTGATTGTGGTGTCTCTATCCCTATTGACACCCCATAAAGAAACATTTATAGAGAATCATCCAGATATTAGTGGTCAATTTAGTCACTAGGTCCATAGTCGGAAACCCATCATTATCCACTAGTCAATCCATTGTGAAATGGAAGAGTTTCTTTATGTATTATTTCTATCATACCCTAAAGCTAACAAAGCTATATCTAATGAAGAAAATATTGATCTGGTATAGTGGGAAAATGAGAATCTTCAGAACATGATTATGGAGTTACTTCTTGTATTTTTTTATCCATACTGTAATACAAACATCCTATAGTAGAGTTCCGCCCAAAAGTAATGTAACCCCTCCCAAAGGGATGAGGGAATGTTTATACTTTTACCACTTAATGGAGAAAATATTTGACATTATAAAACCTTAGTAATTTTAAAATATTCTATAACATGGTCAATTGTCTCTAGTTCATGGGTGGAACCATCAATATTCCAGTTGTAAAAAGATTAAAAATTAGACCATATATGGATAGAGATCAAGGCCCTACATCCTTGATCCACAATTAATTAATGTTTCCATGACAATATAGGCATATGTTTCACACAGCGGAAGTAGTGTTATCATCAATGTCATAATGATCGGGAAAGAAACGTATATTTCTTCCACCTAGAGAACGTTCTTGGGTATTTTTCCTTTCCCATGAAGAATAATTTGATCAATATCCCAAGGATCGGGATAAGGAGACAAAACTAGGTAAATTTGAGAAGTGCTTCATCATTAAATATTGTATTTAAAATAAGATAAATGAGGGGATATTACAGCCATGTATGCATAAATATACCTAGAAAATGGTTAATTATCCCTAAAACTATTCTAATATAAAAAATCCCCTATTTTCAATAGTTTAATCTAATTGTTTGGGCCCTCCCCAATAGTCCGGGTTTCCCTTTATGTGTTCTATACTGAGAGAAAATCATTTCATATTGTTTATAAGATAGATCAGAAAAAAATCTCATATATGAACATCTATATCATATGAACTTTAACTAAATATAATTTTATTATGTGATTCATGATGTTATACTACACGGAATATGGTTCATCCTAGAATACCGTAAAATTATTCAAGTTGTATTATACTATCGGTACTATAAATATTTAATTTTAAGATGCATTTAAATATTCAATTTTGTGGATGGACTAAATTTTTGATTTGGGGATTTGAAGGGAATTATAAATGTTTAGATTTTTAAGGTGACATTTCTTTGTATATAGTATGAGGATTATGAGGTTAATTATGATTATGAATAAGTATTAGGGGATTTGGGTGAGTTTTGGGGTTTTTTCAAGTTTCTTATTACATTTTTATTGTATGGTCAAACAGTATAGAGAAAACCATGTGGTTATCCACATATGAAGGTTTATTAGTTCAAATTCATTATTTTAGGGTTAGTATGCTGATTTATCTCATGGTTTAGGGTAAACCATGTGACATTATAGAGATACCATATGAGGTGGTCTGGGTCTATTACTTGAAACATGGTTTACACAAGGTTGTAGAAAAACCCTGCATTTTGTTTCAAACCACTATAGAATCATTTCACATAGTTTGGTGAATATTTAGTAATATGTGTACACCAAATCATGTGAGGTGGGGTGTGAGGGACAGTTTTGACCAAACAATTGGTGAAATTTTTTGAAAACTATTTGACCAAACTGTGCCCCCCTTCAAAAGTGTCAATTTAAACTTTTACTCTTATGGATTTTTAACTCAAACCCTACCCTTTATCCACCCCCTCAACCCAACTGTCACTCACACACCTCCATCCTATTCCAATATTCCATGGTGGATCTCCCCCATCTCTCAATTACTTCATCCTATTTCACTTGTGATAAATAGCCTACATAAATACTACAAGTCCTTTATATAATAATTGTATTTTTATCTAATTTTTATTTCTCAATTTTAGGGATATGGGATATGATTGCACTAGATGATGGTGGAAACATATTGGGGTAATGGGGATTCCATGTTAATTAGCATGGTGATGTCTCAAGACTCTGTTTTCATGCAATGTCCCATTGTTTCATTGGACGTATGTTTCCATGTGAGTTCTCTAGGGTTTTAACAACGAGGAAGCAGCAGGGGGAGATCATGGAAAAGACATTCCTGTTGGAACAGAATCACCTCAAGAGGAAATGGTGGAGACTTATGATCATTATGAGTCCATGTAACCGACATTAAAGGAGAAATATTTTTAGATCCTCTATGCGGAAGGGCAAGAACAAATCCAAGGATTCATATGGATTCATTTCAAACAATCAAAGGGTGTGCAAAAGGAAGAATTATTAAAATCTTCCTAGTCCTCCCATTACGAGATCTATGTGCAAGGGAAAGGTGTCACCGAAGGATTATACTAAGGTTGGCTCTACAACATGGAATAGGCCCAAATCCCCTAGCCAACAGGAGGTGACTGCCTTCACCAAGGAGCTTGTTAGGCCAGGATGTGAGGCTGCTTCTCCTACAACTCCTACAGGTGGTGTGAAGTTGGGGGGTCACGGGAAGCTAGGCGAAGAAGGTTCTAAAGATGATTCTCAGTGTCATATGGACTTAGTTCTAGAACATAGGTATTTACTCTTGCATTTGGATGATGAAATGTTTGAAGCTACTTTGGATATTAAGGAACTGAAGAATATGAGACCGATCCATGTGGCCACTACAAAGGAGCAACGCGAGTGGACTGATAACTAGGATCACATCCTGTGTAGAGGCCTTAACATGGGGAAGATTAGCATGGAGGAACACAAGAAATCTTAGGAAAACTTGGAACTTCAATTCGAGGATACCTTGAAAGATCCCCCTGACACTCAAGTGAATTCTATTCCTTGGGTTTTGTTAAAGGAAAATGTTTCCAAACAACTCACTCTCTTCTTTAGAAAATCTGTTGTTTCCTTTGGTTCTGAAACTTGAGCTATTAGGGTTACCACTTCCCCATTAAAAGTGCTTTTGTGCTTAATAAAAAATTAATATTGGATGGAGAAAAGTTTTAGGCTCATGTGAGTGCCTGTATAACAACCCTTCTCTTTATTAAACACATAAACATGATTTATTACATTAAATCTTCACTTGATACAAAATACACGATCGAGAGGTCTAGTGTCCTTGGGGCATATGAAAATTAAATAATGACTTAAAAATGGAAACAATACATCTTTATTGAAAACTTCTTTTACATGACCACAACATTCCCTCATACTTATCAATGCAGGGGATAACCTAGGGACATGTATAAGAAAATGGTGAGCTATAAAGCCCAGTAAGGGAGTAAAAAGGAATAAAATGAAGAATATAGTAAATGTTATGGCATATTAACATCAATGGAGAATAAAATAAGCATGAACGTAAATTAATGATATATCATGAATATCATAACATGGAAATGTAGCAACACACTTAACATGGTATTAGCATGGGCCAAGGATCATTGCACATGGATCATGAGTAAACCCTCATTGAACATTAATTAGCATGAGTAAACCATCATTCAACTTGAATTAGCATTATTAAACACTAATTTCACTTGAATTATGATGATACTAATATTTACCCAATGTATTGGAGCGTTATTAGGGCACATCCTTCTTAATCATTTAATTTAATGCATAAGTGTGCCACATGGATCATTCAATATGGAATAATTAAATATCATCATTTATTACATGATAAAGGAATGTGGAATTCATACATGAAACTCTATAATCAAATAAGTAAACATGCATAAAGGTGAATAACCTTGATAGGGAAATGCACATGGTATTTATGACACAATGACTTTGGCTTGGAAAATTGCGGTGTAATTTCGACAGCATAACCACGTGACATAAGGATTCATAAAAATTGTTGATGAGAGAGAAAGGGGTGTCTTATCATATTTACTTGAAATGGACAGTAATGTTGTCATTTAGATACATTTACCAACAAATTTAATGTAATTTATATTCATAATACAAAATAATTACTTGAATGTAAATGAGAAGAGAGAAATTCCTTATGAAATTTCAGCATGGTAACGAGAGTACATGAGAGGCATTAATGAGAGAGAAAAAGTTCTATCATCATTAAAACATAAATAGGATAGTATTGGGGAAGATATAAATAATTCCACAAAATTTATAATTGAAAATAAAACGGCATAGCAATATTAAGAAACTTGTATCAAATTATAAAGGAAGGAATCCCTTAATGAATTTTGGCATGGTAATGGGTGTACATGGGGGAATTAATGGAAGACAAAGGGTAATATCATCATTTAAACAGAAATAGGTCAGTATTGGGTTGGTGATAAATCATTACACAACATTTTTAACTGACAATACAAGGGTATAATAACATAAAGAAACATGGAAAAAATGGGAGAGGAAGAAATCCTTTACTTGGTAGTGTGATTCTAAAGCCAAGGGAGAGCCTTCAGAGAGGATTCATGGGAGCTTGAGGTGCATGGGGAGGATTGTAGAGATATTTAGTAAGTGGGTTTTTGAGAAAAAAAGGCTTTGAGGGAAGAGGATGTGGGATCTTGTATAAGGCCCCAGCCTTAAACCTTACCTAATCTTGAGTTATTACAAGATTACACATTGAGGATCTTTTCGGGTTTAGAGTTTTAGAGAATTAAATCATAAAACTTTCATTACATTCCACATATAAACAAAGTGGTTACATAAAGATAGTATTCTTCATTCCCATCAATGGAAACACATTTAAAATAAAACATGGATTATTTCTTGACACATCCTTGACTCTATCATCTTATCATGTACCTTTCCCTTGACCTGTGAAAAACATTTCAAAAACTTGGGATGAGCATAAAAACTCAGTATGGGTTATAAAAAAACATGGAAAGGAAACATGAGTTCATATATACATAATAATGAAATCATACTTTACCCATAAAACATAGGCACTTTAACATACCTCATAAAATCATGAATAAATCATAGAAATCATAATACGTAAAGGTAACTTGAGGCATTCATAACATTCTTACGTAGGGAGTAACCCTCTTGGTTACGTTTGGAATACCCATCACAGTATATTCCCTAAAATCTCTTCGGAGAAACCTTAACGTTTCACTCCTTCGCGTTACCCAATGCATTGGAGAGCTATAACGGGCTCACCCGCCCTTAGTTTATCACGGAACCACCCGTCTTCATAATAATGCCCAAGAACCATAACATAATCATATCACATAAAACATGCATAAAGGAAACATAAAATTTCCAAATTTCAATCACGAGATATCAATACAACACATTGATATAATAAAAACATTATGAAAACCATTTTCAATACCAAAGTAAAACATGGTATTTATTTTTCTTTTAAAAAAAAGGTATGGCTTGTAGAGGAAGCCGAAACTCAAATAACGGTTACGACGGCGGAGAAGTCGTTGTCGCCGCATACGTACGACAAAAACATTCCCTTTTGTCGTTTAGTAAACGCTTCGTATAAAAAAGATTCCTTTTGAATAAACGTAAAAGTCAAAGGGGTTTATACACCGTATAAAAGAAAGTTGTGTATAAAATAAAATATGCCTCAACGAAAGGAGATTGAGACGAAGTCCCATACCTCATATCCGACTTGACCCGACCGTTCTTTAATCTCCTGAATAATAAACTTGAGTTAATCTCTACTTGATTATGAATCTTTTTCAAGTTCATTATTCCTTTTATACCATGTTATGAACATCATGTAATCAGTTAAGTTAATAATGTTCATTTTGTCGGTATTTGGTTCTTAAGTCAAAAATAGACTTCTTACACTTACATGTTGTTAATTTGGTCAAAGGTTCATTATATCCAGAATGGTATTCATGATGTAGATATCATATATGTCATATATATCTAGTACTTACATGCATTTTTAATATTACATAATCATTTAGAGGTAAGAAATGAAATGCACCGTTCATGGAGACGGTAAGCCGTACGTACGCATGAACGCTACTTCCATTTCTATTTCATATTTTCTGGAATGGAATCATAATGATATAAGAGTATATTATAATTCCAGTATAATAAAATATATAATATCATTAACTTTATCCTTTACACATCCCACATATGGTATTAACGAATCAAATCACTTTTAGGGGGCGGTAGTCCGCACTTCCTAAAATGAAGATATCGTGTTTACCCATAATGGAAACCATAAAGGTATGCCCAAAATGAAAAAAACAGAAGCTTAAGGAAAACATAAATATATTATATATCATATATAAAAATAGTGACATCATAATGGCCACCTTTGAAGGTGTTAAATGAGTGTTGAACAATCATCGTTTCGGGAGGCAGAATTTCGCCATCCACGGAAAGATAGATCCTTCCTCCTGTTATCCGCATAACTCTTCTGCCTGCTCTGAGCTGTTCTCATGTGTTTCTGAATCAGTTGAACTTTTTCTGCCATCTCTTCTACCAATTTTGGTCCCATCAACTTTCGTTCACCCACTTCATCCCAGAAAGCTGGAGTTCGACACCGCTTCCCATATAATGCCTGAAATGGTTCCATCTGTATACTGGAATGGAAACTGTTATTATATGAAAATTCAACCAAAGAAAGATGTTGGTCCCAACTTCCCTGATAATCCATAGAACAAGCTCGTAGCGTATCCTCCAATGTCTGAATCGTTCGTTCTGACTGCCCATCTGATTGAGGATGAAAAGCTGTACTAAAATTTAATTCAGTACCCAACGACTTCTGATGGCCTTTCCAAAAGTTAGAAGTAAACCTGGGATCACGATCCGATACAATGGAGAGAGGGACTCCATGTAACCTGACTATCTCTTTAAGATACAAACGGGAAAGTTGATCAAGAGAGAAAGTATCTCGTATATCAAGGAAATGAGCAGATTTGGTCAAGCGATCAACAATTACCCAGATTGCATTATTACCTTGAGATGTCTTCGGTAATCCAACAACAAAGTCCATGGATATATTCTCCCATTTCCACTCTGGCACTGGTAAAAGCTGAAGCATCCCTTTCGGTAGCTGCCGCTCTGCTTTAACCTGCTGACAAGTCAAACACTTCACAGTAAAATCAGCAATGTCTCTTTTCATTCCATCCCACCAGTAATACTCCCGCAGATCTCTATACATATTAGTACTGCCCGGATGAACTGAAAACGGAGAACTATGAGCTTCACATAACAACTCTCTCTTCAACTGTGAATCACAAGGCACACACAATCTCTTCCCAAATCTCAAAACACAATCATTATCAATGTTGAATTCAGGCAACTTACCTTTCTGAACCAGCTCCACCTTTTTCTGCAACTCACTGTCTTGCTTCTGTGCTTGCTTGATTCTATCTGATAGAGAAGATTTCACTGATACCTGAAACAAAACAGAAGGACTTCCTGCACCAACAACTTCTATGCCAAAGTTCATCAAATCGTTAACCAAAGGATCACGTTCCAAACGCAACATTGTTAATGAAGCATTACTTTTTCGACTCAAAGCATCAGCCACTTTATTTGCTTTTCCCGGATGGTAATGAATTGTACAATCATAATCCTTGATTAATTCTAGCCATCTCCTCTGTCTCATGTTTAACTCTTTCTGAGTGAATATATACTTTAAACTTTTGTGATCGGTATATATTTCACACTTTACTCCATACAAATGATGCCTCCAAATTTTTAAAGAAAAAACAACAGCAGCTAATTCCAAATCATGTGTAGGGTAATTTACCTCATGAGTTTTCAACTGTCGTGAAGCATAAGCAATTACCTGATCATTCTGCATTAGGACGCAACCAAGTCCTTTCAATGAAGCATCACTATATATAACAAACTCACCATTCCTGGAAGGTAGTGCCAAAACTGGAGCATTCACCAATCTTCTTTTCAATTCCTGAAAACAATCATCACATTCTTTTGTCCAGATAAACTTAACTCCCTTCCGAGTTAGCTTAGTCATTGGACTAGATAACCTTGAAAAATTTCTAACAAACCTTCGATAATAGCCCGCCAAACCAAGGAAGCTACGAATCCCGGTTACATTTGTGGGTCTTGGCCATTCTTCCACAACTTTTGTTTTTACAGGATCAACAGTTATTCCATCTTTAGAAACAACGTGACCAAGGAAAGAAATTTATTGCAACCAAAACTCACACTTGCTGAATTTCCCATACAGTTTCTTTTCTTTTAAGGTTTGCAAGATAACCCTTAAATGTTTTTCATGCTCCTCTTTACTTTTAGAAAACACCAAAATATCATCAATGAAAACCACCACAAACTTATCCAAGAACTCATGGAAAATTCTATTCATTAAGTCCATGAATACAGCAGGTGCATTGGTTAGCCCAAAAGGCATTACTAAAAATTCATAATGGCCATATCTCGTATGGAACGCAGTCTTCGGAATATCTGCCTCCTTAACCTTCAGCTGATGGTACCACGATCTCAAGTCAATCTTTGAAAAAAACTGAGCTCCCTGGAGCTGATCAAACAAATCATCGATATGAGGCAAAGGATATTTGTTTTTAATAGTGATATTATTCAAGGCTCTATAATCAATGCAAAGTCTCATAGAACCATCTTTCTTTTTAACAAATAAAACAGGAGCACCCCATGGTGATGTGCTAGGTCTAATGAAACCATTCTCTAATAAATCTTGCAATTTCCCCTTCAAGTCTAAAAGTTCAATTTGTGCCATTCGATAAGGGGGTTTTGAAATTGGCTTAGCATCAGGAACTAGGTCAACAGTAAACTCAACTTCCCGATCTGGTATTATTCCAGGCAACTCATCAGGAAAAACATCAGGATACTCATTTACCACTGGCACATCATTAATCTGAACAGTTCCTTTATTTTCAACGACGTGTGTAAGGTAACATTCATTTCCATCTTTTACAAGTTTCTCGGCCACTTGATATGTTATCAAAAGTGAGGGTTCATTCTTGTAAACAAACTGAAAGTCTTTCTGAAAAGAAACTTCTTTAGCTCTACAGTCAATCTTAGCATGGTAAATAGAGAGTCAATCCATACCCAGGATAACATCAAACTCTACTAGAGGTAGAACAATAAGGTTTGCAAGTAGGTTCTTTCCACAGATAAGGATAGGAAGATTCTTATAAATTCTTTTTGCGTCGACACTTCCCCCAGGTGTTTTTACCAAAAGTTCAGGAGTCATTTCTTGAGATGGTATTCCCATTTTACTAGAAAAGGTTTTAGAGATGAAAGAATGTGTAGAACCCGAATCAAACAACACACTAGAATAATCTGAAAAAACAAACAAAGTACCTGATACAACTTCATTTGATGGCCCGACATCTGTGAAGTAGTTGCAAAGGATTTCACCACCCCTTTCTGCTTGTAGTCTAACTGCTTCCCATCACTCAAGCTCTTTGTCGGACACTCATTTGCATAGTGACCCATCTCATTGCACTTAAAACATTTCACTAACTATAAATCAAATTTGTTTTTACCTTCACCTTGATCCTTTTCAGTGCAATCACGAGCCTTATGTCCCATCTTACCACATCGGTAGCACTTCCCAGAATTCAGAAGACATTCCCCAGCATGCCTTTCGCCACATTTATCACAAACTGGAAACTTAGTTCTCTTACCATCAGACTTTTTTGAAGAATTCTTACCTTTCTCCTGCCACCTCGGTCTCTTCTTCTGCTGGTTGTTATAGAAAACTTGGTCATCGGCAAACTCCATTTCCACCTTCTCAGCACATCGAACAAGCTTTTCATAACTTTTAAACTCACGAGAAGCTAATGCCCTTCGATATTTTGGCTTTAATCCTGAGTAAAAACAATTTATTTTACTATCAAGGTCCCGGATAAAATTTGGAGCATACCTTGCCAATCGAGTGAACCTTTCTTCATAGGCAGCCACTGAGTCTTCCTCTTGCCTCAATTCCAAGAATTGATTTTCCATCCTAAGTCGAACAACCTTAGGAAAATACTTCTCAAGAAACATACCTTTGAATTCATCCCAGTCAAGAGCATCAATCTCATCGGCGTCCCTGATATTTTTAACCATAGACCACCACTAATCTGCTTCTCCCTCCAAACGGTAAATAGCAAGAATAACCTTTTGATTTTCTGAACACCCCATGACATCAAAAATCTTATCCAGTGCATTAATCCACCCTTCAGCTAACACAGGGTCAGATGATCCTCTGAATGATGGTGGATGCTGCCTCATGAAATGTTCCACCACTGACATGTTCCTCTGCGGTTGATCTGGCTGATCTCGTGCATGGATACCACCGCCATTTATCGCTTGAGTCAACTGCGCCATTACTGCAACAAACTGTTCAGTTCCAATTCCGACCATTTCTGGATGCTGATTCGGAAGGTTATTTCCTTCTGTATGCCTTCCTAGCACTGCTTCCCTGTTTCCTCTGCGGAAAACCATTTTGAACAAACATGTCTTAGATGAAGAAACATTGTAATCTTTAAATGCTATATCATTTCGAAAAAAAAATTTGGATAATCATTTAATAGAATTCTAACTCCTAAAGTTATCTAAACCGACCTTTGATACCAACTATAAGGCCCCAGCCTTAAACCTTACTTAATCTTGAGTTATTACAAGATTACACATTGAGGATCTTTTCGGGTTTAGAGTTTTAGAGAATTAGATCATAAAACTTGCATTACATTCCACATATAAACAATGTGGTTACATAAAGATAGTATTCTTCATTCCCATCAATGGAAACACATTTAAAATAAAACATGGATTATTTCTTGACACAGCCTTGACTCTATCATCTTATTATGTACCTTTCCCTTGACCTGTGAAAAACATTTCAAAAACTTGGGATGAGCATAAAAACTCAGTATGGGTTATAAAAAAAACATGGAAAGGAAACATGAGTTCATATATACATAAGAATGAAATCATACTTTACCCATAAAACATAGGCACTTTAACATACCTCATAAAATCATGAATAAATCATAGAAATCATAATACGTAAAGGTAACTTGAGGCATTCATAACATTCTTACATAGGGAGTAACCCTCTTGGTTACGTTTGGAATAACCATCACAGTATATTCCCTAAAATCTCTTCGGAGAAACCTTAACGTTTCACTCCTTCGCGTTACCCAATGCATTGGAGAGCTATAACGGGCTCACCCGCCCTTAGTTTATCACGGAACCACCCATCTTCATAATAATGCCCAAGAACCATAACATAATCATATCACATAAAACATGCATAAAGGAAACATAACATTTCCAAATTTCAATCACGAGATATCAATACAACACATTGATATAATAAAAACATTATGAAAACCATTTTCAATACCAAAGTAAAACATGGTATTTATTTTTCTTTTAAAAAAAGGTATGGCTTGTAGAGGAAGTCGAAACTCAAATAACGGTTACGACGGCAGAGAAGTCTTTGTCGCCGCATACGTACGACAAAAACATTCCCTTTTGTCATTTAGTAAACGCTTCGTATAAAAAAAGATTCCTTTTGAATAAACATAAAAGTCAAAGGGGTTTATACACCGTATAAAAGAAAGTTGTGTATAAAATAAAATATGCCTCAACGAAAGGAGATTGAGACGAAGTCCCATACCTCGTATCCGACTTGACCCGACCGTTCTTTAATCTCATGAATAATAAACTTGAGTTAATCTCTACTTGATTATGAATCTTTTTCAAGTTCATTATTCCTTTTATACCATGTTATGAACATCATGTAATCAGTTAAGTTAATAATGTTCATTTTGTCGGTATTTGGTTCTTAAGTCAAAAATAGACTTCTTACACTTACATGTTGTTAATTTGGTCAAAGGTTCATTATATCCAGAATGGTATTCATGATGTAGATATCATATATGTCATATATATCCAGTACTTACATGCATTTTTAATATTACATAATCATTTAGTGGTAAGAAATGAAATGCACCGTTCATGGAGACGGTAAGCCGTACGTACGCATGAACGCTACTTCCATTTCTATTTCATATTTTCTGGAATGGAATCATAATGATATAAGAGTATATTATAATTCCAGTATAATAAAATATATAATATCATTAACTTTATCCTTTACACATCCCACATATGGTATTAACGAATCAAATCACTTTTAGGGGGCGGTAGTCCGCACTTCCTAAAATGAAGATATCGTGTTTACCCATAATGGAAACCATAAAGGTATGCCCAAAATGAAAAAAACAGAAGCTTAAGGAAAACATAAACATATTATATATCATATATAAAAATATTGACATCATAATGGCCACCTTTGAAGGTGTTAAATGAGTGTTGAACAATCATCGTTTCGGGAGGCAGAATTTCGCCATCCATGGAAACCGTATGTTCTTTAACCATTTGATGTAGTTGTGTGAGAATGTAGCTCAAATAAATCATATAACAACATCCTAGTATATCGAAGATACTGGTGTTGTTACAAAAGATGTAAATAAAAAGAGTTTAGGGGGTTGGAGAAGCAAAATAAAACAAATGAACATGAGAGAATGAATTACCTTTAAAAGTGTAACTCCTTTTGAGTTGAGCCTAAAGGCTTCCTTTGAATAGATTCTGCCCAAAGGGAATCCTCTAGGATGAGGAGAGGGATGTGGAGAGAGCAAATGGGCATGGTTTGGCCGAGCCAAAAGCTTGAGTAGTGTGTGAAATGAGGTAGAGGTGGGGGCCTTTTATAAGAGGAGAGGAGGGGCACTTTTTGAAAGTAAAGAAATATTACTTTACTTGAAAATGTGTTTCGGTTTTAAAAGGTCCCACATTGATAGAATTCGTGGATAAGGTGATAAGGGTTCGAAATAAACTAATCCAATGGGTTTTGGACATGTTTAGTTCATAGATGTTACATTATCTTTCTATTTTATTTAAATCATCAAATAATGATGTCATCACTGCATCATTATTATGTCATAAATAATTAAATTTATTTAATGTCTAAAAATTATAAAACAAATACTATGATATAGGAAATCGTTTTATCTTTCCAATGACTATTTATAATCAAAATTTGGACTTGTATAACCCCACTTAAAAATTGTTTTCGTAAAACATATTATGTTTGTGTCATTTTCACTTTAACATTAAATAAAAAGTAATTTATGTCATTTCTCAACAAAAGTGGATCCATGGGGTCCCCAAGTTGACCCATGGCATGTCATGGTCGGACATGACACAACCAATGAGGTTGGGACATGTTTCTAGGTCATTTCATTTTATTAAAGTATTATTTATACCTTAAACTACCCTAATTACCACTAATCGTGATTAAGAACTTAATAAGCCACTATTCACCAAAAAATTATTATAATCTCATTGAACCACATTTTACTTCTTAATGACAACCATGTATGTAGGATTTTCAAAATTCTGTACACATTAGTGGTAAACTTTCATTTAACTGAAAAATCAGTTTGCTTGATTACCACTTAGTGGTTTCACTATTCATCAAAAATTGAAGTTTTTCAGAAAATTACCAAAAATTCACCCTAAGCTATATTTGATATTCCGAATTCAAAAATGAAGTCTATTTTACAAAATTCAAATCATATAAGTCACATTAATTAATTTAATAATTAATTCCCGCTGCCAGAGAAAATAGCGTGTTTTTACAAAATAATAAGTATCAAAAGATTGACACCAGTTTAAGTCTAATTTCAAAGTGAAATTGATTCCAATGACCACCATTGGATAAAATGGTAAAAATATATTCTAATTTAACTTCAAAACCAATTCAAAACATAATATAATCATATAAATAAATTAGATTAAAAAGCAGTTTTGATGTAAAATGCAGTATTTTTCACTATTCATTAAAAAATGAACATTGTCAGAAAAATACCAAAAATTCACAAAAGGTAAATTTTGATGTCCCAATCATAAAGAATAAGTTTATTTTGACAAACATAGTTTATAAAATTGTCAAAATATAGATTCAAAAATAGTTTGCCATCAAAAGGCAGTAAAATAATCTTTTAAGAATATTAGTGTATTCCATGCATAAGATTGTATTTATTTTCATTTTAAGCCTCTATAACACTATCTTAATCATTAATAGACATAGATAAAAATATATATTATTCATTACTTACTTGGGATGTTACATCTTGGGTGGGATTATTTAGGAAAAGAGAGGTAATTCTTTATTATTTAGGTTTTGGCCACCACACATTTAACTAAACAAAACCACACACTAACCCATAGTTTTTGACCATGGTTTTTTCCCATAGTTTTTTCCAAAGGGTAGTGGAAAATATTATTTTATAATTCCAATTTCCTAAATTCATAAAATATTAGGTTTTCTTATGTGGAGGTAAGTCGCATTCTCAAGGAAATCAATTTAAAAAGTTAAAATGTTTTATAAGTCTTGTAAGTCCACTAAAGCTTTGTAAAATAAAGAAAACAGACCTAAATTTAGATTTTTTTAATGGTAAAACATATATTGGCCTCAAATCTCATTTATAATATTTTATTAAATTACTATTCGGTCATTATGATGTCATAAAACACATTATATAATTAATCAGTATTTAATTTTTACCAAAAAATTCTAATATCCCAAAAAATAATGAAAATTTCACCATTAGATAATATAGACTTCTTGGTTCCAAAAATAATATTCAATTTATTTATATAATTTTCAGAATATGTGAATTTTTACTTTTAAAATAAAAACTGACATTTATCGAAAATTCATGGGTTTTGACAAAAATAGATTTCAAACCATAATAAAAATCACATTCATATTCATAATAATTATACAATCGTTTATATTATAAGATTTAATTTAGTAATAATATTTAATTAAAATATTATTTTACTTAAAACCCATTAATTCATCAAAATAGATTTCTTAATTAACTAAAAATGTTATTTTTTGCTTCAAAAAAACTATTTATAAATAAACAATAACAAAATATAATTATATTCTCTATAAGAAATAATGTACATGATCATAGTACTTGGGTCTTGTTACATAACACATTATATATAACATCCCGCATTTTTACAACAAAAACATTCATTACATAATACAAAATTGAGGATCTTTAAGGTTTAGTGTCTTGGAAACCAGAAACTTAATACATGAAAACAACATAAATCATTCTTTTTAAACACTTGAAAGGCTTATTCATTGTTCATCCTAAGTTCATTACATCATCTCATAACCTAAGAGAATACATCAAAGGAAATGGTGAGAAGAAGGCCCAGTAAGGGAAAGAAGAGAAACATTTCACATGTGAACTTGATATTCATCAATAAAGTCATGATGAATAGATTTAGGAAATGAGAAAGAGATCATGAGGCATATAATAATGGAAAGAACATGGTTCATAACATGAATATGTGGCTACAAAATTTGACTAGACAATAATGAACATATCACCAACGTAAACCCCAAGGTGTCATTTGAAATTACCAAGGTAAACCCCAAGGTATCGTTAAAATTGTAATCTCTAGTGGTTACATCATTACCCAATGCAATGGGGCGCTATTAGGGCGCACCCTTAATTTTTCTTTATTATCACGTGAGCCACATATATCATCATAAAAAATTTCATACATAACCCATATATAATAAAATAAATGGGTTTCATTTCATAATCATAACGTTTTAAAAATAGCTTTTAAAGACGTGATGTTTACGTCACTTTAAACCCACGGAAAAGGAAAGCAGGTTTTTATGTATTTTAATCCAAGAATTTAAAATTGGAAATTTTTATATATATGTGAATACCCCTGTATAAGAAATAGCTTTGATTATTCACTTAATAAAATAAAATAATTTGAGAAAAAGAGAGATACATTTTGAGATGAAAATTCGGCAGCATAACGATTATGTTACAGGGTTTTTGAAAGCATTGAAAAGAGAGGGGACATGGGTCACTCACTCATAAATGATCCATAAAATAGTATAGGGACAGAATATAAAGTATATATGAACATGGTAATGAAATTTTAAGGACATACTATTTGAAAAGAAAAACATGGAAGGCAGACAAAAATAAGATTTTTCTTATGAAAATTCGGCAGCCTAACGGCGTCACTTAAACGTAAATAAAATGAATTGATGAGATCAAATAGGGTATCTCATCATATAAAAATA
Source organism: Viscum album (assembly GCA_963277665.1). Taxonomy (NCBI): domain Eukaryota; kingdom Viridiplantae; phylum Streptophyta; class Magnoliopsida; order Santalales; family Viscaceae; genus Viscum; species Viscum album. The sequence goes on from OY728119.1 coordinate 233,908,355, forward strand.
AAATATCAGTATGATAGATATAGAGATAAAACCCACCAACATAAGAAAATGAACTTCAAAGACTTGTCATGAAAATCGATCTTGAAAACGAGAAGGGTGAAAGATCTCTTAAACATTTGGCAGCCTAACGGCGCCACTTAAAATATTAAAATACTGAATTGAAGATATAAAATAGGGTATCTCTTAATATGAAAATACAATATAAGTATGATAGATATAGATATCATAACCCATCATAAGAAAAATAACTTGAAAGACTTGACATGAAAATACAACTTGAAAAACGAGAATGGTGGGAGAGTCTCTTAAAAATTCAGTAGCCTAACGACACCACTTAGACATTCTTAAAACTAATTGATGAGAGAAAGAGAAGGTCTCTCATCATATGAACATTGAAATTACGGTAGAATTAATATAAAAGAGCATCCTCTAACATAAGAACATATATCATAATAGATATGACATAAAAGAGAGTACTTTAAAAGAAAGAGAGAGGTAGGATCCTTTACCTTAAAACGTAACTCTTAAAACTCAAAGGTTTGGACCTTGAGAGCTTGAGGGAACCTTGGGATGTCCCTTTCGGAGTTAATGAGACCCGATCTTCATTGGGGGAGAGTTGGGATTGAAAAATATAGGAGGAAAGGGTGGGTATTCATAGGGAAAATGAGGGGACAATGCATTAATGGCAAAGGGACAACTCATTGGTGGTATTGGAAAAACCATGGGCTTTCCCATGGTATTTTCCCATGGTATTGGCCACTTGGGACACCTAATAAAATAATTCACCCCCTTTAGTAGACCATCCCTTAAAATATATCATGAAATAATCATGATGCAATCATGATGTCATTAAACATACCGAAACCCTAAAACTGTATTTTTACTATTCACTGAAGATTCAACTTTTTCTGAAAACTCCCAAAATTTCACCTTAACCCAATATAAATTATCTGATTTCAAAAATGACCTCCATTTTATAAAAATAATTTTCTAATTTTGTTTAATTTGATTTTTAATTAAATACACTATTCACCGAAAATTCATTTTTTTTTCAGAAAAATCCCCAAAAATTACCTTAACATAATATCGATGCTCTGAGTTCAAAAATAAAGTCCATTTTATAAAGATAATTTTCTAAATATTTTTAATTTAATTTTTAAATAAAAAACACTATTCATCCGAAAAAACTAATACTTGAATAATAATTTCTAAAATAGTTATTTACCTATTTTATTGAATCACATTACTTATTCAAGGTTCCTAGATTATATTAATATTTTCTTTAAGTGATATTACTAATCCAATTGGTCACATTACTAATCCTAAGCATAAAATCGATATTCATAGTTTTAATTCATCAAAAATTAAGTTGATCTTATTAGAATCTAAATTTCGTACTGGACATAATTGTAGAAGACCATTTTTGATAATCATTACACATTTTTAATTATTTAAGGTTTACATAATTTTTTTTTAAAATATCCTTTCTCTAAAATTCATCAATAATATAAATCCTACCTTTATCCAAACATTTTAAAATTAAAAAACTTCTTCATAAGAAGAAATCACAATTTTTATTTAAATCAAAGGATTACACAATGTAGTTACAATCTCGTTATTTAACCCCTTATCACACCAGAATAGGACCTAAGAGTAAGGTTTGCTAGGGTGATAGAATCTTGGGGTGGCTTAGCCAACATTGCCCGAGTTGTGATTTCTACCAGCTTGAACTTCTCGCGAAGGCGATTCCGTTCTAGCTTCATACAATGACCTTTGGCTTGGATTTGGTTCAGGGAAAATCCCAGTGGTGCTACCTCCTTCCCAAGTTATGTTATATGGGCTTCGATTGGACCAAGACTACTGGATGAGGCCATCAAATCTTCTTTCTATATTAATTACCATGATCACTTGTATTTTGAGACAATAGTCGCAACATTTAGTTTCCAACGGTCATATTGACTAACGGTCATATAATATTCAAAACCCAACAATCTCATTCTAATTATACTCATTTTATTAAATGAAAATGTTTTGTTGAGTATGAAATAAAATAACACACAAAATTAGGAAATAACATTTATTCAAAATTTCGGGTCGTTACATTATAACACCCACATAAGACTGAAGGTTATGGTGTGTGATTGTGACCGACTCTTGGGGAGGCTCGGATAACATCGCTCGGGTGGTAATCTCTATTAAAATCAACTTCTCCCATAGGTGGTGCCGCTCAAGATTAACGTGTTGAAGATTAGTATGGGATTGGTCAAAGGAAAACCACAATGAGGCCACCTCGTTTCTGAGTTTCGAAAAATGGGCTTTGTATGGGGAAAGTCTACTAGATGATGCCATCGCTTCCTTTGTCTAAGTAAATTGGATTTGTTAAAGCCCTATATTTGTACTAATCATGTGATCATTATTCAATGGATATATTAACAATGGTAACATTTCATAATAGTATTTTGAAATCCAAGAACATAAAACCAAAGAATTTCATATTTTATATAGCCATATTACATGATAATAAATTTAATTAGGTCAAGGGGAATTTTCATTAATGAATCTTTGGGTCATTACAGCCTGGACCTTAGCCCATACCTTTGAAGTAGGGTTGGTCTAGGTTTTATTATGGTGGGTGCATCTTGATAGTTAATTTCCTCTTATATGTAAGTGTTTTGTTTTAATTAATTACTTATAAGTTTTTAATTAATTATATGTCGGTTATGGATAATTAATAATGATTTCTTCATTGTGTGTTAGGGATGAATATGGTTTGGTAATTGGCGTAAGAACCCATCTTTTCTATATGCTACAGATATTTTAAATTCTTGTCTAAATCATATGTCTTATCCTTATAAATGCACCTAATCACCTAAGTAAGTAATCATGAGAATTTGAGAATTTTTTGGAGCATGTATCTCTGAGTTATTGGGAAAAAGGTAAGTTCACAGTTTTACTAAACAATGCATAAGAGGCCATATAATTTGGAAAACCCATGCAGGGTCTACAGGTATCCATAGAGGGGAGCATATGTGAAGCACATGGTGTTTCTAATTGCATGCCTCACCGTATGTTGGGTGTGCACCCATTACAGAGCATGGTGAATTATGATAGAATGATAAGGAAAACCATGCTCACTAAACTATGAAGGGAACTACTCTTGGACATTAGAAGACTCATAGTTGGCGAATGACTTGCAGAATCATGTAGCCAAACTGCATTACCTCTAAAAATTGAGTGTTTTTTCAAATTTTCTCCTCACTATTTTAAAAGAGGATATTATTTCTCCATTTCTAATGGACACACAACATGTCCTCCTCTATTTAGATCACCCACATTCCTAAGTAATGTGATTGAAAAAACTTCTTCATGAAGTCTCTAATTCAATAGTTGTTCATCACATTTGATAGCCATTAGTGGGTTCTTCACTCCTTCAGAACATTTCATAATTTGTTTCTTTATCACTAATACTTTTCTAGTGTAAGGTAATATTTACTATTTCTAGGGAATTCATCTATTATTCCATTAAATTTTGATCTGGACTAAATAAGAGGCTAAGGATGGATGATTTATCTTTTACAGGCTTAAGGTAGGTGGTCTATATCTTTTCCATGATTTTTTGGATTCTTATATCTTTTTCATCATTGTAACATGCCAAAACATCTAGGTGTTTTCTATGGAATTAATAAACCTTGAATTAGATGCTAAATTCATACTTAAGACATGTCATGGAACCCTTTTATAAGGTTGGAGTTTGTTTACCTCAACCTTAACGGCCCATTCGGCGGTTTATTTTCTTTTGACTATAAATAAACCACCATTAGGGTGAGCTTTTCTTGCTATTTATTTATAGGAAATTGAATATTTTAATAAAGTGAATTGTTAAAGGTTGTGGGCACATTATGAGACCTTATCATTTGTATATGAATGGTATGAAATTCATAATCACTTGGCATGTATATGATTATGAAGGTTTCAGTGAAATTATTAAATAAATTGTTTATAAAATGGTGAATTAATTGGTTTTGATGATAATGTTGGGTTTAGAGGATGGCATAAATGACCCACTTAGATGTCATGGACATTTATAATCCATGGATCTGGCTTACATAGATGCCTTGGACAATTATACTCTAAATATCTTGTCTATTAGGATGCCTTGTACATTTATACTCCATTGATCTAGTTTAATTAGATTGCAAGGATTCCATGTATATTTCCACTCCTCAGATCTGATGACCAAATTAAGATGCCTTGGAAATTTCTACTCCTTAAAAATGATGACCATATTAGGATTCCTTTTACAACTTGGATCTAATGATCATATTAGCATGCCTTGGACATTTCTACTCCTTGGATCCAATTTAATTGTTTTACATGACTCACTAGGAAGAATTCAATATTTATACTCATTGAATCCATTTTTCCAAATATAATTATCATGCATGGATTCCTTGGAATTTTCAACTCCATGTATCTTATCCCATGTAGGCCTGATGCTTGATTAGTTCACATAGACTATTTTCATTGATGATTTTTCATGCTTTACAGATAGATATATTGATATAGTTTATTGATCATAGTGAGACTTTATGGACTAGATAGTGTTACTTCTATTATTATTACTTGTATTCATGATATATCTACACCCTATTTTAGCTTACATGAACTGACAATATTTGTTATAAACACCATTGGTGGTGTCCAACTAAGTTTTATCTCAGACCCTTTTCGATCCATCATTGGCTCCCCAAACTGCCTTTATAGATACATGTAAAGATTGTCTAAAGTTCCTTCTTATTGATGTTTGGTTTATTATTGCATCAGAATGAGGGAGAATAAGACATGGATATGGTTTGTGATGTTATCTTGTTATCATTATTTTTAGTATTTTTTTACTTTTGATTCTAGAATTAGTGATGGATTAATGTTTCCACATATCGCCAGCCATTTTTATATAATTCCATGATAATAATTTGTATATAACATTGTTGGATAAGATTACATGACTGTTGATATAATTGTTATTATTCTTAAGAAGATCAATTATTACATATGTTTCCACTATGGATTGATATGATTATACAATTGTGTTACACATTGATTATGGGGGTATAGTCTCCCAATTATTCCACCATGGACCCTCACTACTAGTCAGCAGCCTATGGTGTATGGGGAGGTGCTCTTAAGGCCTTTTGTCTAACCATTTTTGAATAAAATTGATTGAAATGGGTCTAGGACATTACAATATGGTATCAAAGTGATTTCATTTCTTTTTTATCATCATTTGGTAATAATAGATATGATATTAAGGATGTGTTCTAGTTTGGTAATGAGATTTATCTAGGACTATCTAACCCAAAAATTAGAAAAATTTCAATTTACTATGATGGGATATGATGTTATGGTTTATGATTATTACAGTTTATTTGATTCCACCATTGGGTAACACACATTATATGTGATTTTATTATTATTATGATGTTGGAGTATATTTTTTCTTTGTACCAGTATGGAAAAGAATAATTGATCATGTGTTGCTCTATAAACATAAGAAATTTACATGCGATACATGCACCAAGACTTATAGTTTTCATTACTTGACTGTGTGAAATATATTATAGGTGGATTATAAGATATACTTGTTAAATAAATAATATTTTTTCAGGAAAATGCAAAACATAATTGGTTACATAATGTTTCTACATCAACCAGATAGTGTCTTCCAACATATATTGATATAGACACCCTAAGAATCAAATAATGGGATATTAAGCCACAAATCATTGGTCTCATGGGTTGGAACGTGTTGTGGTTGGAATTAAATGGATTTCATAATTTAATTTATAAATTTCCTAGGACTTTATAGATAGGAAATGTTGAGCTATATAATTCAACCGTTTAAGATAATTGATATACAAGTGATAATGAGTTTAAATTAAATTGAATTATAAAGAATAAATCGTCACTACAAAATGGGGATTCCAATTGAAAACTAAAGTTTTTTTCCTCAATAACATAAATTTGACACTATTTATATTGATACCACTGATTTAAAATATAGAACATAACCCTAAACTATCCTTAGTAGTGAGAATTAGCTAGTATATTGTGCATATATTTTTATCTTTATGACACCCATACATGGTTTAAGAGATGGGAGAGGGGTATGACTCATGATTAGGAAGCCTTGTTTCTATCCTTTTTTGTATATTTGGGATAATGTTGTTACCAAATCGTAATATAGGTGTACACTTGTAATTGTTAGAGAAATTACACTACTATGGCCGATGGTCATGTTCCAAGAGGTTGGAGATAACCATGCTCAGGAGGTGGTGGGACTTGGTTCACCAGTAGAATATCTTACAGTACCACTTGGGGCACCTCATGTTATAACTGATGTGGCTATTGATGCCCAGTTTCGAGAGGGTTTGATGTGCTTCATACATACCAGTTAGGGATCCCCATGTCCTAACCCAACTATGGCAGAGTTTTCACTTGAGTTTCAGCAACAACCACAACCCATATTTTAGAGATATGGTAGACAACAGGATATTGAGTCATTCCTAGATGCAATGTTATCAATTTTTAAGCATCATGAGACACCTCCCCATAGGAGAGTGAATATTTCTACACACATATATATATATATATGAGATTCTTACAAGATAAGCTGGAATGTAATTATTTAAGTGGATTATCATCGAGATATACTATGGAGGAATTTTTATTTTGCCTTATATGATTATTTTTATCCTGATACATAGATGGTCAATAAATCTAGAGAGTTTATGTACTTAGAGTATGGTGCTTCATCAGTGTAGACTATTCTTCCCATTTCATGGATATCCATCACATAACAACTATTCAGTTATGTGATGGGTTATTTAAATTTATGAAATTCAAGTGTGGTATCAGATATTACTTCCAACCACAGGTTATTCTCTAGGATCTCTACCATATCTACAATTGTAAATCTAGTGCTAATTACAGGGTGTTTCTTGAGGAAAGAAAGGGGAAACAAGTGGTGTATTTTTTATTCTTGACCAAGTACAACATTGTTAGGTTGAAAGAAGTTACACTTTGAGACCTCTCATGAGGGGAATTCTAGCTAGGGAATTAGTTCTGGTAGTTCATATTTTATTCATCAATGTGGGAGGTAGGGAAAAATTAGTAGATAGTGTCATAAAAATCTTGTTGAGTATTAAGCCTAGGAAAAGATAGTCCATCTATAATAGTTTTATAGAAATTTAATAAAGCATCCAATGAGAGAGTGTTTTAACCAACTGTTTGTTCTGGAGGGAGTTTAGAATATTTTCATTAGGGAGGGAGCTAGAGTGTCACCAGATGGTTAGACCATGGTTGTGGTTTTGGATGGTGTAGATAGACACCAAATTTTCAATGACATTAGTGTGGAACTTCTAGGGGTAGCTGATCAAGACAAATGTATATATTAAAAATGACACATAAAGAGTAGAGTTATAGACCTTCTATATTGATAGATACTATTTTGGTAGAATCTACATTTGTATCTTCTCTTTTGGATACATGTGCGTATCATACATTCATATAAAAGTTTTTTGTGGGGATCCTTGGTCTTTGCATTCAATTATCCAATGGAATGATGAAACTAAATACTCCATTGGGGATTCGATCAAAGATTGTACACTAGTGCAGAGATATACCCCTTAAGGTAGGTGGTAGTTTCTTTATATGGGACCTCTTTATCCTCTATATGAACTAATTTATTCCATATCATACTTATGTTGTCTTCTATTCTGAAAGTCTGACCTTTAAATCACCAGAGGGTATGATTTTTATTTACGAGGGTGAATGGGATGTCCAGGCCAGTTGAGCTAGACCTGAGAAATGTGGGATAGATAGGATGGCTGCCCATATATTAAGAATATATTTGGATGATCGGGTAATGAGTCAAGAATATTTCCCACCAATAGTTGTCCATTTTATGTATGTTTTCCCAAAAAAAAATTCAATGACTACCTCCTGAGAGATAGGTATAGTTTTCCATCAAACTAGTGCTAGGAGATGAACTATAATCTATTCCTTATTATAGGATGATTAACACTAAGTTGCATGAGCTCAAGAGGTAACCATAGGACTTGGAAGAAAAGGATCTTATATGAACTAGTAATCCTATGTGGGGTTCACCGATCCTTTTATCCATGAAGGTGGATGGAACCCTTAATTTAGGACTAGAAATTAAACTGTTTGATGGTTAAAATGAGTATTATTTTCCTTGTATTAATGATTTCTTCAACTAGCTCTGAGGAGCTAAAGTATTCTCAAAGATTTATTCATGATCAAATAATCATCAAGTACATTTTACACCATCAGATATACCATGTACAAAATTTTATATAAGATATGTCTTGTCCAAGTATTTTTTTCATTCGATTTAGTCAAATGAATGGTCTAGTATTTTTCATCGCACTGATGAACCAAGTTTTCTATCCTTATCTCGATTTGTTTTTATTGTATTCTTGGAAGATATCATGGTGTCTTCTCAGACATGACATGAACATTCTAAACATCTTGAGAAATATTGGATACACTAATAGAGAATCTTTTATATTCTAAACAAAGAATGTTCTACTTTTGGATGGATATGATTCCCTTACTAGTTCACATTGTCAAATAGATAAGAGTTTCAATTGAACCATAGAATGTGAGAGATATAGTTTCATTAGTGAAACCAAAGAACATATTTTATATATGGAGTTTCTTTGGGATAGATGATTATTATAGGTGCTTTATATAACAATTATCACTAATAGTAGCACCTGTAATGGGATTGACTAAGAAGGGTGTTATGTTTTTATTGTCAGAATCTTGTGATACATCCTTTGAAGTGCTAAAGATGAGGCCAAATTCAATGGTTATATTGATTCTAATAGACCTGGGAAGAAGCAATAGATTTTATTGTGATGCATCAAGTATCAGTCTTGGAGAAGTTTTGATGAAGGTGGAGAGGGTCGTGGAATACACGTCTCTCTAGTTGAGGCCACATGGGAGGAAATTCCAAATGCAAGATCTCGAGTTACCTAATGTTGTTCAAGACATACGTTGTTGAGGAATTGCTTATAGTGAGATAAATATTGGTGTATGAAGAGCACAAGCGCCATGGGTACATATTTAAATAGAATTAATTGAATATTTGTAAATGAAGTTGGGTTTAATACCTATATTATTTTGACTTCTATCTTTCTTACAAGCCTAGAAATTGAAATAAATTTTCCAATGTTCTGATCATGAGGACTCAGACATAGGTAGTTCTGGAAGCTATACGTGAATAATAGACTATGGCTTTGTTTTCTATGATGCATGTGTAGGTTCAAGATCATCAGCAGTAGTCTGTACTTGCATCATTATCAATGACCTATTCACTTATAAGTATATTTAAGATGATCCAGATATTACATTCTCAAGGCTAGGTCCTATGGGAGTGTATTGCAACACACTATATGCCTCTTAGTAGGGTCTCTGATGAAAATGAGATCTTAAGAATTCATAGACACATCTTGTTTCCCATAGATGTCCAAGAAGAGTTTATGTGATGGTGTTGACATTATGTTCCATCATAGAGACAAAAAAGTGACCAAGGTAATTTCCTTAGAACAAAGAGGAGAAAAAACATGAAGAAAATAAGGATTTGCAAAGGCTTGAAAATTGTATTTCCTTAGTCAAGTCAACAATCTCTCGGCATGCAAGGTAATTGCACACCCAATTCTAGCATGGAACCCACTTGTATTCCCCCACACCATTTTAACCTAGGGTAACATATTTCTCTATAAAAATATCCTTGGGGCCTTCATTTGTAATAATGAATTTACCTAAAGCCTAATTGCTACTATGGTCGCACTAGTGCTTCGCCCAAGTCTTCTGAAACTTTCAAGGTAGTTCTTTAACACCTAGATTAGAGGAATTGAAGTAATATCATAGGAAATAATTCATTTTAGTGTTTTAAATCCATAACACCTTCATGCCTAAAGCAACTAACATCTCGGAATCAGAAACACTTCCCTGCCATCTATTCCTCTCAAAGGAACTTGAGTGCCCCACTTCTAGGAATAATTGTGAATACTCTTGAAGGATTGAGTCAATTCCCACCCAAGTATTAACATTCAGGTTGTTCGTCACATAATTAAACATCAGGTCTCCCAAGCGTATTTTTCACCCATACTGGAATGCCAATACTTACTTTGGCAACCTTCTTTGATTCAAATACTCTCTTTAGTCTACAAGCCATCAAGCCTTCTTCAAACCCATTAATGGAAAGGCTTCTTCTTCATTGGATTCCTTGTCTGAAAGAGATTATGTTGATACCTCCAATAAAACATCTTGATATATAAAACCTTTTGTAAAGTCACATTATCTCTTCTTCTATTTGGGTTTTTATATCGACAGTTAGATGATTCCTTTATTTGTTTCACAATGGGGTTTGTATTCAAGGAGTATTCCTGGGTTTGTATATCCGTAGTCACATGGACCATTCTCTCAGTAAAAGTGGTGGGAAGCTACCATTTATGAGGATTAGGGTTGAGGCTCTGAACTCCCCTCCACATCTCTAAAACCTGGAACCTTGGGTCTATATAAGGGATGGTACTGTTCACACATGATTTTCCATTAAAGAAAAGTAGAATTATCCCTCCCCTACTAGGACAATTTCTAGGGTAGCCACACTGATGTGAGCCCCTATCCTTTCAGGTAGGAGTTTGTAGTCTTGATCCTCTCTACTTCCTTTTCTTTCTCTCCTTCCTTACATTGGACCCCTATCTAATGTAAAGTGAATAGAGTGAAGGCTTTTCACCTCACCCTATTCCCCAGTCACCTCGACCTATTCCACCCTCACCTATGTAGGAACGTCCTCTTCCATCAGGGAAAGAAGAAAATTGTGGGTGTGTTTGTTGAATCCTTCTCATGATCTTGTTTCTCAGACCAAGTATGACTCTCATGGGCTTAGAGATTCATGATTATTACAACATTTTCACAAATACCCATGGTGAATGAACAACAAAAACTCTGATTCTCACTATAATTAGGATATATAGGAATCTTTCTCAGGGCCTGAGCTTATTGGATATCCTATTCGAGAATCCAATCATAATTCCCTTAACTAGGCATCCTCCTAGGGATTAAACCCCTTTATTAAGCCCCCAAATCACCAATACATCATTTGTAGAATATAAGACCAAAACCATTTCTCTCTAATGACCATACTCTCCTATGATACTAATCGAACTGCGTGGGATTTGATTCCCATCAAAATGGGATACGTAGGAAGCCTCTATGAGGTTAAAACACAACATGTCAAATCAACACTATTCTTTCTTGGGAAATATTCCCAATAGGGTCTAATCTTACATGGAAACCTATATTATTTACATGTTCATTGGGATTCATAGGCATGCGTCCCACACCAAAACTTTATTAAGAACCATTCATTTAGATGTCCTTACCACATGAAATTAAATTGTACAGACAGGTCCGTATCACATGAAATTAAATGGTATGTTGTATCCCATTAAGTGGAACCAAACAATGAGGGTTTTGATTCCATTCACAAGGATGCATAGGTATCCCATTTTATGGGTACGATCCCAATATCAAAACAATCCTTCATCTCCCTAGACAATAATAAACTCCAGAGTGCCCCACAGAGTGGCTTAAAAACTAGTATCATTATAATGATGATTAAATGAATCTATAAATAGTATATGAGAGGAAACCATTGATGGAGAACAAAGAATACATACACATGTATCTATTAATGAAGAACCACAAATACCTACAGATGATTCTAAATTTCACACATGATAATAATTGATGTAAAATTCCAAGTGAATTATTTTTATACTTGGTGAATTAATAAGGATTAATGAAAATATATCAAATCTATAAAGAGAGTCTTAGAGTACACAATAATTCCACAGAAAAGGGTGTGATGAGTCCAACATCCCGTCCTCTTGACCAATAAATGTTCTTTAGTATCGTATGTTCCAAATTAACGAATGCCTACCTTTGGAAACCAAGTCCCATTTAGATAGAGAACTGTTGTATGTTTCCGGTTCCATGAATAATTCCAATGGAAATCACCTGGAAGATAGGATTCCTAAAATAGAACACACATTCCAAGGAACTTCAAAACAAAAATGGAGAACCCGACTTGAATCATTAACCATGTTAATAGTTTTACCCACCTATCACACCCCTATCAATAGTTAAAGAAAAGCCAGGAAAAGGAATAAATCATGCATGTATCCATATAAAATATGTTTCTGTAATGTAGTTTACTATTTTTTTAATTTTTCTTCAAGAACTCCCTTCATCCAAATGGATTCAATCGAATTTTCACCCATGATTTCCCCATCTGCTCCTCATAATGGATCCTCATCTGCTGGAAGGACATCATCACCAAATCAGTTTCTTCAGCGCTGGGTTTCCAATGTACTGGTAAGGGAATACCATCAACATAGTACACTACCAACCTTAGAGGCTTCCTATTTGGCACTTCAGGTTAATAAAAATATTTGATTTTTGGGTCAGTGATGATTAATGGTTAAGAATTAGATGGTGACAACCACCATATTTAACCATTTTGTGTCCTTATCCCCAGAATTCAATTACTAGTCTCTCCCATACTATAGGGCAGTGGATCTAGAGGTCACCTATGGCCTAAAATCAAAGATGTATGGGTCCTTCCTGAGGACTCACACAAAAAAACACCTCAAGATGAACCATGTGACTATGAAGCCACAACATGATGTGGGTGTTGCCTTTGATTTTTTGTCCCAGGTACCTCAAACCTGGGTGTTCAAGATGAACCACCAAGAAAAACATCTATCCAACATAGATAATGTTTGTACCTTTTCCCCCTCTGGATAAGTCCATCAACCTAACTTGATGGAAAATAACGAGCGATCACATACAACTCTCTGTCCTAATTCCACTGCCCATCAAGAACATCTGGAAGTGACCCACAAATCATATGAGTTAAATCCATTGGATTACTTCGAATAGAAACATAAAACTATTTACAAACAATCACCCAGTCATAAGGCTCATCTGACTTCATTCAAGGAATCCACCAATCAAATGTGGTGGCAACTGTTAGACAAGAACATACACCTTCTTACGCTCACAAATTAGGCTATCAGCCTCATCTATCAGTGTTTAATGAAGTTCATCAATAGTTATTGGAGGAAAATAGCTTGCAGGAACATACACCTTCCAGTTTTAATCAAGTCTTCCAGCAGTCTCATTAGGCAGCACCTAGAGAAGTCAGTCAAAAAGCTTCAACATCAAATCTGGGGTGACTCAACTCTCTACCTCCAAACATGAGTACTATTATTACCCACTGACAGGAAATGGAGGACATGTGTGACACCCCAAGATTTTATGAGAAATATTCTTTTTAATTTCTTTGATGTCTTCTGTTTTATGCTACACCAATATTATCTTGCGCTATACGCAACACCGTATTAGCTTATAGTTTACACAACACTATTCTTGGCTTGTGTTGCACACAGTTTCAAGTTTTTTCAAATGAAATTCATTTTACACCACACATATTATAGATTTTGATCAATGTTTAAATGAAATATGTTTTTATTATTTTATATGAAACCCCAAAGAAATCTTTCACTGCACACAACCTTGACTTGTCTTGCATTACACGCAAGAGTGACCTTCCTCGATATCATGTGTTGTACGCAATACTGGGTTTCATTTAACAACGATATATTGTTATGAACTAGCTGTTATGAATACTATTAACAACATTTTTAATTTTATAACAATATCATTCATCTTAAACATATCCTAGAACATGGTTTGAGAACAAAATAAATTTTTTCATGTAAAATACGTATATTTCAAAAAAAAATGTTGTTTTGTCACCTTTTGATGGTGCACCGACATTAAATCTTATTTTGGACACTTTTATAAGTTCAATTAATAAAATAAACTTATTTATTGCAATAAGGATATAAAAATTTACTTTGGATAATTTTTTTTACATATTTCTTTTAAATTTCATATTTTAATGAATAATAAAAATACGCTAATCTTTTCTTAAAAACAACTTTTTTCATCAATATAATGTATATGGTTAAATTATAAAATTAAATGTTTTTAAAGTATAAATAGAATATATTTTTTCCATTTAATATAATATAAGTTATTACCATTAATTTTACATTTAATTTATAGGTAAAAACATTTCAATCTTTTTCAATGTTTTAACTTTTAAAACCCATTTTCTCAATAGAGGGATTAATTTTCAATTAAATACTACAACCTCTATGTATTGAATTTGGAACAATGGATTCCATATTTGGAATCAGGAGGTCCAAATTATGTTAATAGGATACATTTTATTTTTATACATTAAGAATAGTTACTAAGATAAATTTTATTTACTACAATCAAAGGTAAATCTGGTAAATAAAAGTAACAACAAGATTATAAAATTACCATAACACCTTCCAAAAATTATATTGGTTGAATAAAAGTCGACCCATATTACCTAAGGGTCTGAATATAGTGACCCATACTTTACATACATTGTTATTACTTCGAAATTGAAGCATACTTATTACAACATATAAAAAAACCACGAAAGGACTGTTTAGGTATAGTGTCTTTAGAAACTGGGAAACATAAACAACTGGTTCATAAAGCATCTACTTTTCCTCCCATTTATTTCATCATATCTAGAGTACCTTTTTGGAATATTCTACTTAATAACCTTCTTCCTGACCTGGGGAAATAAAACATACAAAAGGGTAAGCTCAAATGCTCAGTAAGGGTAAACAAAAGAAATATCAATCACATCATATACATAATCACATAACTTTTGGAAATCTTAACCTGAAAAATAGATCATAATATCATAACATGGGATAAATCATAGAAGTGAAATGTAATCCCAATAATCATAACTTAAAACATGAAACATTGTGGCATACACACATAATCATAGAGAATCATTTCTTGTTAGTCAAGACTCATTGCCAAGACTATCTTAGTTGACAAAGTCCATTTCTGAACCGAGTCACCCTTGTTTCAGTCCTGTTTCACTGAACCGGTATAACCTACCATTACAGCCATGTCTATCTCATGAGATATAAAATCTTTACCCAATGCATTGGAGGGAGATATAGGTCCCACCCATCTCATAATGATACCATTCTTATGTGTGCCACAAAATCATAAATCATACATCATTTCATAACCCATGTAATAAAAATGGGAATCTTAAACATCATGACATCATAAAACAACTCATATAATATAAAGGAATCCATAAAAATAATTCCATCACAACATAATCAAATCAATGTAATAATAGGGATAAAAACAGAACCCGTTATTATCCTATATAGAAAATAATTTTGATAAAATACTTGAACTCCATTCTTGAGGAAAATATCCTTTCTAATTCAAATTTTTTTTCCTTTCTTAACATGTCATACAATTTTAAACTAAAAGAAGTTGATTAAAAATAAACTTGAAAACTTGTAAAGTATGCTTCTTTGAAATAATATTTTATAAATCCATTCATGCCGTATAAGTTAAAAAACATTCTTCTCGTACTTTTGTCGGAAAAGTCAAAAAGTACCTTGTACGAAAAACGACAAAAGATTCCTTTCATATCTTTTACTAAAAACTCACAAAAGGGTAAAATAGGTTTTAAACAATTTTAGGTGGATGTAAATAATATTACATATTGAGGAAACATGGATTTGGATGATAAAATACACCCCAGTAAATTTCAAAGTATAAACAATCTCGGATAAAAATGAGATTGTGATATTTCCCTTACCTTAAGTCCGACTTTCTATGTAAGTGTCCGAACCTCCTGTATAATGATTTAAAATTTATAATATTATTACCACAAATAAAATTAAATAGATTAAATAAAGATAAATCAAGTTGATAAGTTTTAAAATAAATTCCAAACATGTCTAAATTTTATTGGATGATGATATTACAACACTATCTCATATAATATTATAATATGAATCATTTTTTTAGTTTTTATTTTGGTTTGGGTTTATTATAAATTAATATTTTAGAGGCTTGCAAAAGTGTCTCTCTCCACTCTTGTAAAAGGGCACCCCCTCCCTCTCCTCATCACAACATTTTGAGCGTTCAAGACCATCCTAACCCTATCCAATTATCTTATCCAATTACCTATAAACATACTAGAGGTCTTGGTCTTCTTCAAAGACCAACATTAGTACCCTAAGAGGAGGTTTAGCTGAGGCGTGTCAAAGAAGAGGTAATATCCTTTACCGATTCTTTAAAATTTATTTCTTCTTCTACTTCCACTTATTTATTTGTTTCATTATAAAGTAATATCATCAGTATAACTCATATATGGATATTTTATTATAAATATGAAACAACCCTATTTCACCATCTATCCATCCTACGAAAAATGAAATCATTGCACGTGCGTACGTACGGAATACCGTCTGCACACTGTGGTGTAATCTATTTTTCCACCACCACCATACTCGGATGGGTATAATAGTGGAAATAACCACTATATATTCTTATTATAAAATTATTCTAATTATTATATATTATATCATCCACTCCAATTCCATTCAATAATTATGGGAACGTTATCATCCCTCGTGCGTAGGTATGGATTACTGTCTCCACGATGCGATGAGATTCATTCTCCATGTTAACCATTCGAGAAAGATTATAGAGTATATATAATAAGTAATCATGAAAAATATGAAATAACAATGATACTGGATACATATATATATATATGTGTCATTTACTTCCAGTTGATTTAATAAGGAAATGAAAACTGCATTCATGCATACGTCCGGCCTACCGTCTCTATGAACAGTGTATTTCATTCCATTTATCGATCTATTATATATATATATATATATTTTATTAATATATATTATATATAAATCATGTTTTACATTTTGAAAGTATTTAATCATTATCTAGTTAATCATATTAAAAATTACAAGTCAAAACAGAGACGATAAATGAAACGATTTTACCCAAAATGTGGCTTTGACATGGAATTGACAAATGAACATGTAATATAAAGTCATAACTGAATAACATATGATATAATAAATATTATTATTGTTGTGTTAAAAGTTAATAATATGTTTAAACCCACTATATAGGAGTCTCAGAAACATACAAAAAAATTGGACATAAGGTAAGGGATAATTATTCCAATCTCATTCTTATCCTAAATTGTTTATTCGTAAGTATTTACTAGGGTTATGTTTATCATCTGTGTCCATGTTTTCACAAAATGTTTTCATAAAATTTTTAATATTATTCCATGTAGGTTTAAATTAATTTTTACCCTTTTTTGACTTTTACCACAAGGTATGAAAGGAATATTTCTTTTGTTTACTATACGAGGTCAATTTTGACTTTTCCAGCAAAAGTACTAGGAGAATGTTTTTTTAACTTATACAACGTGAATTGATTTTTAAGGATTCATAATGCATTATTTTCATGAATCTTCCTCTACAATATTTCATTATTATTTTAAAAAAAATCATTTTCTTTTAAAATTTAAGGGCATTTTAAGAGAAGAAATTGATTTTGAAGAAGAAATGATATTTTATTCAAGAATTCATTTCAAGTGTTTTATCAAAACTATTTCCATATAAGATGAAATTATTTAATATGTTTATGTTTCATGTAAAATGTATCTATTATTTACATGGTTTGAGTTTTCTTATGATGAAATTATATCAATTTGTTTTATATGGATTATGTTATGATGGGATGATGTTTATGAAACCCATTTTATTCATTGGGTTACAACGAATGATTAATTTTTTTTTGTGACACACATAAGAATGGTTTTATTATGAGATGGGTGGGACCTATATCTCCCTCTAATAAATTGGGTAAAGATTTATATCTCAGGAGATAGACTTGGCTAGAATGACAAGTAAATCTGTTTCAGTAATATAGGGCTGGAACGACAAGTAAACTCAGTTCAGTAATGAACTTTGTCCACTATAATGGTCTTCGAAGAAATGCCTTGGATACTATGGAAATCAAATTATTTGCTTAATGGTTTTCTATAATTACATGTTTTATTCCCATGCTATTTTATCATGATTGATGTTCTTTTATGATCTATTCCTTACGTACTTCCAAGATTTATTTCACAACTTATGATTTTGATGTTTAAACTTTATGTTCATGTTTTTAAGTTCAAATGTGTATTGATTTATTTTATTTTCTCCATGCTTACCCTTACAGAGCATTTTATCTTACCCTTCATATGTTTTTTTCCCCAGGATATAAAGAAAGGTTTTTGGTATGAAAATAAGGGGAATATTTTTATAGAAGATGTTGAAGATCTTTCACGATGATTAGAAGATTATGTTTAAAGTTTCCAAAGACAATAAAATATTACGGTCCTTGGGTGTCTATTTTTGTTATATATTAAGTATTCCACAAAAGTAATGTAATGACCGTGTACATCAAGCTTGGGTCTATACTGTTGGTATTAGAAGAAAGCTTTAGTTAACCTTTGGAAACTAGGATGTGAAAACTATAGTGAGATCCCTAGAGATATTTCTAATGTATATCTAGGAATGTCCCTAAGGTGAAGTATAAGTATAGGCTATATTTTGAGAATTATGTTGAAGATCATGAATAACCTAGGGTGAACCTAAGGTGTAATGTATTTAATAATGTGTGATAATTTAGACATCCCATAAGTGACTTTTTATGATTATGTGGTTCCCCGTTATTTTAA
Source organism: Viscum album (assembly GCA_963277665.1). Lineage (NCBI taxonomy): Eukaryota > Viridiplantae > Streptophyta > Magnoliopsida > Santalales > Viscaceae > Viscum > Viscum album. Next base: position 233,927,148 of record OY728119.1, read on the forward strand.
ATATATCTTACACTATGGTTTCTGGTTTTAGTCAATGGAGTGAACGAGAAGGAATTCATTTAACATTGATTAAATGGAGAAATTGGTGATTATGATCTACAAAATTGTCTAATGCCTAGAGAGAAATTTATTATGATTGTGCCGAATCAGTCATCATGATAAATGATTAAAAAGGTGAACTTTAGTTGCATTCCTAAGTCATCAAATAAGAGTAAGATAGATTTTTATGCATGTTAAATTGGTGAGTAACATAGAGTAAGGAAGATTAATATTTCTACATATCAAGAATAAGGGAAGAAGAACCATGAGGAATACCTAAAATGGAAGGGAAGATGTTATCTGTGTGGGGAAAAAGGTCATAGAGTGACAAACTGTTATAGAGTTCAATGTCTTATATGTGGAGAACATGTGAATTACCCAACACAATGCACTGACCTAAGAGGTTAATTCTAAATATATGAAGGACCTATTCCATGAAAATCATTAAATAGGATAGATTGAAGTGCTTATGTATTTGAATTCAATAATAATGTTTTTGAGTTACTTTTATGGTATATTGAAATGTCTATGAGTTGGTCCAGTGTGGTTTTCCATAAATATATGGTACCGACAACCATGAAAAGTGAATGAAATATTTTTTGAAAGTAGATGATATGTTCATAATGAACAGATAAAGAGGAAATAATATATTTGATAGTATTAATAGGTTATGACAGATATAAGTACAAAGTGACATCATGTTTTGAATATATAATAATTTTGGGATTTTGGTATGTGGAGAGATTTATCTTTTGACAGCATTCATGATTTCACTAAAGTTCTATGGTAGTTCATGTTTCAATAGAATACATGATTAAGGTATTCACATTCTTGGAATATGACCAACAAGTTATATCTTTTGATATATGGGGGATAAATGAAGGTAATCCCATGCTTGGTATATGACCTTTTTAGTAATCATTTTCTTTAAACTATGAGACTGTATAGAAGTATTATAGTATCCCACCTTTTTATCACATAAACTTTCATTACATTTTACAAATCTAAGGATCTTTAAGGTTTAGTGTCTTGGAAACCATGAACTTTAAACATGAAAACATAAAACATTCTTCTGAAACACTTGAAACGTTTCTCCTCATGTTCATCCTAGGTTTATTACTGCATCACATAACCTGGGGACATACATCAAAAGAAAGGGTGAGCAAAAAGCCCAGTAAGGGAAACAAGAGAAACATTTTACATGTGAACTTGAGATACTTCAATAAGGTCATGAAAAGAACTTTAAGGCATGAGAATGAAATCATGAGGCATATCATAATAAAAATAAAATTTTCATAACTTGAAGATGTGGCTACATCATTTAACATAGACAATCATGAACATATCACCAAGGTCCATCCCTAAGGTGTCATTTGAAAATTACCAAGGTTATTCACCAAGGTATCGTGAAAATTGTAATCTCTAGTGGTTACATCATTACACAATGCATTGGAGCGCTATCAGGGGGCACCCTTAAATTTGCCTTTATTATCATGTGAGCCACATATATCATCATAAAACATTTCATAAAGAACTTATATAGCACAAAATAAATGGGTTTCATTTCGTAATCATAACATTTTAAAAACTGCTTTAAAGACATGATCTTTACGTCACTTTAAAACCCACAGAAAAGGAAGGTGGGTCTCATGTATGTAAATAACATAATTTAAAATAGAACATTTTGGTATATATGTGAATACCCCTTTAAAAGAAAGAGCTTTGAGTATTCACTTAATAATATAAAAGAACTTTAGAAAAAGAGAGAGACATTTTGAGACGGAAATTCTGCAGCATAATGGCTATGTTACGAGGTTTTAGAAGACATTAAAAAGAGAGGGAAAATGGGTCAAACAATCATAAATGACCCATAAAACAGTATATGGACAGAATAAGAAGGATACATGATCATGGTAATGAAATTTCAGGGACATACCATTTGAAATGAAAAACATGGAAGGAAGACAAAAAAATAGATTTCTCTTATGAAAGTTCGGCAGCCTAACGTCGTTACATAAACTTCAAACAAAACGATTTGAAAAGATCAAATAGGGTCTCTCATCATGTGAACATAAGAGTTCAGTATGATAGATATAGATAATTACCCAACATAATTAAAAAGGAACTTGAATGTCTTGACATGAAAGTAGAACTTTGAAAAGAATGAGAAGGGTGAAAGAATCCCCTAAAAAATTCGGCAGCCTAACGACGCCACTTAAATCTTCAAAATACTGAATTGAAGAGATAAAATGGGGTCTCTCATAATATGAACGTAAGAGTCCAATATGATAGATATAGAGATCATACCCCAACATAACAAAAAGGAACTTGAAAGAATTGACATGAATGTAGAACTTCAGAACAAGAAGGGTGAAGAACCACTTAAAAATTCGGAAGCCTAACGGCGCCATTTAAAACTTCAAAATACTGAATTAAAGAGATCAAATGGGGTCTCTCATCATATGAACATAAGATTACAGTATGATAGATATAGTTATCATACCCCAACATAACAAACAGGAACATGAAAGAATTGACATGAAAGTAGAACTTCAAAACGAGAAGGGTGAAGAACCACTTAAAAAATTCGGCAGCCTAACGGCGCCACATAAAACTTCAAAATACTGAATTGAAGAGATCAAATGGGGTCTCTAATCATATGAACATAAGAGTCCAGTATGATAGATATAGAGATCATACACCAACATAACAAAAATGAACTTGAAATAATTGACATGAAAGTAGAACTTCAAAACGAGAAGGGTGAAGAACCACTTAAAAATTCGGCAGCCTAACGGCGCCACTTAAAATATAAAAATACTGAATTGAAGATATCAAATGGGGTCTCTCATAATATGATCATAAAAGATCAATATGATAAATTTAGAGATCATATCCCAACATAATAAAAAGGAACTTGAAATACTTTACATGAAAATAGATCTTGAAAAATGAGAAGGGAGAAAGAATCTGTTACAAAAATTTCGGCAGCCTAACGGCGCCACTTGAAACTTCATAAAACGGAATAATGAGAGTAAGAGGGGATCTCTCATTATATGAACATGAAAAGGGAAGTAAGAGGAGTATAAAATAACATCCTTCAACATATGAACATGGAGCATAAAAGGAATGACATAAAAGAGATTACTTGAAATTAAAGAGAGAGGTCAGATCCCTTACCCTAAAACGTAACTCTTAAAACTCAAAGGTTGGGACCTTGAGGGCTTGGGGGCACCTAGGGAGGACTCCTTGGGAGGTAATGAGACCAGAACTTCATTGGGGGAATGTGGGGAGTCGAATGGATGAGAGGATGGCTTGGTATTTATAGGGAAAGTGAGGGGACAAGGCATTAATGGCCAAGGGACACCTCATTAGTGGTTTTGGAAAAACCATGGGCTTGACCATGGTATTTGCCCATGGTATTGGCCACTTGGGACACCTCATACCTTATATTACTATTCATAAGTCGACCATATTGATTACATACTTAATACATCATTTAACGATGTCATTAAACACCCGTAACTTAAAAACTGTATTTTCACTATTCATCGAAAATTCAACTTTCTCAGAATAGTCCCAAAATTTCACCTTAACCAAATATCAATGCTCTGATTTCGAAAATGAAATCCATTTTATAAAAATAATTTTCTAAATATTTTTAATTAAGTTTTTAATTACAAACACTATTCATCGAAAATTTATTTTTTTCAGAAAAATCCCCAAAAATTACCACAACATAATATCGATGCTCTGAGTTCAAAAATGAAGTCCTTTTTATAAAAATAATTTTCTAAATATTTTTAATTAAAATTTTAATTAAAAAAACACTATTCATCCGAAAAAACTAATACTTAATTAATAATTTATGAAACCGTTATTTAACCATTTTATTGAATCACATTACTTAATCAAAGTAACTAGATTATTTTAATACTTTATTTAAGTTAGATTACTAATCCATTTGGACACATTATTAATCCTAATCATAAAATAACTATTCATAATTTATTATTCATCAAAAATCAAGTTGATCTTATTAGACTCTAAATTTCATACTGAACATAATTGTAGAAGACCATTTTTTGAAAATCATTACAAATTTTTAATTATTTAGGGTTTACATAAACATATTTAAAATATCCTTTTTCTAAAATTCATCAAAAATATGCATACTATATTTATCTGGTCATTTGAAAATTCATAAAAGAAATTGAAATTTTTATTTAAAACAAAGGATTACACAAGACAGTTACGGTCTCCTTACATAGCCCCTTATCACACCAGCATAGGACCTAAGTGTAAGGTGTGCTAAGGTGAGAGAATCCGAGGGAGGCTCGACCAACATCGCAAGAGTAGTAATTTCTATCAGTTTGAACTTCTCGCGAAGGCGATCCCGTTCTAGCTTTATATGATAATGTTCAGCTAGAGTTTGGTCTAGAGCAAAGCCCAGTGGTGCTACCTCCTTCCCAAGTTCTGTTAGATGGGATTCGATCGGTCCAAGACTACTGGGTGAGGCCATCGAATCTTCTTTCTATATTAATTAACCATGATTGCTTGTATTTAGAGACAATAGTCAAAACGTTTAGTTTCCAGCGGTCATATTGACCAATGGTCAAATCACAGTCAATACCCAACAGTCTCATTTTAATTATACTCATGTTATCAAATGAAACATTTTTGTTGAGTATAAAAATAAAATAAAATAACACATAAAATTAGGAAACAATATTTATTTAAAATTTCGGGTCGTTACAATCTTCCCCCCTTAAGAAATTGCATCCTCACAATTTTTTTAAAATTGGGTTTTGAAATTTCATTGAAAGTCCCACATCAAAAAAGGAGTCAGTAAAACTATTACTTTAAAAGAAAGAAAGGGAAGTACAAAGGTCACCCGAGTTTACCCACACTAGGATTCCATGTAGGAAAACATGGACATGGAGGAGAAAACCAAGGGTCATGTTCTGAGGGAGAGTGATAGAGAACATGATTAGGAGAAATTTAACCATAAGAAAATCCCAAACTTATGATGTGTGTAAATGGTCTTTGATTACCTAGTAGGAAACGTAAACCAACAACATTTTTGTTTTACGTTTCATTTCATAATTTTGAGGAATTTATTTACTACATAGAACAAAAACATAAGAAAATATACCTACCTTCAAGTAGAGTTTCATCCTTTAATAAGTCCCTATCAACATTAATCTTTTCTCCAAATTATGAGACTTCAAAAACACTCGGTCTCTTAAAAGCACAAGAATCATCTTCTAGAGAATCACATAATCAACAAAAGATTAACTACCTATTTCTTCTATCTTTAAACATTATCCCAAAAACAGAAAGGTTAAGGTAAAACAACTCTTCAAAAAAAAATCCCATAGGAATGGAAACTACTTTTAAATCTCCAAAGTTCCATGGTACTACCCAAAGTTCATCATAGACCATTCCATAAATAACGGTCCTTAAAATTCCTCAAAATAAACCAAACTAATATTGAAACCCAAATACAAGAAGGATTTGATAACATAGTCTTCCAAAACAACTTCATTGTTCATCTCTAGACAACATCAACCACTCCTACCATCTTATAACAAAAGTAGCTAACCTAAACATATTTTACCCAAGATAGGTTAATAATTCCCATAAGTAACCTAAATTACTAGAATTCCCCCTTAAATTCATCAATTCTTCAAAATATAAGTCAACCTTACTCCTCAATGAAAATACTATAGTAATCTATTTAACTCGATCATATAGGGTCCCAAAAATAGTGAACGTCTTCCAAAATAATAATCATCTTTTAATCCCCTAATTATCTCTGTCATATTAATATGGAAATTGTCGCATTTCCTATCACATTGGTTATTGGGACACGTTATTTCTTTTCCCACCGTTAACTAAGAAGAGAAAGTATAATTAGAGGCTTAAATACTTAACCAATAATCATGAAAAGGAACTTAAAGCATATAAGGATAACTTGTAGAAGAAAAGTATACCCTAACTTGTGATCCCCTATGTTACCATCTAGGTTATCCATGATCATATATTCTTATGTGAATCTTTATTTTATTTTATCTTTGTTCCTTTAACAATGGTTCATACCAAGCTTATGAATTTACCAAAGCATATCCCCCGGGAGTGTTGTAACCAAGAGTGCAGCAAGGCCCATTGTCATGTACCAGTTCCCGTTCGAGTCTAGCTCAAAGAGGTGTTTTCAGGTTTTACCCCTATGTACATTTGTGCCAGAGCCACCTCTACCTGCTCGTATCCAGACAGGGATGTATTTTCTTGGAAACCCCTTACTCAATACTCACCAAAATACTAGGAAGATTTCCTATATTTTAACTTTTCTATAGGCTTCTTCCTAAAGTTTTCATATCCTAATTTCCACAAATAACTAAACCATCCTTTGATACCAACTATCGCATCCCGCCTTTTTATCACATAAACTTTCATTACATTTTACAAATCCGAGGATCTTTAAGGTTTAGTGTCTTGGAAACCAGGAACATTAAACATGAAAACATAAAACATTCTTCTAAAACACTTGAAAGGATTCTCCTCATGGTCATCCTTGGTTCATTACTACATCACATAACATGGGGACATACATCAAAAGAAAGGGTGAGCAAAAAGCCCAGTAAGGGAAACAAGAGAAACATTTTACATGTGAACTTGAGATACTTCAATAAGGTCATGAAAAGAACTTTAAGGCATGAGAATGAAATCATGAGGCATATCATAATAAAAATAAAATTTTCATAACATGAATTTGTGGCTGCATCATTTTACATATAAAATATTGAACATATCACCAAGGTCCATCCCCAAGGTGTCATTTGAAAATTACCAAGGTTAATCACCAAGGTATCGTGAAAATTGTAATCTCTAGTGGTTACATCATTACCCAATGCATTGGAGCGCTATCAGGGAACACCATTAAATTTGCCTTTATTACGATGTGATCCACATATATCATCATCAAACATTTCATAAATAACCCATATAGCATAAAATAAATGAGTTTCATTTCGTAATCATAACATTTTAAAAACTGCTTTAAAGACATGATCTTTACGTCACTTTAAAACCCACAGAAAAAGAAGGTGGGTCTCATGTATGTAAATCCCATAATTTAAAATAGAAAATTTTGGTATATATGTGAATAACCATTTAGAAGAAAGAGCTTTGATTATTCACTTAATAATATAAAAGAACTTTAGAAAAAGAGAGAGACATTTTGAGACGGAAATTCTGCAGCATAACGGCTATGTTACGAGGTTTTAGAAGACATTAAAAAGAGAGGGAAAATGGTTCAAATATTCATAAATGACCCATAAAACAGTATATGGATAGAATAAGAAGGATAAATTATCATGGTAATGAAATTTCAATGAAATACCATTTGAAATTAAAAACATGGAAGGAAGACAAAAAAATATATTTCTCTTATGAAAGTTCAGCAGCCTAACGGCGTTACTTAAACTTCAAACAAAATGATTTTAAAAGATCAAATAGGGTCTCTAATAATGTGAAAATAAGAGTTCAGTATGATAGATATAGATATAATTCCCCAACATAATTAAAAAGGAACTTGAAAGTCTTGACATGAAAGTATAACTTTGAAAAGAATGAGAAGGGTGAAAGAATCCCCTAAAAAATTTGGTAGCCTAACGGCGCCACTTAAATCTTCAAAATACTGAATTGAAGAGATAAAATGGGTTCTCTCATAATATAAACATAAGAGTCCAATATGATATATATAGAGATCATACCCCAACATAACAAAAAGAAACATGAATGAAATGACATGAAAGTAGAACTTCAAAACAAGAAGGGTGAAGAACCACTTAAAAATTCGGCAGCCTAACGGCGCCACTTAAAACATTAAAATACTTAATTGAAGAGATAAAATGGGGTCTATCATCATATGAAAATAAGATTCCAGTATGATAGATATAGAGATCATACCCCAACATAATAAAAAAAAACTTGAAAGAAATGACATGAAAGTAGAACTTCAAAACGAGAAGGGTGAAGAACCACTTAAAAATTCGGCAGCCTAACGGTGCCACTTAAAACTTCAAAATACTGAATTGAAGAGATCAAATGGGGTATCTAATCATATGAACATAAGAGTACAGTATGATAGATATAGAGATAATACCCCAAAATAACAAAAAGGAACTTGAAATAATTGACATGAAAGTAGAACTTCAAAACGAGAAGGGTGAAGAACCACTTAAAAATTCGGTAGCCTAACGGCGCCACTTAAAACATAAAAATACTGAATTGAAGAGATCAAATGGGGTCTCTCATCATATGATCAAAAAAGATCAGTATGATAAATTTATATATCATACCCCAACATAATAAAAAGGAACTTGAAATACTTTACATGAAAACAGATCTTGAAAAATGAGAAGGGAGAAAGAATCCGTTACAAAAATTTCGGCAGCCTAACGGCGCCACTTAAAAATTAATAAAACGAAATAATGAGAGTAAGAGGGGATCTCTCATTATATGAAAATGAAAAGTGCAGTAAGAGGAGTATAAAAGAACATCCTCCAACATATGAACATGGAGCATAAAAGGAATGACATAAAAGAGATTAATTGAAATTAAAGAGAGAGGTCAGATCCCTTACCTTAAAAAGTAACTATTAAAACACAAAGGTTGGGACCTTGAGGGCTTGGTGGCACCTTGGGAGGACTCCTTGGGAGGTAATGAGACCAGAACTTCGTTGGGGGAAAGTGGGGAGTCGAATGGATGAGAGGATGGCTTGGTATTTATAGGGAAAGTGAGGGGACAAGGCATTAATGGCCAAGGGACACCTCATTAGTGGTTTTGGAAAAACCATGGGCTTGCCCATGGTATTTTCCCACGGTATTGGCCACTTGGGACACCTCATACCTTATATTACTATTCATAAGTCTACCATATTGATTACATACTTAATACATCATTTAATGATGTCATTAAACACCCGTAACTTAAAAACTGTATTTTCACTATTCATCGAAAATTCAACTTTCTCAGAATAGTCCCAAAATTTCACCTTAACCAAATATCAATGCTCTGATTTCAAAAATGAAATCCATTTTATAAAAATAATTTTCTAAATATTTTTAATTAAATTTTTAATTACAAACACTATTCATTGAAAATTTATTTTTTTCAGAAAAATCCCCAAAAATTACCATAACATAATAACGATGCTCTGAGTTCAAAAATGAAGTCCTATTTATAAAAATAATTTTCTAAATATTTTTATTTAAAATTTTAATTAAAAAAAACACTATTCATCTGAAAAAACTAATACTTGAATAATAATTTATGAAACTGTTATTTAACCATTTTATTGAATCACATTACTTAATAAAAGTGCCTAGATTATTTTAATACTTTCTTTAAGTGAGATTACTAATCCATTTGGGCACATTATTAATCCTAATCATAAAATCACTATTCATAATTTACTATTCATCAAAAATCAAGTTGATCTTATTAGACTTTAAATTTCGTACTGAACATAATTATAGAAGACCATTTTTTGAAAATCATTACACATTTTTAATTATTTAGGGTTTACATAAACATATTTAAAATATCCTTTTTTTAAATTCATCAAAAAATGCATACTATATTTATCCGGTCATTTGAAAATTCATAAAAGAAATCGAAATTTTTATTTAAAACAAAGGATTACACAAGACAGTTACGGTCTCCTTACATAGCCCCTTGTCACACCAGCATAGGACCTAAGTGTAAGGTGTGCTAAGGTGAGAGAATCCGAGGGAGGCTCGACCAACATCGAACGAGTAGTAATTTCTATCAGTTTGAACTTCTCGCAAAGGCGATCCCTTTCCAGCTTTATACGATGAAGTTCAGCTTGGGTTTGGTCCAGAGCAAAGCCCAGTGGTGCTACCTCCTTCCCAAGTTCTATTAGATGGGCTTCGATCGGTCCAAGACTACTGGGTGAGGCCATCAAATCTTCTTTCTATATTAATTAACCAAGATTGCTTGTATTTAGAGACAATAGTCAAAACGTTTAGTTTCCAGCGGTCATATTGACCAATGGTCAAATAACAGTCAAAACCCAACAGTCTCATTTTAATTATACTAATGTTATAAAATGAAACATTTTTTTTGAGTATAAAAATAAAATAAAATAACACATAAAATTAGAAAACAATATTTACTTAAAATTTCGGGTCATTACAAGTATTTTGGATAAGCCTAAAGAACAGAATAGATTAAGTTGTACATAAGATAGTATTTTTTAAGGATATAAAATTTTGATATTATCTCTGAAATGTTATAATAGTATAGTTTTAGAAAAAGTACAACATGTAGGAGGGAGACAACCTGTCGGGTCGGACAAGGGTGCCAGAATCTAACACCCAACCGATGTGCGGTAGGCCTCTATCACTTACAACTGGCCTACAAAAAGTCCATGGTTAGTAGAAATAAGATTTATTTTACTAAGAGGTATGATATATGATGTATAAGTCCTTTTTTTGGAACTATATACGATTAATCTCACCATAGATGGACTGATGTATATTTAATAACATTTGCTAACTTTATGTTTGAGATGTTAGGGTTGGTGTCCTGAGAACCAACTGTTTTGTACTTTGATTACATGAATGTACACTTTTTATATATTGTTCATTGTTCTGCATGACTATAATATAATAATGTCCAGGAATATTTGTTGAATTAATAAGGTCATGGAAGATCCCCGCTATGATGTGAACCTTGAAATGCTATAACAATATTCTTAAATAAAGATCTATGGTTGGATGACATACTATGATAGGACACATAGTATAAAGACCATCATGTGCGAGTACTCATAAGAAGATGAGACTCTCTCTCATGGAGTTCACACATGGTAATCTCCAATATGGGATCTAATGAGAACAAACCCGTCAGTAGCAATTCCTCTTGTCTTGGTGTCATCAGACATTTCTATCTATGAGCGTGTGTAATGGTCCTTAGACAACAAGATTAACATTAACTCCTGTCATGACTCGCACACATAGATTTACTAATTAAAACCGTCACGCAGACAGTTGGCGGGATGTAGGGTACGTTAGGTGCGCCACGAGTGACATGTTGTTAATGTATAAGTTGAGGAAGGATTTGTCCCTTACATTTATGGAGGTTGATATCTCAGCCCTTTGATTGTAATAGAACTATCACATAAAGTTCCATGTCCATGGTGTAATGACGAGTTTATTTCAAGCAATCAAAGAATGACAGATATAGCATATAGTTTTATGACACTTCCATAAAACCCTGCTTGATGAGATATTGAGACAAAGGGATTAAATTACATGATAAGAGTTCATATTAGGTGACACATAAATGTGGCATCAACTTCTTTCTCTTGGGTTCCTTGACCTGTTGCTAGACAATAATCTTGGATATTAGGCAATCCCACCTAATGTCAATGAGAAAGAGGCCTAGAGGGTCACACACTAAGTGTATCGAAGTATCTCAAGTAGAATAAAGATTATTCCTGCACATGGTTTAATAATTATTCAAGGAAGCTTAAATCGTTTTAATGATGGAGGAAGAAGGAAATGAAAAACAAGATATACATACCTTGTATTAAAGATTACATGTCATTTTGTTTTTCATGAAAAAAAGTACACAACATGTATTTATGATTACACATCGTGTAGTTTTCATTTTGGAAAGGAAGTGAAAAACAAGTACACGCCGTGTATTAATGATTACATGCCATGTAGTTTTATGCAAAACAAGTACATGTCATTATTAATGATTACATGCCGTGTAGTTTTCCAGTTGTGATTTTGAGGATCTAATATTGTTTTATTAAATGATATTTATTATAATCAGCGTGGGAGCATGTCACGGAATTAATTATTCGACATGGGGGTTTTAAATCAGAGTAAATGAAATAAATAAAATGCTTACAACAATTATTTATTGTCATAACTCTACAACCTCAAACCCGATTATAAATATCCTAACAATCCCAACTCTTTTCCTACACACAAGAGAATCGTTGTGCACAACAATTCTGGAGAATTCTCCGAAGGCCGAAAGAACTCATCTAAGAATGCTCTCAAGACCAAGAGAGATCTTCCTCCACTAGATGAAGATAATTTAAGGAAAACAACGCAAGCAAAGGTTTCTCCACACTAGCACTCGAATACTCTTTTGGTGTCATCCAGAGATATGAGGTACATGTGTGGATCACCACTAGAGGAAGTCTATCCCTGGCTTCTGCAATGCAATGCGTATCGCATCAGAATGTGATTAGATATATCAGTGAAGAAAGAACACCAAAAGGTACTTATTTTAAATTGTTTAAATTAATTATAATAAACCTATAATGATCCTACTTTTTGGTTCTGGGACATTCCTTTTATTTTTCTTTTTCTATGATCCGATCCATGGAGACTGGCGTTTATCATCGTATTAATCCCGGATTGATCATAGTTAATGACAAAAATCCAATTGGGCACATCCACCCACGAGCTTCCACTGTGCTCGGAACCTTCAATTGGTATCATAGAGAGGTTACAATATTGATTATAGTTATTTAATTTTTGTTGATAATTTACACATTTATATTTGATTCAATTCGAAATAAATCGTTCTATAAATCTGAATAAACGAGATCTGTTCTTCCTCCTTCGTCTCTCGATTAAAATCACAGAAAAAACCTTTAAATTTTAATTTTGATTAAAATAAAAATGAGGAACTCATCCGGAGAAGCCGCTCTTTCTGTCTGTACAACACGGGAATACATGGCGTGTAATGAAAAACTACATGCCGTGTACTTAGGTTCAACAAACTAGCACTGGTCTGCCAAACGACGCCACGTGAATTAATTACACCTAAGATTTTTACACCCCGTGTTTAGTAGATATGAATGGCGTGTGGGAATAGAAATACATGGCATGTATGTTGTAGAAACACGCCGTGTAGTCCGATCTGGACCAAGTGAAACCGTATACAAAGGAGAAGCCACGTACCACGTACATGGGATTACCATGTCGGTTACCACGTAACAAGGATGTACACGCTATTTATTATTTATCTACACATCGTGTACTCCAAAATTTCCAAAGTATATAAAACATGCCAAATCCCCAAGCTTGAACTTTGGATAAAGGGTGAAAAGAAATACACGTTGTGTAAATATAAATTACACGTCGTGTGATTTCCAGAATTTCACCAGGTTTCCTCCAGAAGTACAAAGACCTGTATAAGGATTATGGATGAGAATAACTTCAAGGAAATTGAGAAAGGAATTTAAGATAAATAATTGATTAATTATAAGATCATAATTAATCGAATTCAAGCGCGACTTATCTTGAATAATAGAACAATTAAAATAATTTGAATTCTAAATATTTGTAAATGTCATTTCATGCTATGGAAGATCATGAGATAGACCAAATACCCTTTGTATGTGTGTTTGGTTTCATTTAAATTTGTTTAATTTTTTATTTGTTGGCCTATGAGTCTTCTTCCAATAAAATGTAGGGCATGTGTGCCCATGGATTCTTTTATGTAAACCCCATGTAATGGAGGATCTCCCATGTCATAGGAGATGGTTCAAAACCTGAAGCTAAGGAAAAACCCACCCATGTGGATACAAAGGTGGACAGGTGGGAGTTGCAAAACATGAACCATCTGGTCAAGGTGTTTTTCTATAGGTCAGGGTTAGATTATCAAACCGCTAGATAAACTAACCAATAGAATCTCATGATCATACCATCTTATTTTATTTCTCTCTGTTTGCATAGTTTATTTAATATATATTTGTTGTTGCGATCACATAATTAATGAAATAAACAATCATGCAAAGATGGAATAAAATAAAAACTGGACTATGCGTAAACATTAACAGAACATGGTTAATCACTTAAGCAAGCATCACATAATATTAACAAGCATGTGATAATGTGAAAATACGCATAAATAATAAAATCCCTCAGAAACCATATTAAGTTAGACCAAGTCTTCCATTAATTGATTAATGTCAAGACTCAATAAAACTATGTGTTTGACCAACCCTTGTTAGGACACTTAATTTTATAAAGGAAGCTCTTATGAAAGGTTTCGTGTTGACTTAGTCATTTTACATCAAAAGGTGTAGCCCTAGCTAGACTTGGGGTAATATTGGAGGAAATATTTGAGGAAATCCAAGTCAGGATTTTAGGATTGGGGAGTCCACTCATCAGATCAAGGAACTGTAAGCTAACAGTTGGCAAAGACCAGCCTACCTCAATACCTTCAAATAGCTTGACCAACCCTTGTTGGGGTTATGCGAAGGGGAATATGGATCCTTGCCACTAGAATGTCAAAGAAACTACACATTTTTAGTTCATTGGTGAGGGCCATTGGGACTTGATAAAATAGTGGTCGAATTAATTGATTAATTTATTATTTCTCATAAAAATGTAATCAATAAAGTACTCATAAATATTCTCTTTTAATTTGTAGAATCGAAATGAAAAACTCGTCAACCACATTTTCTCTACGATCAATTCTGAATAAAGACAATATCCTCACCAAATGTGACATTCATGAATGGTTTCGATGCCTTCAGGTTATCCTACGCCATGAATGAATGTTTTACGTGCTGGAGTCCTCACTTTCTGATTCTCCCGCCCAAGGGGAAAGTGATGAAGATTTCCTAGTCTATGATCAACATTTGAACGTCGTTCTCGACATTCAATGTTTGATTCTATCATCAATGTCTAGTGAGCTCATCAAGTCTCATGAAGAGAAGGATGCCTAGAGCATGTTCAAGAACCTCTGTAGTCTATACCAGGAGAGAGCAAGACAGGAAAGGTTTGAGATCTCCAAGGCTCTATATCAGAGAAATCTTAGAGAGGGTGCTCTAGCCGGGCCTCATGAAGTCAAGCGCATTGGTTACATTGAGCGCTTAGAGGTTCTGAGGTTTAAACTCCCTGAATGACTGGGTACCGATCTCATTCTTGCATCACTACCCCGTAGCTTCTCAAACTTTTTTGTGAACTTCAACATGAACAACATTGAGAAGTCTCTGTCTGATCTTCTTATCCTTATTCTCCAAGTGGACAATTACATGAAGCGTGAAAAGCCTTCTTTCCTCATGGTGAATAAAAGGAACGGGAAGGAGAAGAGATTTAAGCCCAAAGCTTTTTCCAGGCCTTCCAAGAAAAGGAAGATCAAATGGGAGGCAAGGGAACATGATGTTGTTTGTTTCGCATGTGGCAAGAAGGGCCACTAGAAGAAAAACTGCACCTATCCAAGGAAGCAAGGGGAAGCTTCAGGTGATTTTTTCATCAAATCAAATCTATTTGTTTCTAAAAAGTGGGTATTAGATACATCTTGTGGTGCTCACATATGTATCCAAATACAGGAACTAAGTAGGTTCAAGAATATTGATTGAGGGGAGGTCGATCTACGAGTAGCCAACAGGGCCATACTTGCTGTTGTAGCTATCAGGGACTACCACCTCACGTTTCCAACTGGAATGATCTTGGTGTTGAAGGGTTTTTATTATGTTCCTTCTATAACCAAAAAATTTATTTCAGTATCCATATTAGATAATGATGGAATCATCTTCATGTTTGAAATTGGATGTTGCTACTTTTATAAAGAAAACATTTGTTTTGGTAGGGCACATATATATATAACGGCTTTATGTGTTAGAATACACAATACATGTAATGGAAATTGATGACAATGTTAATTCACATGACTCATACAACACCCAACATTGGCATCACCGACTAGGTCATGTCAATGGGAAATGCTTGAAAAAATTACATCAAGATGGGTATTTAGATACTTTGGAACTAAAACCACTTGGTGTATGTCATGAATGTCTAAAATAAAAAATGACCAAATCCCAATTTGGTGGGAAAGGTGAAAGGGATAAAGAGATTATATAATTAGTTCATACAGATGTGTGTAGACCATTTCCAGTTGAAGCAAGGTGTGGGCTCTCATACATCATAACTTTTACTGATGATTTTAGTAGATATGGATATATTTATGTAATGAGGTATAAGTCATATTCTTTTGATCAGTTCAAAGAAAAAAAGAATGAATTTGAGAACCATCTTGGTAAGAATATTAAAAAACTCCACTCAGACAGAGGAGGATAATATCTTAATCAGGACTTCATTGATTTCTTATAGGAGTTTGGGATTCTATCTCAACTCACTCCTCCTTACACACCTCAGTGGAATGGTGTATGTGAATGGAGGAACCGCACCTTGTTAGACATGGTGAGATCAATGATGAGTCATGCGAGTCTTCCATTATCCTTTTGGGGATATGCATTACAAATAGCAACACACATACTAAACCAAGTACCAACTAAATAGATAAATGGTATTCCATACGAGTTATGGAGTGGACGCAAATCCATGTTATCGAATTTACATGTGTGGGGTAGCGAAGCATTTGTTAAGCCTCTTTAGCTAACAAACTTGCACCCTGAGCCACAAAGTGTATCTTTATAGGATATACCAAGGAAAAAGGGGATATTACCTATACTACCCCTCAGACAAAAAGGTTATAGTGGCAAGACATGCCATATTCCTTGAGAGGGAGCACATCTCCAAAAGAGATAGTGAGAGTGAGATAGACTTTGATGAAGTCGAGGCTCAAGATACACATGAGTTGGTATAAGAACAGATTCCACAAAGCCCTATGGAAGAACAATCTATTCCAGAGACACAATAACAACGTAAGATAATGAGAGAGGTGAGAGAACCAAAATGATTTAGTTTTCTTGTCACCGAGGATGGTGACTCATTATTGGTTGACAATGATGATCCTCTTACCTACAAGGAAGAAGTTGAAGGCAAAGACGTTTCTAAGTGGCAATAAGCCACGAATTCTGAAATGGATTCCATGTATTAAAACCAAGTCTGGATTTTAGTAGATCTTCCAGTTGATGTAAAACCTATTGGTAATAAATGGGTATTCAAGAAGAAACTGGGCATGGAGGGGCAAGTCAGCACCTATAAAGCACGACTAGTTGCCAAAGGTTTTAGATAGCATCATGGAATTGAATATGATGAAACCTTTTCACCGGTTGCGATGCTGAAGTCCATCAGAATCCTATTGTCCATTTCCACTTACCATGACGATGAAATTTGGCAAATGGATGTCAAAACATCATTCCTTATCGGGAACCTCTAGGAAGATGTCTACATGACACAACCTCATGGTTTTGGGACTCCAAATGTTGCCAACAAGTTATGCAAGTTGCATAAATCCACTAATGGATTAAAGTAAGCATCAAGGTCATGGAACATTCGTTTTGATGAAGTTGTAATGGAATTTGGATTTGTCAATAACGAATGTGAACCTTGTTTCTACAAAAGGTTTTGTGAAAGTGCATTTGTTTTCCTAATTGTATATGTTGATGACATATTAGTAATTGGAAATGAAGTACCTGTCTTACAGTCATTTAAGGGAAGGTTGCATAAATGCTTCTCCATGAACGACTTGGGTGAGACAGTATATATTATTGGGATCAAGATCCATCATGATAGATCCAAGAGAATTCTGGGACTGAGTCAAAGTAAACACATTGACACGATACTGAAGAGATTCGGAATGGAACAATCCAAGAGGGGATTGTTTCCAGTGTCACATGGCATTCATCATTCCAAGAAAATGTGTCCTCAGACACATGAGGAAATAATGAAAATGGAAAGGATCCCTTACGCATACGCGATTGGGTTAGTCATGTATGTCATGCTATGTACGAGGCTAGATGCTTCTTATGCATTAAGTGCGGTAGGCATATATCAAGATGATCCAGGAGACCACCATTGGATGAAAGTCAAGCCTATCCCTAAGTATCTGAGTCATACTAAGGATATGTTCCTGGTTTATGGAGGATATGAGGAACTAGTCTTCATAGGACATGTAGATGATAGTTTTAAGACTGATCAAGATGACATGAAGTTGCAGACTGGTTACATATTCATTTTTAATGGAGGTGTAGTGAGCTAGAAGAGTTCAAAGAAAGGTGTGGTGGCCGATTCTACAGCAGAGTCCAATTATATCCTAGCTTCTGAGGCAGCTAAAGAAGCATTGTGGATTCTAATCTTATTCCAAGAGCTAGATGAAGTCCCTAGCAGTAAAGATCCAATCACACTCTATTGTGATAATACTGTAGTGGAGGCACTTGCAAAAGAGCCAAGGTCACATATGCGGACAAAGCACATACTTCAGAATTGTCATCTCTTGAGGGATTTTTCTCAGAGATGTGAAGTTGCAGTGAGCATTATTTCCACAAAAGACAACGTAGAGGACCCCCTATCTAAATCCTTGACTCAACAGAAACATGATTAACATGTGAGGTCTTGCAGACTAAAATTCGTAGGTAGTTGGCTCTAGTCTAGGTGGGAGTTTTTTAGGGTTGGTGTCCTGAGAACCAACTATTTTGTACTTTGATTAAATGAATGTAAATTTATTACATATTGTTCATTATTATGCATGACTATAATATAATATTGTCCTGGAATATTTTTTTGCATTAATAAGGTGATGGAAGATCCCTACTATGATGAGAACTTTGAAATTCTATAACAATATTATCAAAAAAAGTTCTACGGTTGGATGGCATACTATGATAGGACACATAGTATACAGACTATCATGTGCGAGTAATCATAAGAAGATGATACTCTCTCGCATGGAGTTCACACTTGGTAATCTCCAAGATGGGAGATTATGAGGACAAACCCACCAGTAGCAATTTATCATGTATTGGTGTCATCGAACATTGCTATCTACGAGCATGTGTAATGGTCCTTAGACTGGAAGATTACCATTAACTCATGTCATGATTTGTGCACATAGATTTTCTGATGAAAACCATCATGCAGACAGTTGGAGGGATGTAGGGTACGTTGGGTACATCACGAGTGACATATTGTTAATGGATAAGTTGAGGAAGGATTTTTCCCTTCCATTTATGGAAGTTGATATCTCGGCCCTTTGATTGAAATAGAACCGTCGCATTAAATTCTATGGCCACGGTGTAACGACATGTTTATTTTAGGTCATCAAATAATGACATATCAAGCATATTGGTTTATGGCACTTCCATGAAACTTGCTTGATGAGATATTGAGACAAATGGATTAAATTACATGGTAAGAGTTCGTGTGATCTGACATGTCAATGCGCATCAAATTCTTTCTCTTGGGTTCCTTGACCCTTTGCTAGACAGTAATCTTGGACTATAGGTAAGCCCGCCTAATGCCATTGAGAAAGTGGCCTAGAGGGTCACACACTAAGTGTATCCAAGTATCTCAAGTAGAATAAAGATTATTCTCGCACGTGGTTTAATAATTATTCAAGGAATCATAAATCATTTTAATGATGGAGGAATAAGTAAATGAAAAACAAGATATATATGTCGTTTAATAAAGATTACACGCCGTATAGTTTTTCATGGAAAAATAGTACACGTCGTGTATTTCTGATTATACGCTGTGTAGTTTTCATTTTGTAATGGAAATGAAAAACAAGTACATGTTGCGTATTAATGATTACACTCCGTGTAGTTATATGGAAAACATGTACACACCGTGTATTAATGATTACACGCCGTGTAGTTTTCCAGTTGGGATTTTGAGGATATAATATTGTTTTATTAAATGATATTTATTATAATCAATGTGGGAACATGTCAGGGAATTAATTATTCGACATGGGGGTTTTAAATAAGAGTCAATGAAATAAATAAAATGTGTAACACGTTTATTTATTGTCATAACTCTACAACATCAAACCCGATTATAAATATCCTCACAACCCCAACTCTTTTTGTACACACAAGAGAATCATTGTGCACATCAATTCTGAAGAATTCTCTCAATGTTGAAAGAACTCCTCCAAGAACACTCTCAAGACTGAGAGAGATCTTCCTCCCCTAGATCAAGACGATTTAAGGCAAAAACCGTAAGCAAAGGGTTCTCCATGCTATTAGCCGAAGACTCCTTTGGCGACATCCATAGATACGAGGTGCACGTGTAGATCACCGCTAGAGGAAGTCTACCATTGGCATCTGCGACACAATGACATTTCACATCAGAACATGATTGGAAATATCAATGAAGAAAGAGCAACCAAAGTTACTTCTTTTCAACTGATTAAATTAATTATAATCAACCTATAATAATCCTAATTTGTGGTTTCGGGACTTTCCTTTTCTTTATCTATTTCCGTGATTCGATCCGTGGAGACTGGTGTTTATCGTCATATTGATCCTAGATTGATCATTGTTAATGACAAAAAGCCAAATGTGCACATCCACCCACGAGCTTCCGCTTCACCCGGAACCTTCATGAGACACATGGTATGACATATAATTATATCACATTATCTGATCACACTTCATGAATAAAAAATTCAACTTTATTTCATTAAATAAGAGATTAAGCGGAAATTGTTCATGGAATGACAAATGATGATATTACACTAAAATCCAGTAAGTATTTACCCTTATGAAAAAATTCATCAACTTTAGGGAAATGATCTTGAAAACCAAAAAATTTGTCCTAATACCCCCATATCCGATGAATCAGATGTTACCTTAGATCATCACAAATTTTTGGCTTCATGATTGTTGGATTTTTTTAGCCATGTTCGCTACTACTCTCCCTTAGAACATGATTGTTAGAGTTTTTCTTCCATATACATATTTTCACCTATATTCTCATATATAAAAACCCAGTGCTGAGTTACATTGGGTGACAATTAAGTTTCTAAATTTCATTTTTAAAATTGAGTTTTAGTATTCCTTTTTATGATGTGGGTTTCCATGAAATAAACATACAAGTAGTAAATGATTTATAACCCTGATGAATTTTGAGGGAGAAATTCATTGGAAGGGGGTTAGAATGTAACACCATGAGATTTTATGAGAAATACTCATTTTAATTTCTTTTATGTCTTGTTTATTATGCTACACCAAGATTATCTTGCACTATACGCACCACAGTATTAGCTTATAGTATGTGCAACACTATTCTTGGCTTCTGTAGCACACAATTTCATGTTTTTTAAAATGAAATTCAATTTACACAACACTGAGTATAGATTTTGATCAATGTATAATTGAACTATGTTTTTATTATGTTATATGCAACACCAAAGGAATCTTTCACTACAAGGAACCAAAACTAGGCTTGCATTACACACAAGATTGACCTTCCCCGATAGAGTGTGTTATACGCAATATTGGGGTTCACTAAACAATGATATATTGTTATGAACATGCCATTATGAATAGTATTAACACAATTTTGAATTTTTTTACATTATAATTCATCTTAAACATATCCTAGAACATGGTATGAGAACAAAATAAATTTTTTAGATAAAATACATATTTTTCAAAAAATGGTGTTTTGCCGCCTTTTGATGACGCACCCACTTTAAATCTAGTATTTGACATGTTTATAAGATAAATTAAGCAGAATGAACTTATTAATTTCAATAAGGATATAAAAATTTAATAAGGATAATTTTTTTTTATATTTTACTATTCACTTTCATATTTTGATGAATATTAAAAATATGCTAAATTTTTCTTAAAAGCAACATTTATCATGAAGATAATTAATATAGTTAAATTATAAAATTTAATGGTTTTAAAGTATAATTAGAATTTATTTTTACCATTTAATATAATTTAAGTCATTACCATTAATTTTACATTGAATTCAGAGGTAAAAACATTTCAATCCTTTGCAATTTTTTAACTTTTTAAACCCGTTTTCTCAATAGTGGGATTGATTTTATATTAAATACTAAAACTTCTATGTTTTAAATTTGAAAAAATGGATTCCATAATTGGAATAATTAGGTCTAAATTATGTTAATAGGATACTTTTTATTTTTATACATTATGAATGGTAACGACGGTAAATTTTATTTACTATAGTTAAAGGTAAATCAACTAATTAGGGTAAAAATAAGATTATAAAATTACCATAACACCTACCAAAATTCCATTGGATGAATAAAAGTAGATTCATATCAACTAAGGGTATGAATAGACTCATTTCAAGGACTTTTGACCTTGAAAATGAAGTAATTATTATTAAAACCAAAGAAAGTGACAACATGTCACTCTCTTTTATCTTATAAGTTTAATAATTATAATTTATTGGTAAAATTCATAAAATATTGAACCTAAATAGTCACCAAAAATATAATAAAATTATCTACATCATGTGAATTTATTTAGAATTTTTATGGATTAAATAATATTCATTAATGGTGACACAATAGTGATGTAGAAATTATTTTATTTATTGAAATATCGAATAAATAGTTTTAAAAATATAAAAATAAATATTATATGAACTATTTCTTGTGCTATAAGAATTTTATAAATACATATGACATGTTATGAATCTATTAAATATTTTTTTTGAATATATCATCTGTGTAGATTTTATTTAAATTCAAATAAATGAATAGTGTCGAAATTGAAACTATTGTTATTTTATAAAAATAATATATTATTAAATAGATTAAAATCAAAAAAATATAATAAAATTATATATTGAAAATTTTATTCTCTAAAATTACATAAAGTATAAAATTATGGACAATTCACAACACATAAGTAATTATTTATAATAATTTAAAATTTATAATATTATTCCCAAAAATAAAATTAAATAGATTAAATAAGGATAAATAAAGTTGATAAGGTTTACAATAAATTCCCAACATGTCGAAATTTTATTGGATGATACGATTACCACCATATATCTTATTATCATCAAAGTTGAATCATTTTGGATGTTTTTTTGTGGGGTTTGGATTTATTATAAATTAATATTTAGAGGTTTCCAAAAGTTCTGCTCTCCTCTCTTATAAAAGGGCACCACCTCCCACTCCTCTTCACAACATTTTGAGCCTTCATGATTGGACAAAACCTGTCAATTTATCTTCTCCATTTTTCTAGAAACATACTAGAGGTCCTAGTATTCTTCAAATACCTACTTTAGTGCCCTAAGAGGATGTTTAGAAGAGGCGCATCAAAGAAGAGGTAATATCCTTTATAGATTCCTTCAAATTTATCTCTTCCTCTACTTCCTCTTCATTATTTTTTTCATTATAAAGTAATAAAATAAATATCAATCATATAATAATATGTTATTATAAATATGAAACAACCTTATTTCACATTCTATCAATCCTATGAATAATGAAATCACCGCGCATGTGTACTTATAGAATACTATCTCCATGCTGTGGTGTAATACATTTTTCCACCACCACCTTACTTGGATGGGTATAATGGTTGAAATAATAACTATATATGCTTTTTATAACATTATTATAATTATGAGATATTTTATCATCCACTCAAATTCCATTCAATAATTATGGAAATGATATCATCGCTCGTGCGTACATACGAATTACCGTCTCCACGATGCGATGAGAATCATTGTCCATGTTAACCATTCAAGAATGATTTTAAAGTATATATAATAAGTAATCATGAAACATATGACATAATAATGCTACTGGATATATATATATATATTTCATTTACTTCCATTCAATTTAATAAGGAAACGAAAACAGCGTTCATGCATACGTACGACCTACCGTCTCCATTAACGGTGTATTTCATTCCATTTATCAATCTATTATATATATATTCTTAATATATATTATATATAAATCATGTTTTATATTCTGTAATTATTTAATCATTATCTAATAATCATATTAATAATTACAATTCAAAACACTAACGATAAATGAAACGATTTTACCCAAAAAGATGCTTTAACAAGGAATTGACAAACGAACGGGTAGTATAAAGTCATAAGTGAATCATATATGATATCATAAATATTATTATTGTTCTATTACAAGTTAATAATATGTTTAAAACCACTATACAGGAGTCTCAGACACATATGGAATAAATTGGACATAAGGTAAGGGATAATAATTCCAATCTCATTCTTATCCTAGATTGTTTATTCGTAAGTATTTACTGGAGTTATGATTATCATCCATGACCATTTTTTCTCAAAATGTTTTCATAAAATGTTTACTATTCTTCTATGTATGTTTAATGTCATTTTTAACCTTTTTCTACTTTTACCACGAGGTATGGAAGGAATCTTTCTTTTGTTAACTATACGTGGTACTTTTTGACTTTTCCAGCAAAAGTACTAAGAGAATGTTTTTTAACTTGTACGACCTGAATGGATTTTTACAATTTTATAATACCTTATTTACATGAAGATTATTCTATAATATTTCATTATTATTTTAAACAAAATCATTTTCTTTTAAAATTTAATGGCATTTTGAGAAAAGTAAATGATTTTGAAGAAGAAAAGATATTTTTCTCATGAATTCATTTCAACTGTTTTATCAAAAATATTTTCCATATAAGATGAAAGTTTTTAATATGTTTATGTTTCAATTACAATGTCTCTATTATTTACATGGATTTATTTTTCTTATGATTAATTGATTTCCATTTTTTATACGGATTATGTTATGATGGGATGATGTTTATGATAACCATTTTATTCTTTGGGTTACGATGAATGATTTATGTTTATTTTGTGGAACACATAAGAATGGTTTCATTATGAGTTGTATGGGAAATATATCTCCCTATAATGCATTGGGTAAAGATTTATATCTCATGAGACAGACATGGCTGGAACGACAAGTAAATATGGTTCAGCAATACAGGGCTGGAATGGAAAGTAAACCTAGTTTAGTAATGGACATTGTCTATTATGATGGTCTTGTCAGAAATTACTTGGATACTATAGAAATAATATCATGTGATTAATGGTTTCCCACAATTACATGTTTTATTACCATGCTATTTTATCATTATTTATGTTCCTTTACGATCTATTCCTTATGAACTTCCAAGATCTATTTAACAACACAAGATTTTGATGTTTAAACTTTATGTTCATGTTTTTAAGTTCAAATGTATATGGTTTGTTTTATTTTCTACATGCTTACCCTTACTATGAATTTGAGCTCAAACTTTATATGTTTTATTTTCCACAGGATATAAATTAAGGTTTTAGGTAAGAAAAAAAGGGAAATATCTTTATGGGAGATGTTGAAAATCTTTCACCATGATTAGAAGATTATTTTATTAGTTTCCAAAGACACTAAACTATTATGGTCCTTGGGTGTCTATTTTTGTTATGTATTAAGTATTCTATAAAATTAATGTAATGTCCATGCACGTCAATATTGGGAATCATCAATATTATTAGGCACACACACCCACTCTAGATATATATTGGACATATATTCCCATTCCGGCTTCTGAAGTCACCAAACATATATTATCAATGGCGAAAGGGAAGGCACAAATTCATGCACATATTCTATAAGCATGATCGAATATCATAAAAAAACTTCAGCAGTACTAGGGGAATTGAAACATAAGTCTCTCTCCACACCTAGGATAAAACATCGGCATGTCATCCTAGAGCAGATATATACCTCTGTTCTAATCCAGGTGGGTTATGGGGCATAATCTCCCATATCATACGGAAACCCGGATCAGGAACATACACCCATTCTAATTAAAGGTAATTGTCCCATTCTGATTACCACTCCAAGGTAGGCACATTCACCTACCCATGATAACC
Source organism: Viscum album (assembly GCA_963277665.1). Lineage (NCBI taxonomy): Eukaryota > Viridiplantae > Streptophyta > Magnoliopsida > Santalales > Viscaceae > Viscum > Viscum album. The sequence goes on from OY728119.1 coordinate 233,952,878, forward strand.
ACTTCTCCTATCAATTTATCCCAACTATATATAAGATAACATCCAAAAAGATGTTTCTCTAATAATAGTTATAAAATCAAGATCCAATGTGCGATTTGGATTCTCTTAATGCTAGAGTTATTGATGCCATCATACATTTATCTATAGTATCTCAAGTTACTACCCTATCATTACCAAATTATGGGAATAATATCAATAATTCTGATGTTCCCCATCATAAACTTTTTCATGAAGGATTTCTTCATGAAAATTCGGTCAATCCTGAGAGCATATCTTTGGATGTGATCCTCGAAAGCCCACCATGTGGACAGAAGACCAAGGAGCAAGGGGATTTATTATTTTATGTAATCAACCATGTTGGTCCTCCCTATGATGTAATTTGATGTGAAAGTTCTATCCACAATAGTGTTTTTCATTGTCAAGATAATTTCTTAATAGATAAAGTAGTGACAAGAAATTAATCTTACCTCGAGGCAGTTTCCAACACAATGCTAGTCATGTCTAATGACGTTTCATTAATTGGTGAAATAGTTTCTCAACAAAAAGGCATCTAAGGAGACATTATTTCTCCAAACCTCCCCTGGGTAATTTTTCTTATAATGTTGTATAGGAAAAAGTGACTGATTCTATTTTTTGTAATAAAACAATTGAGAAGCATCCACTTTGGTCGGACCAAGGGGGGAATCTATAGTAAAAGATAATGAAGATACATTTAACATGAGAAAACAATTGGATAAATGTAATGTAAAAATCATGTTATTTCCTTTAAAAAATCTCAATACAACATTTCATAATTGATGGTAGAAGATTTCAATCATGATGTCCTCCTTAACTAATGGAAAACTCTTCATCATTTGAAAAACAAAGTATTACCATATGATGAATATAAAAATCATGTAAAGGTAATAGAAGGGTTGCAACACCACATCAACTTAGAATCTCTCTCAGTTTCCTGACATCTAAATGCTGAAAAGGATTAGAGAACCCATCAACGTGTGTTCTTTGATGCACTAAAGAGGTTATCCCAGTTAATTTATGATACCCTTTCTGATGTTCGTATCAGAGGATGGGGTGCACATGGAGCATTTCATTTCACTACACTCTAGAATTAGTAAAGCCCATAAAAAGTGGTCTCATGCAATATTATTTTCCACATCCAACTTTAATCAATAGATTTAGTATGTAATCAAGTATACGCTCAAGAATAAGCGTCAACTAGATCTCATCGGTGTTAGGAAAAAAGAAAGAAAGATGTTTAGATAATTTTTCATCAAGTATATGAGAATATTAAGTAGGCCTCTTGATTAGAATATTTCAGAAATCAGATGACACAAATGTATTAAATTTCATAGAGTTATTCCGAAATAGGATATTTGAGTGGTTGTCGGATAATGCACCCAACCAATGCCTGAACCAAAATTCACAAAATCAGAAGAGCAGCTGCTTGAATATCAAGTATAGCAGTTCAAGATCCACTATATCCTACAGTTCTAGGGGATTTTTTAATTTAACCTTTAATTTAATAAAAAATTTGAAGGTTTGAAGAAAACTAATAGGAACATCCCAGCCTGCAGGGTTGGGAGATTTTTAACATCTATAATACCCTCCTCAATGAAAGTTAGTTTTCTCCCGATTTGGGAATAAGCCGCAAAGAGAATACAAAAGTAAACTATCCAAGGATTCCCATCAGGTTACTGTCCGTAAACCTATTCCTGATAATTCATCAAATAGGATAATAGAGTCTCATGGAAGATATAGAAGGATATGATCTTACACTGATACTGACAGAATTCTATTAATGCATTATGAATCAGTAAATTCCATTAATACCATTACAGAAGATCCTCCAGAAAATGAGTCTAGTCTAGAAGAATCAGATGATGAAGTTATTATCCATAATATGGTACACACTAAAGCAAATGAACAAGGTGTGTGTACCCGAAATCATATACTTACCCAGAATCTAGGTATTCCCTCAAGTAACCAACCGCCACCACTCTGAAAGGCATCTAACAAGTGAAAAGGTAATAGTCAGATCACAAATCACTTTTAAACTAGAGAAGGTCAATCTATTTTGCTTGGATAAAGATTTTCTCCACAGGAATAGGGGATTAAAGAGTTGAAAAGACTCACTACCGAGTTACTTCAATGCAGTATTTCTACTAGATATGCCCCTAAGGAAGATCGCCAAATTGCTCATCCTTAAGAACTCCTCAAAAAGGATGATTTTTTGTAACTATAGATGTGGATAATGAATTTTCTCTATTGGATACACAGCCAGGTTAGGATCAAACATATCCTTATAGTCATGTCCCCATGGGTTATCCAAGACAATTACAAGAAGCATCACCAAAAGTAGTTTTACCAGTCGTTGCAAAAGTTCATGCTCTATCTGATGTACCTGTACAGGTCCAATCTCATCCTGATATTCCCCAAATTCTTATGAACACAATTGAGGCATTAAAAAATTTATTGGAAGCTATGAACGAATGCCATGTGCCAGTGCATCCAGAAAATAGAGCTTACTTGGTATGGGTGGATTCGATCCCTCCCCCACAAATTTTTTTGAATACTACATTCCCAATATTTAATGGTTTAGGAGATCCATAGAAACACTTAATGCATTTCGTTCCTCATTGTGACCCCATGATGGAGACTCCTTATTGAAAATAATCTTTAAAGCTCAGATGCTTTGTGAAATAATTATAGGTACCATATTTTGTTTGGTACACCAGTTTGCAATCTCGATCAATTACTAGATGGGAAGATCTTCGTCAAAAAATTCCTTCTTTAAATATTCACAATGCTAATGAAGAAAAAAAATTTGATCATAAAACTTGTAAAAAAATAGAAAATGAAAGAGTTTTAGATTTCACTTTCTGATAGAAATGATTAACATATTTCTTAAATCTGTCACTCCCTCAAGAAGAGTTGCTCCAAATTATTGTCAAAAATTTGTGTGATGAGTAACACACACCACTGATCCCTTTGAAATACAGAGGAGTTTTTTAAGATATTTCTTAAATTTCTTAATAGGCGGAGGATTCCATTGTTGAAATTAAAGCTAAATATCATGTAATTCCATCAGATATGGGAAGGAGAATAGGGAAATCAGAGGCTTCCATAGTCACACTCAAGCAATCACCTAAACCTACTTCCACTTCAAAACATTCATCATATAAAAGGGATCTGATTCTTGAGCGTCATCAGTAATGACCTTATCATCAAGATGACAAAAAGAACAAAGGCAGATAGAATTTTAGGAGTTAATGAACAAATTTTTTTTTGGAATGAACTGGTTCTCGATTACATCATATCTTCTCTAGAAAAAAATTTGGTTTAGTTGCCATGGAAAAAAAACCAAACAAAGAAGGAGATAATTAACTTACAAATTATTTAACCTTTCACCTAATGTTGGGGAATCCCTTTCATGAGTTTTTTTTAAACACTTCCTTTTAAAAATGGTATACTCTAGACAATTGAAACTAAAAAGTTCATCGTCCCATGTAGCATGTGTTACTGCTACTAATCCATAGGAACAAGGTGAATGTAAGGAATTCAAAAGTAAAATTGTGTGGAAATATGATGATTGGATGACCAAGAAAATGATCAAACAAACTTATGAAATTATAAAAAAATAGTTGAAATAACCAATTGTGTCTTCGGCCACTTCAGCCACAACAAAAACACCTTCATCAAAAGATCAGTACTCTAATGGTCAATCATCAAAAAAGCGATGTGATCAGAAGGACAAAGAACAGTCAAAAGAAGAAGAGCTCATTAAATGTCCAATGTTTTACTTGACTCTAGAAGATTTCATGCCATTTGTTTCAAAATAATGGGAACCACCCTTCTAAATGGCAAAAAAAGAACTGACAGGTCATAGAGAATCTTCATTAGATGGGGAGTTCATCATTGGTTCAACCAATGTTATCCACTTATTGGATCCCTATGAAAATCATGATTAGTGTTATGGTGAGAATGAATTCCCTATACCTAACTAGGGAACTAAAAAAAGAATCCATGTTCGAGGATATAGGAGAAGAAATGGGTATTATAGAAACCAGTATTTTAACTCTACCCCTATATGAGATGTATACGTGGAAGAATATTGTGGGAGAGCCCTTCAGAGGTCTCATAAGAATAAGGAGATTCTCTCTTGCATGACAAGATCAGACTTGACATGATTATTTTAGAGGGCTTATTAGAGGATAAACCATCTTTCTCTCAGCAAGTAGATATACATAATTAGTCTAATCTATCAAAACTTGATTTATTTCCAGCTTCTATTCCAATATAGGGTACATCTACATCAGTAGCATCAACTTCGAAGACACTTGTAAAACCAAATATCCATGCTGGAAAATGAAGACCTCTAGACAAAAAGTATGATGTTTTGACATAGCTAACCCAATTACCGGCTAAATTTTTCTATTTTTTATTTCTTGAATCTATAAAAAGTTATTCAAGAAGAAATTCTTGAGGATTTTTCAAGTCTTTAAGTGTTTGAAACTGATTTTGTTGCTGCTAAGGTTTACCATATATTGAATGATCCTGCAGAATGTCTTCCAGTTATATAATTTTTGAATGAAAATAAATATGGCGTTGTACATGGACCCATTAGGCCCTTGTATCTCATTTGATGGTTCAATGGTATAGGCATCTGATGAGACTTGAATGATAATGGATCATGATTCAACCTCATTCCTATTCGTACACTTCATCAATTGGGCCTCACTAAATATGACTTAACTCCTTCCAATTTAATGTTCCAAGGTTATGACAATAATGAGGAATATCCTCTAGGTGAGATTACACTCATAAAATAGTTTGAAGATATTGTGTCTAATTCTGATTTTATGGTGGTTCGTTAGGACACAACCTTTAACATTATTCTTGGAAGGGCATGGCTACATTATCATATAGCCATTCCTTCGTCATACCACCAATGTCTCAAATACTATTTCAATGGTAAAATCAGGAAATTTTATGGTGAAAAATATCCATTCAAAATGTTTCAATCTCCGTTTATTATGGTAGAGTTTTATCACACAAAGGGAATGAGGTTTGTGACAAAATTGGTAACCAGGATCAATGCTATGAATGGCCTATAAAAGATCCCAATAAACCTATTCAAGAATTTGAGCATAGATTATGTGTTTCCTATCAATAAAATTGAAAGGATAAACCTAAATCCAAGAACTCATCTAATGACTTCCATAATTTCTATTACATTAATTGAACCTAACAACATGAGAGAAATTGTTGATTGAACAAACAGTGGTGAAAACTTAACTGGATATGTCCTCATTTCATTCACTAAACTTAAGCAAGTCTCTACTTAGCCAATCAGACTACAATAAGTAGTGAGAATACTAGAAGAAGACAAAGATGTTGATTACCAACCCATCATATCCTTGTCATAGCTCTACGAAAACCATTCATCATCAGTATGGTTAGAAATGTTTGCATCTTCTTCAAGATTTTCAAATAATGACTCTTCTTTTTGATTTAAATGTTTTTCTTCATCACCTTCATTGAAAGTAGAAATAAAAGAAGTAACATGTTAGGAATAATAATAATAAGATCTCAGGTTTTCTCCTCTAGCATTTGAGGAAGTTGTCTCTACCATTATGGATGAGCTCAGAAAAATAAATATTCATATAAAAGAAGATCCACACCCCACTCTAATTAGTGCATCCATGACTTGTAAGTAGAAAGAGATGCATACATAATTTATAAAGAAACATCAAAATATATTTTATTGGAACTATACAAAAATTCAAGGCCTTAATCTCGATGTATCCACTTATCATTTTGGTTTTCCAGAAGAACGTCGAGGATTCAAGAAGGTAGCAAGAAAGACAAACCCGAATCATGCCTCTAAAATTAAAGCTAAAGTTGATATGATTATCAATGATATCTTTTTTAGGAAGGTTAAATATGACAAGTGGATAGAAAACATTGTCCCAGTGAAAATTAATAATGGGAAAATTAATGTTTTCATTGATGTAAGAGATATTAACTGGAATTGTCCCAAAGATAACATTACAATTTCGATCACAGAGATTTCAATTAATGCAACTGTTGGATATGAATCTTTTTCCACCATTGATTGTCACTATTGATAGAATCAAATCTAAATTTCCGTCGAGGGTGAATAATCTACAGTATTTCAACCCCCTCAAGGTGTGTTTTTCTATCGGGTATTTCCCTTTGGCGTAAAGAATGCAGGATCAAAGAATCAATGTGGCATACACCATATCTTCCAACCCTTTGTAAGAAAATTTGTTGAAAGTTATGTGTAGGATATGTTAGTTAAATCCATAAAACGTTCCAATCAACTGACTGATTTGGATATTATATTTAATAAACTTCGACAACATAGATTAAAGATGAATCCCTTGGAAAGTACTTTTTGGGTAACATCCGGAAAATTACTTGGCTTTTTTGTATGATATCGTGGCATCGAAGTTGACCTTGAGAATACCAATGTAATCTTCAGTATGTAATCACCTTGAAATTTGAAATAATTAAAAGGATTTCAAGGACTCTTGACCTATATTTGGTGTTTTATCGCTAATTTGGAGGGAAAGTGTTTACCCGTCACCAGATTAATGAAGAATAGAGTCACCTATCAATGGACTGAAGACTGCTAAGAGTAATTTGATACCCTCAAGAAATATCTATTTATTCCACTGGTATGAATTCGACCTATTGAATGAAGACCACTTATTCTCTATCTGACAACATTAGTGTGATCACTGGGTGTCTTCCTTTCCCAAAAGAATGACATTGGATACAAATACGACATTTATTATCTCATTTAAACAATGCTTGACACAGAGACTCGATATTCATGTATCAAGAAGTGATGACTGGAATTAATCTTTGTAGTTAATAAATTATGGAACTACTAGAAACATCATGATGTTTAATTGGTGTCTCACAATAGCCCGCTCAAATTTATCCTCAGTCATCCTATGATTATACAGTGTTTGGCATAATGGGCCATTATTTTCTCTAAAATATTGATATCCAGTTTGTGCCTCAAAAAGCAATAAAAGTTCAATCTCTGGATGAGTTCCTTTCTGAACACCCATCTATAGAAGATGAATCATTGATTACTAAACTTCCTGATAAAGATTTATTCTTTATTCTAGATAATCCAAAAACATGGGAAATGCACTTTGATGGTGCCTCCAGAAGTCCAACATGGAGGATATCAGAAAACCCTAAACTCAATAATTTTGTGTTAGGAATTGTACTTATCTCTCCAAAAAAGCTAGTGGTTCGATCTTCCTTTATGTTGTCAGAAGGCTAGACCAACAATGAATTAGAATATCAAGCACTCATCCTAGGACTAGAATTGGTGCTCCAGGTACAAGTGAACCACCTGAATGTGAAAGGTGATTTTGAGTTGGTAATAAAACAAATCAATGGGGATTATGCTATCATAAAAGAAGAGTTAATTCCTTTGTGTGATTTTGTCAGAGGTTTAATGGATGAATTTCCCTCAGGGACAACATTGTCTTATGTACCATGATCAAACAATTCACAATATTATGAACTGGATAATGCATCCATTTCCCTGGATGATCCAAATCATATTGAGACAATCATCAGTATTTCCCATAGTTGTTTGGTTTCACCATTTGTTCATACTATAATGGAGGAAATTAATTAAATTATCCCTATTTCTAAGACATATGGTCATACTATGGGATAAATGACATTTATCATGGAATACCTTCAAAATGGAGTACTTCCACTAGATAGAGCTGAAAAAGAATAGACCCAATGATTAGTGACCAATTTTACTCTGTATGATAGTCTAGATCACAGAAAGATCCCCTAAAAATGGGGCTTTGATGGAATCCTCTTCAGGTGTATTGAAGGATAAGAAACTACAGTTTTCAAGAAAGATTTACATATTGGAGCATGTGGTGCTCACCAGTATGGGCATAGGCTTTTTGATAAAATCTGAATGCTTGGATACTTCTGGCCTTCAATGATGCATGATTGTAAATATTTCACCAAGAACGTTTATCCCTTCAAAGTGCATTCCAAATTCATTCATCAACCCTCGTAGTTATTACATATAGAAAAATATTCTTGGCCATTTTCCACATGGGGAATTGATGTAGTAGGACATTATACTCCAGCTTTGGCTAAGCAGTTCTAGTATATTCTTAGTCCTACTAATTTCGTCTCCAAATAGGTGAAGGTAATACCTCTTAAAGAATATGGATCCAAAATAATTGTTAGTTTTTTCAAAGCTACCATCATCACCAGATTTGGTGTCCCAGATACTGTGTTGACAGACAATGACACCAATTTATCTTCTATTGAGGTAAATAAGTTATATCAAGAGCACAATATCAAATCTAACCATTAATATCACTATTATGCAGTGTCAAATGTATAGATAGAGGATTTCAATAAGACCATATCATATGTACTCCAAAAAATGGTGGATAAAGATAAGAAATCTTGGCTTGATAGAATTGAGAGTTATTTATGGGATTATCATACTACAACTCGTACTACCACTCAGGTATCCCCATATTCCTTGGTGTACAGAATAGAAACAATTTTTCCAATTTAAATTCAATGGCATTCACTCTGAGTTTCAATATTTGATATGTTATCTATAGATGAAAAATATCATAAATGATTTGATGAGTAGGAATGATTAATAAAAAATGGATTATGTACTTTGCATAATATAGAAGTCTATCAGGAGATAATAGTGTGAAATTTGAACATTAATGATCACCTTTGTTCATTTCTTCAAAGATAATGGGTTTTGTTCCTCACGACTAAAATGACACCAGGAAATAAGCCTCCAATGCGTGATCCAAAGTGTGAAGGAAATTTTTACCTACATAAGGGGTTCTCAAATGGAGAGTATTCCCTAATCTCAATCGATGGAGAGCTTATTACAACTCTAACGAATGCAAGGTTCTTGAAGAAATACTTTATGTAACTACACATTATGTCCTCACTTCATGTATCTAAACTCCACAACACAAAGTCTATGTTGTAAGACATTAAACTACATAAGAATCACAACTTTCCATGCTACATGAAAATAAAATGCTTAGCATCTTTGTCCTTGTCGCATAAAGTTAAACTACATGACATCATTTTTCCTTGCTACACGACATTAAATTGTACAATTAATATCTTCTCTATTTCATGTTAAGAGATTACATATGCAAGAATAATTGACATAACTAATATCCTTAGTGGAACATGACTTCCATTCCTCCCTATGTCTAAATCAGATCTGCATATGGGCCTCATTTCATGAACTATGTGTGGATTGATTATCATTTTCAATGAGATATGTACAGACATCTAGATCTCAAATCTTGGGCCCATCCACAACCAAAAAAATAAATTATTTCCATTATTTTCTCCACTTTTACATGAAATTGATCTATATTGAGTTCCCTTTTATGATACATGGTTTGATTTTTATACCATTTTGTGTATTAAGTTTAATCATTCTTCTAGAATGTTTTAAAGTCCCTCATATCCCACATCAAACTCAATTAGTGTGGGGAATTATTGTTCAAGAACTATATTTTTCTTTATTCTCATCCATATGAGATAAGTAGAGACACCTAGATCCTAAATCATTGGCCTATCCATGATAAAAACCCAAATTTATTCCCTATGTATGAATAAAACCTCCATAGGGAATGTTCAAAGAACTACGTATGGATTGATTCTCATCCATATAAGATACGTACTGGCACTTGGGACTGATTCTCTGGTCCAGCCGTAATATTTCATTTTTACATCGAAATAACATCATGTCCCCATTACATGTCTCTAAACTGCACATCACAATGTCCTAGCTGCACGACACTAAAATGAAAAGCTCTAAAAGAACTATGCACGACTTGATTCTCATCATATTGAAATACGTAGTGAAAGATAGGCCATAGATCCCAGTCCTGATCATGTGATACTTTTGTATCACTCTTTCATATATAATTAACAATCAACATGGTTGTCTTCATTTAGGGTTATCTCCTTAGAGATACCACCAAGGAAACAAGAAATTCCCCATTTTACATATGAGTCAGATCTATGTAAAGGACTCCAAACTCATATCCAATATTCATTCAAATATTTCTCATGTGCAATGATAATTACCCCCTTTCATTTTTTTCTCTATTAATATTATATATTTTTAGATATTCAAAATCTTTTTATGGTTTTTTGGTGATATAGTTTCTGATATCTGAGAATTATTTTGCCTGACTATGCAGCATGTACCCCTAGGTGTCCTTGCATAAGTTTCCTACATGATAGGCCTATCATTTAAAAGATAACACTATTTGTATATGAAGCATATGCCCTAGCTGGCCATGTATAATACAGCCCCCATAACAGGTTTTTCAAATAATGGTAATTTTGTTCTTGGTTAAAGTGTCTATTGTCCCCTTCAAACATTGATAACAATATATAAGAATCTATATTCTAAATAATTTATTCATGTATATTTTTCTCATTACCTTTCTCTCAATATTAAAGTCTTCAAGAACATGGTTTACACATTTCCATATCCATGTGTACAAATAAATATAAAGAACTGTAGATCACTTGACCACATATCATATACTATTTCCATTTTATGTCTTAGTTGTGTGACCTAAAACTACAGACACCATACTTCCTATGTTGGGGTCAGACCATTATAGAAATAACATTCCACCAATTCTTTGTAAATAATGATTTTCAATACTCTCCCCATATTCAAGTACCATTCTTCAAGAACCAAATTTTGTGCTATGAAAAATATGAATCTCCATAAAATTTCTTCTGCTTTTAGCAATATAATATAAAAAATTTGATACAGATTTTTCTTGACTATGTTGTGTGTGCCCTTAGGTGGCCTTGAATAAGTTTCCTACATAACAGGAATGTCATTAAAAGGATTCCACTATTTGGATATGCATCATATTCCCTAGTCATCCCTATATAATAAAACACCCATAACAGGTTTGTCCAATAATGGTAACTTTATTCTTATAAAAGACTTCCTCTAATTCCTCTTAGCCCTTTTTTCCATATCATTCTTCAGATCCAAAGATTCCCAAAACATAGTTTACAATTCTTACCATCCATACCAGAACATGGTAGTATGTTTCCAAACAAATTATCATGAAATTAAGAGACTCTCAAACCTTTGGTAAAAGAAAAATAACTTCAAATAATTCCACCCAATATCCTCACTGAATATCTTCCAACTGTACAGAACAATGTCCTCACTACATGACTTGAAACTACAGAACATGTTGTTATAAATTCTCCTTTCTGACAAATTTTTATAGTTCCTTGTAATGACCCAAAGTTTCATTAATGGAAAATTTCTCTTGATCTAGTTAAATGTCTCTTTATGAAAAATGTTTTTATAAGAAGTCAACTTCTTTGGTTTTATGTTTAGAATTTTGACCATTGTTAATATAGCTGTTGAACAGTGATCACATGATTAGTATAAATATAGGACCTTAACAAATCCAATTTACTCAGAAAAAAGAAGTGATGACCTCATCTAGTAGAATTGCCCCATATGAAGCCCATTTGTCGGAGCTCGGAAAAGAGGTGGCATCCTTGGGATTTTCCCTTGACCAAGCCCAAGCTGAGCTTCACCATGTCAAGCTCGAATGGGACCGTCTATGGGAAAAGTGGAAGTTGATAGAGATTACCACTTGAGCAATGTTATCCGAGCCACCCCAAGAGTCTGTCACCATCGCACACCTTACCCTTAGGTCTTATGCGGCTGTTTTAAGGGGTTATGTAACAAATAAGTAGTACTATGTTCATTTACATTATTTTTTTATATAATAATGAATATAATTTCTAGTCATTTTTGATACAGTGTAAATAGTTTTTAAAGTACAAATGGTGTTTTTAGTTATTATTTAAGTAAGAAATCTATTCTATTAAATTAAGGGATTTTTTGAATTAAATAATATTTTAATAAAATAATAATATTATTATTAAATTAATTTTTATTAAATATAAATGATCTTATAAATTTATGAATTCAATTAAAATTTTATATTAATGTTTGAAAGCCATTTCTGTCAAAACCTGTGAATTTTTGATAAATGTTGGTTTTTATTTTAAAAGTGAAAATTAACATATTTAGAAATTTTTTTAGATAAAATAAATGTCATTTCTGGAATCATGACTTTGAAATTATCCAACGATGAATTTTTCATATTTTTCTGAGACAGTCAAATTTTTGGGTAAAAATTTAATACCGTTTAAATATATAATGTGTTTTATGACATCATAATAACCCAATGGTGATGTAATAAAATACCATAATCCTTATGTTATGCCAATATATGTTTTATCATTAAAATAATGCGATTTTGGGTTTGTTTGACTTACTTTTCAAAGCATTAATGGAACCCTAAAAACATATTCAACACTTTGCCTTTTTAAATTAATTTTCATGGGAGTGTGACTCACCTCCACATAAGAAACCTTATTATTTTAATACGTTCGGACTTGGGCATTATAAATTATTGGTTTCATCTTCCCTTGTCCAAAAACCATGGGCAAAAACCATGGTAAGGTTTGTGGTTTGGATTAATTTAATGTAAGGGGACCCAAACCTAAATAATAAAGAATTCCCTCACCTTTCCTATATAAACCCACCCAAGATCCCACTTCCTCCTCACTAAAATCCCTTGGAGTTCATCCAACCTCTTCCCTACTCTCTCTATAATCCCCCCAAGGTGCCCCAAGCTCCCAAGAAGCCTCTCTCCAGCCTTTGGAATCACACTTCCAAGTAAGGGTTTTTTCTTCCGTTCTCATTTTTGTCAATTTTCTTTAAGTTGTTTTTCCCTTTTAATTTCAATTATGAATGTTGGGGTATGGTTTCGTACCTCCCCAATACTGCCCTCTTATTTTTTGAATGATGAGAGACCCCTTTCCCTCTCATTAAATGCCTCCTATGTACACCCGTTACTATGCCGAAATTCCGAAAGGAACTTCTCTCTCTTCTTTTACATTCAAGAAAATAATTTTGTATCATGAATCTAAATTCCATTAAAATTGTTGGGACATGTATATATATGAACTCCTTACTGTCCATTACATGTAAATATGATGAGGAACCCCTTTCTCTCTCATCGACTTTTTTTATGAATTCTTATGTCACGCCGTTACGCTGCCTATATCACACCGATTTTCTAAGCCAATGTCATTATGTAGTGAATAAAATGACCATTTCTCCATCAAGGGTATTCACCTTTATGCACATTTACATATTGATTATAAAGTTTCATGTATTAATTCTGCATTCCTTTATCGTGGAATAAATGATTATGTTTTATGAATCCATGTTTTATGACCTATGTGGCACCCTTATGCATGAAATGAAATGTTTAAGAAGGGTGCACCCTTATAGATCTCCAATGCATTGGGTAAAATATAGTATCATGATACGTCATGTGCAATGAGTGTTGACTGATGCTAATTCAAGTGCAACGGGGGTTTACTCATGCTTCATGTGCAATGAGGATTTACTCATGCTTTATGTGCAATAAGCCTTGGCTCATGATAATTTTATGTTAAGTTTTTTTTCCACATTTCCATGTTATGATTATCATGCATTATCATGCCTTTATGTTCATGTTTCTTTTATGCTCTATTGATATGCCTATAGTCTAACATGTATTGTACTCTTCATGTTATTCCATGTGTACTCCCTTACTGGGCTTTAAAGCTCACCCTTTTCTTATGCATGTCCTCAGGTTATCCCATGCAATGCTAAGTACGAGGGAATGTAGTGGTCATGTAATGGAAGTTTTCAATAAAGATGTTGTATTTCATGTTTTAAGTTTTTATGTAATGATCCAAAGCCCCAAAGACACTAAACCTCGTGATCTTCTTTGTTGTATCAAGTTAAGTTTTATGTAATGAATCATGTTTAAGTTGTAATAAAAAGTAGGGTTGTCACAGTAGGTATCAGAGGAAGAACCCAGCCTTAAGTGCGGTGCACTGCCTGGGTTGAGATGTAGGGCCCACAACGAGGGCATTGTGCTCTAATGGGGTGGGGGTGATTGTAACATCCCCAAATGATAAAGGGTTAAATGACTAAATGATATGACTCATGTCAACAAGGTGCACCTTCCTTTTTGGGAGCCTATCTGATTAGAACTCCACAGTTAAGCGTGCTTGGCCTGGAGTACTGATCAGGATGGATGACCTACTGGGAAGTTTCCCAGGGTGTGTGTGAGTGAGGACAAAACACACTAGAAATTCCCAGGGTGTGTGTGAGTGAGGAAAAAGCACACTAGAAAGGATATGTGTTGGCCTGTGAGGACTATAATATTAGTCAGATGACCCATTCAGGAATGTGGGCGGACTCTCGGGTGGGCCCCACATGTCTGCGGGGCAACCGGTGGTACATGGTGGGCCAGGACCCGACGACCATCTTAAGGCGGGGTGGTTGAGCTGTCACTAGGACCCAGTTGTCACAGTTGGTATCAGAGGATAGGTTTAGGTATTTTTGGGATTAGGAAACCCTAGTAAAGAATTAGATACAAGACCAAGTATAATAAAAACATCCCTATGTTTTGGTAAATACTAAGTAAGTGGTTTATCAAACAAATACATCCCTGTCTGGATACGAGCAGGTAAAGGCAGCTCTGACATAGATTTATTCTAGGGGTAAAACCCAAAAAACACCGCTTTGAGCTAGACTTGAACGAGAACTGGTGCACGACAACATGCCTTGCTGCACTCTTGGTTATGACACTCCTGGGGGATATGTTTTGATAAATTCACAATCTTAGTATGAACCCTTATTAAGGGAAAAATGCCCCTAAGAATATATGTTAGAATGTAGATCATGAAAAGCCTAGATTGAAGCCTATAGTCTCATGAGTTAAGGAAATAAAAGTTTATTTTTGAGTCATCAACTTTTGTCTTTGGATTAACCTTTATGTGTTACCCATAACTTTCCTTTTATTCCATCAAATGGCTGGTAATAGGAGGACTCGGGCTAAAAACCGTTGTGAAGATCAGTGTGATGACTGTACTATTGAGATTCCAAATCCAATGGGAGCGAGAATCGAGAGTTTTGTCACACTTCTCTCTCAGCTAACTCATGTTTTGAATAGAAACACGGGTCAAGAGGAATGTTCAACCCCCCCCCCTATGAAAGAACAAGTCGCTATCGAGAGATTAATGAGACAAAGGCCTCCTACTTTTAGTGGATCATCTGATCCCACGATCGCTGAACAATGGATCAACTCCCTTGAAAAGATCTTCTCCATCCTCCAATGTTCTGAATAAGAGAAGGTTCTCCTAGCTGCTTATCGTATGGAGGGTGAAGCTGATCAATGGTGGACGTTGATAAAAAATACGAAGCCTGAGGAGGAGATCAAGGTTTTGGAATGGAAGGAATTCCAGAAGATGTTTTTCGATAAATATTTTCCGCGCACCGTCTGGCTTAAGATGAAAAGGGACTTCCTTTACCTCAAGAAAAAAGATGAAGAATCTGTTGGAGCGTATGAGGAAAACTTCACAAGTCTTGCACGATACACTTCCGGCTTTTTTGTTACCCCCGAATGCAAGGTTGACCGCTTCTTTGGTGGGCTGAAGCCTAGCTTGCGGAAATCATTAGCGATCTGTGACTTCGACAGCTATGAGGAAATTGTCCGATGTGCCCTCAATGTCAAAATGGTGATCAGAGAATAACATGGGTATCATGGGGACAAGAAGCGTAAGGTGGACTTCAATGCTGGTGGTCCGATGGATAAATCCAACGGTGCTAAGAAGATCCAGCACCCCACTTTCCAAAATATCCGAAAGAAGCACCCTAGAAATTGCCTTAAGGGGAAGAGAAAATTCTTCAGGTGTGGAAGAGAAGGGAACCTAGTTGTTAACTGGCGGTAAGGAGGACCCGCGACTGCGATAGAGGAGAGGAACGCTCCGTTCGAACCTCAACGCATTGTTCAATGCTACAAATTCAATGAACTGGGTCATTTTTCAAATCAGTGCCCTAATCCAAGGGTTATTGGAGGCAACCATCAACCTCCAAGATAGTAAGGAAGAGATTTTTCCATCACTTCTGTCGAAGTGAACCCCTACAACGAAGTGGTGATAGGTACGCTAGTTATTCATTCAATAATAGTGAATGTAATTTTTGATTAAAGTTCTACGCATTCTTCTATATCTCAAAAGTTTAGTAGAACAATCCCAGCACCACCAAAAATCATGGATGTAAAGATGTCGGTGAGTACGGAAAATGGGGCAATCGTTGCATCCCATGAGTATAATTCCTCCCCTGTTATAATCTGTGGATTGAATTTCCCAGTGAACCTCGTCATACTCCCTCTGGTGGAATTTGATGCAATTCTTGGCATGGATTGGCTTTCCTTATATAGAGCCAACATAAATTGTCTGGAGAGATAAATCACACTCCTTATAGAGAATCCACACCCAATTATTTACAAGTGTCAGGAGGAAGATGAATCTCCTTTAGCTCCATCATCTCAAGCATGGATATTAATGCCTTATGAGCACGCATATCTGGCTCAGATGATTGAGTCTAAGGAAGAAACCATCCATAAAGAAATGCCTATTGTGAGGGAATTCGCTGAAGTGTTTCAAGAGGAACTGCCTGGTCTTCCTCCAAGAAGAGATGTTGAGTTCTCAATTGAACATATACTTGGGATGCTACCAATATCCAAGAATCCATATAGAATGGCTATTGTGGAGCTTGAAAATCTTAAGAAACAACTACAGGATAATCTGGATAAAGGGTTTATAGGACCAGGTGCTTCACCATGGGGTGCACCCGTCCTCTTCGTCAAGAAGAAAGATGGGTCCATGCGGCTTTGCATTGATTATCATGAACTTAACAAAACCACGATAAAGAACAAGTATCCTATCCCAAGAATCGATGACTTGTTTGATCAGCTGCGTGGAGAACAATACTTCTCCAAGGTGGACATGCGGTCAGGATATTATCAAGTAAGGGCGAATAAGGAAGATGTCCCCAAGACTGCTTTTCATACAAGATACATGCACTATGAATTCATATTAATGCCTTTCAAACTCACCAATTCTCTAGAAATATTCATGGACTTGATTAATAGAGTCCTTAGAGATTACCTTGACAAATATGTGGTAGTATTTATAGATGATATTCTAATATACTCCAAAACCAAGGAGGATCATGAGGAGCATTTAAAAACTGTACTAGAGACTTTGCACAAGGAGAAGCTCTATGAAAAGTACAACATGTGTGAGTTCTGGTTGAAGGAGGTCTCATTATTGGGCCATATCATCACAAGCAATGGAATATCTGTGGACCCCTCCAAAACAGATGCAATTGAGGGATGGTCGAGGCCAACATCAGTAACCGATTTCCGTAGCTTCTTGGGGTTAGCTGGATATTATCGATGATTTGTGAGAAATTTCTCATGATTTTCCAACCCTCTTACCAAGCTAACTCAAAAGGGAGTAAATTTTTATTGAAGTGATGAATGCGAAGAAATCTTCAAGGAGTTGAAAAGGAGGCTTATCACTGCGCCCATACTCACTTTACCCACAATTTGGGAACTTTTTGTGGTATTTAGTGATGGCTCAAAGAAAGGATTAGGCTATGTGCTGATCCAGAATGATAAAGTGATATCCTATGCCTCAAGGAAGTTGAAAATCCATGAGTGAAACTATCCAACGCATGATCTGGAGTTGGTGGCGGTGATCTTTGCCTTGAAAATCTGGCAGCATTATCTCTATGGAGAGAAATGTGAGATATATACTGACCACAAGAGTCTTAAATATATATTCACACAGAAAGAGCTTAATATGCACCAGAGAATATGGATAGAGCTTATCAAGTATTATGACTGTTCAATGCATTACCACCTTGGGAAAGCGAACAAGGTGGAAGATGCCCTAAGTAGAAAGGATCCAGTGATTATATCCATGATGAGAATTGAGAAGGATCTAATATTCTTAGACTTGATGAAGATGGACGTGGGAATATTAAAGAAGGAAACATCATCAATCCTTTCACAAATGATTGCTTAACCATATCATTTGGAAAGGTTAAAGGATGACCAAAAGGATGATGTGGGAATTCAAGAAAAAGTGGAAGCTATCAAAAAGGGGAAATCCTTGGAGTTTAATGTTAATGAAAAATGAATTGTTAGGTTTGGGAAAAGACTATGTGTTCCACCAAGTCCGGAGCTGAAGAAGGAACTTTTGGATGATGAACATAGTTCAAATTTCTCTATTCACCCTGGGAGCAGAAATATGTATCGAGATCTCTGAGAAAACTTTTGGTGGGATAATATGAAGAAGGAGATCATTGAATATACATAAAAGTGCCTGGTGTGTCAGCATGTGAAGGCAGAGAGGCAGAAGTCTAAGGGGATGATGCAACCATTGCCCATACCAGAATGGAAATGGGAGAACATCACCATGGACTTTGTCACCGGACTTCTGAGGACATCCAAAGGCAACAATGCAATCTGGGTTGTTGTGGATCATTTTACAAAGAATGCACAGTTTATTGCTATTCGAGAGGATTTTTCATTGGATCAACTGGCGTAGATATATATCAGGGAAGTGGTAAGGTTGCATGGAGTACCACTATCTATTGTGTCTGACCGAGATCCAAGATCCACCTCTAAGTTTTGGAAGAGTCTTCAACATTCTCTGAATACTGAACTGAACTTCAGTACGACCTATCATCCTCAAACTAATGGCCAATCCGAGCGGACTATCCAGACACTTGAGGATATGTTGAGAGCATTCTCAATGGACTTTAAAGGAGGATGAGATCAACATCTTCCTCTGTTTGAGTTCTCTTATAATAACAGTTTCCACTCAAGCATCCAAATGGCACCATATGAAGCCCTTTATGGGAAAATGTGCAGAACACCGACATGTTGCGATGAGGTCGGTGAACGTAAGCTTCTTGGACTAGAAATGGTCGAGGAAATGGTGGAGAAGTTAGAAACCATTCAGCAGCATATCAAGGTAGTTCAGAGTCGACAGAAGTGTTATGCAGATAATCGTCGACGAGACCTTGAGTTTAATGTTGGAGACATGGTTTTTCTACGCATAGCTCCGTGGAAGAAGGTCATGAGGTTTGGAAAGAAAGGGAAGTTAAGTCCAAGGTACATCTGCCCCTTCAAGATTCTTGATCATGTCGGGGCTGTGGCCAATCGTCTAGAACTTCCACCTTCCATGGACAAAGTACATGATGTCTTTCATGTATTTCTCTTAAGGAAGTACATACCGGACCCTTCACATGTACTCTCTTCTGAGGTGGTACAATTGGAAGATGATCTTTCTTATGAGGAGAAACCAGTGAAGATCTTAGATCGTAGAGAAAAAGTTATACAAAATAAGACAATTCCCCTCGTCAAGGTGTTGTGGGGAAACCAAAAGTTTGAAGAAGCGACTTGGGAATCAGAGTGAAAGAAGTAGTTGTGTTACCCACATCTGTTTTAGTGTACTAAAAGGAAAATTTCGAGGGTGAAATTTCTTAAGGGGGAATATTGTATCGACCCAAAGATTCATTAATTGAAAATCCCTCTTGATCTAGTTAAATATCTCATTATGAAAACTGTTTTTATAAGATGTCAACTTCATTGGTTTTATGTTATGAATTTTTACCGTTGTTAATTTAGCCGTAGAACAATGATCACATGATTAGTATAAATATAGGACCTTAACAAATCAAATTTACTCAGACAAAAGAAGTGAAGGCCTCATCCAGTAGAATTGCCCCATACGAAGCCCATTTTTCAGAGCTCGAAAAAGAGGTGGCATCCTTGGTATTCTCCCTTGACCAAGCCCAAGCTGAGCTTCACCATGTCAAGATCGAACAAGACCATCTACAGGAAAAGTGGAAGTTGATAGAGATTACCACTCGAGCAATGTTATCAGAGCCACCCCAAGTGTTTGTCACCATCGCACACCTGACCCTTAGGTCTTACGCGTCTATTTTAAGGGGTTATGTAACAAATAAGTAGTACTATGTTCATGTACATTATTTTTGTATATAATAATGAATATAATTTATAGTCATTTTTGATACATTTTAAATAGATTTTAAAGTATAAATGGTGTTTTTAGTTATTATTTAATTAAGAAATCTATTTTATTAAATTAAGGGATTTTTTGAATTAAATATTATTTTAATAAAATAATAATATTATTATTAAATTAATTTGTATTAAGTATAAATGATCTTATAATTTTATGAATGCAATTAAAATTTTATATTATGGTTTGAAATCCATTTCTGTCAAAACCCGTGAATTTTCGATAAATGTTGGTTTTTATTTTAAAAGAGAAAATTAAAATATTTAGAAATTTTTTTAGATAAAATAAATGTCATTTCTGGAATCATGTTGTTGAAATTATCCAACGGTGAATTTTTCATAATTTTCTGAGACAGTCAAAATTTTGGTTAAAAATTAAGTACCGTTTATATATATAATGTGTTTTATGACATCATAATGACCCAATGGTGATGTAATAAAATACCATAATCCCTATGTTCGGAAACGATATGTTTTAACATTAAAATAATGTGATTTTGGGTTTGTTTGACTTACTTTTCAAAGCATTAATGGACCCCTCAAAGCATATTCAACACTTTGCCTTTTTAACTTAATTCCCATGGGAGTGTGACTCACCTAAACATAAGAAACCTTATTATTTTAAGAAATTAGGACTTAGGACTTATAAAATATTGTTTTCCTCAGACCTTTTCCAAAAACCATAGGCAAAAACCATGGGATGGTTTGTGGTTTGGATTAATTTAATGTAAGGGGACCCAAACCTAAATAATAAAGAATTCCCTCATCTTTCCTATATAAAACCACCCAAGATCCCACTTCCTCATCACTAAAATCCATTGGAGTTCGTCCAACCTCTGCTCTACACTCTCTAGAATCCTCACAAGGCGCCCCAAGCTCCCAAGAAGCCTCTCACAAGCCTCTATCTAGCCTTTGGAAGCACACTTCCAAATAAGAGTTTTTTCTTCCTTTTTCATTTTTGTCAATTTTCTTTAAGTTGTTTTGCCCTTTTAATATCAATTATGAATGTTGGGGTATGTTTTCTAACCTACAACATACCTCACTCTTATTTTTTGGATGATGGGAGACCCCTTTCTTTCTCATTAAATTCCTCCCATGTACACCCATTACTATGTCGAAATTCCGAAAGGAACTTCTCTCTCTTCTTTTACATTGAAGAAATTAATTTTGTATCCTGAATCTAAATTCCATTACAATTGTTGGGACATGTATCTATATGACCTCCTTACTGTCCATTAAATGTAAATATTATGAGGAACCGCTTTCTCTCCCATCAACCTTTTTTATGAATTCTTATGTCACACCGTTACGCTGCCGAAATTGCACCGATTTATTAAGCCAATGTCATTGTGTAGTGAATACCAGGCCCATTTCTCCATAAAGGGTATCCACATTTATAAACATTTACTTATTGATTATAAAGTTTCATGTATGAATTCCACATTCCTTTATCATGGAATAAATGATTATGTTTTATGAATCCATGTTTTATGATCCATGTGGCACACTTATGCATGAAATGAAATGTTTAAGAAGGGTGTGCCCTTATAGCGCTCCAATGCATTGGGTAAAGTATAGTATCATGATACGTCGTGTGCAATGAGTGTTGACTCGTGCTAATTCAATTGGAATGAGGGTGTACTCATGCTTCATGTGAAATGAGGATTTACTCATGCTTTATGTGCAATGATCCTTGGCTCATGCTAATTCCATGTTAAGTGTTGTTTCCACATTTCCATGTTATGATTATCATGCATTATCATGCCTTTATGTTCATGTTTCTTTTATGATCTATTGATATGCATATTGCCTAACATGTATTTTACTCCTCCTGTTATTCCATGTGTACTCCCTTACTAGTCTTTATAGCTCACCCTTTTCTTAGGCATGTCCTTAGGTTATCCCATACAATGCTAAGTACGAGGGAATGTAGTGGTCATATAAAGGAAGTTTTCAATAAAGATGTTGTATTTCATGTTTTAAGGTTTTATGTAATGATCCTAAGCCCCAAAGACACTAAATCTCTCAATATTATTTGTTGTATCAAGTGAAGTTTTATGTAATGAATCATGTTTAACTTTTAATAAAAAGTAGGGTTGTCACATTCCTCATACACCAAATTTGTTTAGAAGTGGTTTTCCTATTCATGACATATATCGTCAAAGATAATCCTTTATTCTTAAAATATCTTTCCTTGGAAAAACCACCCATTGTGGTCTTGAGTCACCCAAATATTTTTTCCCTTGTTTATCAATAGTAAAATTTTAAATTCATATGATCTATTTTTTCTCGATGATGCAATAGGTTACCCCAGAGGCCTTGCATAAAATCTTCCTACATAACAGGCCTGTCAGTCGAAAGATGCCACTAGTTAGCTATGCAATATATTCCCTAGTTGGCCCTACAAAATAGAACCCCAATAACAGGATTTTCAAATAATGGTAACATCATTATTGGATGAGACCTCCTTTATGTTCATACATGTTTTATATTTGGTAACAGTAAAAATCATGACTCAAGATTCCATTAAAAGTATTTAATAAATATTATAGAAATTTTTAGCCACTGAGCCTTGTATGGGACCTAATTTCAAAAATTGTTTTCAAATATGTTCGAACATAAATAGTATCCCATTCTATTCCAACATACATGACTCTAAATTGCCAACAACAATAGATATGGTACTCACCAGATTCGAAACCCTCAAAGGGAACTAAGGAAAAAAGTCGACTCCCATCTCACTAAATGTACATTTTTTAATGGTTTAGGTAATATTTGAAATACAATGTGAAAATCTTCAATTTATTGAGGGATTTATGTATAAACCTAATAAACATCAAACTAATCTTACTTGGCCTATTGGATTAGGTAAAAAAACTAGCAGGAATGAAACAGAAATGATTAAAGATGAAATTATTTTCATTTTTGAGTAAAAAATTAAAAGAGGATCCTATAAACTAAAGTGTCTATTATTTCATAAATCACAACAGGTTTTCTACATACCCAGTCATTTATATAATGACCTCTTGATCCCCATCAACTTCCTGTTGATGTTCTTTTAGCTGACTAATATTGTTCTATTCATCATGGAAAAATACTTCCTTAGCATCTGTACAAGATCGTTCACCATTCTTATGGACTTATCATATTGATTCATGAAGATTTTCAATATCCCCAATGATAATATCTAACTATTGTTTAAGAAGCAGGAACTGAATAGACTTTTCTTTAATCTTCTGCTTCAGTTCTTTCAAAATTACAGTATGAATGGCTTCATTTTGGGATAACACTACTTGGAATTCATTCATTTTGATCAACATTTTAGTTTTTTATCATATATTTACAATGATGGTGCCCTTTCTACCTATTTTGGAAAATCTATTTCATTATAGTATGAATTTCATGGTATTCAAAACTGACAAATCCTAGTTTAAAGAACATAGATGAAAGTTTTGGGATTCTGGAAGGCAGCTACACAAGGGGAATTTCATATATTATCTTCCATATAGTCTTCCATGACTTTAGACATGATATATGAAGGTAATTTCATAGTTTTGGGTTTAATTCAGAATCACTATCATAAGGAGGAACATATTTTGGGATTAATTCACTTAAAGAGGTGCCTTTTTTCTGCTCCTTCCTTGAATGTGGTTGCTTCACCTCCTAATACTGTTTGAGTTGATGCAGAGGCTTCACATATGGACTTAGCCATTGAATTTGATATACATATATGGTGAATTAAATTATGGTTATGGTTAGTTTCAAGGGTTAAAAAGAGTTAGAACAATCACTATATCAATATATCTTACCTGAAAATAGGATGACAGCTTGAGAAGACTCCTCCCCAATATACTCAGTTTCAATAGTTTTTGTTGATGTATCTAGGTGGTTAATGCTTTATTTGATTTTATCAAGATAATATGAATGTATCCCAATAATATTTTTTATATCATGATTCACCTGAGCCAATGTCTCTACAATGGTAGGATTGACAATAATGTCAACACATCCTTCATGCATCATCATAGCAGCAGTTTCTTTAGATGTAACTGCATATTAAAAAAATCATGGTTATGAAAAATAATCATATGATGATTAATTGGATGAACAATGAAAACTCACATCCAATTGGTTCTATACAAGGAACATAAAAATCTTTTAAGGAATTTGGTATATTAACATGTTCTAATACTTCTTCCAAAGACATTTCAAGGTTAATCCAAGAATCTAATGATATCCCAGATCCCATGTTAGTCTCACCCATGGGAGCACTAGGCGTGGTTGCTTCACAACATTCTTCTGACAGCCGTTGAACTCGAATAGCTTCCTCAACAACAGTTATAGGTTCATCATCAGTTGTCGAATAATGTTATTATACATTTCATGAACATAAATTATCACATGATGGAAGTCAGTTGTTGTTAAATTTAGTGTCTTTTGAAGCATTGTTTATTTACTAGATGTCTCCTCTCTTATGATTGTAGGACTAGGACCAGTGTTGGGAATAGACATTGGTTCTTTTGGCCTCAAATCCTCTTCTAGAACCACCAGGTTAGCAGGTATTTTTTCCGGTTCAGAAGCACAATCTATAGTTCCTCGAAGATTATCAGTAATTTCATTATGAGATGAAAAAGAATATGATCCTACAATTCTAGGAAGTTTAAACATTTTTTTTATAAATAAGGCTATAATTCATGTTGTCATGTAGGCTTACCACTACTGAGAAAATTTTTAGTTGTGGTCTTCTTTCTTTGATTCTTTTGTTTCTTCACCTTCTTGGGAAGACATGTGTCATCATCACTGAAAACAGGTATGAGAGACTATAATCCCCTTTCTATCTCATCCTCTATGTCCTGTTGACCTAAAGAAATCTCTTCCAAATCACGCGGTGATCAAGTATCACCAAGAGAAGTACCACTAGGGCTATATCGTTTTTATGGAACACCATTCAATTTTCCATTAGCCAACTAAAAGATAAAATGATTTTCCCCCTAAGAAACAATATTTGAATAAATTAAGATTGCAAAAAAGAAGAGATTATGAGAAAAAGGAAACTTACATCTTCAGGATCCATAAAATCACACCATTATTCAACTAATGAATGGTCAATCACTTCAGTGGTACCACGTTCTATCATTTCCATTACCCACTTCATGGTGGGAATTGATTATTAATTTGTGTATATGAGAATTTTCAGTTCTCAGATATAAGTTATCACAACATCAGGATTGTTCTCAAATATAATATTAGAAGAGGCCCATATATCCCATATTCCATGAATATGAAACCCTTCATATAAATCTCTCCATGTGGTTTCAACATCATAATAAAAAAATTTATATTTGAACAACCTCAATTCATATATATTCAGAGTACATGCCAATGGTTTTTCAAGAGGATCTAGTAGTTTTAGATTTAAGTTTCATCCCAATTCATGTAGTCATAAATAGGGGATGAGAAAATGGGACTCGTCACTCTTTGAAATGATGGAGACTAGACCGCCTCAATACATCCACAGTAGGGATTAATGGGGTGGATCTATTAACACTGACATGTGAATTATATGTGGATCAAGGTTGCATTGGGGAGTTTGGAGTAGCGTCACCTCCACCCTATGAAACTAATGTGTCATCCCCTAATGATGAAGAATTACATTCCAAATGAATGGGTTACTTCCTACTACCTCTATTTATCCCCACTTGAGGGACAACATGGTTTAACACCCCTCCATGGTAAGATGTGACCCATTTTTTAGTGTAGCAGATAGTCAATCTTATTATTTCATCAATAATAGGTAAATTAAGTATTTCCTTAGTTTTCTCCACAGATGTTAGAAACCATAGTTGTTGGGAAACAATCATATGTTTCTCTAATCTGAGGTTCAGGGTACAGAATAGAGTTATTTATTTTAGGCATTTTAATTTACATGCGAATCTATAGAAAGTATAGGCATTTTATTTGATTTCCCCATCTATCCAGGTGGAAAATACTCCATCTCTATGTGCTAACATATATGCCCTTAGCTCTATGCTTGTCAACCTATCGTCAATGAATCTCCCCATAGGTAGATTCCCATAATGGAAAAGATGAAATTATTTATACATACTCAACCTGGACATGATATCCTAAGCATTCAGAGACAAAGGTGAAATACCAGAGAAATATTGAACAGATTGTTGGAAAGAACATCCAAAGACCTATACCCCACTTTGTACACCATAAGTTTATAAATGGGTGACGATACACCCCAATAACACCTAGAATGGTCCAAATATTAGGAAAGGTTATTTCCCTCTATAAATCTGTTGTATGATCCTATAATCTTTTCCAAAATAGGGGCAGCCAACCCTACCATCCTCTTTTCGACCAAATTGGTCATGACCACAAAAGTTCATGGCCTCATCCCTCCCTTGAAATATTGAATCAATACTAAATACACGCTGAGCCATATGTCCATGAATCCTTATAGGGTCTTGAAAATTTTTCCAAGGAGAAGAAATACCACCGAAATCAATTTGTAGAAGTATTTAATCACTTATGAATGTTTATCGAGGAATGGGACCCAAATTGAGTTGTATTTTTTTGAAGGAACACGAAAGAATTCACTTTTTCAAATGGCCCATGTACCATCACTGGGAAAGGTATGCGAATAGGATGGATTATGAATTTCCAGGTATGTGGGATGGTCTTCGAACCGCTGGACCGAGAGATGATGGCCAACAAACAGGGAAAACCACGAACTACGCAAACTGAAGGAGTTCTTTGTGGAATAATGTCTGTGTACCATGCCATGAACCCCTCAGTTTTCATATTAAAAGAATGAGTAAGGTTTCATGAACCATTATTGCAAACCAAATACTCTACAACCCTTGGTTTACCAAGTCTTCGAAGGGTTAGAAAATTGCTTCAATGGTCCTCTGCAAAATGGTGTTGCATGCCCAGAAGATATGATTGCTCGGATTCTCTATAAAAGGAGAATAGTAGAATACTAAAGAGACGCAAGAGAGGAGGCATATAGAGGGAAGGATGAGAGCTGAAAGCTTGAGGGAAACTTAGAGGATGCACTCCAGCTTCAATCTTGTTTCATCAGCGAAGCACGAACCATGAATAACTTTTTCGACAGGTATAGATGGATGAGAACCATAAAAATGGGGAATTGAATAATAATAATGGAACCTTTAACCCAAAGAGTTAACCATAAACTAAAGACTTCTCACATATGAATTTTCCATGAAGGGTATTTCCCCTAGACCCTCCTTCAATATGGATCTCTGTGTAGCTTACCACTACGTGGATTGATCTCGGCGCCGCATACCCTATCAGTGTGAAAATGTAACCCAAAGTGGTAAGGTGATCCACATACCACCATGGTACGTGGTTGGTGATTCCCATAACCATGTACCACACCGGTTCCTGGATGGCCCCCTGCCCACATACCACTATGGTATGTGGAGCCTTCCCCATCCCGCATGAGAAACCACTACACGGAATGGGGTGTCTTCAAGTATCATTACCTCTGGTTCCAACCTCACCCCTCCATTAACGTCCATTCCTCTGTAATCCCTCTACTAACCAGTTCACCAGTGCTAGTCCAAAGCCTCCTCAAAAGCCACCGGACCCATATGACAAGGCCATCAGGTGCATCAGTGCACCCCATTGAGTCTACATACCCATGGTAAGTGGATTCACGAAGTCCCTCCCAACAAAGGTGCAGTCTTCAGAAATGCATGTAAGGCTACATTACCATGGTAACCCGAAGACCAACCTTGGGTTGCTGATGTGAGAATCCTCGTTCTTGAGATTAGGATTGATCACTTGATTTTCCATTTAATGAGAAACATTGATCAATCAAATGGGTTATGTCTGCTCCCCCCATCGATGAGGACGAAACTCCCCCTTCCCATAACATGCTCTAGGGCCCTCCCACTAAGGTAAGTCCCCAATATTCCAAGGTAGGGCCGCATTCCCTTTAATTCCATTTCACATGGAAAGGTTAATTACTCCATGACCTCACCCATGGTCTCCATAGCCTCTTCCACCATGGGCTCTACCTCCCCCATAAATAGGGGAGAGGCATGTTCATTATTGAATATTTCAAATACTCTTGTTTCCCACAAAAAACATGAATCACATGGGCATAGTATTTTGTGGGGATTAAAAAATCATCACACATTTTGAACTATGAGAACTCTGATTCCTAACCAAATCAGGATATGTTGGATGCCTTCTAGAAGTCATGAGTTCAAAGGGGTGCCCATCCAAAAAAGGTTCCACCCAGTCATGTCTATCAAATGGGCAGCTCACATGGATAATACCTACAGAATCTGTGTTAGGGTTGGTTTCCTGAGAAACAAATGTTTTGTACTTTGATTACATACATTTTCACTTGTTATATATTGTTCATTATTCTGCATGACTATAATATAATAATGTCATGGAATATTTTTTACCTTAATAAGGTCATGGAAAATCCTCGCTATGATGAGAACCTTGAAATGCTATAACAGATATTCTTAAATGAAGTTCTGAAGTTGGATGACATACTATGATAGGACACATAGTATACAGACCATCATGTGCGAGTACTCATAAGAAGATGAGACTCTCTCTCATAGAGTTTGCACTTGGTAATCTCCAAGATGGGATATTATGAGAATAGACCCGCCAGTAGTAATTATGCATGTTTTGGTGTCATTAGATATTACTATCTGTGAGCATGTGTAATGGTCCTTAGACTGGAAGATTATAATTAACTCATGTCATGACTTGCACACTTATATTTTCTAACGAAAACCGTCACAAAGAGTGTTGGTGGGAAGTAGGGTAAATTGGGTGCATCACGAATGACATGTTGTTAATGGATAAATCGAGGAAGTATTTGTCCCTTAAAAATTTATGAATGTATATATCTCGGTCCCTTTGATTGAAATAGAACTGTCGAACAATTTCCATGGCCATGGTGACACCACGAGTTTATTTCTGGATGTCAAAGAACGACAGATCAATCATATAGGTTTATGACACTGTCATGAAACATGATTGATGAGATATTGATAAAATGGGATTAAATTAAAAAGAAAGAATTCTTATGAGGTGATATGTCATTTCTATGTCAGCTTCTTTCTCTTGGGTGCCTTTACCCATTGCAAGACAGTAATCTTGGACTTTAGGCAAGCCCGCCTAATGCCTACGAGAAAGAGCCCGAGAGGGTCCCACACAAAGTGCATTAAAGTATATCAAGTAGAATAAGGATTATTCTCGTATGTGGTTTAATAATTATTCAATGATGCCAAAATCGTTTTAATGTTGGAGGAAGAATAAAATGAAAACAAGTACACACCGTGTATTAATGATTACACGCCATGTTATTTTGAAAAAAAGTACACACTATGTCTTATTAAATGTACATGTCGTGTAGTTTTCATTTTGTAAAGGAAATGAATAAATAAAAATAATAAATACACACCGTGTATATTTAATGTACACTCCATGTAGTGTTCAATGAAAAAACAAGTTCACACTGTGTATTTATTATTACACGTCGTGTAGTTTTTCCAGTAGGGATTTTGAGGATATAATATTGTTTTATTAAATGATATTTATTATAATCAGTTTTGGTGCATGTAAAGGAATTTATTATTTGACATGGGGGTTTTCAATAAGATTTAATGAAATAAATGAAACACGTAATGTGTTTATTTATTGTCATAACTCTACAACCTAAAACCTGATTATAAAATTCCTCACAGACCCAAATCTTTTCCTACACAAGAGAATCGTTGTGCACAACAATTCTTGAGAATTATTTTAAGGCCAAAAGAAACTCTTCCCCTAAGAACAATCTCAAGACCAAGAGAGATCCTCTTCTATTGGATCAAGATGATCTAAGGTGGAAAATTCAAGAAAAGGTTTCTCTATGCTAGCACCTGGAGACTCCTTTGGCGACATCAAGAGATACGAGGTGCACATGTGGATCACCACTAGGGGGAGTCTACACTTGGCTTCTGTGACACAATGACGAATCACATAGGAACGTTATCAAGAACATCAACGAAGAAATAACACCCAAAATGTACTTCTTTTAAATTGATTAAATTAATTATAATCAACCTATAACGATCCTGGTTTGAGGTTCCGGGACTTTCCTTTTCTTTGTCTGTTTTTGTGATTCGATCCGTGGAGACTGGCGTTTATTGTCGTATTGATCATGGATTGATCATTTTTAGTGACAAAAATCCAAGTGGGAACATCCACCCATGCACTACCGCTACGCCTGGAACCTTTAATTGGTATCAGATCCCAGTTACAACGTTGATTATAGTTATTTAATTTTCGTTGATAATTTACACATTTATATTTGATTAAATTTTTGATAAATTGTTCTATTAAACTGAATGAAAGAGATCTGTTCTTACTCCTACATTTCTTGATTCACATAATAGAAATTACTTTTTAATTTTAATATTGATTAAATTAAAAATGAGGAACTCATTTGGAGGAGAATCTCTTTCTGTCTGTACAACATGGGAATACACGGCTTGTAATGAAAACTACACCCTATGTACTTATGTTCAACGAACTGATTTTGGTCCGCCAAACCACACCGTGTGAGTTGATTAGACCTACTCACATAACACCCTGTGTTGACCAGAAATGAACAATGCATGGGAACAGGAATACACAGCGAGTATGTTGGAGAAACACGCCATGTAGTCTGATATGTCCCAAGTGAAACTGTGTACAAAGGAGAAGCTGCGTACCATGCACACAAGATTTCCATGTCGGTTACAACGTAACAAGGAAGTACAAGCCATGTATGATTTATCACCACACCGTGTACTCCAAAATATACAAAGTAAGGAAACCACGCCGAATCCCCCAGCATGCAATTTGGATAAAGGGTGAAAAAACAATACACGCCGTATAAATATATATTGCACGACGTGCACTTTACAAAAATTTCACCAGGTTTCCTGCAAAAGTACAAAGACCTGTTCAAGGAATATGGATGAGAAGTATATCAAGTAAATCTAAAAAGGAATTTAAGATGAATAATTTATTAATTATTAGATCATAATTAATTGAATTCAAGAGAGTCTTATCATAAATAATAGAACAATTTAAAGAATTTGAATTCTAAATATGCGTAAATGTCGTTATATTCTATGGATGATCATGAGCTAGACCAAAGACTCTTTTTTATTTGTGTTTGGTTTCATTTTAATTTTTTAAAATTCATTGGCTTTCGAGCCTTCTTCCAATAAAATGTAGGGCATTCATGCCCATTGTTTCATTATTGTAAACCCCATGTAATGGAGGATATCCCAAGCTGGAGGAGATGGTTCAAAACGCGATGCTGAGTCGAAACCAACCCAATAATATATCGGTTCATGGTGTTTTCCTTGGGCAGGGTTAGCTTATCAAACTGCTAGATAATCTAACCAATAAAATCTCATGATCATGCCATCTTATTTTAATTCTGTCTGATTTCATGGTTAATTTATTATGTATGTGTTGTCATGATGACATAGTTAATAAAATGAACAAGCATGTAAAGATGGAATAAAATAAAAACTGGACTATGCGTAAACATTTTCAAAACATGGTTAATCACGTAAGCAAGCGTCACTTAATATTAACATGCACATGATAATGAGAAACTACGCATAAAGGATTAAAATCCCTCAATACCATATTAAGTCAGAGCAAGCCTTCTGTTACTTGATTAAGGGAAAGACTCAATAAAACTATGTGTTTGACCATCCCTTGTTGGGACACTTACATTTATAAAGGAAGCCCTTATGAAAGGTTTTGGGTTAACTTAACCATATTAAATCAAGAGGAGTAGCCCTTGCTAGACTTGATGTAATATTGGAGGAAAGAGTTGAGGAAATCCATGTCAGGATTTTAGGATTGGGGAGTCCACTCAACAGATCAAGGAACTATAATCTCACAGTTGGAAAAGACCTGCCTACCGAAATACCTTCAAATAGCTTGACCAACCCTTGTTGGGGTTAATTGAAGGGGAATATGGATCCTTTCCACTAGAATTTCAAAGCAAATGGACATTCCGAGTTCAATGGTGAGGTCCATTAGGACTTGATAAAATAGTGGGAGACTTAATAAAAATTATTATTTCTCATAACATGTAATCAAGAAAGTACTGATAAATATTCTATTTTAATTTGTAGAAAATGAAAAACTCATCAACAATAATTTCTCTGCGATCAATTCTCGATAAGGAAAATATCCACACTGGAAGTAACTTTCAGGAAGGGTTTAGGTGCCTTCGGGTTATCCTACTCCATGAAAGAAATTATTGCATGCTGGAGTCCTCACTTCCTGATTCTCCTACCCTAGGGGCGAGTGATGTAGATTTCCTGGTCTATGATCAACATTTGAGTGATGCACACGATGTTCAATGTTTGATGATGTCATCAGTGTCTAGTGAGCTCATGAAGTCTCATGAAGACATGGATACCTACAGCATGCTCAAGCACTTCTGTGGTCTATACCAGGAGAGAGAAAGACAGGAAAGGTTTGAGATCTCCATGCCTATATTCTAGAGCAAGCATGGAGAGGGTGCCCTAGCTGGGCCTCATGTAGTCAAGCTCATTTTCTACATTGAGCTCTTGGAGGTTCTAGGGTTTAAACTCCCTGAAGAAATGGGTACCGATATCATTCTTGCATCACTCCCCCAGAGCTTTTCAAACATTGTTTTAAACTTCAATATGAACAACATTGAGAAGTCTCTGTCTGATCTTCTGATCCCCATTCGCCAAGTGGACAATGACATGAAGCGTGAAAAGCCTTCTGTCCTCATGGTGAATAATAGGAAAGGGAAGTCGAAGTGATATATGCCCAAAGCATCTTCAAGGCCTTCCAAAAAAAGGAAGATCAAAGGAGAGGTAAGAGAACAGGAGGCTGTTTGTTTCGCATGTTGCAAGAAGGGCCACTGGAAGAAAAACTGCACCCATCCAAGGAAGAAAGGGTAATCTTCAGGTGTGTTTGTTATCGAATGCAATCTATCTGTTTCTACCAATTGGTTATTAGATACTTCTTGTGGTGCTCACATCTATATAAAAATACCAAAACCATGTAGATTCAGAAAGATTGACCAAGTTGGGGTGGATCTACGAGCAGCCAATGGAGCTAGACACGTTGCTATAGTTGTCAGAGACTACCAACTCACATTTCCTACTGGGATGGTCTTGGTTTTGAAAGGATGTTATTATGTTCCCTATGCAACCAAAACCATTATTTCAGTATCTAGATTAGATACTGATGGATTCATCTTCATGTTTGTAAGTGGATGTTGTTACTTTTTTAAAGATAACATTTGTTTTGGTGGGGCACATTTATATAACGGGATTTATGTGTTAGACTACTCAAACCATGTAATGGCAATTGATGAAAAAGTTAATTCACATGAATCATACCACACCCAACTTTGGCATCACCGGCTAGGTCATGTCAATGAGAAACATTTGACAAAATTACATCAAGATGGGTTTTTAGATTCTTTTGAGCTAAAACCACTTGGTGTATGTCATGCGTGTCTACAAGGAAAAATGACCGAAGTCCCATTTAGTGGGAAAGGTGAAATGGCTAAATATCTTCTAGAATTATTTCACAAAGATGTGTGTGGGACATTTCCAGTTGAAGCAAGGGGTGGGTTCTCATACTTCATAACTTTTACTAATGATTTTAGTAGATATGGATATATTTACTTATTGAGATATAAGTCAAATTCTTTTGATCGGTTCAAAGAATATAAGAATGAATTTGAGAACCATCATGGTAAAAAGATTAAGAAACTCCACTCAGACAGAGGAAGAGAATATCTTAATTAGGAATTCATTGATTTCATACAGCGGTTTGGGATTCTATCTCAACTCACTCCTCCTTACACAGCTTAGTGGAATGGTTTAAGTGAAAGGAGGAACCACACCCTGTTGAACATGGTGAGATCAATGATGAGTCATGCAAGTCTCCCACTATCTTTTTGGGGATATTCATTACAAACAGCAGCACACATACTCAACCAAGTACCAACTAAATTGATAAGTGGTATTCCATATGAGTTATGGAGTGGACGCAAAGCCATGTTATCGAATTTACATGTGTGGGGTAGCGAAGCATTTGTTAAAGCCTCTTCTGGTAACAAACTTTCACCCCAAGGCACAAAGTGTATCTTTATAGGATATACCATGTAAACAAGGGGACATTACCTATATAACCCTCAGACAAAAAGGATAAAATGGCAAGACACACCATTTTATTTGAGAGGGAGCACATCTCCAAAAGAGATAGTGGGAGCGAGATAGACTTAGATGAAGTTGAGGCTCAATATATATAGGAGTTGGTACAAGATAAGATTCTACAAAGCCCCATGTAAGAAAAATCTATTCCAGTGACAGACGAACTATGTTGGAGCATGAGAGAGGTTAGAGAACAAGAACGATATGGTTTTCTTTTCACTGAGGATGGTGACTCATTATTGGTTGACAATGATGATCCTCTAACCTAAAAGGAAGATGTTGAAGGCACAAATGTTTCCATGTGGAAAGAAGCCATGAATTTTGAAAGGGATTCCATGTACCAAAACCATGTTTGGATTTTGGAAGATCCTCCTATTGATGTAAAGACTATTGGTTATAAATGGGTATTCAAGAAGAAACTGGACATGGAGGGGCAAGTCAGCTCCTATAAGGCGCGACTGGTTGCAAAAGGTTTTAGACTGCATCATGGAATTGACTATGATGAAACGTTTTCACCGGTTGTGATGATAAAATCCATCAGAATTCTATAGGCCATTGCCGCTTACCATGACTATAGAAATTTGGAAAATGGATGTCAAAATAGCATTCCTTAATTGGAACCTCCAGGAAGATGTCTACATGACACAACCTGAAGAGTTTGTGACTCCAAAGGATTCCAACAAGGTATGTATGTTGCAGAAATAAATTTATGGAATAAATAAAGCATCAAGGTCATGGAACATTCGTTTTGATGAAGCTGTAATAGAATTTGGATTTGTTAAGAACTAATGTGACCCTTGTGTCTATAATAGGTTTAGTGGGAGTCTAATCATTTTCCTAATAGTATATGTTTATGGAATATTACTAATTGGAAACGAAGTACCTATCATACAGTCAGTTAAGGCATGGTTAGATAAATTCTTCTCCATAAAAGACATGGGTGAGGCAACATATATTCATGGGATCAAGATCCATCATGTTAGATCCAAGAGAATGCTAGGCCAATGTCAAAGTACATACATTGACAAGATACTGAAGAGATACAGTATGGAAAAATCCAAGTGGAGATTGTTTCCAGTGTCACATGGAATTCATCTTTCAAAGAAAATGTGTCCTTAGACACATGAGGAAAGAGAGAAAATGGAAGGGACCCCTTACGCATCCGCGATTAGGTTAGTCATGTATGCTATGTTATGTACAAGTCATGATGTTGCATACACATTAAGTGCATTATACAGATATCAAGCTGATCCAGGAGACTGCCATTGGATGGAATTCAAGTCTATACTTAAGTATTTGATGCATACAAAGGATATGTTCTGGGTTTATGGAGGAGATGAGGAACTAGTCATCATAGGACATATAGATGAATGTTTCTAGACGGATCAAGATGACATGAAGTCGCAGACTGTTTACATCCTCAGTTTGAATGGAGGTGTAGTGAGCTGGAAGAGATCAAAGAAGAGTGTGGTGGCAGATTCTACAGCGGAGTCTGAGTATATTGCAGCTTCTGAGGAAGATAAATAAGCAGTATGGATGTGAAGATTTATCCATGGGATGGATGTAGTACCTAGTAGTAAAGATCCTATCACACTCTATTATGGTAATACTGCAGTGGTGGAACTTGGAAAAGATCCAAGGTCACATCAATGGACAAAGCACATACTTCAGAAGTATCATCTCTTGAGGGATATATTCTCAGAGAGGTGAAGTTGAAATGAGCAGCATTTTCACAGTAGAAAATGTGGCAGACCCCTTGTCCAAAGCCTTGACTCAGTAGAAACGTGATCATTATGTGAGGTCTAGAAGACTAAAAGTCATAGGTAGTTGACTCTAGTCCAAGTGGGAGTTTGTTAGGGTTGGTGTCCTGAGAACCAACTTTTTTGTACTTTTATTACATAAATGTTCACTTATTATATATTGTTAATTATTATTTATGACTATAATATAATAATGTCCTATAATATTTTTTGCATTAATAAGGTCATGGAAGATCCCCGCTATGATGAGAAACTAGAAATGCTATAAAAAATATTCATAAATAAAGTTATGTGGTTGGATGACATTCTATGAAAGGACAGATATTATATAGACCATCATGTGGGAGTACTCATATGAAGATGAAACTCTCCCTAATGAGTTTCTCACATGGTAATCTCCAAGATGAGAGATTATGAGAACAGATCCGTAAGTACTAATTCCGCATGTTTTTGTGTCATCGGATATTACTATCTATGAGCGTTTTTAATGATCTTTAGATTGGAAGATTGTCATTAACTCATGTCATGACTCGCACACTCATAATTACTGACAAAAAATATCATGAAGACAATTGGTGGGAAGTACGGTATGTTGGGTGCATCACAAATTTCATGTTGTTAATGGATAAGTTGAGGAAGGATTTTTCCCCTCCATATTTATAGAAGTAGATATCTCGGGCACTTTGATTGAAATAGAACTATCAAACAAATTCGATGGCCATGGTGAGATGACGAGTTTATTTCTAGAAGTCAAAGAATGATAGATCAAGCATATAGGTTTATGACACTGCCAAGAAACCTGCTTGATGAGATATTGAGACAAAGAGATTAAATTACACAGTAAGTGTTCGTATGAGGTGATACGTCAATGTGGCATCAACTTCATTCTCTTGGGTTCCTTGACCCGTTTCTAGACAGTAATCTTGGACTTTAGGCAAAACCGCCTAATGCCAATGATAAAGAGGGCTAGAGGGTCACACACTTAGTGCATTCAAGTATCTCAAGTAGAATAAAGATTATTCCTATATGTGTTTTAACAATTATTCAAGGAATCCTAAATCGTTATAATGTTGGAGGAAGAATATAATTAAAACAAGTACACGCCGTGTATTAATGATTACACGTTGTGTAGTTTTTATTTTGAAAACATGTACATGCCATGTTTTATTAAATGTACACTCCGTTTAGTTTTCATTTTGGAAAGGAAATGAATAAATGAAAACAAGACATACACGCTGTGTAGTTTTCAATGAAAATACTAGTACACGCTGTGTATTTATTATTACATGCCGGGTAGTTTTACCCATCGGGATTTTGAGGATATAATATTGTTTTATTAAATGATATTTATTATAATCTGCATGGGAGCATGTCAAAGAATTAATTATTCGACATGGGGGTTTTCAATAAGAGTTAATGAAATAAATGAAATGTGTAACACGTTTATTTATTGTCAAAACTCTATAATCTCAAACCCGATTATAAATATTCTCACAACCCCAACTCTTTTCCTAAAAAACAGAATCGTTGTGCACAACTATTCTGGAGAATTCTTTCCAGGCTGAAAGAACCTATTCCTCCAAGAACGCTATCAAGATTGAGAGAGATCCTCTTCCATCGAATAAAGATGATCTAATGAGGACAATGCAAGAAAAGGTTTCTCCACCCTAGCACCTGGAGTCTCCTTTGGCAACATCCAGAGATACGAGGTGCACATGTGGATCACTGCAAGAGGTAGTCTTCACTTAGTTTCTATGATGCAACCCCGAATCACATCAGAACGTGATCAATAATATCAACGAAGAAAGAAAACCAAAAAGTTACTTCTTTTCAATTGATTGAATTAATTATAATCAACCTATAACGATCCTACTTTGTGGTTCTGGGAAATTCATTTTCTTTATCTATTTTAGTGATTCAATCTGTGGAGACTGGCATTTATCATTGTATTGATCCCGGATTGATCATTTTTAATGACAAAAAGGCATGTGGGAACATCCACACATACACTTCTACTGCACCCGGAACCTTCAATATGAACTACGAGAACTATGATTACTGACCAAATTAGGATATGATGGATGCCAACTATAAGGCATGAGCTCAAAAGAGGTTCCCATGAAAAAAAGGGTCCATCCAATCATTATTATCAAATAGGAAGCTTCCATGTGTAAGCCCCTCACATCATCTAAACTACGTGGGTTCTGATTCCTCTCCCAAGGATATGTAGGAATCCCTCCTTGTGGGCTCGAACCCAACATCAAGTCACCTTCCATCCCCCAGGATGACGATAAACTCCAGGGAACCTTATAATATTTCTAAGTCAGAGTCACCTTTGTGGAATCAAACATACGCATGCTCACGAATATATTGCGAACTAAGGGTAGCCCATGGACACACTCTTCAAGAATGAACTGAGGATTCACAAACTTATGAAAATTAATTACATCTATAAGAGTGTCTCAGAACATGTAATATTCCTCCCCCAAAAGAGTGTAGTGTGCCTGGCCTCCCATCCTCTCGGCCAATAGAGTCCTCAAGTGTCATTGGCCAAATCATCAGCCGATAAGTTCCTTCCTTTGTAAAGTAGGTCCATGAATCATGGATACCAGGACCATTGGGTATTCTTGGCACAATTAATAAACCCGTTGGAGACCATTTGAGGAAGTTATATCCAAGGATTGATTGAATGAGTGTTTGACCCCCACTCAATCTCCCACTGGGACCAATAGTTCCCAAGAAAGTTAATTCAACCTTATTTAAAGGATAATGTTGTTGAACGGGATAAAACAATTGAATGGTAATTTTGATGATAGCCCATATCTATGAAAAATAGGATGTGTGATGATCATCGTCATGCAATCTCCGCATCCCCCGAGAACATTCCACCTTGGAGGAAAAAAAATGGTGAACCCGACGTGAAACCTTAACCAAGTTGGAAGTTATACCCAAAAAGATAAAAATCAAAAGAACACGGCATGTCAGACCATATTGTTCGACCCTGTATGCGCAACACGCACCACCACAAAGGCGGAACAAAAAATGGTGAACCCTATGTGAATCCTTAACCAAGGTGGTGGTTCAACACAAAATGATAACTGCATGTCATACCATTTTATTCACTTTGTTATGTGCAACATGAGCCACCTTGGAGGCGGAACAAAAATGGTGAACCCGACGTGAATCCTTAACCAAGGTGGGAGTTCTATCCACAATGATAAAAGAAAAAAGGATACTTCATTTCAAACCATTTTTTCTGCCCTAGTATGCGCAACATGTGCCACCATGGAGGCAGAAAAAAAATAGTGAACATGACATGAATCCTAAACCAAGGTGGTGGTTCAACCAAAAATGATAAAAGAAAAAATGACACTTCACATCAGATCATATTTTTTCACCGGTATGCACAACATGCGCCACCTCAGAGGCGGAACAAAAATTGTGAACCTGATGTGAATTCTTAACCAAGGTGGCGGTTCCACCCCACATAGACCCCTTATCCTTGCAATAAAAAAATGATAAGGGGGTCAAGCTCAATCTCCAAATAATGCATGTGTTTAAAGGAATGATACATTGATGATGTTTAGTGGTATGTGTGTCATACATGTATTCTAGGTTCCCACAGAGCAGCCTTCAATCCATATGAAATCCCCATGATCCATGAAGATGCATGCATATGTGATTCCATAGGTGTTTGGGGACTCAACGAAGACATGGACCCCTTAAACTACCCATCGTCTTTTACACTGGGTGTCCAATACGCTGATCAAATAACACCACTGAAATGGTACTCTACCCATGCTAGAGGTTGCAAGAAAATCCTTCCACTCTATGTAGTTCCGCCAGACGATTCTTTAGCTACTGCCTATACCTCAACACATGGTGTCCCCAATGGTCTTATCGACCCGTTTCATGAGATTGTCCCAGGAAATGTGACAATAGCTATCTCCCTTACCTTGGGTAGACATATGAACTAAATACTGACAACTTCATCCTCGCTGCATAGGGGAACCACCCAAAGGCCCCTATGTGAGAGCATTGCCGCTAACACCGAACGACCATACCTCCTCCTACCGAGGAGGACCTTATGCCAAGGGCACCTGCCAAAGTCTAGGAGACCCGGGGCCCTCGGGCTTCCCAAAAAGGGTGGGAAATATATAACCAGGGACATGATATCACCCAGGTTCCTGAGAAGCAGGACCACCACAATAATGTGGTGGCAGTCAACAAGCAGACATACAAGTCTGCCCTGTCCACTCATGCCCACCAAAGAAATATGGTGGAATAATACAAGCACATGAACGTTTCTGCTAGTGATCACCAATACGGCTTTCAAGACAGAGCATCTATCTATAGGAAGATGTAGATATATTCCAATTAACAATAAACCCTCCATCAAAATAGGGTGGAAACCAGATACATGCAAGCACAAATAACTTCTGACGTACTTCAAGCCTGTCAACAAAATAGGGAAACAACTTTCTATATGTAGGCCCAAATACCTACTGATGCATATCAATCCCAAAATCCAAATAGGGGAAAAATCAAATATGATTAGTGTCAAATCCCTATGGTTGCATACAAATCCCATGAGAAAAATGCAGTGGAAAGAGAGATCATGAAAATCCCCACTCGTGAATATGAAGACCACCAGTCAAATATGGTGGCAATAGGAGAAGACAGCCAGTGATAGACTCATTCCTCTGTCCCAGCACAAGAGAACTAAATGTTTCTACTGGAAACTAATGGAGGAATGGAGCATGCATAAACTCTTTATTCGACATAGGAATGGACTCTATACACATTCCATCCAAAGAAATATCTCAGCACATCCTGGCCATGATGTAAGATCAGACATCTATTCCAGACCATATCCTTCAAACATTCCAGGATGTCGTTGCATCAGCGGTAGAGGCAAGAAATCAAGATCATAACCCGATTTCCTCGAACAAAATGACTGACTTGGAAAATGAGTTAGCCACTCTAAAGTAGTTATGCAGACATACTCTAGTCCAGTAGGGTTGGGGACAATATCCCGTGACATATGGACAACTAGATCAGGAACAAATACTCATTCCGATTGGGGGACATTGGTCCACTGTGGTGGCTGCTCCAGTGTAGGCATATATCCCTACCAAAACTCATGATGCTCTTCGGCATATCCCAACGATATCACGGGACCCAACAAGATAGGAACATATAAATAAAGGCCATTACAAATAGCAGATGGCCCCAGTTACCTGTAATAGTGCGCCGAAAAATGAAAAGCTCCAAAGGAAATTGGAAATTAAAGAGCACATACATGATCCTACTCTATTGGAATATGGGGTTCGAAATACCCTGAAACACATTTCAAAAAAGTATCACAACCCAATTATTCCATCACCAAATTATGGAAGTAGAGTTAGTAGTTTTGAAGGTCCTCCCTGCAATTTTGCAACTAGCAGCTCTGAATGTCCTCCACAGAGCACCCACAGGGGCTTACTCTGTGGGTCAAGAATGATCGATCATGAGAGCCTATCTTTTAATGAGTATTGGGGTAGCCCTCCCCTCAACATGATGACCCATCAACAAGAAGGTCCTACCCTTACTGTATTCCCACTTTATGGTACATACCAGGGTATATAGTATAGATATGCTTCTCAATGTAATCAGACATCATTTCATGATGGTAGTGCTCACCCTGATGACGATCATTGTTAAGGCCCTCCCCGCAATGACAGTTGCTGTGAAGGTACTCCCCACAGTAACACCATGTAATGAAAAGGTCCTTCCCTCATTATAGTATATCCTGAAGGTCCTCCCTAGGATGTACACTGCAAAAATTCTCCCTGCAGCCAATTATCAAGTCTTGATGGTATTCCTTACCATGATGACGACCACTGTGAAGGCCCTCCCCATAATCATAGTTGCTGTGAAGGTACACCCCATATTGGGGTTATGCAACAAGAATGTCCTCCCTTTGATATAGCCCACCCTGATGGTCTTCCCCAAGTTACACGCCATTATGAGAATTACCACGGTTGGGCATCAAGTTTCCATGGTAGCCCTCCCCATCGCAGCACTATTTGTGAAGGTCCTAATCAAAACCAAAATACATGTTTGTAAGAAGGTCCTCCACTTTCCAGAATAGATATGAGAAATCTGTCCTCTGATGAGGCACTCAGAAAGGTGAGGACACCTTAGACACTCTATATATAATGAGTGATATTCATTCTCAACCAAAGGATAGCCCTGGGCCACAGTCATCTCTTGAGCCACCCCCAAGGCATCTACAAATTAATAAGTCTCTCCCTAGCCTAGTTTCATGGAATGTAGTCCTCATGATGTAGTCTACCTAAGCATATCATGTAGAGGATCCTCCAGAAGTTCAACAACATGATATGTTTCATGAGAGAATACAACTCGCAGGGAATAATATACTAGGGATGTATCGGCTTACAACCACTTCTCACTTCAAAATACGAGAAAAATCATATGGGGAATGCATGCAAGACATTCACCTCAATATATGGAAAACTCTTCGAATGCTAGAAGAAAAATTACAACCCTATGAAGGGTACACAAACCTTGTCATGACAATATAGGAGATTCGTCATCTGTTCGAATTGGAATCCCTCTCGTATTCTAGGCAGCCACAATCAGAAAGGAGAAAGAAAATCCTAGAGTTTTCTTGCCTCCATGCACTGCATAAATTGTGTCACCTCATTGGAAATTCCCCAACTGGAGTTCACATTCGGGGGTGGGGAGAACATGTAGCTTTACACTTCACCCCATGTCTCGTCCAGTAAGCCCCAATGGAAATGAAATCCTAAAATGTCATCACCCAGAGCTGACAATAAAATGAAACCCCTAATTAGGAAAGATGAGATACTCAATGAAAACCAGCACATAGTATGTCTGAAAAGCGTTAGGGATGAAGTGCTCAAGCCATCAAAAAAAATTATGAGTCAAGTGACCAGGAACATCCAGCAGGCTAACCACCTAAGAGAAGCCAACCAGCTAGTAGTGATCATGTTTTCGGAAGACCATAGACCTCGTGCAGGCCCAATGCCACACTCATATTACAATCTCACATGAGTATGTGAAATATAATGGCTGGAAATATTGGCGTCTACAACCACAATATGCAAAAAACCCTATCCTACAGGGCTAGGAGAATTTTTAAATCAAAATTCCCCTATAAGGCCAACAATTACAGGCCGTATCGCATCAACAGGACAATGGGAACAACCCCATCCTATAGGGCTATGGGTATTTTTACCTCAAATTCCTACACAGTGGATGTATGTATTCCATAGTCTAGGAAGAACGATGGACAGAGGAGTTACCCATTCCACCCCTTATTGTAGTTCACACACTTTGAGACAAAGGTGTGTTATGCAGTCTAGTTAGGTCTCTCTTTGAGTTAATATTCATTAAGAAGACTGAAGAATACCTAAAAATGGAAGGAGAGAGTCCAATAAATGGCACAAGAAGCCTTCATACCATTCGGAACTGGTTACAACACCCTTAATACGGTATGACTCAATGAACTTGGTGAGCGTCAACCCCACGAATCTCAATATAAATGACACAGGGGGAGAAGACATAGAGGAAGATGGTTCCCTCCCAGAGGCATTCCACAATGAGTCTGATGGTCTGCATACCCAGAACCATAGGGCAATTCTAAATCTGGGTGCCCCCTCAATCAATCCAACATTACCTCCCCTGTAAAACCCCAACTAAGAGAAAAATAAATCCAATGTTGTCTAGGTACCGCCTCCACATCCCAATGAGAGTCTGTCTCTCGCCCTTGAAGAAAGGTTTTCCAAGAAGGAGGAATAAATAAAAGATATTAGTTAAATTAATATTGATCTATGACAAGGTAGTTATCTCGATGGATCTGTTACCTCTACAAAACATCGGTAGGTGCTCCTAGATGAGGTTCTTATACCATAAGAACTCAACCTAGTCAATGAAGCAAAGCCCAGAGGACCGTTCAATTAGGCCCTGGATGGACATCAAGACTTCCCCCCATGGGGAAGGCAACTAGAATATACCCAGGTAAATCCACAAAAGATACCCCCAGCTAGGCATCCACCCCAAATTTTAGTTGCATCGGCATGCCAAATTTTGGCCCATGCCACACCAACTCAAGCTCAATCCTAACAGGATATGCATCAAGGGATATTAAACACCTTTGAGTAGCTAGTATCCCGACTAGAAGCCATGGAGTGGAGGAACACTCTGATACAACTAGATCACAAACCCTACCTCGAGGGGGTGCGCAATGTTCCACCACCACCAAAGTTCAGGAACCCCATATTCTAAGTATTCAGTGGCTCAGGGAACCCATAAAAAACATTTGATGCACTATGCCTCTTAATGTGAACTTATGATGGGCGCTCCAGAGCAGCA
The DNA here is from genome assembly GCA_963277665.1 of Viscum album. Classification (NCBI taxonomy): domain Eukaryota; kingdom Viridiplantae; phylum Streptophyta; class Magnoliopsida; order Santalales; family Viscaceae; genus Viscum; species Viscum album. The sequence goes on from OY728119.1 coordinate 233,997,410, forward strand.
GGAATCCATAAAACTCATCTGTTTCATATAAACCATTTAGGGCTTCACTTTCGTATGGTATACTAGCCTACCAGCTAATTAAATTATAGGATGGGAGGGCCACTGGTGGTAGTTTCTCTTCTTGTTCCATTTGATGCTGCCCAAGAAGATAGTTAGTGATCTCATGAACTGAAACCAGTGAAAGAATGAGAGAGTCTCATATTTCATTTATAGATGGAATAACCTGACATATTCCTTGAATCAGACACTCCATAGGATGAGATGCTCACCATGTGCATCGATAACCTTCACGATGAATTGTGAACGCCTCTCAACCTAGGGAAGTATGCCAGTGGGTTGAGAGACTTCTATTCCATTTACCAAAAGATATAAGACTCCGTGAAAAGGACAAACCATAAGTCTCGAGTGGTCCCATTAGCCCCTAGTAAAAGAAAGGGAAAATAAGAAGTGGCTTTTTTCATGCTTAACCCACCCCCTGTACGAGCCCTAGTTGCAAGTCCCCCACTGAACCATGCGAGACCCCTTGGATGCCAATAGCCACCCCACCTCAGAATGATGAGTGACAAGGTGATAAATGAAATCAGTTTGAAGAAAGAATAAATAGATTTTATTCATTATGAGACGACTAGTTCCACGACTATTTCACAGCCAGCATGAATTATAATTTTCTCTGGTTACCGAAAAGAAAGAGATCTAATAAGGTGGGTCTCGATGACTATCCAAATTATTGTCTGTATCACTAGATAATAGGACCAACCATCCAGAAATGATTCATTTTCATGGATCTCATTCAAAATATGGTGGATTCCAGGATGTAATGTTTGGCCTGCATCCAGCACAAGTGGCGTATGTTTCCACCTACGACCAAAGAGAGAAAGAAGAATGGAAAACATTAATTGGAAAGAATGAGCAAAATTTTGACACTTGGATGACCTAGAATAACTTCAACCGAGTCCACAACATCCTCTAGTAATAGTTGAAACAACCTAATGTTCCCCCAAAAGCTCCCAAAATAGTACAGCCATTCTTCTTAGTCCTGTGGTCCTCTAAAGACCATAAGGGAAAAAGGCAAGAGAAAGAAGATGATCTAGTACCAAAGAAAAAATTAGTGTCAAAAATTTTGGACATTATTCCAATACACATGGTTCAATGGGCACCATCCCACTAAACAGTACCATCAAAACATAGGAAATTCGACAATAACAATATCAGATCATGAACTGATCTTCATCTCTATTAATGTCATTCACTTGAAGGATCCCTTCTCTAATAAAGACTATGGACACGAACTCAAATTCCCCATTCCCAACTAGATATCTAAGGGAATAGGCCATATAGGTTGGAGGTTTCCTAGAAGGCATGGTTGTGAAAGCAGTCAAATTCCTAGCCACGCCACAAATCAACCCATTTACATCACAGAAAACTGTAGAAGGACCCTCTGATAGATGAAACAGGAACCAGAATGCTCCTTCTCCCTCGATGGTGGAAAACCCAGCCTAGTCATCTTGGAATATCCATCAGGGGATGAACAAGAAACAAACTGAAGAAAGGTATACAGGCAGACAAGTCTGACCAAACAAGGAAAGGACTGTGTCACCACTGACTCCTGCTACAGAGGCCGAACAATCTACTTTCAAAGATCAATCCATTAAATTTTCTTTGAAAGAGAATCCTCGTCCCAGGAAGTGATGAACATTATAGTGTAAAGATGAAATTTTAAATAATATGGATTCAGTACCTGCAAAGAGGTCAATCTGGGACGCATTGAGTTTGTCCATGGATCATAGGGTGGCACTCACTGAATCATTTCTATGTTCCCAGGAGTTCGAGTTTGATGTAGCAGCGACTGAAGTCTATCGAATGAAGACCAATCCAGAAGAATTTCATGTCATTATCTCCTTCATAGATAGGGATAATGATGCCACCATGTAGGGGCACATCAAACCCTTATATGTGTCCGACAAGATAAATGGAATTGATTTTCTGCAGATCTTCATCGATAAGGGCACTAGAGTTAACCTCCTCCCACTGAAGACGCTTCATCGATGGTGATATGAGGAAGAAATATTGACACCCTAAACTACAAAAATAATGGGATATGACAAAAGTGTGTAGAAACCATTGGGAATAATCAAGCTTAAAACATGGCTCTGAGATCACATATCAAATTCCATGTTCCTGGTGGGGCAGCAATGTATGGCCATAAATGTTCTGTTAGGGAGGCATTGGATGCATCATCATGCTAAAATTCTATCCACATACCATCAGTGTATTAAATATCTCACAAATAGAAAAAAATGGGATGTTGCACACCGATAAATCTATGTTTGAGTTTTTTGAGTTTCATTATATTGACGCATGGTTCTATGAGTCAGAATAAAAACACCTTTATACTGATGAAACTGATTGGATCAATGACACGAATGGATTGAAGATGGCTTCTTCTGACCCCTTCCATCATGTTGGGGAGGCGTACATGCTACACATATGAAAACTGTGCTCTTTATTACACCCATGACATAATTTATTACAGAAAACCTTCCCCTGATACAACATAGAAGAACGAGAGGTCTAGTTTCTTTAGGTCTTAGGGAAATTACATAATAACATAAATCATAAAACATAGCATCTTATAAAAAAATTCTTTTACATGACCACTATATTCCCTCGTACTTCGAATTGCATAGGATAACCTGAGGACATGCATAAAAAAAGGGTGAGCTATAAAGCCCAGTAAAGGAATAAACATGAAATAACGTTAGGAATATAATACATGTTAGAAAATAGGAATATCAATGGAGAAAAATGGAAATATAAACATAAAGGTATAATAAATGATAATTATAGCATAGAGATATGGAAACAATAGTTAACATGGAATTATCTTGAGCCAAGGCTCATTACACATGAAGCATGGGTAAACCCTCATTACACAAGAATCATGAGTAAACCCTCGTTGCACTTGAATTAGAATGAGTCAACACTAATTTCACATGATGTATCATGGTACTACTCTTTACCCAATGAAGTGGAGCACTATCAGGGCACACCCTTCTTAAACATTTCATTTCATACATAAGTGTGCCACAAGATCAAAGAACATGAATTCATAAAACATCATAATTTATTAAATGATTCAGTAATGTGGAATTCCTACATGAAACACTTACATAAATATGTAAATGTGCATAAAGTTGAATACTCTTTATAGAGTAATGTACATGGTATTCACTACACAATGATTTTGTCTTGGAAAATTGCGGTCCGATTTCGATAGCCTAACGATGTGACATAAGATTTCATAAAAATGGTTGATGAGAGATAAAGGGGTGTATCATTACATATACATGAAATTTAATGTAAGAGGAGTCATATAGATTCATGTACCAATAATATAATGTAATTTAGATTCATACTAAAAAATAATTGCTTGAATGTAAATGAGGAGAGAGAAATTCCCTACAGAATCTTGACATGGTAACAGGTATATGTGGAAAGAATTAATGAGAGGGAAATGAGATCTATAATTATTCAAACATGAAGAGGGATGCATGGGTGAGGTGGAAAATAATACCCCAACATTTATAATTGAAAATAAAAGGGCATAAAAATATAATGAAAACTTCAACATAAATAAAGAAAGTGAGAATCCCTTACTTGGAAGCGTGATCCCAAAAGCATGGGAGAGACTTGAGAGAGGCTTATTGGGAATGTGGGGAACCTTGGGAGGATTCTAGAGAGAGGAGGTCAGGGTTTGGTCAAACTCCAAAGGATTTGAGTGAAGAGGAAGTGGGAGGTTGGGTGGGTTTATATAAGAAAGGAGAAAGAATTATTTATTATTTAGGTTTGGGACACCTCAAATGAAACTAATCAAAACCACAAACCAGACCATGTTTTTTTCCCATAGTTTTTAACAAAGGGGAGTGGAATGAAATATTTTATATGTTCAATGGCAAAACATCTTAAAATAATAAGGTTTCTTACGTGAAGGTGAGTCACACTCTCATGGAAAACAATTTCAAAAGACAAAATGTTTTATAAGCTTTGAAGGGTCCACTAAAACATTGTAAAATAAATAAAAAACCAAATATCACATTATTTTAATGATAAAACAAATTTTGACCTAAAATAATATTTATAGTATTTTGTTAAATCACTATGGGGTCATTATGATGTCATAAAACACATTATATATATAAACGGAATTTAATTTTACCCAAAAATTTGTCTGTTTCATAAATTATAAAAAATTCACCATTGGATAATTTTGATGTCCTGATTCCAAAAATAATATTCATTTTATCTAAATAATTTTCTAAATATTTTAATATTTAATTTCAAAATAAATACCAACCTTTATCGAAAATTCATAGGTTTTGACAAAAACAGCTTTAAAACCTTAATAAAAATTTCAATTTAATTACTAATATTATACGATAATTTATTTTTAGTAAAAATTAATTTAATAATAATAATAATTTTTTATTAAAATATTATATTATTCAAAAATAAATAAATTAATAATAATATATTTCTTAGTTGAATATTCACTAAAAATACTATTTTTTCTTTAAACACAATTTAATGAAATATAGTAATAAAATGAATATATATTAATTATTATATAAAAAAATGATGCACATAATCATAGTGCTATTGTATTGTTACATAAACCGTTAAAACACCTACATAATACCTTAGGGTAAGGTGCACGATGGTGACAGACTCTTGGGGTGGCTCGGATAACATTGCTCAAGTGGTAATATTTATCAACTTCCACTTCCCCCATAGGCGGTTCCACTCGAGCTTAAAGTATTCAAGATCTTCATGGGATTTGTCAAGAGAAAATCCCAATGATTCCACCTCCTTTCCAAGCTCCGAAAAATGGGCTTAGTATGGGTAAAGTCTAATGGATGAGGCCATAGCTTCCTTTGAGTAAATTATCTTTGTTAAAGCTCCATATTTATACTAATCATTTGATCACTATTCAAGAACTATATTAGAAATGGTCACCATTCTTAATGGTATTTTAAAATCCAAAACATAAAACCAATAAGTGCATACGTTTTACATAACCATAAGAATAAATTTAAATAGGCCAAGAGGTATTTTCATTAATGAATTTTTGGGTCATTTCAATCATCCCCACTTTAAAAATTTCACCCCCAAAATTTCCATTTCCCCCACTAAAATAGATGCAGGTAACTCTCGTTCATCAATTCCTCTAATTCCCACATTGCTTATTAAAACTTTTTGTTTCTCCACAACACCTTGATGAGTGGTATTGTCTTATTTCGTAGAACGTTTTATCTATGATCTAAGATCTTCTTTGGTAGATCCTCATAAGAAAGATCATCCTCTAATTGCAGTACCTCTGAAGAGAGTTCATGTGAAGGGTCTAGTATATAATTTCTTTAGAGGGATACATGAGAGACATCATGTACATTTTTGATGGTAGGTGTATGTTCTAGTCGATATGCCACATCCATGACACGATCCAGAATCTCAAAGGGGCTGATGTACCTTGGACATAATTTACCTCTATTTCTAAACCTCGTGAACTTCTTCCATAGAGATATAAATAATAATACTATGTCTCCAACATTAAACTCAAGGTCTCATCGATGGTTATCTTCATAACTCTTCTGTCTACTCTGGGATTCCTTGATATACTTCTGAATGGTTTGCATCTTCTCCACCATTTCGTCGACCATTTCTTGTCCTATCAGCTTATGCTCACTGACTTCATCCTAACATTCTGGTGTTCTACACCTTTTTCCATACGGGGGTTCATATATAGCCATTCATATGCTTGATCATGTTGGAGAATTTTCCAAAACATCAAGGTGAATCTTGAATAACAATTGGATACAATAGATAGTGGTACTCCATGCAGCCTTACCACTTATTTGATTTAATCCGGGAATGTTGATCCAATAATAAGTCCTCTTGAATCGCGATAAAGTGAGTTGTCTTCGTAATATGATTTATAATGACCCATATAGCATTTTTTCCTATGGATGTCCTTGGAAGTCCAGTGACGAAGTCCATAGCGATGTTCTCCCATTTCCATGCTGCTATGGGCAATGGTTGCATCATCCCCTTGGACTTCTGCCTCTCTGGCTTCACTTTCTGACACACGAGGCACTTTAATGTATACTCATCGATATCCTTCATCATATTATTCCACAAATAATTCTCTTAGATATCTCGATACATTACTGTGTTTTCTAGGTGAATAGATAAATTTAAACTACGTTCATATTCTAAAACTTCCTTCTTCATCTCCATACTTGATAGAACACATAGTCTTTTCCCAAATCTCACAATTTCTTATTCATTATCCTTGAACTCCAAGGATTTCCATTTTCTTATAGCTTCAACATTCTTCTGTATTCCCACATAATCATTTTGATTATCCTTTAACCTTTCCAAAGGAAGCGGTTGAGAAATAATTTGTGAAAGGATTGATGATGTTTCATTATTTATTATTCTCATGCCAATCTTTATCAAATCTATAAATAGTGGATCCTTCTCAATTTTCATCAATGATAGAATCAATGGGTCCATTCTACTTAGAGCATATGTCACCTTGTTAACTTTCCTAGGGTGGTAATGGATTGAGAAGTCATAGTCTTTGATCATCTCTAACCATCTTCATTGGCGATGGTTCACCTCTTTATATGTGAATATATACTTGAGGCTTTTAGGGTCCGTTTATATTTCACACTTCTCCCTGAAGAGATAATGCCGCAAAAAATTTTAAAGCGAAGATCACCACAACCAACTCCAGATCATGTGTTGGATAATTCATCTCATGAACTTTCAATTTCCTTGAAACAAAGGTAATGACTTTTTCATTTTGAATCATCACATAGTCCAAGCCCTTCATTTAAGCATCACTAAATACCACAAAAATTCTCCATTTGTTGGTAAAGTGAGCACATGCACAGTGATAAGCCTCGTTTTCAACTCCATAAAGCTTTCTTCACATTCATCACTGCGATAAAACTTTACTAAATTCTGATTTAGCTTGGTATGAGTGTTGGACAATTGCGAGATATTTCTCACAAATCGTCAATAATATCCAGCTTACCCCAAAAATCTACGGATATCTGTTACCAATTATGGCCTCGACCATCCCTCTATTAAAGCTGTATTGGAGGGATCCATAGATATCCCATTTCTTGTGATGATATGGCCTAATAATGAGACCTCCTTCAACTAAAACTCACACTTTTTTACTTTTCATGGAGCCTCTCCATTCACAAGGTCTTTAGTACAGTTCTTAGATGATCCTCATGACCCTCCATAGTTTTAGAGTATATTAGAATATCATCTATAAATACTAACATAAATTTTTTGAGATAATCTCTAAGGAATATATTCAACATGTCCATGAATATTATTGGATCATTAGTTAGAGTGAAAGTCATTACTATGAATCCATAGTGCCTATACCTTGTACGAAAAGCGGTCATGGGGATATCTTCCTTCTTCACACTTACTTGATAATATCCCAAAAACAAATCTACCATGGAGAAGTATTATGCTCCAGGAAACTGATCAAACAAGTCATCAATTCTTGGAAGAGTATACTTTTTCTTTATCATGATTTTTTTGAGCTCACAATAATCAATGCAAAGTCACTTTGACCGATCCTTCTTCTTGAGTAGAGGACTGGTGCGCCCCATCATGAAACACTTGGGCGTATAAACCCATTATCTAGATTATACTATAGTTGTTTTTCTTCAGCTCCTTAAGCTCCACAACAGAAATTATATATAGAGTCTTGGATAATGGAAACTACCCAAGAATAAGATCAATTGAGAATTCAACTTCTCTTCTAAGAGGAAGACCAGGAAATTCCTCAGGAAACACTTCAACGAGTTCCCTCAAAATAGGCATGTCTTCAAGGATGTTTTCCTTTATAGACTCAATAATCTGAGCCTGATACATGTGATCATAGGGCAGTAATATCCATTCTTGAGATGGTGGAGCTAAAAAAGATTCACCTTTCTCTTTTCACCTGTAGAGAATCAAGGGTCGATTCTCCACATGGAGAGTGATTTCCCTCTCATGACAATTTATGTAGGCTCTATATAAGGAAATCTAGTCCATGACAATAATTTTATAAAATTCCACCAGAGAGAGTATTATGTGGTTCTCTGGGAAGTTCAATCCACAGATTAAGATAGGGGAAGATTTGTAGTCATGGGATGCAATGATTACCCCATTTTCCGTACTCACCAACATCTTTACTTCCATGATTTGTTGTGGTGTTGGGATTGTTCTACTAAACTTTTGGGATGTAAAAGGATGCGTAAAACCTAAATCAAAAAGTATATTCTCAATTCTTGAATAAATAACCAGAGTATCTATCACTGCTTCTTTTTTGGAGTTCACTTCAGCAGTAGTGATGGAAAACGCTCGCCCTTACTACCATGGATTTTGTTGGTTTCGTTAAGAAACCCTTATCTTAGGGCACTGATTTGCAAGATGCCCTGGTTCATTGCAGTTGAAGCTATGAACAATGTATTGAGAGTAGAATGGAGTGTTCGTATTCTCTATCATAGCCATGGGTTTTTCTTGTTAGCAATTAACAACTAGGTTTCCTTCTCTTCCACACCTAAGGCATTTCTTCATCCCCATCAATCAATTTTCGGGGTGCTTCTTTTCTCACATTTGGCAAGTGGGTTGCTAGATCTTATTAGCACCATTGGATTTATCAATTAGACTACAAAAATTGAAATCCACCTTATTCTTCTTATCCTCATGATACCCTTATGATATGAAGATCTCTATTTCATCCTTGAGGGCACATCGGACAATTTCCTCATAGATGTCGAAGTCTCAGATCACCAGGGATTTTTGCAGGCTTGGTTTCATCCCACCAATGAAGCGGTCAACCTTGCATTCAGTGGTAACAGAAAATACAATGGCGTATCATGAAAGCCTTGTAAAATTTTCCTCGTACGCTCTGATAGATTCATCATTCTTTTACTTGAGGGAAAAGAAGTACCTTTCCATCATAATATGAAGGGTACACAGAAGATATTTACCAAAAAAAATCTTCCAAAAAATCTTCTATTCTAAAGCCTCGATATGATCCTCATGATTTATATTTTTGATAAATGCCCACCATTGATCAAGTTCACCCTCCATACGATAAGTAGCAAGGAGAACCTTCTCTTGTTTGGAACATTTAAGGATGTAGAAGATCCTTTCAATGGAGTTGACTCAATGTTCAGCGATTGAGGGATCAGATGATCCATTAGAAGTAGGAGGCCTTTGTCTCATGAATCTCTCGATAGAGACTTGTTTTTTATTGGGGGGGGGGGTGTTGAACATTCATCTTGAACAATGTTTCTATTCAATTATTTATTTAGCTAAGAGAGTATCATAACAATGTTGGTGATTCTTGCTCCCACCAGATTGGGCATCTCATTAGAACCGTCATCACCTTGGTCATCAGCTTAGTTGTCTGCCAGAGTCCTCCAATTACCAGCCATTAGCTAGAGTAAAACAAAATATAGGGGTAACACCTAATGTGTAATCCAAAAACATATGACTTATAAATGGATTTTATTTCCTTAAATTATGAATCTATAAGATTAAATCTATGTTATCCATGATCTACTTTCTAACATATATTCTTAGGGGATTCTCCCCCCTAATAATGGTTTATACTACGATTGTGAATTTACCGATGCATATCCCCCTGGAGTTTCATGACCAAGAGTGAAGCAAGCCTTGTGGTCATTTACCAGGATACCCCAGGTCAAGCCCAAAACTCCTGGTCGGGGTTTTCACCCCTAGGTACATCTGTGCCAGAGCCGCCTCTATGTACTCATATCCAGACATGGATTTATTTTCTTAATAAACCACTTAATCATTACTAACCAAAACATATATATGTTTTTATTATACTTAGTGTTATCCCTAAGTCTTTTTCAAGGGTTTTCTAATCCTAATCCAAAAAATAACTAAACTTATCCTATGATACCAACTATGACAACCCTACTATTTATTACACACTTATCATAATTTATTACATAAAACCTTCACTAGATACAATATAGAAGATCAAGAGGTATAGTGGCATTGGGGATTATTAACATTAAATAACAACTTGAAACATAAAACATGTCATCTTACTGAAAACTTCTTTCACATGACCACTATATTCCCTCGTACTTAGAATTGCATAGGATAACCAGAGGACATGCATAAGAAAAGCTAGAGCTATAAAGCCCAGTAAAGGAATAAAAATAGAATAACATGAGAAATATAATACATGTTATAAAATAGTCATATCAATGGAGAACAAGAGAAGTATGAAAATAAAGGCATGATAAAGAATGATAATAATAACATGGAGATGTGGTAACAACAATTAATAGGAAATTAACATGAACCAAGGTTCATTGCCCATGGATCATGAGTAAACCCTCATTGCACATGAAGCATGAGTACAAATTTGTTGCACTTGAATTAGAATGTGTAAAAAATAATTACACATGATGTATCATTATACTATACTTTACCCATTGCATTGGAGCACTATCAGGGCACACCCTTCTTAAACATTTCATTTCAGGCATAACTGTGCCACAAGATCATAGAAAATGAATTCATAAAACATCATAATTTATTCCATAGTTATAGAATGTGGAATTAATACATTAAACTCTTATATAATTATGTAAATGTTCATAAAGGTGAATACCCTTGATATAGAAATGGGCATGGTATTTAATACATAATGATTTTGGCTAGGAAAATTGCAATGTAATTTCAGCAGCATAATGGTGTGACATAAGACTTCATAAAATTGGTTGATGAGAGATAAAGAGGTTTATCATAACATGTACATGAAATTGATAGTAATGGGGTCATATAGATACATTTCCCAATATAGGTAATGGAATTTAGATTCATAATACAAAATAATTGCTTGAATGTAAATGAGGAGAGAGAAATTCCTTACGGAATTTCAGTATGGTAATAGGTATATATAGATGGAATTAATGAGAGAGAAATGGGATCTATTGTTATTCAAACATGAATAGGGTAGTATGGGTGAGGTTTGAAATAATACCCCAACATTTTTAATTGAAAATAAAAGTGCAAAACAATATAATGAAACTTGGACATAAATAAGGAAAGTGAGAATCCCTTACTTGGATGTGTGATCCCAAAAACTTGGGAGAGGCTTGAGAGGGGAATCATGGGAGCTTGGGGAACCTTTGGAGGATTTCAGAGAGAGGAGTTCAAGGGTTTGTCGAACTCCAAAGGATTTGAGTGAAGAGGATGTGGGATATTGGGTGGGTTTATATAGGAAAGGAAAAGGAATTATTTATTATTTAGGTTTGGGAAACCTCACATTAAACTAATCAAAACCACAAACCAGACCATGGATTTTTACCATGGTTTTTTAAAAAGGTGAGTGAAAGAAATATTTAATTAGGAAAATGGCTAATCTTCTTAAAATAATAGGGTTTTTTGTGGAGGAGAGTCACACTCTAATGGAAAACTATTTAAAAAGACAAAAATGTTTTATAAGCATTGAAGGGTCTACTAAAGCTTTGTAAAATAAATAACACAAACCAAAAATCACAAACTTTTAATGGTAAAATATATATTGGCATAAAATAATTTTTATTGTATTTCATTACATCACTATTGGGTCATTATGATGTCATAAAACACATTATATATTTGTACGGTTTTTAATTTTTACCCAAAAATTCAACTGTTTCATAAAATTAATAAAAATTCACCATTAGATAATTTCAACATGCTAATTCCAAAAATAATATTCATTTTATCTATATAATTTTCTAGATATGTGAATTTTTACTTATAAAATAAAAACCAACATTTTTCTAAAATTCCTGGGTTTTCGACAAAAACAACTTTCAAACCTTAATAAAAATTAGAAATGCATTCATAAAATTATAAGATATTTTTTATTTTAAAAAAATTAGGTTAATAATAATAATAATTTTTTATTAAAATTTTAATTAATTCAAAAATCCATTAATTCATCAAAAAATATTTCATTGTTGAATATTAACTAAGAATGCTATTTATGCTTTAAAAATTATTTACAGAGATAAAATAATAAAATGAATGTATATTCATTATTATATTCAAATATAATGCACATAATCATCGTTCTGGGGTCTTGGTATATAACCACTTTAAACACCCACATATGACTTTAGGGTAATGTGCACGATGGTGACAAACTTTTGGGGTGGCTCGTATTACATTTCTCGTGTGGTAATCTCTATTAACTTCCACTTCCCTCATAGGAAGTTCCGATCATGCATAAAATATTCAAGATTGGCTTGGTCTTGGTCAAACGTGAAGCCCAATGACACCACCTCCTTTCGAAGATCCGAAAAATGGGCTTCGTGTGGGGTAAGTCTACTAGATGAGGCCATCGCCTCCTTTGTCAGAGTAAATTACATTTGTTATAGCCCTATATTTATATTAATTGTGTGATCATTATTCAATGGATATATTAGAAACGGTCACAATTCTTAATGGAATTTTAAAATACCAAACATAAAACCAAATAAGTGCATACATTTTACATAACCGTAAGATGAAATTTAAATATTCCAAGAGAAATTTTCATTAATGAATGTTTAGGTCATTACAACCCATCAACCAAGTTGAATGTGTATGTACGAGCCCAGATACTGAATCACCAATCTTAATAGTCCTTTTTAGGACCGCCAAGTCCAAAGACAAAGAAGAGCGGGATGACTCCCATTTTTTTAGGAAAATACCTATGAAAGAGGCTCCCTATATTTCCTTGAGGCATCAAACTCCCCTTGCATCACACACTAAGGCAAAAGATGGTTTATTTCCCAATATTGGAGAATTTATATCGAAAATACTTTCTCCATCAGAAGAGAAAGATGACCAAGATAAAGAAGAATAATAAGAAGAAGTCCTAAAAGATTCCCTTACTGCATTTTATGATGGTGTTTCCACCACCAGCGATGAAAATACGGAGATAAATCTGGGCCCTAAAAATGACCCAAGGCCCACTTTGATCAATGTGGCCATGCCTATTCAGGGACATGAGTAATATACCTCCTTCCTAATGAATAATCGAGATTTTTTTCACTAATAACATAGAGATTCTAGGCCTTGATCCTAAAGTCGCCACCCATCATCTGGACTTACTAGAAGATCACATAAGCTATAAATCAGCAGCTAGAAGGACTCATCTGATGCATGCTACCAAAATAAAGGCTAAAGTTGACAAGGTGATCAAATCCAACTTCACATGGGAGGTCCAATATCCGATCTAGATAGCCAACATAGTCCTAAAAAAGAATAATGTATATATTATAATCTGCATCAACTTCAGGGGCCTTACTCGGCATTTCCCAAAAGATGACCTCCCGGTCCCTGTCACAGAATTGTTGATCGATGCAACAGTTGGTTATGAAGCCCTCTTTTTCATGGATGACTATTATGGATACAATAAAATATGGATGACCTGAGGAGATGAAGAAGCCACCAATTTTAATGCCCCTTAGGGAGTGTCCAGTTATAAAGTGATTCCCTTAGGTCTAAAGAATGACAGTGCCACATATCTGGGTGCCATGCATCTCATCTTCAAGACCTTATTGGGAAAATTCATCGAGTGTTATGTCAAAGACCTGGTGGTTAAGTCACGATAGAATCAAAAGCACCTAGAAAACTATGAAACTATTTTCATCTAATTAAGACAACATTGTTTAAAGATGAATCCCTTGAAAATCACCTTTGGTGTTAGCTGAGGAAAATTCATCGGCTTCATCGTATGCCATTTTGTTATCGAAGTTGACCTCCAGAAGACGAAATCCATTTTTGGAATATCCCCACCTCACAACCTCACCATGTTTAGGGATCTCTAAGGGAACCTCTCCTACATTCATTTCTTCATAGCCAACCTCATAGGTAAATGTTTACCTTTCACCAAGCTCATGAAAAAAGGGGTTACGTATGATTGAGATAAAGATTATACAGACACATTTGACAACCTCAAAATACATATCCTAATCGTGCAGGTGATCATGCTTCTAGTTGAGAGGGAGTCTGCTCATTTTGTACGTAACTACCCTGGAACGGTCATTAGGTTCCTTTGAAACGCAGAAAAAAGATTCTGGCAATGAGAACAAACTTTACTACCTCATCCAGAAAACGATTGATGTCAAAACTCAGTATTTGAAAATTGAAAAGAACTGCCTAGCCCTAATCTTCATAATATAGAAACTCAGGTACTACCTACAGTACCGTGAGGTCCACCTTCTCTCCCACTAAAACTCACTCAAGTATATACTCAACCATCCCATGCTAAATGGGTGCCTATTACGAGGGTTGGTCATCCTGCAATAGTTTGACATATGGTACGTGCCCCAGGAGGACATCAAAGGCTTGGTGTTAGCAGACTTCCTGGACAAGCACCCCTCAGAAGAAACACCACCATTGTATGCAAATATTTGGGATACATATGTGTTTTCCATCCAGTAGAATCCTTAGACATGGGAAATTTACTTCGACGGTGCTTCTTGATATCCGATAGGAAAATGGATGGAGGATCCCAAGCTCAACAAAGTTGGTTTGGGATTTGTACTCGTATCTACCAAAAGTTCATCTTTCCTTACTCTTTCCAATTTTCTTAAGGGTGTAAAAACAATGAAGCGGAGTATTAGACCCTCATTGCATGCCTAGAATTGGAACTGCAGGTGCAATCCAAACACCTAAAAATAAAGGGTGATTCAGATCTAGTCATCAAATAAGTCAATGGTGACTATGCTATAAAGAAATAAGTATTGGTTCCCTTAATGAACCATTTTTGAGAAATGATGGAACAATTACATCCGAACCATTGTTGACTCTTGTCCCTCGGTCACAGAATTCTCAAGATGACACTTTGGAAAATGCAGCCACAGCCTTGGCCGATCCTAAAAAGGATAAAAAAATCATTAGAATTACTCACTGTCGGATGGTATTGTCGTAAATCTAGATCAATACAGGGGAGATTGATGAAATTATCCCTCTTCATGAACCTTACAGTGATACAATCGGTTAGATGAAACCCATTACAAGTTACCTACGGAACAGGGAACTCCTACCAAATTACGGATGAAATGGAGCAGGTCTGAAGATGGGCTGTCAATTTTAACCTATACAATGGAGTGAAAAAAAGATAAGGTCCTCTAAAAACATGTCCTTCATGGAGTCCTTATCAGGTGCATTGATGGAGAAGAGACAACTTCTATCATGAAAGAAGTTCACACCAGAGCTTTTGGAGCACACCAGTCAGCATCCATGCTCTCTCAACAAATTCAGGGGAACGGGTCTTGCTAGACCACCGTGATCCTAGATTGTGCCATATTCACTAAGAAGTGCCATTCCTTCCAAGTTCATGCTAATTTCATACACTTCCCCCTATAGTTTCTTCATGCAACTAAATACTCTTGGCCAGTCATCGCCTAGGGGATGGATGTTGTGGGACTGTATCCTCCCACTACTGCCATGAAATTCATGTTCATACTCATGGAAACCAACTTCTTTTCTAAATGGAATGAAGCCACACACCTTAAGGAAGTCAGGGAAAAAACCATTGTCAGCTTTGTAAATGCCGACATCATCACCAGATTTGGGGTACTTCATATAATACTGACTGAAAACGGTGCCAAATTCTTCTCTTCTGAGCTAGATAAGTTGTACCGGTAATATGGAATCGAGGCCAACCAGTCATCCTGATACCACCCATTGGAAAATGGGTAGATAGATGGTCTGAACAAGACTATTTATAACATACTTAAAAATATTGTCAACAGGGATAATAAATCATGGCCAGAAAAGCTCCTTCATGCTTTGTGGGCTTATTGGACCACGACCCGCATTGCCACTCAGGAAACCCATTACTCACTAGTATATGGGGTGGAGGTAGTTTTGCCTATCAAAATCCATGTTTTGTCACTTTGTGTTTCCATTTGTGATCAACTATCAATGGATGATCAATCCCAGAGATGGTTCGATGAAATGAATTAGTTAGATGAAGAATGGATGCACACTCTGCACCATTTGGAAATCTGCCAAAACTGGATTACACAAGCCTTCAACAGAAAGGTTCATCTTAGATCTTTCCTCAAAGGAGAAATGGTTTTAGTCCTCTGAACCCTGATGAAGCTCAGAAATAATCCCCATAAGAATGAAAAAATGTTGGAAGGACCCTATGTCATACATCAAGTCTATTCCAATGAAGCGTACGCCCTGATATTAATGGACAGAAAGCTCATCAAGGATCCAAGAAATGCGATGTTCTTGAAGAAATACTTTACATAAAATTTCCCCATGGCTCAAACTCTAAGACATTAAACTATGAGTTAAAAATGCCTCATATATTTGTCCAAACTCTATGAACATAAAATATGAATTAACAATTCCCTCAATCATGGTCTAAACTCTAAGACCATACAATATGAGTTAAAAATTCCCCATATCATGTTCCAAACTCTAAGACCTTAACCTATGAGTTCAAAATTCCCCATATCGTTGTCCAAACTCTAGGACCATAAATTATGAGTAAACAATGCCCCATATCATGTCCCAAACACTATGAATATAAACTATGAGTTCAAAATGTCTCTATATCATGGTCTAAACACTACAATCCTGAACATTGAGTTATAAAAATGCCCTCTCATATCAATTTCAAAACTCTAAGACGTTAAAATATGAGTAAAGAAAAATATCCAATGTTATGATCCATAGTCGAAGACCATAAACTATGAGGTAAAAAAATTCTCCCATATCAAGGTCCAAAATCTACGACCCTAAACTATGAGTCATAAAAATGTATCCATATCATGGTACAAACACTACGACACTACACTGTGAGTCATTAAGATGCCCTCCCATATCAGGGTCCAAAATCTAAGACCTTAAACTATAAGTCATCTTCTTTTCCACATGACATTAAACATTAAGGACCATGTCCTCACAATAAGATGTTAAATTGTATAGCATAAAATCTCCTAATTAAATGATAATAAATTACATGACCTTTCATGGAACTACATGTGGCTGGATTCCTGCTCTCACAGGATATATAGCGATGCCCCGATCTTCGATCCAGGTTCATCTCCCATAAATAAAAAAATGCTTCCCTCATCACTCATATCTACCCATATTCATAAAGGGGATAAGTATCACTCCTTGTTTCTCACATAGAGTAAAACTCCCACAAGCTTAGGAATGGTGATAGTGATTCTCCTACAAAGGTCAACTATGTGGAAACATAGCGGATCTCACAATAGTGATGGGTAGAATGAAAACACTCCTTCCTGTTAGACCGAGACAAACTAGTATGTGGTACACACAAAACTACGTACGTCTTGATTCATGCCCTCGTAAGATACGTAGCGAAGCCTCAATCTTCAATCCTGGACTAACCCCACCCGGAAAAAAAATTAAAAGACCCCCATCATATTCTTAGTTGCCTCACACTGGCGAAGGAGACTCTGTAACCTCTCCTTGTTTATCACATCGAGTATAACTCATGTGAACTTAGGACTAGTGGTATGGATTCTCTTACACAAGTAAACCATAGAGGCGTATGGTAGGCATGGAACTCGTATCAATTAAAACCAAAATTCCCTCAAATGTCCCAAACACATCAAAATAATGTTTGTAGGGAACATAAAAAATTACACGTGGCTTGATTACTACTCCCACAGGATATGTAGTGACACTCGAATTCGACATCCTGGACCAACCACCAGCAAAACAATGACCATTTTCCCCCATGTGTGGGTCGGACCTATGTGGAAGCTCTAAGAAAGTCATGGTTAATCATGGTCTCAGTATTCTCACATTCCCAGGAATACCTTTCCCATTTTTCACACTCCATACCTTGGGAAAACATGGATCTTCACAATCATCCAAGGCCATCTGGGGTGAAACACTAGTGTCATACGAACACCTTTGATTGACTTTACATATCATTCCCTAGTGGCTCTGCATACATACCCCCAAAAAATGGTCATCAATCAAAGGAAAATTAGTACCTAGGAGAGTCCCCTCCTACCTCAGTATGCCCAGTGGATTTCAAGCCCCATGTCATCCCTCCTGATTCAAGTCACCACATGTCTATGGTGTATACCTTATATCATCACTCACATCTATGGATTGTCAGAACACCCTGACTCCAATTAACCAGAAACTTTTGGAGACCTCTACAAGGCCAAAATAATCCTCACCACATGATGCTAAACTGCGAGGCCCAAATCATCCTCACCACATGACGCTAAACTGTGTGGAAAAAATTGTCCTCACCGTAGGATGGTAAACTGCAAGGCAGTGGATTTAGCCTAAAATTCCCCCCTAATGTTGAATTCACTATTCTTAGATGGTGATAAGGAACCCTTGTTATACCTTGTTTCTCACACGAATCATAGCTCATGTGACCTTAGGGATCTTAGCAGGAGATTCACCGTGAAATTATAAAAAATGGACCATGAATTTGGTCCTAGAAGCACAACCATGGAAGGCATTTCACAGTTCCCTTCCCCAGAGGAACCATGTGTCCTATCTATGTGATGTTAAATATCTAGGTACCCAAAAGATAGAAGGAATAAATTACCCAATATATGGGTCGGATCTACGTAAAGGACACCATTCCATGAGTAAATCACAGCCCAAATGTCCCCTATATGTACTGGTATTTCCTGCCCATATTCCAAACTGCGCGCTTTATGTGATCTTGAATCCCTGTAACCCTTCAAGGCTATCTGGGGTGAATGGTCAGTGTCCTGCAGAAACCTTTTTTTGAATATGCATTTCATTCCCTGGTGGCTCTGAATACATCTTCCAGAAAAATGGTTGTCAATCAAAGGAATATTCATCCCCCGAAGATTCCAATCCTATCTTAGTATTCCCAATGGATTCCATTCCTCATTACACCGCTCCTAAATCATGGGCCCTCAAAGTCATGGTTTTCATTATCCCCAATTCACACGTCTTGAATATATCAAAACATGTGGGACTGATTCACCTATGGTCTATTTTGAGGTTTATAAAAGATATCCTATCCACATGCACGAAGTTGATCCACATGAAAAGGTGGAATACCCCTACTCGTTTCTGGATTTCCCCAAATAAGTTTCGCTAAAAAGACTCCTCTTGTGAATAGGGGATCCCCTAGTCGAAAGTCACACACCATATTCAAAAGCTTACCAATCTCCATAATCCTCAAATTCCATAGAAGGAAGAAGTCCAGTGTCCTAGGGACACCTTTGCATCACTATGCATATCATTCCCCAGTGGCTCTGCATGCATATCCAATAAAAATGGTCATGAATCAATGGAAAATTCATCTCTATAAGAGTATTTCCCAGCCTCTATATGCTCAAACAACATTCACGTCTTATCACACCCAAGATTTGGAAAACTCTTGGATGACGGCTTATGTACCTCCTTCTTCCAAAGTTCCCCTGACATAGAAAAGACAATTAATAGATCTAACCAAAGGATAGCTCTCCCTCACAAAAGTAAGAAATATGTGGAAATGATTTCCCACACATGGACGATGTGAATTTTCAGGTGGTTCTTAGACAACACTACTCAACCCAACGACCTATTATGGCTCCCAACATCCTGATAAATCCAAAATGTCACAAATCCCACCAGACCATCAGAAATGGAAGTCTAGTGTCCTGGGGACACCCTTTCGTGACTATTCATATCATGTATTAGTGGCTATGCATATTTTTCCCACAAAAATGGATGTCAATAAAAGGCAAATTCTTTCCCAGGAGAGTCAATTTCTACGTCTATACACACAAAGTAGCTCTTGATCCTCATACATGTCTATAATCCAAAACTATAGGGTCAAGAAAAATACATAACCCATTTTTTAAGGATACTAGAACATTTCTGACTAATAGTCATGAGTCGAGGTCATACCCCATTATATTTAGTCAAAAATTTTCAACCTAAAACATCAGTATTAAGTATTATAAGTAGGAATATGAAATGTTAGAAAAAAATATGCTATACATTCTAGAGGGAAAATCCTCCAATGTCACCTTTAGGTAAAAGTTGAGTATTGGTTCGATAAAAAAATAAACACATTGATCCAAAAAAAATGGAGCAAATCTTGTTAGGTTGAAAACCAAGAAAGGGCGGCATAAGAAAAATCCAAGTGATGCCCGCTAAGCCTGTTTCGAGTAGGATTAAGCCGAAATTAGGGTAAAGTAGAGAATAAATAAATTATCATGAGGTATTCCATTCAACCTCAGCAAAATACGAACTACGCTTGCTAAGTACCTTAGAATAACAAAAAATTTGAACTCGATTTGGTTATCTCAATTTACTTATTTCCGTCATGGTTTAAAATTAATGTTTGACTGAAATTATCTTAATAGTAAATGATGAAGAGGGTGAATGTAGAGGTAAATAATTCCCATCATATTCTATTAAATATATTGTGGGAATCCAAAACCTAGATCCTCTCCTTGATAACAAGATAAGACCTTTATAAAAGACATTCGGCAGAGTCCCAAAGCTGCATCAATGATTAGTGAGATTCATCAATAGCTTGGTGAAGCATCAATAAGTTTTTAGTCTCGGCTTCTACACTCACTCACAACACCTTCGATTCTCTCATCGCATGGAGGCCAGTTCTCTAACTCTCTTTAATTTTCCATAACCCTTCCTGAACGACAGTTGGAGCCCAAGCCTGCTTCTATTTAAGTTGTTCTAGTTTCAGGGTTTTTTTTCTCCACTTCCTGGTCAAGCTGAAAAATCAGATAATCTTGCTTTGTGAGTTTTTCTGCACCTCCGCAACCGTCCCGGCATGAGTGGAAGCTTCATAAACGAGGATTTGTCATATAACCACCAGATAAGCTATCGACTTTTCCATAGAGAGTCGAGACTCAAGTGCACCTGTTTCTTCCCGAACAACAACCACTTGCCTTATTATATCATAAATTCCATGATAGTTAAATCCACTGAAACCTAGAAAAAAATTGGTGGTGTAACCTTGAAAATATTGTTTGAATCTCTTCAAATGGAGTCTAAGAGATTAATCCACAAATGATCCTCCATGCATTTTTCCGAGTAGAATGAAATTTGGCCAGGCTTTCTCAGTCAGACTCGGAATCATTCCCTGATGATGAAATTTAGTCGGGAATAAAGGTCACCAAAGAGGGACATTGTTCGAAAGATACAACATTGGCTTTAACCAGTAATGACCTCATCTTGTTAACCATAATAGATGGTAAGGTAGGGACATCCGTGATTTCCAAAGCTTGTGGTTGTGATGTCAAGGGTGAAGAGAAAATAAAAATACCTCCCACTCCCAAAGTAGTATCATTTTCCAAAATAGGTCGCGCTATATCTTCAGTAATTAGCCATTCTCCATGGATATGAGAGAGTGTTGAGGACCCAAAACCATGACCAGTCAGAACAGTAGTCCTCTAGAAGGCCCTTAAAAGGTCATCGGTCAGTATAAGACTTTTGGGGATAGTCATTCTGGGAAAGGATATTGGTCTCAAAATACTATAGGAAAAAACATAACACCACTCAGAACTATAAAATATGGCACAATAACTTGCTCTAGATTTTTAGAAGATGGAACATCAGCCTCCCCGACCATAAATTTCTCAGAGAAACCATAACTAGGAAGAGTATTAGCTTTTGATGCAATTCTTTCTATAGGTACAAGAGTCATGTGGTTGATAATTACTGGCTCAATGGAATTCGAAGCCCTTACAGAATCTGAAAAAACCAGATGCTCATCACATGACTTATCCCCCACCACAATGACCACCTTGTCCCTCTCTATGAGAATCGGTTCTGCATGTTCAAATGAAACCTTTAATTTTGGATGACCTTCCACTAATGGAGAAGAAATTGTTTGAGAAGTGGTAGACACAACTACGGGGTCATCAACACCCATGGTCTCCTCAAAATGCCCTATTTTTATGTTCTAATCAACTATAACAGATGGCGATTCTTCCTCTACCCTGAAAGGGATTGGGGCTATAGATTCCCAAGAAGTCATCGCATGATCACTGATGGGCCCTACATCAATGTACATATACTTACCAATGATTCAACAAGGAAAAGATATTTGGTTCAATCACCAGGTTAGTAGACACTTACTTGTGATCCCCCTTTGAATGTGATTTGATAGTTGGGAATCATGCTTACATTTATTGGATTGTTCAGGAGATGGATCCATAATATGATTATAGAGAGGATCTAGAGGAGGACACACCCTAGAAGGGTCAGAAATCACCACCTCCATATGATTTTGGGCTCCATGATATTCTTCATTAATACCCCATATCATTGATGGAGTGTACTCCCCTGCTATTGTACCTATAAGAGAATAAGTCAGGGAAAAAGCTGTCTTACAGGACCCGGTAGGCCCCGGAAGAGAAAAAAATAATACTAAATAAGAATGAAAGGGGGAATCATTCCACATATTTCCAATAAATGAATCGAAGGTAGAAGGTTGTAGATACGATCTCTCCCATTGGTTGTGGGATTACTACCATCAATTCCATGTGATATAACCAGTAATGTATGTCTGCATGAGCATTAATGCACTTATCCATTTCAGTCTAGTGAGCAGCCACATCATCAGGCTCTTCATCAGCCGAAATGCCGGTAATAGTGATGGGTCCCCCAAAAACTAGATGATATAAGAGTTCCCTCTAAAGAAGTCTCCATATATATTTTTCTAGGGAACTCACCCTCAACTAGTCATAGACTCTCCAAGCCTCTATAAATGCAGCAGTAATTGGGTTATCCAATGCTGCGGGTTTAACATGAGGAAGTGGGGAAGGCTTCGTCAACCATAAATGTTTCCCGAGTGTCCCTACAAGCTCATGTCCTCAAGAATATGAGAATTTATGAGATAATGGGGGAGACTAAGAAACCTCTTTCATAGATGCTGTAGTAGGTAATCTAATGATGTCATCATCATCATTGGTGGTTTCCAGTCGCAGCATGGAAAGCACCCAATGCGAGTAACTATAGTGACCACTTCAAGAGTGGATGAGGGTCTTGAGTTCCTTAAGGTAGCATCCCAACTCATTTGGATCCTCATCGAAGGAAACGTTAGTCAGTACTGACACTAAACCAATATAAGTAAGGGAAAATCCACTAGTCTGGAGAAGTTTCCATAAATTGGAAGAGGACCGACCACAGGAAGATTGATGAGCATTAAAAAGGTCTCATTGCCTTTAGGCCACTAGAAAATTGGCCTCCAAAGGAATGGATGATGGCCTCTTGGAAGTAGCCCCAGTAGCTTGTTCGGCTGCCCATGAGGTCAAAACCCCATCTGTCACAACTTTCTTGCGGAGGGAGAAAAGTGAACTTTAAAGATCTTTTCTAGGTCGAGGGTGCTTACGCACTTCCTTTCACTTCCCCTTTCCCTTTGACTTTGATGCCCTGGGAGTTTCCACAATGGGTACCAAGTCGGTCAATTGTGCATTAGAATATGAACTAACCCAAGCCTCAACATAATTATTGGTATGGAAGGGCACATAATTCGTATAATCTGTGAGTTTGGCTTGGCTCTGGGTGTCCTCCTGGGTGAACATTAGTCGCAATTGGAGAGTTATCATAATATTATTCTCTTAGAGAGTGCTTTTAAGAGCATTATAGAATAACTTCTGAATGAAAATGAATTTCCAGCTAAACCTGTAGGGTGCATATTCCATTCATATGAGTTTCCCTTCAATACGAGCAACCAAATTGCCTTCTCGTAAAGAAAATAAGTAAAATTGATTGAAAAAGTATTCTGATGAATTTTTCATAATGGTACCAGTGGGGGAATCACAGGGGTGGTAATAAAAACGTTTATAAACTTTGAGGCAAGACATTTAGTCTGGCTCGTTTCTTTCAGTCTACTCCTAATGCTTATCTTGTGACGTCCAAGCCACTGGATTGACCCTGCTAGTTCTCTGAAGTTATAGTCGAATGGTCAAATACATGATTTGTAAGGAATTGATGAAGGAATAATCCCCTAAGTAGTCTCCTATCTATCCAACGAGAATTTAAAAAGGGAAAACCATCTGGTAGGGTGACCACCCTTCGCTGATGCGGCCCAGAAAGAGATATATCTTATCCAACATAGGGACAGTCAAATTGATTCATTTACCAGTGGCCAACTATGTGGCCATGATAAAGGTTGAGGATCTTATGCCACCAGATTCTCATGCTGGTAGAAGCTATCTGCTAAAGAACATGGCCAAGGAAGACACCGGATGAAAAAACCGATTGACGCCGGGGATGGTACCCCATCTCCATTTCTGAAAATTCCCCTCTTATAAGGTGTGCCAGTAAGTTACTACTCACCCGCTGGTGGCTTTGGTCGAAAATGCCCTGGGTCTTTGCGAATAGGGATCGAGACCATTATGCTTAGTAAAAGAACCAAAATATCCATCAAATAGAACATACTATTTCAAACAGGGATCACGTTCCTTTAAAAGAGTCTTTTCTTGGATGATGAGTTTTCATGGCTAGAGGGGGGGGGGGTTCATTCCTCATCATCCCAAATATTGTATGGGGGGATAAATTAATCATACATATTCACAATGATTGGGGCTCCCAAAATCAACCAGATGTCCCAAAGGCTCATACCAACCTCCCAATGGGTCAAATGGAATGTGTTTGTATCTAAACTCTACCTACTTAAATGTCGGGAAATAAGGGAAGCAAAATGATGAGTGTATATTTGAGAAACACAGACGCCCTTGTATTATCCCAAAAGTTGTAGCTTATCTTGGAATTCTACACAACTCTGGAGAACCCAAAAGGGCCACCCCCAATCCAAGACAAATGAGACTCAAGGGAGAAGGTCCTATTGAGATGGCCAATCATGCTACTCATTTTCTATAGCCTTCTAGGCGATTCTTTGATAATAGTGGGTCATCTGATTAAGTTTCTTCTGCACCCCTTCTAATGTTTAAGGAGCGTAATGCAGCAAGGGACCAAAATTAGCCTCTCTTTAAGGGTTACTTCCCTTGGAAGAGATCATGCACTTTGGAGTAGAAGTTTTAATTATCCAGGTATAGGGATAATCGATCTGGTTTGGCACCAGGATCGCTGTGTCAGACAAAAGGCCAAACCAGTAAGAAGGAAGCCTGTTTAAGACCAGGTACTCCTGTTGACCAATTGTGAGTAGATTCGCAAGGTATTAGTGAAATAGAGCGATACGATTCTTATAATCATCCAAATATTCCATATCCATTGATATTTTATCAGCATAAAAAAGAGGAGCAGCAATGGTATCCTCAGAAGAAGCTTTGACATTGTCAGAATGTTCAGAATCATCCATTTTTACCTGTATAGGGAGATTCAGAAGTTGATGGGAAGTTTGTCCAATAATAAATGTTGGACAAAGGCTATGAAACAAATGGCTAAAGGACTGAAAACATTTTTGAAAAAGGCTCAGTGTACTGTTCATAAAATCAGTTCGTGGAAAGAGCATTCATCGTACAGTATAACATGCAGAAGCAACTCCACCTACAATAATGGTTTATGGATACGATTCACCATGTACGGCCAAGGTATGTGGAATGACAGCATGGTGGAGGCCCACGAACTATTGGTTGGTGAACAGAATAATATGTAGAATGTAGAAACCATGAACCTTGGTCTCTGCTATGTTTACACTTAGAAGACTTTGATTAAAATTTAAATTGGTATTAATATTTTTTGAGGTTTGGTTTTCCGATCCAAGATCAGTACGCAAAAAGTCAGCCACATAGCCTTATTCTATTTATAATCTAGATATTATGTTTTAAATTTCCGCAGTCCCATTCACAGAGACCAAAATATGGTATGTGGATGGGGAAATGACAAGGAAATCGGTTCGCGAAACATATAGAGTAGTTCGCGAATGCGGCATTCAAAAGGATCATGGTACACGAAAGTGAAGGAGGCTAGGAAATTGGGAGCACTATTTTTTATGATAAATGGTGAAATAAAAATGATATGGGCTCTTATATATATATTTGGTCCCCTCATATTGGGTCTACCTATTCTTTGGTGAACCATTTTAGTTCAGGACCACTTCCACTTTTTAATAGTCTTTTTTTCATTCCAAACATACACTATTATGATGGGGGTGTTTTTAGGGTCATGAAAATTCTTCTAAGTTGAAGAAACACCTCTGAAATCACTTTGAAAAAGGAATTAAGAAAATTTGTAAGTTTATTAAGGCGAAGGGACTCAAATTGAGTTGTATTTAAATGAAGGAACTTGAAGGAATTCAATTTTTCAAATGGCACGCGTAACATCACCTGGAAAGGAATGCGAAGAATATGGATCACGAACCACCATGTATGTAGGATAGTCCACGAACCACTACCCCATGAGATGATGGAAAACCAGTAGGGAAAACCATGAACCTTTTCAACTGATGTAGTTCTGTGTGTAATACTTTCAGTGTATCATGCCGCGAACCACTCAGTTCGTGGATTAAGTAGATGAGCAAGGTTCTGCAAACCATTATTGTGATCCAAAGTCTCGGCAAACCCCAGTTAACCGAGTCTTTCGCATGCTAAAAAATTTCATCAATGGGCCTCTAAAAATGGTGTTGTGCTCCCAGTAGACACGATTTATCTCATGCTTTATAATATAATCATAGTAAAAGATGAAAGAGGTGCAAGATAGGAGACGAATAGAGGGAAGGATGGGTGGAAAAATCTTGAGGGAAACTCAGAGGTTGCACTCTGGATTCCATCTTGTTTCATCAGTGAAGCACAAACCGCGAACCACTTATTCTGAAGTTATAACAAGCTATAAACCATAAAAATGTGAAATTGAATATGTAACCCAAATAGGCACAGTGAGCCACGTACCACCTTGGTACACAGTTGGTGATACCCATGCCCACATACCACACTAGTACATAGATGGTCCTCCTGCTCACATACCACTACGGTATGTGGATCCTTTACCATCCCTCATGAGAAACTAGTACATGGAATGGTGTATTATTGGGTATCGTTCCCTCCGGTTCCAACCTCACCCTTCCATTATCATTCAATCATCTGTAATACATCTTCTTACTAGTTCTCTGACACTAGGATAAATCCTCCTCCAAATCCTCCTTCAAAGCCACCAGACCCGTATGATAAGGTCATCAGGTGCATTAGCGCGCCCCATTGAGTCAACATACCCACAGAAAGTGGAGCCACAAAGGCCCTCCCAATAAATGTGGATTCTTTGGGAATGCATGTAAGGCTACATTACCATGGTAATTTGGAGTCCAACCTTGGGATACCGACGTGAACCTCCCCATTCTCGGGATTAGGGGTGATCACATTCTTTTCCATTTGCCAAGGAATAGTGATTAGTGAAAGGGGTTTTGTTCGATACCCCCATCGATGAGGATGAAACTCCTCCCCTTCCCAGAATGTGCACTAGAGCCCCCCCCCCCCCCCCACTAAGGTAAGTCCCCAATCATCCAAGGCACAACCATGTGACCATTAATCCCATTTCACATGAAAAGGTTCATCACTCTATGCACTCACCCAAAGTCGCCCCAGCTTCTTCCACCACGGGCTCTCCCAACCCCACCAAGAGGGGGAGAGGCATGTTCATTTTTAAATATTTTAAATCCACTTATTTCTAACAACGAGCATGAATCAAGTGGTCTTAGAGGTTTTTGAGGATTACAACATCATAAAACTTTTTGAACTATGAGAAATTTAATTCCTAAACAAATTAGGATATGTAGGATGCCTTCTAGATTGTGCAAGCTCAAAGGGTTTCCCATCTATAAAAGGGTCCACACAGTCATGTCCATCAAATAGGCGGCTCCCATGCATAAGCCCCACACAATCTAAACTATGAGATCTCTGATTCCTGACCAAATCAGGATACGTAGGACACATACCAAAAGGCCTGAGCTCAAAAGGGGTTCCCATCCAAAAAAGTGTCCACCCAATCATTATTATCAAATGGGAGGCTTTCATGAGAAATCCCCTCACATCATCCAAATAATGTTGGTTCTGATTTCTGTACCTAGGATACGTAGGAAGCCCTCCTTGTGGGTCCGATCCCAACATCAAGTCACCTTCTGTCCCCCCTGGATGATGATAAAACTCTAGAGCACCTTATAATATGGCTAAATCAGCATCACCTCCATGGAATCAGACATACGCATGCTCACTGTGATCTTTCAAACCAATGGTAGCCTGTGGATACACTCTTCAGAAATGAAACATGGATTCACAAAAACATGAACACGACTTAAATATATAAGATAGTACTATAATGGGAAACAGTCTTCCCCTAGAAGGGTGTGGTTATCCAGACATCCCATCCTCTATACTAATGGCATCCTCATGTGTCGTTGGCCAAATTGTCATCCAACGAGTGTCTGACATTGAAAATAATGTCCATGAATCCTGGATACCAGGTTATTTGGGCATTATTCACTCCGTGAATTAACCCATTGGAGACCATATGAGGAAGTTATATCTGATAAGGACTGATTTCAGGATTTCCTGACCCCACATAATCACTCTCTGGGACCAATAGTTCCCTACAGGGTTAATTCAACCATCTTTAAAAGATAATGATGTTGAACGGGTTGGAACAAAGGAATGCTAAATTTTGCAAGAGCCCATCTTTGTAAAAAATGGGATGGGTGATGATCCTCATTATTCCATCTCTACATCCCCTAAACACATATGACCTCAGAGGTAGAACAATCTTTTAAGATGTGTCTTCATAGGAATTTTGTAATTGACTTCATAACCCCACTTATCAAAATCTCTTTTCTCTGATGTTGGAAAAAAAGTCTCGGGTGTACCTCTATTTTCTACCTTTAGAAATATAGTTTGATGAGTGGTAGGGAAACCCTTTTCCTTATTCTTTACAAGTAATATTTCCATCCAATCCTCTCGAGGAATATCTTTTCTTGTGTTGGATTTCATTGTGTTTGTGTTTCTGAGTTTATAAAATATTTTCATCAACTCACAAACTAAGGATGGTTACTTTTCTCTGTAATTCCATGTCACCGTGGGAGGAATAAATTCATCATACATATCTCCAAGAATTGGAGCACTATAGATCTTGTAGACATCCCACAAACTAATGCTTACTTCTCCATGTGTAGAATAGAAGGAGTTAGTTTGTTGACTCTATCAGCTTAGAAAATCTAGAACAAAATCATCATTCCTATATATATAGTTTTTTCCAAATCATATAGACTCATAAATTCCAACACCTTTTAAGTGACCCATAAACTCCATACACATATTTTACACACAATACACCCACATACATGTGGGTTTTACAACCCCTCCTAGGTACAAATCCCATTTTTCTTCCAGCCTTTTGATTGGTCTGTTTGAAAATCTCAAAAGATGGATGGAAAGAAATGTGGTTGTAGCTCAGGTGTATTTGATTTCAAATATGAATCACACAGGTTGTGATGCATGAGTTGTGCCTTATCTACTATCCCAACATTAATGTATGAGGCCATAATAGAATCATTTGAAGATGAGAATTTGGTATAGTCTTGAAACCAAGAATGCGTAATCTAGTTCTTCGAGTCCGGAACGTTAACATCCTTCAGCTGGTTGTAACTATACAAAGGAAAATAAGTGCTTTGGGGAAAATTTTAAGTGATATTTCCTTAGATATTTTTCCATGTCTGGGAGTGTGGTTGCACAGATGTCAAAGTAGTCATGGCTGACAACCTTCAACATATCATCAATTCTCTTACTATCCAATTCATCAGTGGTAAGAATTATTTTTGGATCCATTGAACCTATAATAGTGATAAAAAATCATGTTTAAAATCAGTTAATTTTTTATGTTTTGACAAAGGAATTGAGAAAAATTGATAAAGGAATTATGAAACATAAGACTAAACTTGGTGCACAAGTATAAAACCTCCACCCAAGTGTGGCACCCTAGTTCTGGTGCGCAAATGAAAAACATATAGAAGATGTGTGACTAAATAGGAGCCTCAGTGTGAAAGGACAAGCATATTGAGAGTGGGGTTTTTATAATTAGTTGGAATTTTCATGTAAGTGAAGCTGATATATATATGTGATGCAAGTTAATCTGCATGATAGAACCTTACACGCCTATTTACCATGTGTGATACCACTCATGTGCCACAACAACCTCTCTTTCTTTATTTATAAAATTAACTTAGTATAGGATCCCTTTTTCTTTCTAGATCAAATTATGAGGGGGAGGGGGATTTTTTTGACATTATGTTTAGTTATTTAGACTAAAAAGTTATAAAGGGAAATTCCTTAGAAAAAATGGGAGAACCCAAATGAAGAAAATAAATATTATCACATGATAGAAAATTGGATCACCTTAGTCAAGACAAAGATCCATCGGTGCACAAGGTACTTGCGCGAGCAATTTTGGCGCACAACCCACATGCACACCCCATCACCATCTTCACCCAGGATCACTTATTTTCCAATAAATAGACCCTTGGAGCCTTCATTTATATGAAAAAATTTCCATAAAGCTTAATTGTTTCTCTGGTCACCCAAGTGCTTTGCCCAAGTCTTCCGAAACATTCAAGGTAGTTATTTAACACCTAGAGAGGAGGGATTACAGGAATATCATAGGACACATGTACTTTTAGTCTTTAAATCCATAACACTTTTGCACCTAAAGCATCCAACCTCCCTGGATAGAAAACACTTGTGTGCCATTTATTACTCTCAAAGGAACTTGAGTGCCCCACTTCTGGTAATACTTGTGAATACTCTTGAAGGATTGAGTCAAGTCTTGCCCAATTATTACCATCAAGTTTGTTAGTCACCTTAGTGAACTTCAGGTCACCCATGCCAACTTGCACACTCATACATGCACACTAATACTTACATGGGTACCCTTCTTTGATTCACATAATCTCTTCAATATACAAGAAATCAATTCTTCTACAAATCCATTCATGAAAAGGCTTCTTCTTAATTGGATCCATTGCCTGAAAGAGATTATGTCAAAACCTACACCAAAACCATTTGACTTATCAAACCTCTAGGAACTGCACGTTATTGTGTATCCAATTTGGGTTTTTATATCTATAATCATAGGATTCCAACATTTTTTTCATAACGGGGTTTGGATTCATTGGGTATATTTGGGTTTGTATACCCATAGTCATGTGGACCTTTATCCCAAGAACGATTTTGGGATGTTCCTAGTTTGGAGGATTATGGTTTAGGTTCTGACATCTCCTTCTCATCTCTAAAACCTAGAACCTCAAGTCTCTCATAGGGAAGGTATGGTTTACAATTTATTTTGCATTCAAGAAATAGATAAGTCTCCCTCTCCTACCACGACCAATTCTAGGGAAGCCATCCTTGTGTAAGCCCTAACCTTTCAAGTATGAGGTTCCAGTATTGCTCCCCTCTACTTCCTTCACCTTCAATCCATCTTTATATTGGACCATTATCTAATGTAAAGTGAATATATGGAAGGCTCGTCACCTATCCCTCTTCCATGATCACTTCAACCTTGTCCACCCCACCGTCGTAGGCACATCCTCTTCCACCTGTAGAGGAGGAAATGTTTGGGTTCATTTGTTGGATCTTTCACATCCTCTTTTTTCTCACACCGAGAATGAGTCACATGGATATTGAGATTCATGATTATTTCAACATTTTCAAAAACACAAATGGTGAATGAACTCCGAGAACACTGATTTCCACCATAATTGGGATATGTTGGAATCCATCTCAAGGCCTGAGCTCATTGGATATCCTCTTAAGGAATCCAATCATAATTCCCTTAATCAAGGCTTCATACCTAGGAGTAAACCCCGAATTAATACCCCATATCACCAAGGCATCCTTTTCCAGAACATATCCCTAACTCATTTCTCTGAAAGGACTGTACTCTTCTATGAGACTTGTCAAACTACGTGGGAGTTGGTTCCCATCCAAATGGGAGATGTAGGAAGCCTCTTTTAGATTCAAACCCAACACTTCAAATCAACCATCTTCTTTCATGGGCCATATTAAGAACATGGTATAATATTACTTGAAACCCATATTCATTACAAGTTCCTTGGGATACTCAGGCATAAGTACCCCACTAAACCTTGACCAATCACCTTACTCCTAAATGTCCTTACCACATGAAATTAAACTGTAAAATTAAGTCCTTATCACATGACCTTAAAAGGTATGATGTGTCCCATTAAGTGGCACCTAACTATGATGGTTCTGATTCCTTTCACAAAGATATTTATGTATCCCATTTTATGGGTATAATCTCAATATCAAAATAAACCTTCATCTCCCTCGATGATAATAAATTCTGGAGTGCCCACTAAGTGTCTTAAAAACTAGTATCATCATAAGGATGATTAAAGGAATCTCTTAATAGTATATGAGAGAATACTATTGATGTAGAACCTCAAATTCATACAAATTTCTCCATTAATGACGAACCTCAAGAATATACAGATGATTCTAAATTTTACACATGCTAATAATTGATTGAAAATTCCAATGGGAATATATGTTATACTTTTTGAATTAATATGGATTCATGAAAATATCTCAAATCTATAAAGAGAGTCCCAAATTAGACAATAATTCCCCCCAAAGGGTATAATGAGTCTAAACTCCCTTCCTCTAAACCAATGCATGTTCTTAAGTATCATATGTTCAAAATTAACGAAAACATTCCTTTGGAATGAATGTCCCTTTTGAATAAAGAATTGTTGTATATTTTTGGTTATGTGGATAAATCCAATGGAAACTGCCTAGAAGTAGATATTCTTAAACTAGAAGACATGTTCCAAGGAACTATGAAACAAAGAGTATCATACATTGATATAGGATGTACATCTCAGTATTTCCAAGATATACATAAAATATTCCATTGATACTAGTGGTCAGGGATAAAGTGGTAGATAGTAGGTTTCTCTAACTATTGTCCCCCCCGTCACTAGGTGAAGGTAGAACACCAGAATCCCGAAATTCTTTTAAATCCTTCATCTATTCAAGAGTGGAAATGGGGTGATTTCATAATTTATTTTCAGATGGGATCCCTATATCACCTCATGTTAGTGATTACATGTGTGTGATCATAGATATGTTGACAATGTTCTCCCATTTCTTATATATTTAGTAGAATTTATTTGTGGAAAACCATGGGAGGTTCTACATTATTGAGATCGTATGCCTCATTGAGGTTCCACATTCTATCATATCAGATTGAGACACTTGATTGAAATCATAGTTCTAGAAGGGTTTGCATAGGTAATTGGGTTCACATGTACTATTGATTAAAACCTATCACCCATAAAACAATAGTCAGTCAGAGAAAACAATATAGGTTTTAGGGGATATTATCTAAGAATGAATCCTCGATTTCATTAGTTCTTGGTAGAAACAGTTAACTCTCACCAAATCCTTTTATTATTACAAATTCTAGGTGTCCATATAGATAGAAACTTATGATGCCCTATATGGTAGGTCATGTCGTTCAAACTTGTGTTGGTTAGAGGTATGAGAGGTAGTGCCACTGGGTCCTCATCTAATTCGTAGGACATCATATAAGGATCACCTTATTAGGAAGAGGATTTATATAGCTCAGTCTGGAAAGAATTCATACTCCAATCATTATTATTCACCACTATATAGAATTTATACTGAAATCATTATCATTGAACTCTAGATTTTGAGGTGGGGAGTTGGGTTTTCTATGAGAATCACCTTGACAGGGGCATATACAGATACATAAGCAAGGTAATATACAACCTCATTATGTTTTTTCCGTCGATATTATGGATGTATTTGGCCTGGTATCCTATTGGTTGTAGTTAACATAGAGGTACTGGGCCATTTATGATGTCTTCCATATATCTCAACTTCACTGATTCTTTTCTGATCCATCTTATATTCTTCATCGTGATGAGGTTGAGTTGGATTTAGATGTTTCCTTTCAGGAGATTCCTATATATATTATGGATTAAGGAATAAAGGTTCTCCATGGAAAGTTAATACCACTAGTATTGGTAAAATGGTAGCACAACCGTGTATAGGACGATACATTGGAGCAGGAGGCTGATGTATGTGCCTAGTGCATATAGTATTCATAGATGGTGTGTTTTCGTCCATGTGAGGTCAATTCAAAGAAGAATTGCTTTAAGAGGGGATGATTCAAAGAACCTACCATTTCTATTAGGTATAGATATTTTAAATATTAATTTGAATCCTCAGTTTTATCCTTATAAATGTTCCTAATCAACTAAGGAAGGAATCGATAGTGTACATGGCATGTTCCAATCCTAGATATATATGATATTGGGGAAAGGGGAATGTGAAATGTTTTTCCAAATCCTTCACAGAGGCCACATGGTTTGGAAAAACAATGTGGGGATCTATATGGCTTATAAAGGGGAGAACACTGCCTATACAACATCTTTCTAGCCATGCTCTATAGCTCATTCGGGGTGTGAACCCAAGGTATAAGGGTGCAATGGTAGGACAAAATATTGAAAGCTGTGCTCCCTTGACTACATGGGACACTTTTCTTACATAGTGGCAGGTTGATGGTTCGTGCACGTTTTGGCCAACCGAGAGTCCAAACAAATCTCCCTTTATAACTTGGGTTTTTTTTACCATTTCCCTACTCCCCCTTTTAAAATAGTAATTCTTTCATCTTTTCCAATGGATGCACAACCTCTCCTCCAACTTTGAGCGAATTATCACACCTATGGCTTTTGATTTATGAAACTTTTTCATCTATTCATTTATTCAAGGTTTGTTCATCTTGTGGTATAGTTTCTGGTGAGTTATTTATTCCTTTTGATCTATACATCATTTGTATTCCTTTTGATGACAGTATTCTGGTTCAATATAATATGAACTATTTCCAATGTATTCATATGTTATTCAATTTTAATCTAATCTTAACTAAATTGGAGGCTAGAACATGATGGGTTTTTTTATATGGACTTAATATAGGTGGTATATACCATTTCTCTTAATGTTTTGTTGTTTTATTGTTTTTATCATTGTGCCGCGCACTAAACTTTCCAGAAATTTCGATCAAAATTAATAAAAAATGAGTTAGATGTTATATATATTCCTATAAAATGTTCTGAAACCCTTATATAACTTTGGAGGTTATTGACCTCTACTTTAACTGCATGTGGGGTGAGTTCTTTCATTTTATTGTAAATAATCTGACCTTGGAATGGGTTGAGCATTCTATTTCTTTTTGAGGAATTTAATTTAGCAACGATGTGAATTATTAATGGTTTTTAGCATCTTTTAACACCTTTTCATTTGTGGATGAATGTTTTGAAATGTATAATACCTTGAATTTTATATTATTATTAATGGATTACTTATATGATTAAATGAATGATTTTTGAAATAGTGAATAAAATTTTTATGATTATACTAGAGGTTTCGTGGTATAGAACTATAGACTCGGTTAGATTCCATAGGCATTTATACTCTATGAATCTAGCTTAAATATATTCCTTGGACATTTCTACTCCAAGGATACATCATATTAGGATGCCTTAGAAATTTATACTCCTTGTATCTAGTTTAATTATCTTGAAAGGATGTCTTGGACATTTCCACTCCTTGGATCAGACAACCATATTAGGATTCCTTCAACATTTTTACTCCTCGGATTCATTGAAACATACAATTATTCCTTGTAAATTTCTACCCTTGGTCCTGATTACCATATTTGGATTTCATGAACATTTCAACTCCTTGGATTTGATTTAATTGTTTTACATGACTCATTTGGATTACTTGGACATTTCTACACCATAGATCTGTTTTACCTAATTTCCTTAACATAGCCCATGTAGTCCTGATACATGATTACTTGGTGTGGGGAATTATCGATAATGCATTTCCATGCTTTATAGATAACTCTTATGATTTAGTTTCTTGATCATAGTATGACTTGAATGATTGGATAGTGACTCTTCAATTATTATTACATGTACTTCTATTATATATGAACAATACTTTAAATTATATGAATCTACTGGACTTTTTACAGACATCATTCATGATGGCCTACTGTGTGTTATCTCACACCATATTCAGGTTGTTGTTGGTTACCATGAAAAAATTCGCGGGAGCAGGTAGGGATAAGGGAAATCACCCACTTTCTGATGCTTGATTGATTGTTGTATATACGTATGAGGGAATGAAAACATGATATGGATTAAAACACTATCTAGGGATAGTTCCTATTTGGTATTTTTATACTTATGATAAATTTATTGTACTTGATTCCTATTTAAATATATCAATAATCTTTTTATTATCTCGTTTTGATCTTCATTTGTATATGTCACTATTGTATGAGATTATATGGATATTTATTTGACATACGTTTATTCTCTAGTTTTTTAGTTATGTCACATGCTTCTACTTTTGATTGACATGATTATACCATTATGATGAAATTTTATTATGGGGGTTAAATCTCCCCATTATTCCACCATGCACCCTCGCTACAATTCAGCCACCTATAGCATACCGAAATGAGAGATCGAGGATATGTGTCCAATTGGGTTTGGTTTCTATTTATACAACCAGGTCCTAGATGTCACAATTAGACCAAGATCGAATACAATCCAAGATAGTAGGTTTCCAGAAAAAGCTTGGTGGAAAGGCTTTATAAATGAGTTTAGTGGTCCCTCTAATTTACCTATAGTCCCACTTAGTTTTAAATATCATCTATAATGTGGTTCATTAGTTTTTTAGTTTGTTACCTTGATTTATTATATGCCTCCATTATTCCACTCCTATAACAATGCATTCTTAATGTACATCGACAATACATAATGTTTTTGGAATATTTTTCACATTACACAAAAACAATCCCAATGACCGTATTAGATTAGTGACTTTGGATACCAGAAGACATAAAAAATGATTCAAAATACATACACATATTCTCCCACCAATTTATTCACATGTATAACCCTTTTTGACATGTCATACATAGTACCTTTCTCCATATCCTTGGGAAAAGAAACATAATAAATGGTGAGCTCAGATGTACAATAAGGGTAAATAAGTGGGATATGTAAGAATAACATCAACATAAGGGTATGACAAGATAAGAATAATATTTGAATATCATAACCTGCATATCAAAGATCATATAAATGAGTCAATGAATAAAGGTTGTCAGTTCACAAAACATGAATCATAAGGTAATCATAGAACATGATCCATGAGAGTATAACAATGGAAGACATGTAATTTGTGGCATACAAATAATCACTGAATATATTATGTAAATAATACCTACCAAGACATTCATAGTATGTTATTATTTGGTTAATCACCCATGTACCTACTTCTTCGTATGAGCTACCATGTACCCTCTAGTTTTGGGATTAGGATTACATCATGTGTACCCTCTGGTTGTGGGCTTAGGATAACCTCTCATGTGACCTCTTCTTATGGGCTTATAAGGACCTCCAATGTACCATTTGAGATCATAGACTATTTATCATTACCCAATAAATTATAGGGATATATATGTTCCATGCATAAATTATTAGAAACTACACATATGTATTCTATTAGAATAGAAATTATATAATAACCCATAAAATCAAATGGGTTTCATAAATATTTCATCACAACATAACTCATGGAAAAGAAAAAAAATCACAAGTACCAATCCATCTTAAACAAAAACCATTTTCATAAGTAATAAGAAGGGTATCCTTGGTTCATATCCATATTAAATCAAGGTACATATTCAAACAGTTTTTTCTTAAATGGAAACTATTTTTGAAATATTACATGAATTATGTTTTGAGGAAAATATCATTTCCTTTATGAAATAAATTTTTTAAATAGATGTGAATTTAGAAATTAAATTTTTTATTTAAAAACAAAATTTTCATATTCTATAGGAAGCTTCAAAGAATTAAGGATTCATGATGATAATAAATTCTAATCATGCTATATAAGTTTTAAAAAATATTACTTTTGTATATTTTTGTAAAAAAATCATAAATAGCCTCCTTTAGAAAATGACAAAAATATTATTTTGAAACGGTTTTTTAAAAAGTATAACATGAGTAAAAATAAATTTAAATTATTATAGGATAATAGTAAAAAAATAAATCATTTTTAGAAAAAATGGACATGAAATATAGGTATTCCCTAATGGAGTCTTGAAATAAAACAATCTCAAATATTGATGAGATTGTGAAATAAAACCTTACCAATTTATAATATGTTGAATAGTATACCCCATGAAAGAAAGAAAATTATATGGATCTAAAAATAATATAATATTCAGGATATTTCTCATCAAATAATTTCCTATTATGTATAAACACCACACAAAATAGTTTAGTGGTGAATATGGCACAAGTCTAGCAAGAACTGAAGTGAGACTGAAAATCCACTTACCTTAAGACTTAAATTTATTCTTAAATGTTAAAACCTATTCTATAATATGTATAATTTTATTATCCATATAACACATAACAATATTGTTATATATCATCCCATATATTATAATATTATGAATTTATATTACACATTTGTTAATAATTTCATGATAATGTTTTGTTTTTTGTAATAACGGCTTTGTTTTTCGTACCAGTATTGACTTGTGATTCTTGGTTATATTAATTATATCATAATTTAATATTAAATAAAATTATAAACATGACATAAATATCATATATATATATTAATAATGTACTTATTTGTAGTGATTAATTAAATTTATAGTTAGAAAATAAAATACATCATTTATGGATATGGTAGGTCGTACGTACGCATGAACGTTATTTTCATATCATGTAGGGTTAAAAAAGAACATTATATGATATATTATAATTATGGAGTTATTATTATTCCAAATAAATGAAATATTTTAATAAAACCATCCTTAATTCAATCCATGTAAAGCGTGAATGAATCACATCACTTTAAGAGGTAGTAGTACACTGTACACACGAACGTCGTTATCGTATTCCTAAAAAATAGAAATAACGATGTTATATGTGATTTATAAATTCATAAATAATAATAACATAATAAAAATAAAATATATTACTATTTACAACCATTAATTATTGTAATGGAAGAATGGACAACATTGATTCAAGAGGCAGTAGTCCGCCATACACATGAATGATGATTACATATCCCATTTCAGGGAAGTGTGTATGAGTGTAGGTAATAGACTTATCATAAAAAAATACATGTATTTTTAATATAATTTTTTTACATAATAATTAACTATAAATCATTTAGGGGTTCAAGGAATAAATAAAACAAAAATATTTATTGATAATTGTTAACTCTTCTTCGGGTATCTCCTTTTGGTTCGAACCAAAGGACTTCCTTCGTTGGATGTATTCCCAAAGTAAGGATTCTAGGATGAATGGATGTAAGTTTAAAGGATATTTGGAGAGTATTTTTCCAAAACAAATAGTATTTAATGTGTGAATAAAAGAGAAGAATAGGTTACCTTTTATAAGAGATGGGAGGGGCATTTTTGGAATTTATCGAAAGATTAATTTATAATTAATTAAATCTAATTCCAAACTCCACTGAACTCTATATATTAAAATTTAATATGTCATAAGGTTTTAATATCATCAAAAAATATATTTTAATCTTTTTTTGTGTTATTTTAAACTTTATCATTTCGAATAAACCTTAGTTAAGCAATTTTAATTTTAGTTATGGTAACAAAATTTTCAATATTAAGAGGATGTAATTTTTTAAATATAAAGTGTAAATTGGATCATAAATGGAACAATATTTTAATTTAAGACCATATATCATCACATTTGTACTTATTTAATATTTTTATGATTTCAAAATAATTTAATAAAATATTATTTACATAAAATATCATTAGTGTCAATTTTAACACTATTCGTTACAATGGCTTTAAGAAAATCAATAAAGAAATATATATTCAAAATAAATAATTTAATACACCCCTGAAAATGTAATACTTACCTACAAAATTTTCATATAATATTATTTAATTAAATTATATTTCATTTAATATTTATTATTTCATTTAATTGATTTATTCATCAATTGAATAATTACGACATCATCATTGTGTAATTATTTATGATAATCATTTTTTCACTAAATATTAATAATAAATTTCCATGATATATATAATACATTTCGATTCCATTATAATATATATAGTTGAGAATAAATTATATTGAATTCTATATTGAGAATATTAAACTTATTAAATGTATGAGTTTGACATTTTGTCACTCTCTTTGATTTTAATAATATCTCAATCATTTTCATGGAAAAATGATCATTAAATAATTAAATTTAAAAACATAGGTGTTAAGGGTTTCATTAAATTCATCTGATTACATTTGAAAATGATTTAGAATAGTTTAATAATATTTATAATATTATTGATACCCTTAATTTCTCGATTTACGCTTAACCATAGTAATACAAATTAATAAAGTTATTATTCATATTATACAAAAAAAAGATATATTTACTAACTTATAACCTTATAATTATAAATATTTAATCTATTTTTCATAATTCAATAAAGACTAGTGGCTAAAATTAATTTAATATTAATCCCTTATGCAGGATGAAATGACGACTTTTAAAGTGAAAAAGTCTAAATGTTTTGAAATTGTATTATATCCAATTTCAATGTGAAATTTGTTTCAATGACATATATTAGATTAAATTATTTAAATTTGAACTCATTATTCTTTAAAACCAATTTATAAAATAATTTAACTACATAAATAGGTTTTAAATAAATCAGTTTTCAATTAAAATTTAATATTTTCAGTATTAATCAAAACAAAAGAATTATCAGAAAAAATACCAATGGTTCACCCTACGTAAATTTTGATATTAATATTTCGGAAAAAATTATTTTTTCATATAAATTTATAATAATTTAAAAAATTATATTTAAAATGGGTTCTCCATTAAAAGAATGTAAATTACAATATATAAAATACATTTTTGTATTCAGAAATTTGGCTTTATTCTTATATTATGCCTATAAAATTTATTAGAAGAGTTCCAACAAAATTATATAGAATATTTAATATATAAATGTTACTAAAAACACATATAAATAGTGGATAGTTTAATTTATTTTTATAAAATGGTGTTTTTACATAGAAAAATTTTTTTCTTTGAAAAAGAATTCCATTATTTTCAAATAGTTATTACATTCATTTGTAAATAATTTATAACCAAATGATTCAATTGATATACATGTTTAAATCATATTTTCATAATTTATTAAATATTATCTGTAATTTCCATTCCAACAGCTATGTGGTAAATGTAATAATATTTTCATGATAATAATATATTATAGTTCAGTGAAACTTGGTGTTGTGTGAAACACAAGATATCGAAAGAAGTCATAATAGTGTGTAATAGAATCCAAATATAGTGTTTCATGTACCAAAATCTACTCTAAGTGTTACATGTATCAAAAGATTGATTTTATTCTACATATAATGCTAGCCAAACTTAGTGTTTTCTATAAAAAATATATATTCAGTGTTGTGGGAAATAAAAAAATATTTTAAATATTAAATTAATTTGATAATAATATTACACAAAATATCTATTTTTTACATTATACCCCTTTTAAAATTAATTTCTCTCATGAAATTCATTGGATTATCAAATTTTTAATGGATTAAAGTTACATTCATAGAATCCCACATCATAAAAATTAATGCTAAAACAACCTTTAAAAAAAGAAAAGTTGAAAACCTAATGGTTACCCAAAGTAAATCTTAACTAGAATTCCACAGGGGATAATATAAATAGAATGTGAAAACAATGTCATATAATATAAAACTACCCATCATGTTCTAATTTAGTGAAACATAAAACATGTTCTAGATAAGGTCAATGACCACAACACCACACACCAAATAGGTCTGAAAATGTCATTAATATAATCAAATATGGTGATAACAGGAGAAAATTATATTTAAAAATCCATTGTAAAGATATACTTACATGATTTCATCTGAAAAGTACAATCTCACTATATGGTTGTGCCTTGATCAATTTCCACATCATTATAACTCCAAGAAAAGGTGAAGTTGAAATTGTAATGCCTGAAGAACTATTTGTTCATAATATTCATAATGTGATGACAATTTATACCTTGAATATATAGTTATCATCACAAAAAAACGGTAAGACAAAGTTATCCAATATTAATATATTTTCATGTGGAGAGACAATACATTAATCTCTAAAACCTCATCTAATGTTTAATATAAACCGTTCAATAAATGGTAAACTTTGTATCAATTTTGAAAGATGAAATTAAAAAACATTTAAAAAAAGGTCACAAAATTTATCAAAAACATATTAGTATTGATCCCCAATATATAATACAGTAGATATTGTTTGTCACATACAAAACACATGAATACCTTCATCATGTATTCTCTGGAAACATGGTAATTACCATAAATGATTAATGAAAAAAATGAATTATTTCATATTCCAGGTTTTATTGATTCTATTCCTTAAGTGAAAAAATGTCGTAAACTCCATTTGTGATAGAAACAACCACTTTTTGAAAAACATCATTAACCACTTACAAGGAAAGTAGTACCATCCAATTCACATATTCATATGCAATATATCTTTATCCAAATATCATTATCTTAGCATTAGGAACATATTAAGGGTTGTATTTACCCAGTGTTTCCTATGAATATCACATTACCATTAAACCACATTTTTATGTCTTCATCACCATTTAATATATCCTTTTGAATACATAAGGAAAAACTTATTCTAAAAAATACATATATATTTCATGATTTTTATAACATCATCTTGGAATTGAAAATCATATACACTTCAATCATCCATCTTTATTATTAAACTGTTAGTTGGGCATCAAAATCTCCTTCATTCCTAGAATATGAAATATGAATCATGTATTATGGTTCTTCAACCTTAAACCAATCATGATTATTATTTATAATATAAAAAATACTATTAGAACATCACATACTTTTCACACATCATTTGTGGTCACTTTATCCTCAACAATATAACCAATAATCATACCACCTTATTGATTCCCTCCATGATATTTCCACTTCATAAATAAATTTTCATAAAGTCCATACTTTCAATATCTGAATCATTCAATGTTGACCATGTTTCTTTTTCTTTCCTACTATTGACTTAGAATATGAATCATAGTGTGAAAAAAACTTATCCTGGCAGGAAAATATATAATTATGAAAAATTAATTTTTCGATCCCTTAATCATGAAACCTACTATTAAATATAAGAAAAATTTTCTTATCCTTAGATACATCCCTATAGATATCCTTAGAATTTTTTTGTATGGATCTCAGTAATGTTTTATCTTCCAAGTTTCCAAGTGTTGACTAAAAAATTTCATTGATACCAACTATAATGAATCAGTCGTAATGTACAATGACATTACTTCAATTTTTGGGTTATTTCATATATTGCACAAACACACGCCTGAGACTATATTAGTTTTGTTCAGTTTGAAACATAGAAACATAAACAACTGGTTAATAGTACATCAACATATTCTCTCACCTATTTATTCATAACTATAACACTTTTTGACATAACATAATTAATACCTTTTGTAGAACCCTAGGGAAAACAAGAATAATAATTAATTATATCATTTTT
Organism: Viscum album; assembly: GCA_963277665.1. Taxonomy (NCBI): domain Eukaryota; kingdom Viridiplantae; phylum Streptophyta; class Magnoliopsida; order Santalales; family Viscaceae; genus Viscum; species Viscum album. The sequence continues at coordinate 234,041,164 of OY728119.1, forward strand.
ATGGTATGGGTAAACAAGAAAGATACGTAAGCATAATATGAACATAAGTGTTTGAGAACATAAGAATACCATTTTAAGATCATACCATGCATGTCTAAGATCTTATACATGGGTCTTGGAATAAAGATCGAAAGTATACAAAACATGAATCATAAGGGAATCAAATAATAAGATCCATGAGAATATAATAATTGAATAAGACATGGAATTTGTGGCATACATGTAAGCATAAAAAATCGTATTTAGATAATACTTAAAACAAATTCATAGTATGTTAGGAATAATATAATCACCTATATACCTACTTTGGTCATGGGATGACCTCTCATGTAACATCTAGTTTCAGGATGAGGATGCCCACCCATGTACCCTCTAGTTACAGGCTTCAAATGATATCTTAGGTTCCCTCTTGTTGCGGGATTAAGATGACCTCTCGTATACTCTTTGAGCTCATAAAACATTTATCATTACCCAATGAATTAAATAGAGATATAATTCCCACAGGTCACTTAATGAAAACTATAAATATGAAGTCTAAAAGAATATAAATCATATCAGAACAAATAAAAATAAACAAATTTCATAAATATTTCATCATTACCTAACTCAAGGAAAAGAAACAAAATTCAAAAGTACCAGTCGATCATAATCATAAAACATTAATATAATGAATAATAATGGTATCCTTGGGTTATATCCCTAGTAAACCATACTTAATCATCAGAAAATGATTCCTTTTAAGGAAAATGATTTTCAAAGATTACATGAAATAATTCCAATTGAAAATATACTTTCTTATATGAAAATATTTTTTTAAAGAGATGCACAATTATAAAAAATTCAAATATAACCTTATAATATTGTAAAGTATGATTAAAGTAATTAAGGAGTCGTGATGGTGGGAAATTCTAATCATTCCATGTGTGTTTTAAAAAACATTTATTCCACATATTTTGTTTGAAAAAATCACAAATATAATTATTAAGAAAATGAAAAAAATATTTTTTCAAACTATTTAAAAAAAAAGTTAAATAGGGTTAAAAAGAACATTAAATATTCATAGGAGAATGGTAAAAACATTTTTTAATTTTTTTAAAAAAACATGCACTTGGAAGATAAGTATTCTGCAACAGATCCTTAAAATAAAACAATCTTGAATATTTATGAGATAGTGAAATAATCCTTTGCCACATTATAATCAGTTGAATCATATGCCTCATGAAATGAAAAAATATGGATATTAAAATACCATAATATTCTGGATATTACTCATAATATAAATTAATTTTAAGTACATATACCACACAAAAGTGACGAGTGGTGAATATGGTGAAATTCTTATAGAAACAAAAGTGAGACTAGAAATCCTCTAACATTAATTATTGACTTTATTCATACAAATTAAAACCTCCTATGTAATAAGTATAAGTTTATTATATACCTAAAAAAGAACCATATTTTTTATATAATACCATATATTATATTATTATGACTTTATATTACCCATTTATTATCAATTTCATGTTAATGTTATGTTTCAGGTAATAACTACTTTGTTTTTTGTATATTCCTTAACATGTTTTTCTTCGTCCTATTAATTTGATCATGATTTAATCATCTCCAAAATTATAAACATTGAATTAATAAAATAAAATAATATATATATATATATATATATTTGAAATATATGTATTTACAGTGATTCTTAAAATTTCAATTTAGAATATAAAATACACTGTCCCTGGAGATGGTAGGTCGTACGTATGCATGAACACTATATTCATTTTATTATTGTGTTAAAATAAAGAAATTTATATGATATATTATCATTATTTAATCATTTTTAGGTTATATATGTCACAAAATTTTATTAAATCCATCCTTAATTCATTTTATGTAAATCATGAATGAATCACAACACTTCGAGAGGTGGTTGTCTGCCGAACTCACTAACGGCATTATCATATTCCCGAATAATAGACAAAATATTGGTACATGTTATATAAAAATTTTATAATCATAATAAAATCATAATAATAAAATATACCATATATGAAAAATAAATATATAATCATTCCTAACCATTATAGATGGTAATTTAAGAATGAACGACATCGGTTCGTGAGGTTGTAATATCTCATACCACGAAAAATGATGGAGTATCACATATGATGAATGTGTGTATGAGTGTAGGTAATATATTTAGTATTAAAACATATTGGTATATTTAAGATACTGATTTTATTATGTAATTATTATTTAAAAATAATTTTAGGGTTCAATAATGAAATGAATCAAAAACATTCGTTGATGAATATTACCTCTTCTTCAGTTATCTCCTTTTGGTTTGAACCAAATGAATTACTTGTTTGGGTATTTTCTAAAAGTAATGATTCTAGGATTAAGGTAATTATGTTTAGATGATATGTTTATAGGTTTTTTTGAACCAAATGGGTTTTAATTTGTGAATAAATGAGAAGAAGATGATCCCTTTTATAAGGGAGGGGATGTAAACTTTTGTAATTTCCTAAAAGAATAATTTATAAAAAATTCAATATCAATAAAAATATATAAAAAATACTATTTATTATATGATACGATATGATATGTTTTTAATATTATTAGAAAATAGATTTTAGGAATGTTTTTTTTGTTTTTTTTAAACCTTATCATTTTGATTAAAACCTAGTTAGTCCATTTTAATTTTTACTATGGTAAAAAAAATTCAATACTAAAAGGATATAATTTTTAAATATAAACTATCAATTGAAATATAAATGTAAAATTTAGGATATTTTCGAACATGTATAGTCCCCTTTTTCCATGTTATATATTTTTATTATTTTTAATTTATTTAATAAAATATTATTTTCATAAATATCATTAGTATCAATTTTGAAACTATTCATTACTTGGACTTCAAGAAAATCAATAAAGCAAGTTAAATTCAAAATAAATCATTTAATACATCCCTAAATCTTAATATGAATATATAAAATTCTTGTATTTACATATTTAACTTAAATTATATTTATTTTAATATTTGAAATATAAATTAATTGAGTTTTTCATTAATTGAATAATTACTATATCATCATTAAGTAGTTATTTATGATAATTATTTATTCAGTGAAATCTATAAATAAATTTGTATTATGTATATAATCCTTTTATACTTAATAATAATATATATAGTCCAGAATATCTCTATTTAACCCCATATTCAAAATATTATATATATTATAAGTAAGAGTGTGAATTTTTTTCACTTTCTTTGATTTTAAAAATATCTACGCAATTTTTATGGAAAAGTGTCTACTAAGTAATAAAATTTAAAAATTAAAGTGTTAAGGGTAAAATTAAATTCATCCAATAACATTTTGGAATGTGTTATAGTAGTTTTCTAATATTTATAATATTATTTTTACCCTTAATTACCCAATTTACTCATAACTGTGGTAATAAAATTACTAAAGTTACTATTCATATTGTCCAAAAACAAAACAGAACTATTTATTAAAATTTTAAATTATGATTAAAATTATTTAATCCATTTCCCAATTTAAAAATAGAGTAGTGGATATAATTAATTTAAAAATAATCTTATAGGTGGGATGAGAAGTTAGGTTTTTAAAGTGAAAAATTCCAAATGCATGAAATGTTTTTATATCCAATTTTAGTGTTAAAATGGTTTAAATGAACTAAATTGGATAAATTAATATAAAAATTTATTAATTATACTTTAAAACTAATTTACAACATAATTTAACAATATAAATATGTTAAGTGAAAAAAAGTTTTCAATTAAAATTTAATATTATTCATTATTCATCAAAACATGAAATTTCACAGAAAAATACCAAAAGTTCACCAAAAGTGATTTTTTATAAATTTTTTTAAAAAATAATGTTTATTCTCTCATATAAAAATTATTAAATTGTCAAAAAAAAAATTAAAAATGGGATCTCCATTAAAAGGTCGTAAAATTACCCTTTTGAAAAATACCTCAATTTATTTATAAAATTAGATTTATTATTATTTTATTCCTATAAAATCTATTGTATGAGTGTCAAAAAAATTATTGAATATATAATATATAAATTTTATTAAAAATATTCATCAATAGTGGTTTGTTTAATTTATTGGGATAAAATAGTGTCTATACCTAGAAAAATAGTTTTCTTAAAAAAACGAATTTATTTATTTTCAAATACTTCTTTCATTCATTTTTATAAAATTGATAAAAAAAATAATTCATTTTTTATAGATTTCTTAACCATATTTTAATAATTTATATAATCATTTTTTATTTCCATTCCAATTTATTGGTGGTAAATAAAAAAATATTTGAATAACAATATTAATAGTATTTTGTAGATTAGTAAAACTCGATCATGCGTGTAACAAAAGCTATCAAAAGAACTCGATATTTTGGGTAACACAATCCTAACATAGTGTTGTGTATTCAAAAATAAAATCTTTGTGTTTCTTGTAATGCGAGTTTAACTTGGTGGGTTCTATAATGCAAGTAAAATTTAGTTCTTTTGTATAAAAAAGTTATGTTCAGTGTTGGGTGAAATGAAAAATATCAGAAAAATAAAATTAATTATAAAAGGGATATTTCACAAAATCTCAATGTGTTACAACTCCTTAGATGAATTTTTACTTCAATGTGTAATAAATATAAGAAAACATATGTCTCAATGGGACTCTCAACATAGAACATGACCTTAATATCTCGGTTAATGGTTTGTTATAGTTTATAAGGATAATAGTGGGTGTAGTGGGATTCCATGGTGGGTTATTTTTAGATGAATGAGATTGGTAAAATGGATTAAAAGAAAATTATTTAATATATCAATGATTTTGAAATAGTGTTTTATAAAATTAGATAAATTTGAATCGAGTTAATATTGACTTGTTTTTTTTAAATAATTTATACAGTTTTAGTGGAAGTTGGCCTATTTTTTATAAATAGTTTAATGGTCCATGAAGGGGCCATAGGAAAAATTATTAAGAATTATATCAAAGGGACTTGGATAAGTAGATAGTGAATAAAACAATGTAAATTTCTAAATGATAGGGTCAATTAAATATAGTGATTGTAAGAAACATATAAGGTGTATTCCCATATAACATTTCAATTACACACTATTTGATCAAAATATTATAAATAGACTAAATTTTATAAATATTATGGAAATACTTGGGTTTTGTCCCTTGAATTAAATTTTGGATATACAATGGGTTTGATTCTTTGAGTGATTGTTCATTTCATTAGGGGACTCACTTAAATTTCATGGAAGTATGCCTCATTAGATTCAAGAATTTCTAAAGACAATGAATGTCATGAGAAGCCTTGGACTCCTCACTGATTCATCACTTTGTATTACTTTGGGTGGACCCCCTTCAATTTGAGTGTTTTTTTATTGAACGCCACATATTAATTCAAAACATTCCCTCAGGGCACCCTTTTGAATTTTATGGGATGACCTCCCTAGATTCATCTTCATTTTACGATACTGAATGAAATGGGTGTTGAACTAGATTCTATTAAAGAATATTAATATTATTTCCAAGAACATGTTGTCCCTAGGATTCAATTTAATGAATTATAAGGTCAACATTACTTGGGGTTTCTGGAATGGAATTGGTAAGAACGAAATGAATGACTTTAATAAACACTGGATATCTTGGTTAGATGAAAATTCCTGGTGAAGCCCTAATGGATTCCAATGTACTTTCGTGACTGTGGTTTCCTTGGTGGTATATCATGAAACTAGACAATATATGATGTATATCATCATTAGAGACTTACCAATGTTGGATGAATCTTGTATATACAAATTTCAGGTGTCATTTTTCATCCTAGAGATTGGGCATCGATGGTTGTTTTACAACCTTTTTATTTAAATTATTAAAAAGTTAAATATTAATATTTGAATCTATAATATTTTATTTATATAACTCCTACAAGTACATATTTTGAGACTATTTATTTAGGTACATCATTGGTAGTGGGCTATTGAGTTGTACTCACACCCTACTCAGTCCGCTGTAACACCTAGGTACCCGACCAAATGTTAGTTGATCATAGATTTAGGTATAGGAAATCACCATGAATGTTTTATTGAGAGGTTATTAGGATAGATTAATATATTTGGGACCTAGTTTGGAATCAATCCAATTTTATTGGATTATTCTAGTTTCATCATCTTTTTTGTTGTATGTATGACAATCTAATGAGTTGTATTCAGTTTTACTTTTTATAGTATGTCTTGTTAAATTATTAATTTTAATTTTCTTGTTGATCTTCCATTTAATACATCATCTGTATGTTCTAATTATTATGCAATATTTGTTTGATGTTTATAAATTAGTATATGGGTACAGTCTCCCCACTTCACCACTCTATACCCATTCTACTAGTCAGCAGCCTCTGGCATATGAGGTGGAAAACTTGAGTCCATGTAAGGGTCATCGGTTCAAGAATTGATCCATGGTCTGGGGTGGTGGGGCATTATAAAATGGTATCATAACCTTTTTCCTTTTAATATTTTGGGTTGTAGAAATGAGAATATTAATGTGGTGAGAAAACATACAGGACATTTTCCAAGGACTAGAAACCACACATCCCAAGAAACTCCATGTTTTATGGGCTGGGATTGTTCTTCAAGTTGTTCATTTTTTGCATTGATCTGATTTCACCAAGAGTGATTCACTTGGTTATGAGGTTACCAGTCTATGGAATTTTTCTCTTGGTCTGGTGTAGAAAAGGAGGGTGTATTCATGCATTATATCAGGTATATAGGATTTACATTTCAGTTGTGTGTATACTTGTGGTTGATTATCAAATTAACAAGATTGTGACTTTGGTTAATTTTTTAAAGTGTTCACAACCATTTATAATTTGTTTTTATGTAACATTATAGTAACATATTACATAATTGATCCCTTAAAAAAATTAAATGTTATGTTGTTATTTTGGATTTATTGTTATGATGCAATTAGTAATTAAAATTCCAATTACAATATACAAAGTGTTTTCTTGTATAACTTTTCATTGAAATATTATTTAACTGAGCTTTAATTGTGAATATTTATGTTTAAATTAAATGTTTAAAGGTGAATTGATTGATTATTTACCTTATTTATTGTACAACATTGGTTAAATAAAAATAAAATTATAACATAATATGTTTTTACTCTATAACTTATACCTTAAATTTCATTTACCTAAGTCTTAATCTTGTTTTAATGGTTAGTGTATAATGGAAACTAAAAAACTATGAGTTATATATATGTCTATGTTGTGGAACTAGTTGGTAGTTGAGGTAGACCATGTGTGTGGGTATTTTTTGACTATTGAAAGCACCCTATTTATGTAATATCCTTTGGACATGAGGTGTATATAGATTTAGAGGGAGAGATCAAATTCTGAAACCATTAAGATATTTGGTTTATCAGATAGTGGAATGTCTTACTGGTTATATCTTTGGTTAGAGTTTTGTAATTGATGGTGACCCATGAAAGTGGTCAGTGGGTCAATATGGATGAATTAGAACGTGATATGGATGAATACATAGTTTTCATTCTGAAATTGGTGTATAAATGGTGATAATAAGTATGTGGTTTATAAATGATATATTATTTTTTAATGTTTTAGGATAGGAACATATGGGATAGTGCCTTCGGTTTTGAGGTTAATTTGGGAGGGGCAGGCTCTTTCAGATGCTTAGCCTAGATGAAATGTATACAGTTAGGATAGGCCTTGTGGTTTTGATTTGGATTGAGAGAAAGGCTCCAGGTACATGGTATACCTTTAAAGGTTTAGTGTATGGTATGTGGAAATTTCTAATACTCTTGAAATGAAAATCACATAGAGAGTTTTTTTCATCAAAAGTTGTTACGGTTCTCGAGTGCATGACTCGTTTTGTTCCTGATCCTATCGACTTAGGATGAACCTTTTATAGTACTATGAGAGTATAAGTGAACCCAGTTTAAATACATAATGTTACTTTAGTTATGAGTGGTCATGTGGATGGTTTTTCATAGTGACGTGACTTCAGTAATAAAAAACATCCGGGGTTCTCTATGCTTTTTAACTATCTTGCAGAAGAATAAAATCTACTGGCTTGTATATATCAGCTAATTTGTAGTAAAACATGACTCAAAAGAATGTGATTTAGGTCATCATGAATCAAGTTTCACATGGGAAAGAAACCATTTGTATTCTATGGAATCTCATTGGAAAACATGTGTTAGATACATGGTGTACTTTCTAGCATGTAGTTTGGGTGGTACGAGAGTGTGATATCATGTTACTTCTTTAAGAAAAATCAAGGATTGGGAAGATGCCAGTGCAATAAGAATAATTTACTTGTGGGATTATTGGACTACGTATTTTGAGAGATAATGGTGATGTTACATATGTAGAAACTAGAACATTGATGGATTGGATATACTAGCATGGGTGATTTATGTGGATCATCAATGAGAGTATTATTGATATACATGATACGTAAAGAAGTATGGATTAGTAAGAGAGAAACATATGTGTTAATAATGATACATTTTGGTTCTGTTCTCTATTATTTTTAATGGTTGAACTAGATGGTGCAGAGTGCACCATCATTCATTTAAAGTTATAGCCCTCATTGATGACAAAAATTTCTATATAAATCATGAGTGATGTTTCTATAAACTGGAAGAGGTAGTTGGTTACCATTCAAGAATATACTCAAGGGTGAGTTTTCATGGACCCATATATCCATAATTCTTTGTGATTAATGAAGGTTTGATTGTAGAGATCATAAAATGGTTCTGTCACTTGACAATAAGGATGCTCCTATGGCGGATAATGTGATGTCTGACTTGGTGATGAAACCCTCATTCAAGGAGGATCAGGGTGTATATAGTCAACTGATGTATGTTCATTATAGCATTTTAGTGTTTTTGGATATTTGGGTTCAAATTCAAGGGACTCATCAATGAGTATCATGTATAAACAAGGATGTGGTGTCAAAGGAATTTCAGGCATTGGCTTCAGGCCCAGGATAGTTGATGTGATCTGAGTGGGAGTCAGTTAGGTGGCCCATAAGTGTTTGCAATGTGGAATGATGATGGAAATGGATGGTTTATATTAAACCCTTGGAATTTCATTGGATATTAGGTATGTAATTTTATGGGTTTTCTTGAATTATAAGAATACGTCTTCAAGATTTATGTCATTGTGATCCGGTTGTTTAATGAGCATGGTTGTGACGGAGGTCAAGCGGGGCCTGGGAAAGGTCATCCAGAGGAATTCATACTATTGATATTTTGTATAATTTGATGTGTTTATAAGAAATACATGTTAATAAAAGCTTTTTATAAGTAAGGGTGGTGTTCGAGAATTAGATGTGGGATTTTATGGAAAATTCAGCATGTCAAGACTTCTTGAGTGGATAATAGGTATAAATACAATTTTCTTTGAATTAGAAAATAGAGAGCTGTAATGGTGTTATACCTTTTAAACCAAATATTTTGGGGTGAAATAGTTTGTGAACTGAATCAATAGGCATTGTTAGGACATCAAGATGTTGTTTTGATATGTAATTTCTCTAGTGGAGGGTGTTGTGACACAGAATTTTCCTCTACTAGGAAAGTCCTATGGTGGGAGAACTATATGTAATATAATCCATTTGATGAATATTCCTCAGTGTATCATGGTAGATAGCTGTGAGTGAGTGTTGTCTCAGTGTTTCAGTAATGTTTTTGAATTCGGGATTGTGTTTTGGTGGTTTATGTGCCTTAAATCCAAAGCAACACTCTAGAATCTTGTTGAGAATTTATAGATGAAACATTTTCATTGAGGATTTAGTGACCTATGAAGGTTAGAAGAAAAAATTGTATGACTAGTGGAAATTCTTTAGGATGAGAAGTGTTTTGGTGGGGAGTTTCTAATACTTGATGTGTGTGGATGGCATTAAATTTATAGAGGAATCTTAACATTTAATTTTGTGGATAGACTATATTTTGATTCAAGGATTGAAATGGAAATCTGAATGTTTTGAATCCTTAAGGTGATTTTTTTATTATATTATGATTCTCGATAGGTTCTTAAGGTGCTTGAATTAGTCACAAGTGCTTTAAGAATGTTTCATATGTTTTGGATCTTTCTATCCAAAGTTCATGGTTTGGGTTGCATGATTTAGGGAAGATTATGTGGTTACCTTACACATGAATAATTTTAATTTATATCCAATAATTCATGGTTAGTTTGTATGATTAATTAATTATTTAGGGTAAATTTGTTTAGATTCATGAGAAATAGTGTGATGTTTCCTAGGTATATTAGATGGAAAATGGTTGCCGAAAACCCATGTATATTTTTGCAAAGGGATCCTAATTTGATCAGCTTAGTTTGGAACATGGTTAGAAAACTGTGTGGATGAAACCATGTGTCGTGGGGAGTGAGGTTTATAACCACATTATTGGTGCATGGTTTGGATGTATGCATGGTAAAACTATGTTCCTATTTAAATGTGGATTTTAACAATTTCTCCCTTTTATGTTTTTAACTCAACCTATCTCCTCTCTCTTCTAACTCAACCTTATAGTTCCTATACATGTCTCTCTACTTTTTATCTCTTCCATGGTGGATATCTACCAAATCTCGGTCATTTCTTCCACATTTGATCAAGATCCTATATTAAGTCTAGGACTTCTTCCTATCCTCATTGTATTTTTCTCTAATTTTTCATTCTCCCAGTTACGTATTTGAGATATGATTCCACCAGAGGATGGTGTAATCATCCCAGGATAATGCGGATTCCATATTACTTATATTAGGGGTATGTCAAGATAAAATCTACACATCATTTCTCATATCTTCATTATAGGTATGTGGTCAGTGATATTTTCAAGGGTTTTATGAAAAATTAAATTTTTTTCTTATGTTTTTTGTTCTAGTTATTATGGATTTGACTTAGGTGAGTTCCTAGACCAATGCACGAACCTATTGTGGAGGTTTGGTCTTGGATTAGGTGTCGTAGTCCATCCATTGAGTGAATTTCTATATATTCCTAAGTTTCATAATTTGGTTAATTATTTTTAGGTTTATAATTTATTATAATTTATTACAATTAATTAATATCAGTTCCTTGGATGTGTGTTTGTAGTGAATATTGTTTGGGTGTTGGACCATGATCTAAGAAAAGCGTAGGTTGTGGGTTATTGGCTAATATTTAGGTGTAAAGTCTTTAGAAATGTGGTAGATAGTCCCTCTAATTAACTCATAGTTTTGATAAGATTTAAAGTGAATCCATCATGCAGTTTCACTGGTTTTATAGGTGGTTACATGAAAATTTTGTCAGATGCATCTATTATGCATCACTTTTGCTAAAGGATTACTTAAATGTTCTATAGACCATAGAAAATGGAGGTTTAAATGCGATTATCTACATAGAACATGACCTTAAATTTTTTCCTAATGGTTTCTTATAGCTTCAAAGGATGGAATTGTGTGAAAAGGGGTACCTTGTTTTGTTATTGTCAAATGGATGAGTCAAGTTAAATTGATAAAAAGGAAATCATTTTTTAGATCTATGATTGTGAAATGGAGTTTTAGGACCATTGATAACCTTGGATTGGGTTAATATTGAATTTTTGTTATTTTTCAAAATTATTTTCATAATTATAGAGGAGGCTGAAATATTTCAGATAAATAGTGCAATTCTCCTTTAAGGGGGCCATAAAATATTTTTTTAATATTCATATCAAACGGACTTTGATACATAGTTTGTGAATGGAACTAAGTAAATTCCAAAATGATGGTTTGGGTTAAATTGTGTATTGATAATCTACCTAAAAAATATTTTCCCTTATATACAGTGAATGAAAACCCATTTGATCAAGCCTTGTTAAATAGAATGCACTTTATGGAATGGATTTAATTCCTTATGTTTTATTCTTAGGATTTAGTTTTAGATTTGAAATGGGTGGAATTCTATGACATAGTGTGGATTGAATAATGATAATTCATTGAATTCCATGGGGGATGGCTCATTGGATTCAATGGTGTCCAAATCTATGGAATTACATGGGAAACATTGGACTCCCCACTGATTGATTAGTGTGTATGCCTCAGCGTAGATCCATATTGGATTTGAGTGATGTATTATCTATTGAATTACATTTGTTATTATTATGAATTACCTTTGGGATCCCATGTGAATTATGTAGGACAATCTCTTGGGATTTGGAAGGATTATATGAAATATAATTCCATGGGGGGACCTATATTCTGGTCAAGCCTGTTACTCTAAATTCCAGTAACATTTGGTCCAAGGGATTAAATTTAAAGAAATCCAAGGTTGAATTTTTTTTGTATTTTCTATTATGTAATTGGGAATAATTCCATTGATTAATTCCATGGATAATGGATAGATTAATTAGATGGTAATTGTTGGTGGTACCCCTATGGATTACCATGTGATTTCTTGACTGTGGTTGTCTTGTTGGTATATCTTGGAACTAGTAAGGCTATGAAATACACCATGATTAGAGACTTATCAGTTTTAGATGAATCTGATAAATTCTGGTGTCATGTGTTATCGTATATCGTAGGCATCCACGGTTGTTTCACATCCTTTTTATTTAATTTGATAAACTCTTAAATATTAATAAACTAATTGGTAATTGTTTATCTATATTACTCTTTCATGCACTTATTTATTGACTGACTATTTATAACGACCCATACTTTACATACATTGTTAATACTTCAAAATTGAATCACACTTATTACAACATATGACAAAACCACAAAGGACCGTATAGGTATAGTGTCTTTAGAAACTGGGAAACATAAACAACTGGTTCATAAATCTTCTACAGTGTCTCCCATTTATTTCATCATATCTATAGTCCCTTTTAGCATATTCTACTTAATATCCATCTTCCTGGCCTGGGGAAAAGAAAACATAAAAGGGTGAGCTCAAATGCTCAGCAAGGGCAAATAAAGGAAATAAAAATCATATCATATCTTTTTGAAAATCATAACCTGCAAAAGAGATCATAATATCATAACATGGAACGAATCATAGAAGTGAAAACGAGATCCCCATAATCCTAACATAAAACTTGAAACTTTGTGGCATGCACACATAATCATGGAAAATCATTTCTTGTTAGTCATGACTCATTGCCAAGACTATCTTAGTGGACAAAGTCCCTTTCTGAACCGAGTTCACTCCTCGTTTCAGTCCTGTATCACTGAACCGGTATAACCTACCGTTCCAGCCCTGCCTATCTCATGAGATATAAAATCTTTACCCAATGCATTGGAGGGAGATATAGGTCCCACCCATCTTATAATGAATCCTTTCTTATGTGTGCCACATAATCATAAAACATACATCATCGCATAACACATGTAACAAAAATGGGATTCTTGAAACATCATGACATCATAAATCAATTCATATAAGATAAAGGAATTCATAAAAAAAATTCCATCACAAAATGATCAAATCAATGTAATAATAGGGATAAAAACAGAACCCTTTATTATCTTAGATGGAAAATAATTTTGATAAAACACTTGAACTCCATTCTTGAGGAAAATATCCTTTCTTCTTCAAAAACATTTTTCCTTTCATAACATGTCATATAACTTTAAAATAAAAGAAGTTGATTAAAAATAAACTTGAGAACTTGTAAAGGAAGCTTCTTGGAAATAATGTTTTAAAAATCCATTCATGCCGTATAAGTTAAAAAAAACATTCTTCGTACTTTTGTCAGAAAAGTCAAAAAGTACCTCGTACGACAAAAGATTCCTTTCATACATATTACTAAAAACTCACCGAAGGGTAAAAATGGATTTAAACAATTGTAGGAGGATGGAAATAATATTACATTTTGATGAAACATGGATGTGGATGATAAAATACACCCCAGTAAATACTTACGAATAAACAATCTCGGATAAAAATGAGATTGTGATATTTCCCTTACCTTAGGTCCGATTTGCTTTGTTCGTGTCCGAAGCTCCTGTATAATGGTTTAAATAATGTTATTGACTTATTCCAGAATCATACATATTGATATGATATCATATATGGTCATATTATTAGCTTCTTGTTAGTAATATTTCATTGTTACTTGTTACTCGGGTCTTTATAACTTTTTGTTCTTATGCGTGTTTTGTTGAATAAATTCTTATTATTATCTTTAGGTTATAGATAATTCATTTCCAGAATGGTATTAGTGTAGTATATACCATATTCATTCATTCAATTCATTTATATTATCATTATGAAATGAAGATCATGTAGAACGAGTCGCATCACATCGTGGAGACGGTATTCCGTACGTACGCACGAGTGATGATATCGTTCCTATGATCGCGGAATTGTATTGGAGTATATATATATATTATTTCAGTATAAATATTACTTCATAATAATCATATATAGTTACTCATTACACCATTATACCCATCCTTGTAAGGTGATGGTGGAAAATAGATTACACCACAGCGTGGAGACGGTATTCCGTACGTACGCACGCGCGGTGATTTCATTTTTCCGTAGGATGGATAGAAGGTGAATTAGGGTTGTTTCATATTTATAATAACATATCAGTATGTAAGTAATACTGATGTTATTACTTTATCATGAAACAACTAAAGAAGATGAAGTTGAAGAAGAAAGAAATTGAAAAGATCGGTAATGGATATTACCTCTTCTTTGGAACGCCTCTTTGAATCCTCCACTTAAGGAACTAAGATTGGTCATTGGAGAAGACCAGGACCTCTAGGATTATTCTAGGGAAGTGGAGAGGAGAAAATGGCAGGGGTTGGCCGAGCTTGAGTGCTCAAATTGGTGTGAGGAGGAGGGGGAGGAGGTGCCCTTTTATAAGGGAGGAGAGGGGCACCTTAGGAATATCTCAAAATATTATTTTATATTAAAGTCAAAATCGGTTTATAATGGTTCCAAAGGGTCTTATTTCGAAGCTAAAGTGGGGATGGGTCGAAATCCTATCAACCAATAGGATTTAGACAAGTTTAGGGTATTAGTTTAACCTTATCAATTAGATTTAACTCTAAGTTAATTAATTTAACTTTTACCATGTCTTTTTGTTTTCTTTCACTATATGGTTAATACATTTACTATAACATGCCAAACGAACCCCAAATTGTTTATTATTAATATATATATACTTATCTAAGTCATTCGGCCGAACCTTAGATTTTTAGGAATAAAATAACAATTAATAATATAATATTTGATTTAAAAACTATTTTGTGTCAATTTTGACACTATTTGATATATGATTTTTTTGAAAGTCAAAACAGAATTATATGTTCGAACCAAGTTGATTAAATCAACACTAATATATCATAGGAACCTATAAAATTAGTGTAATTCATAAAAAGTCTTAAATTACATTTATTTTGGTATTTATATTATCAATTATGTCAATATTTCATTAATAAAATAATTACTGCATCATCTTTGTGTCATATATAAATTAAATTATTTGATGTCTAAAAATTACAAATAAAATACCATGATGTAGGAAATCTTTTTAGATTTCTAATTAATATTTACAATCGAATTTATCTTATGTATAACCCCATATTAAAAATGATTTACTTATTAAACTTTGATTTTAACTATTTTAACCCTTCTTTAAATAAATTAATAATAAATGTCCTAATCTAATCCAAGTGGGCCTAAATGGTCATATTTTATTCCTAAGTTTGTTTTTGGTCGAATTAAACTTGTCCAATAGAACTAGGACATGTGTTAGGGTAATATTAATATCATATTTACCCTTAGTTACCCTATTTACTATTAACCGCGGTAAAAATCGTAAAAAGTAACTATTCACCAAAAAATTATTTTTATCTCATTGAACCACATTTTACTTACTGATATCAACCGTGTTTGTTGGATTTTTGAAATTCCATTCACAGAAGTGGTAAAATTAAGTTTTATGCAAAATTCAGTTTTTAACCTACCACTTAGTGGTTTCACTATTCATCAAAAATTGAAAGTTTTCAGAAAAATACCAAAATTTCACCCTAGGCTAATTTCGATATTCTGAGTCCAAAAATGAAGTCCATTTTGAAAAATAAAATTTATAAAATTTTAAAAAGTGGTTATTACTATTCATAACGGCTAGTTTTAATAGCATATTGTTGTTTAGTGAAACTCGGTATTGCGTACGATGCAAGCTATCGAGGAAGGTCGCGATTGCGTGCAAAGCAAGCCAAGCAAGTGTTGTGTAGAAAAAGATTCCTTTGATGGTTTATATAACATAAAAGTCTCGGGTGTTACATTCTACCCCCCTTAAAAAGAATTTCGCCCTCAAAATTCGTCACTTTGTAACAAATAAATGAGGATACTTCTCCCTCATCATATCCTCAAGCTCCCATGTAGCTTCTTCAAGTTGGTGGTTCCTCCATAAAACTTTCACCAAGCGAGTGGTCTTGTTTCGTAGGAATTTTTCGCTACGATCCAGAATCTCTATTGGCTGTTCTTCATAAGAAAGATCTTGCTCCAGCGGTACAACTTCTGAGCTGAGTACATGTGAAGGATCTGGTATGTACTTTCTCAGGAGAGATACGTGGAACACACCGTGAACTTGAGAGAGATTCGGTGGAAGCGCCAATTGGTAAGCTACCTTCCCAACACGATCCAGTATTTCAAAAGGACCGATATATCTAGGGCTCAACTTCCCCTTCTTTCCAAATCTCATAACCCTCTTCCAGGGAGATATTCGTAAGAACACTTTATCACCCACTTCAAACTCTAGGTCTTTTCTTCGGTTGTTGGCATAACTTTTCTGTCGAATCTAAGCTGCTCTTATGTGTTGTTGAATAGATCTAACCTTTTCTGCCATTTCATCAACGAGATCAGGTCCTAATAGCTTTCTTTCCCCAACTTCATCCCAGCAAGTTGGAGTCCTGCATTTCTTTCCATAGAGAGCTTCATAAGGAGCCATCTGAATACTGGAGTGAAAGCTATTATTATAAGAAAATTCCACCAAAGGTAGGTGTTGATCCCAACCTCCTTTGAAATCCATAGAGCAAGCTCTCAACATATCTTCTAGGGTTTGAATTGTTCTCTCAGACTGACCGTCTGTCTGGGGATGATAAGCAGTGCTGAAACTCAACCCTGTATCCAGAGTATGCTGAAGACTTCGCCAGAACTTTGAGGTAAATCTCGGATCCCGATCAGATATAATAGAAAGTGGTACTCCATGCAATCTTACCACTTCCTTTACATATATCCTGGCAAGCTGATCTAGAGAGAAATCCTCTCTAATAGGAATGAAGTGTGCAGATTTTGTAAGACGATCAACTATGACCCAGATAGCATTATTGCCTTTGGATGTTTTAGGAAGTCCTGTGACAAAGTCCATAGTGATGTTTTCCCATTTCCATTTGGGTATGGGTAATGGTTGTAACATCCCCTTAGAATTCTGTCTCTCAGCTTTAACTTGTTGACAAACCAAGCATCGAGAGACATATTCAGCAACATCTCTTTTCATGCCATCCCACCAGAAGTACTCTTTCAGGTCCCTATACATCTTCGTGCTTCCAGGATGAATATAGAATGAAGAACTATGAGCCTCATCCAGCAGCTCTTTCTTTAATTCGGGGATGGGAGGAACACAAACCCGATTCCTGAACATTATTATCCCATCACAATCAAGGTTGAATTCAGGAACATTTATCACCTTCTTTTGTAACTCGACATCTTCTTTCTGTGCCTCTTTAATCTTCACATGTATAGATGGTTGAACATTCATTTGAGAAAGATAAGATTTTCCCCTTCCATTATAATTCCAAGATCCATCCTTTGTAAATCCATAAATATTGGATCTTTTGTGATCCTCATCATGGATAAACTAGCATGGTCTTGTCGACTTAATGCATCCGCCACCTTGTTTGCTTTCCCAGGGTGGTAATGGATTGAGCAGTCATAATCCTTAATCAGCTCCAACCATCTTCTTTGACGCATATTCAACTCCTTCTGTGTGAAAATATACTTTAAACTTTTATGATCAGTATAAATATCACACCTTCCACCACAAAGGTAATGCCTCCAAATCTTTAATGCAAAGATTACCGTAGACAACTCCAAATCATGTGTTGGGTAATTTTGCTCATGGATTTTCAACTGTCGTGAGGCATAAGCTATCACCATATCATTTTGCTTAAGAACACACCCCAATCCCTTCTTGGATGCATCACTGTAGATCACAAACCTTTCTCCACTACAAGGCAGTGTGAGCACAGGTGCACTGGATAACCTTCTTTTCAACTCCTTGAAATTCTCTTCACATTCCTCTGTCCAGACAAACTTAAATGCTTTCCGAGTCAACTTGGTGAGTGGATTAGATAATCGTGAAAAATCTTTTACAAAACGTCGATAATATCCAGCCAAACCAAGAAAACTTCGAATCTCAGTTACTGTTGTTGGTCTCGACCATCTTTCGATAACCTCTGTTTTTGCTGGATCCACAGATATCCCCTCTTTTGAGATTATGTGACCCAAAAATGCAACTTTTTGAAGCCAAAATTCACACTTGGTAAATTTGGCATAAAGCTTCTCCTTTCTCAGGGTCTTCAATATAATTCTCAAGTGATATTCATGCTCTTCCTTGCTCTTTGAATAGACAAGAATATCGTCTATAAAGACTACCACAAATTGATCAAGATAGTCTCTAAAGACTCTATTCATTAGATCCATGAAGATAGCAGGGGCATTAGTAAGACCAAATGGAATCACTATAAATTCATAGTGTCCATACCTTGTAAGGAAAGCCGTCTTTGGTATATCCTCCCTTTTGACCCTTAATTGATGATACCCTGAACGAAGATCAATCTTGGAAAAGTATTGAGCTCCGCGTAGTTGGTCAAATAAGTCATCATTGCGTGGGAGAGGATATTTGTTCTTGATAGTGATCTTGTTAAGTTCTTGATAATCAATGCAGAGTCTCATTGATCCATCTTTCTTCTTAACAAATAGAACAGGTGCTCCCCAAGGTGACGCACTAGGGCGTATGAATCCCTTATCAAGATTATCTTGGAGTTGCTTCTTCAATTCCTGCAACTCAATTGGGGCCATTCTATAAGGTGTCTTTGAAATAGGCAAAGCACCCGGTACGAGTTCTATTGAAAACTCAACTTCACGATTTGGTGGAAGACCCAGCAATTCCTCCGGAAATACATCATCAAACTCCCGTACAATGGGCATATTCTTAATCGTTAGTTTCTCACCAACCATTTGAGATAAATAACCTTCATTTAGTGGAATCAATACTCATAAGATGGAAGAAATTTCCACTTGAAGGTTATGTTCATCCTTACATTGATAGACGATCGTAGATTGATCTGGAATATGAAATGTGACTTCCCTTCTTTGGCAATTGATATGAGCTCCATGTAGAGAAAGCCAATCCATTCCAAGAATCACATCAAATTCCACTAAAGGAAGGATCACAAGATTTGTAGGAATCACTTTCCCACAAACTTCGATCGGAGAAGAATTATAAACTTTTGATGCGATTGATGTGCCATTAGGTGTTGTCACAGCTAACTCAACATCTAATTGTTGAGGTAATACGGTGATACCCTTAGAAAATTCTTTAGAAATAAAAGATTGGGTGGATCCAGAATCAAATAAAACATTTGCTACTTTAGAGTGGATGGTAAGTGTACCTTTCACCACTTCGTTATCGTACTCCACATCGCTGATAGAAATTGCATGTGACTTTCCTTTGTCTTTAGCCTTAAGATTTTGTTGACGTCGACCATCATCATCAACCCTTGGATTTGGGCATTGATTGGCATAATGCCCCATCTCCTTGCACTTGAAACATTGAAGTGTAGTAGGTTCATTCTGTGTATCCCTTCCTTTGTTTGCGTCATTAGACAACTTCTTCCCATTATCATGGCATTCAAATGCCCGATGACATTCCTTTCCACATTTAAAACATTTACTTGTCCCTTTAAGACAACTCCCTCCATGTTTCTTTCCACACATTGAGCATAAGGAAAAGCTCATCTTCTTTTTCGTGTGCTCTTTAGATTTTTCTTTGAATTCCATCTTCCTCTTCTTATCAAACCCATGTGACTGATGGGTTACTCCAATCTCCATCTCGACTTTGAGAGCACATTGAACGATTTCCTCGTAGCTATTGAAGTCTCTTATGGCTAACGCCCTCCGAAGACTTGGTTTTAAGCCACTAAAGAATCGATTGATCTTACTCTCAGGTTGGATAATAATACCAGAAGCGTACCTTGCAAGTCTTGTAAAATTTGCTTCATAGGTACTAACAGATTCATCATCCCTTTGCTTCAGTTCAAGGAACTCTTTCTCCATCTTTGTTCGGAGAATACGAGGGAAGTACTTATTGAAAAATAAGTTCTTGAAATCATCCCATTCCATAGACTCAATTTCATCCCTTTGCCTCGTATTCTTAATATGATTCCACCATTGATCAGCATCTCCTTCCAAACGATACACTGCTAGGATGACTTTATCATGCTCAAAACATTGAAGAACTGAAAATATATTTTCAGTAGTACTAATCCATTGTTCAGCAACTAATGGATTAGTAGACCCACTGAAAGAAGGTGGACGCTGCCTCATGAAGGATTCAACAGAATGTTGCTCCTTCCTTTGCTCGTTTGGAAGTCCTGCATGATTCATAGCTTGAGAAAGTTGTGTGAGCATGGCTACAAGATTTTGTATTCTAGCTCCCATATCGTTTGGTTGCTCAGGGGGACAATCATTGCATTGCCCATCGCATTCCGCATTAACACGGTTCCTTCGGGTTCCAGCCATTGACTAAAACCAAGAAGAATAGTGTGAGCAACACTAATTATAATAGGAAAACCACATAATTCAAGAATAAAATTTTCATGCTTAAGGTCTTATCCTAGGTTATTCATGGCCATTTCTAAGATTGTGTTCTATGCTTAGACTTATCCTTAGGGTTCTTACTAAGGATTTCACATCCTAGTTTCCAAAGGTTGACTATACCTTTCATCTGATACCAACTATAACGACCCATACTTTACATACATTGTTAATACTTCAAAATTGAAGCACACTTATTACAACATATGACAAAACCACAAAGGACCGTATAGGTATAGTGTCTTTAGAAACTGGGAAACCTAAACAACTGGTTCATAAATCTTCTACAGTGTCTCCCATTTATTTCATCATATCTAGAGTCCCTTTTAGCATATTCTACTTAATATCCATCTTCCTGGCCTGGGGAAAAGAAAACATAAAAGGGTGAGCTCAAATGCTCAGCAAGGGCAAATAAAGGAAATAAAAATCATATCATATCTTTTTGAAAATCATAACCTGCAAAAGAGATCATAATATCTTAACATGGAACGAATCATAGAAGTGAAAATGAGATCCCCATAATCCTAACATAAAACTTGAAACTTTGTGGCATGCACACATAATCATGGAAAATCATTTCTTGTTAGTCATGACTCATTGCCAAGACTATCTTAGTGGACAAAGTCCCTTTCTGAACCGAGTTCACTCCTCGTTTCAGTCCTGTATCACTGAACCGGTATAACCTACCGTTCCAGCCCTGCCTATCTCATGAGATATAAAATCTTTACCCAATGCATTGGAGGGAGATATAGGTCCCACCCATCTTATAATGAATCCTTTCTTATGTGTGCCACATAATCATAAAACATACATCATCGCATAACACATGTAACAAAAATGGGATTCTTTAAACATCATGACATCATAAATCAATTCATATAAGATAAAGGAATTCATAAAAATAATTCCATCACAACATGATCAAATCAATGTAATAATAGG
Source organism: Viscum album (assembly GCA_963277665.1). Lineage (NCBI taxonomy): Eukaryota > Viridiplantae > Streptophyta > Magnoliopsida > Santalales > Viscaceae > Viscum > Viscum album. The sequence continues at coordinate 234,063,030 of OY728119.1, forward strand.
GATAAAAACAGAACCCTTTATTATCTTAGATGGAAAATAATTTTGATAATACACTTGAACTCCATTCTTGATGAAAATATCCTTTCTTCTTCAAAAACATTTTTCCTTTCATAACATGTCATATATCTTTAAAATAAAAGAAGTTGATTAAAAATAAACTTGAGAACTTGTAAAGGAATCTTCTTGGAAAAAATGTTTTAAAAATCCATTCATGCCATATAAGTAAAAAAAACATTCTTCGTACTTTTGTCAGAAAAGTCAAAAAGTACCTCGTACGACAAAAGATTCCTTTCATACATATTACTAAAAACTCACCGAAGGGTAAAAATGGATTTAAACAATTGTAGGAGGATGGAAATAATATTACATTTTGATGAAACATGGATGTGGATGATAAAATACACCCCAGTAAATACTTACGAATAAACAATCTCGGATAAAAATGAGATTGTGATATTTCCCTTACCTTAGGTCCGATTTTCTTTGTTCGTGTCCGAAGCTCTTGTATAATGGTTTAAATAATGTTATGGACTTATTCCAGAATCATACATATTTATATTATATCATATATGGTCATATTATTAGCTTCTTGTTAGTAATATTTCATTGTTACTTGTTACTCGGGTCTTTATAACTTTTTGTTCTTATGCGTGTTTTGTTGAATAAATTCTTATTCTTATCTTTAGGTTATAGATAATTCATCTCCAGAATGGTATTCGTGTAGTATATACCATATTCATTCATTCAATTCATTTATATAATCATTATGAAATGAAGATCATGTAGAACGAGTCGCATCACATCGTGGAGACGGTATTCCGTACGTACGCACGAGTGATGATATCGTTCCTATGATCGCGGAATTGTATTGGAGTATATATATATATTATTTCAGTATCAATATTACTTCATAATAATCATATATAGTTACTCATTACACCATTATACCCATCCTTGTAAGGTGATGGTGGAAAATAGATTACACCACGGCGTGGAGACGGTATTCCGTACGTACGCACGCGCGGTGATTTCATTTTTCCGTAGGATGGATAGAAGGTGAATTAGGGTTGTTTCATATTTATAATAACATATCAGTATGTAAGTAATACTGATGTTATTACTTTATCATGAAACAACTAAAGAAGAAGAAGTTGAAGAAGAAAGAAATTGAAAAGATCGGTAATGGATATTACCTCTTCTTTGGAACGCCTCTTTGAATCCTCCACTTAAGGAACTAAGATTGGTCTTTGGAGAAGACCAGGACCTCTAAGATTATTCTAGGGAAGTGGAGAGGAGAAAATGGCAGGGGTTGGCCGAGATTGAGTGCTCAAATTGGTGTGAGGAGGAGGGGGAGGAGGTGCCCTTTTATAAGGGAGGAGAGGGGCACCTTAGGAATATCTCCAAATATTATTTTATATTAAAGTCAAAATCGGTTTATAATGGTTACAAAGGGTCTTATTTCGAAGTTAAAGTGGGGATGGGTCGAAATCCTATCAACCAATAGGATTTAGACAAGTTTAGGGTATTATGTTAACCTTATCAATTAGATTTAACTCTAAGTTAATTAATTTAACTTTTACCGTGTCTTTTTGTTTTCTTTCACTATATGGTTAATAAAGTTACTATAACATGCCAAACGAACCCCAAATTGTTTATTATTAATATATATATCCTTATCTAAGTCATTTGGCCGAACCTTATATTTTTAGGAATAAAATAAAAATTAATAATATAATATTTGATTTAAAAACTATTTTGTGTCAATTTTGACACTATTTGATATATGATTTTTTTGAAAGTCATAACAGAATTATATGTTCAAACCAAGTTGCTTAAATCAACACTAATATATCATAGTAACCTTGAAAATTAGTGGAATTCATAAAAAGTCTTAAATTACATTTATTTTGGTATATATATTATCAATTATGTCAATATTTCATTAATAAGATAATTACTGCATCATCTTTGTGTCATATATAAATTAAATTATTTGATGTCTAAAAATTACAAATAAAATACCATCATGTAGGAAATATTTTTAGCTTTCTAATGAATATTTACAATCGAATTTATCTTATGTATAACCCCATATTAAAAATGAGTTACTTATTAAACATTGATTTTAACTATTTTAACCCTTCTTTAAATAAATTAATAATAAATGTCCTAATCTAATCCAAGTGGGCCTAAATGGTCATATTTTATTTCTAAGTTTGTTTTTGGTCGAATTACACCTGTCCAATAGAATTAGGACATGTGTTAGGGTAATATTAATATCATATTTACCCTTAGTTACCCTATTTACTATTAACCGCGGTAAAAATCGTAAAAAGTTACTATTCACCAAAAAATTATTTTTATCTCATTGAACCACATTTTACTTACTGATATCAACCGTGTCTGTCGGATTTTTGAAATTCCATTCACAGAAGCGGTAAAATTATGTTTTATGCAAAATTCAGTTTTTAACCTACCACTTAGTGGTTTCACTATTCATCAAAAATTGAAAGTTTTCAGAAAAATACCAAAATTTCACCCTAGGCTAATTTCGATATTCTGAGTCCAAAAATGAAGTCCATTTTGAAATATAAAATTTATAAAATTTTAAAAAGTGGTTATTACTATTCATAACGGCTAGTTTTAATAGCATATTGTTGTTTAGTGAAACTCAGTATTGCGTACGACGCAAGCTATCGAGGAAGGTCGCGATTGCGTGCAAAGCAAGCCAAGAAAGTGTTGTGTAGAAAAAGATTCCTTTGATGGTTTATATAACATAAAAGTCTCTGGTGTTACACTATTTTAGGCGTATCATTTGTGGTGGTCTATTGATTTTTACTCACACCATGATATGTCTTTAATGGAACTGAAGTACATAATAATATATTACTTTACTGTATGTTAAGGTATGGGATAGTTACTTTATGTCTTATAATGGTAGTTGGGACCGAGTTAGGACACAGGGGATTTTTTTAGAATTATTCTCATTTAACATTTTTGAATTTATTTTGGTTTTATGTATGTACAAATATATGAGGAATTTTATTAAGTTTTATTGGTATTAGAATGTATTATTTTATTATTAGTGGATTTTTCCTGGTTGTCGTTACATTTATTACCTTATCTATATGTTATACCAAGTTGGTATTTTTTCACTGATGTTTATACTCCAGTATATGGGTATAGTCTTACACTTCACCACCTTAGGCTTAGACTCCAAGTTTAAATCCTCTTGAATATAGGGAGGTGGGCTTGGGGCCACAAAGTATCCACTAATCCAAGAACTAATTCATGGTTTAGGGTGGTAGGGAATCAAAACACTAGTCCACATTAAAAGACCCATTAGCAAAATGAGAGTTATATCCATATAAAAGCACCTGACATATGATAAATTTCTATAATTATATTTTAGGATTAAATTATTCATTCCTAAGAAATCCTAGATCCTCTATCCAATGTATAATATATGAGGATTATCTTGGTTCTAATTCTAAATCAGGATGAAATATAAAAGTTACCCTTACCTATATATGAGATAGAACTATAAAAGTAAAACACTATTAGGAACTATGGGTATATTTATTCCTACCACCCCATGATACATACAAACACATAGCTCTCTTATCCTAGACCAATCCAAAAAATCACATCTCACATTTGGTCCAAGCACTATGACCTTAAACTATATACACCATTTTTTGAAATGAAATATTTTAGTAGTAGGGTCTCTCACTCAAATCAAGTTTTCCTTACCCTTTTGAAACATGGAACATCTAAATATTTGGTTCAACGTATGAAACTATGAACCTGAGAAATAAATGTCCAAGGTTTTATGACCTTAATCTTCACCCCTTGTTGGTCGAAATTTAAATACCTCAAACTATAAATGAAAAGAGACATGAAGTATTTTATGGTTTAAAACCGATAAATGATGACCTGAGAAAAATTCATTTACCTACTCACTATGTAATTCCAATTCATGGTTTAGGAAAATGGTATAGTGAAATATGAAAAAGACAAATATTTTAAGACCAAAACATACCCCTATAAAAATTCAATCTTTTCTCACCAGACCCTATTTGTCTCGGAATTATTAAGAGTGGGTTGTCTTTTCCCTTCAGAATTGATTTTATGTCATTTAATTAACATGTTTACATTGATGACAAAGAAACCATTTCATGTTTAGTACACCAAAAATTCAAGTAATTTTATGCTCAATAATTTCATGTTATATCCTCTCAACCCAGAATCGTGTTCAATACATGGTGGAGTAACATTTAGGGTGTTCACTCTTCTTAAATATATAATTCTACAAGAATGTACGTTATATCTTAGATATAAAAATAAATACCAACAAAATTCCCTAAGTCAAGAAACTCCTCTTGGAATATGATAACCATCATTTTATTCATCCACTTGGTACCTCATTTCATTGGAACACAAGGTTTAATGGTTAATAAATGATTTTAATTGTCCCAATTTTTAAATTATGGTGAATTGAAAAGTCTCATTTATGCCACTATGTAACCCCTAGTGGAACTTTTGGTCTCATTATAAAGTTCCCACTTAACACCATAATCTCTTTCTTGATGTTGTGGCATGGGTTTTCACCATTAATAATGGTAAAACTACTGCCACCAATCTCTATTTTCCATTAATATAAAAATTCTTATTGTATAATTTACACATTTACCAAACCAACTATTCATGTTTATTCAAATTCATTCATTGTTACATAAACATGAAATGAACCCACTTTAAAAGAAAGATTATAACAACTTATTCTATTACCACTTCATATCTAGGGTTGCATCTTTGGTGAAAACCAAATTCTTTGAGTTCCTCATTCCTCTTGGAAATACCAAATCATTGTGTTGTGATTCTCCTTTTAAAAAATTTCTATTATTCACATGGTCCTTGTTGTATGAATCTAAACCACACAACATAATTGTTTGAGAACTATGACCTTAAAAAATATACACCTATTCTTGGGATATTCTATTCTAGTATTACACTCTCCATTCATGTTAGGTTATATCACCCTTACTGGATAGACTATATCACCCTCTGGTTGTTGATGATTGATCATAAAATTTAGTTATGATTATTATGAGCATTGTAACATTAAATTTTACACACATATCCATAATGTTTAATATAGTGAAATTGAGTTCTCATTTAAACCATGATTTCCTTTCCCATGTTATTTTGAAGACTGTCTTGTTATTTTTTGTTTAATATTTTATAACCTTAAACATTAGATACATTGGTCTTGCTTTCAAGATGTTATGCTATCTACTAAAGAGACACAATAATCCCTAAGCTGAAAACCAATAATGGGTTTCCTCAAAAAAAATTTATTCCCCACTCTCTTGGAATTCAACTCACATTGATTTGGAAATCTATTAAAAATTAATAAAATGGACAAGGAAAGAAACATATCAAGTATAAAACCCACAAAATAAATCATTAGTAAAATATGATTTCCAACCCACTAGGAATCTCAATTAATGGACTAGGTAAAATTTTGGATGAAAATTAAAAAATATTAAGCTCATAAGAACAAACATTTAAACCTATAAAAAAAATCTATTCTCTCTAGGTCCATCAATGTAGTAAACAATTATAGCACCCCTTTATTCCTCATGATTTTTATGAGGATACAAATTCCCTATCAAATAACATTAAACAAAATTACATATGTTTTATCTTGTGTAACCTTAATATGATTGTTGAATATTACCCCATGTATCCTAATATTTTGGCACAAGAACTAGATATATTCATAATGCCCATAACCACAAGGATCCCTATAAATGATAATATGTTAAAATATATATTTATCCTATTATGTATATAAGAAAAATCCACATATGAGCCTTCATAATAATTTTATTCATCTATAAAACTATGATAAAAGTTCTCCCACTATGTGTAATAGCATGATATTCATTGGGTACCCTTTTTATGAATGATGTGTGGCTTGATACTTATTCCAACATGTTATATAGAGATATTTAGATTCCTATCATAGAACCAGTCACAAAATCTACACTCAATAAATTATTGTATATCATCCTATAATTTTATCGTTTACAAATTTGGTATATCAATTCCTTGATTTGTGACACTCCTCCTAGTAGCATAATGACATAATTCAAGATTGTCACTTGGGAAATCCTCCATTCCGCCAGTCATCCAAAAACACCCACTAGATATTAATAAATATTGAAAACTAACCTAAATTAACCTTATAATCATATTATTTTCACTCTATTTAAATAACATTCTATGTGGATAATTTTATTAGATCCAATAGATTTGTAAAATGAACTTTGTTTTAGAATCCATTACATAGCCCACACTCAGAAAACACATGTTGAGTATCAATATAAAAGTATTTTCATGTCTATAGAAAAACAATATTTTTCTCCCTATCCTGCAAGATTTCTCGTACATCATGGGACAAACATTCCCAAAAAAATTCATAGTATGGTGATGTTGTAGTGAGAACCTCCTTCTATGTGCAGGTCATGGATTCCATCAATTTTTCAAGAAATGGCGTCAAAACTAGAAACACCATGTTTACTATATTTAGTTATTTTTTTGGAATTATGAACCCTAATATATGGTAAACAACATTATTTATGGTGTATTTTATTTTTTAGTTTTTTATTTTACTGTTCAAGAGTCTAAAACATACTTACGAATCAAAATTTATAGATATTTAAAAGTAATCTAAATTTTGTACAGTTTGTATCTAGGTAAATTCCATGTATGCAACTTGGTTAATATGAATCCATACCTACATTCACACCCAAGTCACATTACCATATCCTTTATTTATTCTCCAATTTTTTAAGCAACCAGATCCGTGTTCCTATGTTTTTTGTACACATCCGGCACACCCAGCTTTCATGGCCAGGTTTATCTATGTGATTGACCTATTCAAACATCCTTCTATTCCCATGTCACTATATATTTTTATAAATATACCAAAGGGGTCCTTATTTAGTACATTTTGGAAAATAAATATATTTCTTGGAGCTCTTTGTTCCCAAGTCTCAATCCCTTATCTCCAATTCCCTCTAGGTAACTTAATTGATCATAAAACCAAGAGAAATTAACCAAAAAAGAGTGTAATTGTGATACATGAAGGATTGATACATTAAAAACCCTTCATGAAAAACCAAATTTTCCCGAGTTAATTAATATAAGGTAGAAGGATTCACACTGGGAGACACACTAGAGCACTATTTATCTAATTGAATATGGGGACACAAGTCACCAGTGGATTAAATCCTTACCCATGTTTGATGGTGACCACCATAACGTCCCGACCCCAGAAGCCCAGAGTTGGTGCATTATTTTAATACATTGGCATGATTACAAGAAATCATGTCCCGAAGGACTGGTCAATTTAACAGTCTTAGAAAATAGATTACATACATTAACGTTACATTACATTATAAATAGAAAAAACACAACATTATCTCCGTTGACCACATTCATATCCCTTAGACTATCCCAGAAGGTATGCCATAATATACTTCTTCTCATACTGGAAAAAATAAAATATACAAAGGGGTGAGCTCAGATGCTCAGTAAGGATAACAATATAACGGAGACTTTATAAATAAGCCCAAACATTTAAGGTAGTGTATAAGACTAAAACAAAAGCCTTTTAAACATAATCTTCAGAGTAATATATCAAATATAAATATAATAATTCCATTTACTTATTCACATGGATATTATACTGGTCGAATAATCACATGTAATATCAATATAAAATTTCGTAATGATGGAAAGCATAATGCCACATTCCATGACCACATAGTCATGCCTTTGTGCCAAGACTATAAATAAGATTTTGTCCAGGCCTTGTTCTAAGACAGTAGTTTGTCTCATGAGACTTACCGATGCATCGAGGAGCTATAACAAGCTCCACCCATCACTTACTAAGTCCAATGCATTCTTCATACGAAAATGATTAAACATAACACAAAAATTCATATTAAAACTAGCATATGAATTGTCAATAATTAATCCATAAACCATGAATGGTATAAAAATAACACATCCACAGTCAATAATATCACAAAACCTTCAATAAAATATGGAATATTTTTATAATAATTCAACCTTGATCAAGAATAATATCCCGTAAAGGATGTTCATGTAGTTGGAAATGATCTGAAAAAATCATTGAGAGAAATGTCCCTTTTCATGAAATCATTTAAAAATCATATAATGTATGTTATTTAAAATATTGTTTGGAATCAAAGTCTCCCATACCATATTGAATCCTTTGAAATAAATTAACATTTTAAAAGATTAGAGTCCATATAAATAAATCCATAAAACCATTTTTTTATCACAGAGACATTACTTATAAAGGTTTAGAAGTATAAATATTTAAGACATTGAAAATGATGTTTTAGTAAAGAGTACCTAAAAATAATCCCTTTGAAAACTCTTTTATGAAACATGGACATGTATAATAAATACGTCCTAGTAGATACTTATGTAAAAACAACCTCGGATAATAAAGAGTTTGTGAAATTAACCCATACCTTGAACATTCCTTTGGTCCAGGGTAAGTTTAACCTCCTTTATAATAACCATAGTATGTTATTAAATTATAAAATAACTATATACATTAATATTATATCATATATGATCCTCTAATATTGTTTTGAAAATAATATTTTAGTAGTATCATAGTTTCGAGTGTTAACTAATTTATTTTCCTTTATATGCTTGGTTACGTAAGTCATGTTTGTTATGGATATGATGTATTTTATTCATATCCAGAATGATATTAAGTTCTTAAACATTATTTTTAATCATTAAATGAAAATTATTCTTGAATGATTACAATGAGGAATAAATCTCATCGCGTTTGTGGAGAGGGTAATCCGTATGTACGCACAAGCGACGATATCATTATATTGATAGTGAAAATGTATGTAATTGAATGGTAAATCATATATACAGAATTATTAACATGTTATATTTATTATTTACTTTAGTTATACTCATTATTATACCCATCAAATAAGTAAGTGTTCGAATAACAAAACAAACCACGATGTGGTGACGGTAAGAAGTACGTACGCACATATGGAAACTTTGTCATTTATAAGATGGATAGAATAACGAATATGGTTGTACAATATTTATAATAACATCATAGTATGTAGTAGTTGTTGGAGTTATTATTTTGGTATGGGAACAACAAATAAATAAGAAGTGGAAGAATAAAAGAACTTGAAAGAGGGTGGTGAAATTGTTACCTCTTTTTCAGGTGTTTCCTTTTGAGTTGATCAAAAGGGATCCTTAGGTTGTCTATCAGATCAAAGTAAGGACGCTAGTATGATGTGAGGGAATTTGTGGGGATATCTGGGTAGGTTGTTTCTGAATCAAATGGATTTGGGGTGTTATTTTAGGGGTAGGGGAAGTTCCCTTTTATAAGAGAGGTGAGGGGCACGTTACGAAAAGATTGAAGTATTATTTTATAATAAAATTAGTTTCAATTTATAGTGGCTAAAAAATGATTTATTTCAAGGATAAAGTAGGTATGGATCGAAAAAATCTCAACCAATAGGTTTTAGATAGGGTTTGGTCATAATATAAACCCTAACAATTAGATTTAAGTCTTAGTTAAATAGTTTAACTTTTACCATGTATTATTTTATTATTATAATAATTGCTTAATAAACTTACTATAAGATTCCAAGAGAACCTCCAGTGCTTAATTAATGATATAAATATCATTATAAAAGTTATTTTCTAGAACCATAGATTTTGAGGACAATTATATAATTTAATAAAATAATATTTTTTTAAAAAACTCTTCAATGTCAATTTTGACACTATTTAGTATTTAGTTTTTGTGGAAGTCATAGAAACCTGATTAATTCCAAAAAAATACATTTAATTAACCCTAATATTTCATAATCCCCTATAAAATTCGTTTAAGTCAGAAAATATTTGAAAATATATTTATTTTAACATTTATAATACCATTTATTTGATTATTTCATTAATAATGTAATTACTGCATCACCATTGTGTCATAAATAAGCTTAAGTATTTAATATCTAAAAATTATAAATAAAATAAAATTATGTAGAAAATATTTTTATATTTCTAATGAGTATTTATAGTTGAAAATATAACTTATATAACCTCATTTAAATTTTTTACTAAAAGATACATCATTAAGTCATTTTTGGCTTTACCTTAAATTAATTAATATAAAGATTCATTATCACTATCAAGTGGCCCCATGGGGTCCCAAGATAGACCCTAGGATGCCCATGGTCAGAAATGTATAATTAAATAGGAATAAAACACATTTTAGGGTAATTTAATATCATTATACTAATATTTTTTTACCCTTATTTACCAGATTTACCCGTTAACCATGGTAAATAATATATTTTCTGATGTAAATATTCATAATGTATAAAAATAAAATTTACCTATTTACACAATTTTTACCCCCTGATTCCAAATATGGAATCCATTTTTCTAAATTCAAAACAAAGAAGTGGCATAAATTAAGTTTAAATTAATTCGCATTGTCAGAACAAAAAGATGTGTTTTTATGAAATAATAACTGTCAAAATATTGACACTTGTTTATGTCTAGTTTAAATGTGAAATTACATCCAATGTCCTGAATTATATGAAATGATAAAAATATAATATAATTATAATTTGAAACCACTCAAATTTATGATTTATCACTGATAATTATTTTGATTAGAGAAGTTGTTTTTAATTAAAATTTAGTATCTTTCACTATTCATCAAAATATGAAAGTTTTCAGAATAGTACAAAAAATTTATCCAAACTAAATTTTTTTGTTCCAATTATAAATAATTATTTAATTTCATTAAATTGAATATTTAAAACTGTCAAATATTGGTTTAAAAAATGGTTCTCCATTAAAGACCAGTAAAATTACATTTTAAAAAAATACTTATTTTATCTAAAAAAATAAATTGTTCTTATATTATGTGTAAGAAACACATACTATGGATTATAAAATTATATTGAGTATATAAAATTCATATTTTAGTTAATAATATTCATAACCTCTTTTTGAACGACTAGTTTGGTAAGTCGCGGTATGCTCGAACTCAGTGTTGCAAGTAGCGCAATTTATTGAATTTCATTAAAGAGATTACATACTATGAAATCATGGGTTGTTAAATTCACACCTACTTAAATAAATTTAATTCTCAAAATTTTAAATTTTTATTTGAAAATAAATGGTTATAAATATAAAAATTCCTTTGTGGAAAACCCACATTGGTAATTGAGATAATTAAATGTTTTCTTAATAAGAGGGAAAGGAAAATTAAATGTCACCACCAAATTATGATCTCGATTAGGAGAACATTGGTTGAGATTAGAGACACATAACTAAAGGAAAAACTTAAATGTTTATAGGTAGTTATTGAGGTCATCAATCAAAAATAATTGTAAAATTGAGGACCTCGAATCCATCATTATAAGATGATATAAAATATCATCAGTTCAATAAAACACATGGTATTAGGATAACATATTTTTGGTTTTAAGATTACCCCTAATGTGTAAGAATTAATTTATTCATATAATAAGTGGAATATATATATCTATATATATATATTTATATACTTGATAAGTAGATTTTCATTTATCAACTAATTCCTACCAAAAACTCATCTTTCACTCCAAAAGATAACTGAATTGAAAAATATTCTATTTATCTTAATTGTATAGGGTTCACAAAATAATTAATTTATAATTAATTTGTCCTAATATTAAAAAAAATACATAATACAAACTAGGACATCATGTATACTTGTGGTAGGTGATCCACTTTTGTCGCCCTTCGTTTGTAGGTTCAAGTCTCACGACCTTGCCGAACACAATGGGTTGTCACCCGACCTCAGGGTTGTCCTTTTTATAACAATCCAAAAATAATCTTACGAAATTATTTAACCTTAATAATAGTATCCAATGTTAAAATTAATCCATTACAACCTTTATACTTATCCAAAATACTTATGTCCAAACTCACATTCCAAAATTTATAAGGATGGTAAAAAAAATGAAGATCTATTTTTCCACATAACAACATATGAATACCATCATCATATATTCTTTTAAAACATGGTAACAAGCTAAATTACCATAAATCCATATTTATTACATTCATTCTCACTTTTTCCTTATAGAATACTATATATATTATTTATATGAAAAATTTTTGAGCATTCCAGTAATGATGGAATAAAAAAACCATTAATCAGTTTCATGGTAGTCAAGAATATCCAATGTAATTTATCCAAATCAATCATCTCTTATTCTAAAATCACTAAATCAGTATCAGGACCATATTATGGTTTAACTTTCCTTCAACCATGTTTTTCAAAATAGTTTAACCTGAAACTATGTAACTTTACTTGGTACTATACAATCATAAATTCTTAATGAAATAGTACTGCAGTACAATCCTTATTTATGTCAATAATTCATATAACCAGTATATCGTCAATACAACACTCAAATGAAATAAATTTTTTGTAACAACATAATAAAAATAGTAATTCCTCTTCATCTGTGGTAGTATCATAACTTCATTATTATCTAATATGATCATTTGGGGCATACTCTGATGATTTGGACATTGATTCGCGTAGTGTCCCAACTCTTTGCAGATGAAACATTGTACATTTGAAACCTTTTTTACCCTTGAAATCACGTACTTGGAGTCAATTTTCTCCACACATATAAGAAACTCTCATTCCCTTTAATCATTTACCAAGGTGATTGTTTCCACAATTATCACATATGTGAAAATACATCTTTCCCCTCTTCCCTTTACCCATCATTCTTTCTTCCATACTTTTCTTCTCCGACTTCCCTTCAAATTCAGAGGACTCAGAAAATTTTTTACATACCTTATTTATAAATGATACTATTTCTTCATATTTTGATAAAACATGGGAGAATATTTCCTTACTAAATTTTGGCTTAATACCATGAAATATATGATCCTTCTTACTCTTTGGATCATGCGTATTGCTGGACTTCTCATTCCATCTATTGGGTGCCATTTCTAAACAATGGAATTCACTAGGTTAGTTTATGAATCACAATGAATAATTAAAAACTTGTAAAATACCAAAAATAAATAAAAATGATTATGTTTATAATCTATAATCATAAAATATTGTCTTTGAGGAAGTATTTACTACTAATTTTGTCTTGATGGCTTATAATGAATATGTGAATTATCCTAAGCATATCACTCAACAGTGTCATAACCAAGGGTGTATTAAGGCCCATTGTCGTGTACCTGGATACTCCGGTTCAATCCCGAAACTCCTCGTCGTAGTTTTCACTGTTAGGTACAGCTGTGTCCGAGCCGCTTCTACCTACTCGTATCCAGACATGGATGTATTTCTTAAAAATAGACAAATACTCTACATTACCAAAATTCTAGGAAGTTCTTCTATACTAATCCTCAAAGTCTATCTTAGGGTAATGTTCTCTAATCAGAGTTTATCTAAATATATTTCAAATGTTATTGATAAACTTCCTCTTATATATACTATAACACCCCTCCCACAAAATCCTAGAGTCGCTGCATTATTTTAATACATTGGCATGATTATAAGTAATCATGTCCCGAAGGGCTGATCAGTTTAGGATTCTTGGAAAATATATTACATACATGAATGTTACATTACATTATAAAAATAAAAAAACAACAACAATATTTTCACCATTGACCACTTTCATATCCCTTAGACTATCCATGTAGTTCAGTCATAATATAATTCTTCTCATCTCAGAAAAAATAAAACATAGAAAGAGGTGATCTTAGATGCTCAGTAAGGATAACAATACAGTAGAATCTTTCAAAAATAAGCATAAACATTTAAGGTAGTGTATAAGACTAAAACAAAATCCTTTTAAACATACAATTCAGCATAATATGGAAAAGATAAATCAAATAATTCTATATAATTATTCATATGTATATTATAATAGTCGAATAATCACATGTAATATCAATATTCAATTTAATAATGATATAATTCATAATAATAGACTCTATAACCACATAGTCAAGGCCTTGTTCCAAGACACTAGTTTGTCTCTTGAGACCTACCGATGAATCGAGGAGCTTAACAGACTCAACCCATCACTTACTAAGTCCAATTCATTCATCAAATAAAAAGGATTAAACATAACATAAACATTCATATTGAAACTAGCATACAAAATGTCAATACATTATCCATAAGCCATTAATGGTATAAAAATAACACATCCATAGTCAATCAAATCACAAAAACATCAATACAATATGGAAGATTTGTATAAGAATTCAACCTTGATGAAGAATAAAATCCTGTGAAGGATGTTTTCATAGTTGGAAATGATCAATACAAATCTTTGATAGAAATATCCCTTTTCATGAAATAATTTAAAAGACATATAAAGGTAGTCATTTAAAATATAGTTTTTTATCAAATATTCTCATACCACTTTTAAACTTTTGAATGTAATTAACATTTAAAAACATTCTTGTCTATATAAATAAATTCTTAAAACCATTCTTTTAAAACATGGACATTAATGAGAAAGGTTTTGATTAATAAATATTTAAAACATTTAAAATTATGTTTTATTAAAGATCCCCTAAATGTAATCTCATTGAAAACACTTTTATAAAACATGGATATGGATTATAAATATGTCCCAGTAGATACTTGTGTAAAAACAACCTCAGATAATAAAAAGATTGTGAAATTAACACATAAATTTCACTTTCCTTTGGTCGAGGGTAAATTTAACAACTTGTATAATGACCATAGTATGTTATTAAATTATACAATAATTATATACATAAATATGATATCATATATGATCCTCTAATATTTATTTATTAATAATATTTCATTAGTATCATAGTTTTAGGTGTTAACTGATTTTTTCCCCTTTATATGATTTGTTACGTAAGCCATGTTTGTTATGGATAAGATGTATTTTATTCATATCTAGAATGATATTAAGTTCTTAAAAATTATTTTTAATCATAAAATAAATATTATTCTTTAATGATTATGATTTGTAATGAATCCCATCGCATTCATAGAGGTGGTAATATGTACGTACGCACAAGAGACAATATCATTATGTGGATGGTGAAGTCATATGTAATTGGATGTTATATCATATATGTATAATTATAAACATTATATATTTATTTTTTACATCAGTTTTACTCATTATTATATTCATCGAAATAATTAAGTGTTTGAATAACAGACTACACTACGACATGGAGACGGTAAGTCGTACGTACGTACATACGGTGACTTTTTCATTTATAGGATGGATAGAATGACAAATATGGTTGTAACATATTTATAATAGCATCATAGTATGTAGGAGGTTCTAGAATTGTTATTTTGGTTTGTAAAAAACAAATAAAGAGGAAGTGGAAGAAGAAAAGAACCTGAGATAGGGTGGTAAAATTATTACCTTTTCTTCGGGTGTTTTCTTTTGAGTTGATAAAAAGGGATTCTTAAGATGGATTTAGGATAAAATTAAAGACAATTGGATGATTTTATGGATTTTGGGAGGATATTTGGTTAGGTTTTGGCCGAGGTAAATGGCTACAGAGGTGTGATTTTGAGAGAAGGGGAAGGGCCCTTTTATAAGAGAGGTGAGGGGTACCTTACAAAAAGATTGAAATATTATTTTATAACAAAATCATTTTGGATTTATAATGAATAAAAAATTATTTATTTATAGGCTATGGTGGGGTAAAGTCTAAAACATCTCAACCAATAGGTTTTAGACAAGTTTGGTTCACGATATTACCTTATCATTTAAATTTATCTCTTAATTAAATAGTTTAACTTTTACTACATATTCTAGTAATTTTATAATAACTTGTTACTAAACATAATATAAAATTCCATGTGAGAATAAATTGGTTAATTAAAGATATAAATATCATTATATAAGTCCTTTCGAGGAACCGTATATTTTTAGGACTATTATATAATTTAATTATATTATATTTGTTTTAAAAACACATTTTTGTCAATTTTGACACTATTTAGTATTTGGTTTTTTTGAAAGACATCACTACTTGATTACTTCAAAAACAATACATTGATTCAACCCTAACATGTCATATTCACATATAAAAATCGTTTATATCATAAAAACTTTGAAATAATATTTATTTTAATATTTATAATACCATTTATTTGGTTCATTCATTAATAAGGTAATTACTGTATCACCATTATGTCATAAATAAATTTAATTATTTAATGTCTAAAGTTTAAAAATAAAATAAAATTATTTATGAAATATATGTATCATTTTAATTAGTATTTATAGTAAAAAATATAACTTATATAACCCAATTTAAAATTTGGTTTACTAAAATATATATGTGTATGTCATTTTTCTATTTACTTTAAATTAATTAATATAAAGTGTCATTATCACTCTAAAGTGGCTACATGGAGTCCCCAAATCGACACAAGGATTACCATGGTCTTAAATGTATCATAAGATAGAAATAAGGCATATTTTAGGGTAATTTAATATCATTATAACAATATTTGTTTACTCTTATTTACCAGATGTACCCTTTAACCATGGTAAATAAAATATTTACTGAAGTATTCATATTGTAAAAAAAAATAAGTTATATATTTAAACAATTTGGAACTCATGATTCCAAATATTGAGTCCATTTTTAGAAATTCAAAACATAGAAGTGGCAGAAAATAATTCAAATTAAATTCCCATTGTCAAAACAAAAAGTGTGTTTTTAAGAAATAATAACTATCAAAAGATTGACACTTGTTTATGTCCAGTTTAAATGTGAAATTACATACAATGACCTAAATTATATTAAATTATAAAAATATAATATAATTATACTTTAAAACTACTCAAATATATAATTTAACACTATAAATTATTTCGATTGTAATATTTTCTTTAACTAAAATTTAGTATTTTCACTATTCATCAAAATATAAAAGTTATCAGAAAAGTACCAAAATATTATACAAACTAAATTTTTGTGTCTAAATTCTAAATAATAATTTAATTTTATTAAATTTAATATATAAAAGTGTCAAATATTGGTTAAACAAGTTTCTCCCTTCAAAGGTGGTAAAATTTCATTTATTTTAAAAATACATATTATATCTGAAAAAATGAATTTGTTCTAATATTATGTCTAATAAATGCATAATGTGGATTCCAAAATTATATGGAGTATATAAAATTCAAAATTCAGTTATTAATATTCATAAACTCTTTTTGAATGACTAATTTGGTAAGACGTGGTGTGCTTGAACTCGGTGTTCCGTGTAGCACAGGTTATTGAATTTCATTGAAGAGATAACATACTATGAAATCTTGTGGTGTTAAAACCACTTCACACGAGTCTCAGTATAGATAATACCTATCACTAGTCTCACTATGGTGATACTTATCTCATGGTCCCATATTTGGGTTCCCATTCACTCAGGTTCCCGTACTTGGGTGCCTATTTTTGAGGCCTCCAATTCACCTTTCTTAGCCACAATTTGGGTGAACCCTTTACCCATGATCTAATAGGGATAAACATTCACCCAAGGCACCTCACTTGGGAGACCCTTAACCTAGAGAAACACCCCTAAGATAAAAATTACCCAAGACCCCTCGCTATGGATACTCATCACCAAAACCATCAAAAAATTAAAACCATTACCTAGATCCAACCTATGGTGGCCTTTCTACCAAAACATCAAACCTATGTGAACATTTCCAAAATGACATATACTACGGAACCCTAATTTTTCTTACTCCCATAACTATATATCTCATTAACATAGGTACCCCCTTAAGTTATAATTCACCTACGTTCATAAACCTGGTCTCGAATTCACCTAGATCCCAATGCTTAGGCTCAAATTTACTCAACACATATACCTGACCACCATCCCCGATTATTAATTCCTAGATTTGAGATACTCCACTTGGTTTTCTCATAAAAAGTGAGTTGAGATACTCCTATAATTTTCCCATAAAAACATGAATTGATATATTTCTCTTGGTTTCCAAAAATTCTTTGATTCATGATACTCCACTCGACACCCATAAATACCTTCACAGTGCTCGCATAGTAGAGTTAACCCTATATGGGACTCCTACTAGGTGTAAACCTAAACCCTTCATACCTTCACTTGAGTATCTGACCTAGTGATTTGCCCATGGTATCCCAGTGAATAATCCACATTAATCTCTTATTTTCTTCTCTTTCACGATACAAGTTTCCTTACCGTGTGAATAAAAACTATATGGACTAGTCCAAATATATTAACTAAATCAAGAAAAATTAATCTATATGCATTTTTATTCCCATTATCTTGGATTAATAGGCTTTCACATTAAGTTTAAATATAAATAATATTAACTATACCATTTCTACCATGTGAAAGACCTAAGATGACCAACTTTCCCAAAAATACCTTGAGTTGAGTTACTCATCTTGGTTTCCTTATATGCCTTGAGTCGAGGTAATCCTCTTGGTTTCCTAAAAATATTTCCTCCACCTCGGTGTAAGCACTAACTTTTCCAGTCTCCATTCCTTGTCTTGTTACATAAATATAAAATAATTACAGTCATTTTTGGGCCCCCTTAAAAGTGTAATCCCAATCTGATCTAGCACTATCTTTTGTATAGAGAATAAGAAACGCATGTGTGGATAATTGTATTACCCAAACCATTCTTTTGGTGGTGATCCTATTTTAATCACAATAAACCTCTATTAGGTGACATTATTAAGAAACTACATATTCCCATGTCATTATCATAGGATCTATTTATGTTGATGACTTTAAGGTGAATCATCATTCCATGGTGATGAGACAGATATGGGTATGGTGATGAGAAAGGGATTCCTCTTGTATTGGACAATGATTACTATGGTGATGAGTCAAGGATGCCTTTGAGGACAAGTCAAGGCTCTCTCAGGTGCTGATATAGGGATAATCTAACATTTATCATGTGAAGAGCATGAGATTTTCCCCATGGATTAACATTAAAAATATAAAATGGGATCCTTGTAGGTGGAAGAACCAACCATATCTTTTATAGTCAACTTACCTACATATATGATAAGCCAAAAAGGGCCATCCATTCATAATTTCCACACCTAACAAATCTATGTATTTTTTCACCTATTAGTATACTCTTAATGACTTAAACTATTTGAATATGTCATGGTTGTAGAATGTAAATAGTAACCATGAAATTCCTTGTCAAATGACCATTAAAAGTATGAATTATCCCCACAAGATGCACCAAAATACATTGGTTATGATTCCCTTTATCGGGATATATAGGAAACCCATTTAACGGTCTTGATCTCAACACCATAAACACATAATTACTTCTATAATAGTAAAAAAAATTTGATTTCCCAACTATGAAGCTTTAAACCATTGTATCAACAACTAACAATAGAAAAATATAGAACATTATGTATTTGTTCACATATACACTAGGTATGAATAATATTATTGAAAATGGGAAAACTATTCCCATGATAGTATTTGGGAAGGATTCAAGAATACATATTAAATCAATAAGAGAGTTCCAGTATAAGAGATGACTCCAACCAAAAAGAAGTGAAGATCCTAATCTCCTATTCTATCGACAAAAATGTATTCCAATGTGTCACTGGTAAATTAAATTTGACTTCCTTGGGAAATTTCTACATCCACTCAAAAATTATGTTTTCTAATAAGTAACCTGAAACTATATTGAGTGTAAAATTTTATAAATTTTTTTTAACTATTAATTTCAAACTTTAGTTTCACAACTAATTTATGATTATCATAAATAAAACAACAATATAACTTTGAATCTAATTCAAAATATATTTATAAATATCAAATGTAAGTATTAAAATTCAATCATTTACATTATCAAGGTCATTCATGGAACAATTAAAATTCTTCCTCAATTTTTTATCCTTCATTTCCATGAGATAAACATATAATATTTTTTCAAAATAATTAAAATTAACCTATTATTATGATGAATAAAATTCTATAAAAATTGATGATGTTAAAAAATAATCATTTGAAATATAAGAAAAATTATAATTCATAGTTTAATTTCTAATGAATTCAATTGTTACCTTAGAAATATGTTATTTTTCATTCTTAGGAATATTTGAATCAAATTAAAAATATTCTAACTATCATCACTATCTTCCAAAAACTATTAGCATACATATCTCCTCTACTTTCACTCCAAGTGTCTACCGAATTATAAAATTTCATTATTTTTATTTTAGAAAAACTTTTCAATTTTAATTCATTTATCTTTATCCAAATATGATATTATATGACCTGTCTTCTTATATCCAAAACAAATAACATCTCATGATTCATTCTTCGAAGGTCTTTATTTTCTGTCTATTCAGTGATCATTCTGTAAGTTCTCATTACTGATAATCATATTCATTCTCTTTACTATTTTACCAAGTTCCCCTTCACTATATTCAGTTTTTCAAACATATGACAAGCTCATAGGTTTCTTCTTCTCTCAAAAGACTTTAAAAATAACTACATCAGATATAATATTACCAAAATTAGACAAAAAAGATACTTTTTTCTTCCACTTTTATTTTCTAAATCTCATTACAACTTATTCTATTATTTCATACGGGTTGAAATTAATTCTCCAATACTCAAATTTTTCAAATGGTTAGTTTTTTAAATTGTGGAACGATTAAATTCACACTCCTCTGGAATGGAATCAATGAAATTGTAAATAAATTGATCATCTATTAACTCTTTCCCTCCCAATGATTGTACGTTATTAATAGTATCATGAGTAATTTATTCATTTAAGACAATAACTCTATAAGAAAAAATTATAAATATTGATAATCTGTATAAATTATAACTCTTTTAGTTTTAAGGACATTTGAATATCTAAAGTGTGTTATTTATAACATTTTATAGTTCTCATTTTTCATCTCACATGAAGATATATGAATATATATATTTCTCATATTAAAATATAATAGACTTTATTACTTTAAAATTTACATGATATTATAGCATCTCATCTCCAATGAATGTATAAAATTATTTCTTTGGAATTTTAAAATTTTATATTATCGAAAAATAATTCTTCATACTAGTTTAAATAATGATGGATTCTATTATATCATTATAGTACTCATAATCAATTCCATAAAAAATTAGCGTTCTTCATTGATTTATATTCTCTGTGTTTCCTATTGGTAGTCCTTTTATAAAAAAGCATTCCTCCATAACATGATTGTTATAATCAACTAATATAATTTCTAATAAAATAATATCAAAATTAAAATTAGATTTTCAAAATTATAAAACAGAGATACAATCTCTGATACCATATTTTGTACAATATATATAAGGTTATTGATACAATAACATGGGTGAATTGTAGTTAAACACATATAATCATTTTTCCAACCACCACATGTGTAAATTGATCAGAATTATAAATTTCTAATAAACCCATAAAATCATTGTATAAAAGTAATAGAAATAGAACTTGTTATGTAATCTATATATTCATAGTGGAAATATATTTTTTATATAATTCAATAAGAATAATAGAATTTATGTTTTTTTAAATTAAAAAAATGAAAAAATAAAAAGGATATAGGAAAATAAAAACATATTAAGGTTTAAAAAACAATGCATTGAGTATTAAATTAAAATTCAATTAATTCTAAAAAGGATATTATTAAAAACTAAAAATTTAATCCAATTTGTAAGGAGTATTGATAAACCTGGTCCAGGGTATCCTACTCCTATCCTAGAATTCACTTGAAAATAACCTATCATATGGTATTCAATTTTCTAATCATCATTTGACCTTAACATTAGACCTATGAAAAGGTACACTATCTTCCTCATTAGAATCCATTAATCACACTTATTGGAAGTATCCATGTATTAATATCCACATAATCCTTACTTCTCAATGATTATATGACTAAAAAATATAATGGAAAATTTCTAGTAGCTTTACCATTAAACTATCATAAGATGAACTCCTATAAAAATAATTATAAAGTAAAAATGTTATTGTAATATATCTAGAGAAATATTATTGTGAATTTATTAATGATCATAATATTTCATAGGTATATGATATCATTCTTCTATTCCATAAATCAATGGCTCTATTGATAGATGACACTCCAAAAATCAAATTCTGTAAGTGTTATGATAAATTCTAACAATAACAGAAGAAAAAACATCATAATTTTATGGATTCAAAAATGTGTTGAATATTTTAATATATTCATTATATTTATTACACAATGTTATAGTGATCCAAAACCTAATGGAAAAAAATCTATAAAAATATCAGATCTCTATAGTTTCTTATTAAATGGTTCAATTCTACTCTCTGCAATTAAATTTATCAGGTTTTTTCCATAAAAAAATGAAACAAAAAATAAACTTAAAGTTATATCAAGTTATTATTATATATATTATGATTTTAAAAATCAGTCAGAGATGTCTTTGAATCAATAATGTTCCTTGGTGTAGAGACAAAAGTATGAGAACTAGGTTATTTTCCATTATGATTGGTTATTGATGATGGTTAGTCTAAAAAATCATTAATGAAGTTTCTATTTTTTATATAATGGGGATGTCCATAACGTGCTCAAGATAAATTAAATTTTTAGTTGCTATTATTTCTTATTGAATTTTTATAGTTTCATACTGAAGGGAAACTCAATAATTTTTTTTATATTATAGAAATCAATGTGGTGAAAATAAAAACTAAAATAATCGTACTACTGGATGTAAGTAAAGTGATGTTGGAATGTGATGTTGGTTTTTGTGTTTGAATTACAATGTTAAATTATAAATATAGTATAATATGGTTGTTGTTCAATAAATAAAAGTTTGAATTGGAATTTATGAATTTTGAGATAATTTAACAAAGGTGGTAGGAGATAAATAAACCCATAGATCAAATTTTTAGTATAAAATTGTCATTTATTTAATTCTTAATATTGGTAAAATTATGATTTTATTTTTAATGTTACACTTAAAGAGAAAGTGAAATTTATTGGTATATGAAATTATGTTCTTGGAATATTCTAATTTTATGATCTTCAATGGTAGATATTTCATCCAGATGAGAAAATGAAGAAATATTCTTGTTTTTGGGTAGTGGATGAATGTTTTCATTCAATGATTAATAACAATTCTAGTTTTTGAGGTAGAAAAATGAAAATTAAATATTTATAGAAGTATGTTTATGAATAATATTGTTATTGCAATTAAATTATATCTGCTTGGTTGTGTGAGAGAACCATATATAAATTAGAAGTCAATTTTTTGTAATATATTATATGGAATAATAAGTTCTTGTTTGTTTTGTACCCTGGGACACTCTAAGAGAGGAAGGGATAAGCTGGGTGTCAAATAATTCTTTTTATTTAAAGTTTGTTATCCCACATTGGTAGTAACTCTTTAAACCTATATGACAAGAATGTACATTTAATATTTTAACAATTTTAGAATATAAATAAATAACATACCAGTTTTAAATTGTTTCACAAATAAGGGATATAAAATGAAATATTTTAGAATGATGTGTTGGTCTTACAAAGATTTATTAAGCATCAATTGATTTCATGGATTACAATTATTTTTACATTTTCACTCCATATCAGACTCATTTACATTAAAATTTAATTAGGTATATTTCACTTCCTCCATCAGATGACTTCCATTGACCCCACCTTTCTCACTACTCAAGATGAATTCATCCTGTATTTAATGACATAAAGATCAAATCCTTTTCGTAAATATTTTTCTGAGTGTTTTGTATTGTGAGGGATAGAAAATGATGCACCAATTAGAGCCAACATTTCAGTAAAATCACAGTAAATTTCCATATAAATGTTTCATTCCTTAAACTTTATATCATGTAAGTACTACATTAATTAATATTCACCACATATAGTTCTTCCCAAACCACACTAATTCCTTCATGAACTACTTCTCACATTTTGAATTTTCCTTCATGAGCTTCTTCACTCTATGTGTTATAGTGCATCACATAATTTATTTTAGATTAACATAGAAGACAACTTCACATGAAAATAATCATGTAATGATCCTAATAAACTACCTTCATAACCTCCTTCACATACTACTACATAAAACTAATCCTTCTTGAACAATATCTATTACAAGAGCCACTATTATCCCCAAACTATTCTACATCTGGAATGAGAATTGCTATGAAAATTATATAATTATCTGATTTTCATATTAATTGCTTGGACTTATTTAGCTCTGCTTATTTCATAATGAAAGGATCATAATGTTGTTTATAAGGAATTCCATTCAGAAAATCACTAATAACCAAAATTACATTGATTCCCTTTTTGTTCCGCCTTTAATTATTATCTAATGCAAACATATTTCATGATATATCCTCTTATGTGAACTCACTCTAACTTGAAAATGACAGTGGTTTATTCATGGATGTGAGTAACATTAATATAAAAACCTTCCTGATAACCCACTTTATAAATTTATATGTCAGTTGTGTAATGTGTACATTATATTTTATCATATACTTATTAAATGGTCTGCATACATTATTTGTTAAAAACATATATTTACCTACATTTTTTCAACAAAAAACTTGGAAAAGAGTTGTAATCATTACCATTTCTTGGATTAGAAAATAATAGATCAAGAGTGGATTTCCTGCCACATAATATTTTTTATTATGGAACTCCCATGTTCTTTTTTCTTGTTCCTATTTCATTTCTCAAAAAAATATTATTTCCCCTAGATTGTATCTATCCAAAAATTTAACACCATATACCCCCTCTAGATGAGAAAATTCACAGATGAATCTACCGGATAATCATATAAATTTTTTTAAAAAAATGTCCCCCATTGAAAATAAACCCAATGATATAAAACATATCAATTATAAACAAATTTGAAAAGAAATATGTTCAACAGGGAGAGAACATTCTCAAGCTGAGTGAATTGGTTGAACACCAAGGTTCAACCAATGTTTCCCCAAAAACTATATGCAAAAATATCTTTTTCATGATATATTACACTTGTTCATTACTTCCAAATTTCTGCACTATGGTCATTTCTTTCTCCACCTTATCATTGGTTAAGTTATATTATGTTTCCATATGATTTATATGAGAGTGTTTTATGATATTTTCATGAGATTAATCAGACTCTTTTTATCACAGAATATCACCAGAATCAGTTTTACATATTCAATAATATCATCTAACATATTCCTTACCAAAAAAATATGACTATATGATTTGTTTAGGATAATGTATTCTAACTCTTCTGTTCTCAGTGATATGATGTCCCAATTTTTACTCAGTCTCCCAATAAATTAACTAATAATAAATAATTATCTACAACTTGTAAAATTTTACCAGGAAACATCACCAACTAATTAAACATATACTTTTTTTATTAAAGGATCCTTTCCCATATCAAAGAGAAAGAAAACTTAAGGAGTATCCCAAATGTACCTCATGGTTTTTATAATTAATGCAAGATACTCTTCCTTTATATTAATTTAGAAATGATTAACCATATATGTTGTGAATACAATATCCAATAGTGTTTCAATAAAATATAGAAAGATTAAAAATATTCTTCTATATAAGCTTGGATCCAGGGGAATCCCATCTTCATGATTCTGAACTTCGGTTCTAAGAACCATTATAGTCGAAATTGTTTTGGAAACATGCATATCAAATTTCTTTATTATTTCTCTCCCATACTTATCTTGATAAAAAATGTGCATCATTATTTATCAACCACTTAAATTCCAACAAATAGATGAGTTTTTATATCATAGAAATTTTAAATTTATAATTCATCATATTATAAAAATCATACACTGATTCCAACTTTCTTCCACTAAAAATGATATCATCAAAGTAAAGCAGCACCGTGAATTATTTTTACATGGATTTTTTTACATAAATATTATGTTTAGAACCACCACATTAAAATTCCATCTTCTTTTGGTATGAATCTAGTAGAAAATAAACTTAGGGTTTCTACATTACACTCTATAGGGACTTCTCTAATATACACACCTTGGTTTCATTATTTCCAATAATGAATCCCACCGGTTTTCCAATATAAACCTCACTTGTAGCACACCATTCAAGAATTTCATTTTTTACATCCACTAGATATATCTGGAAACATGTTCTAATCTCTATTTATAAGAATATCATAATATAATCTAGTTTATCAACTTGTGAAAATGTTTTTCAACATCAACACATTTCATTTATTCGTAGATTTTACACACTTTGTGTTCCCTATTTCATATCGCATTTCATTTTTGGAAATATTATTCTTAAATATAAACTTTATTTAAATAACATTATGATATTTAAACTTATTAACAATTTACAAAGTTTTATTTTTTTCTATTTGATATAGTTCCTCATTGGGGTCTCTAACCCATGATTCATCTTTCATTTCTTCTAAAAATGATATTGCTTCAACCATAGATAATCTGATAGCATGATATATATTTCTCATTATCTATTTATTTATAGGAGTAACTCTATCTATGATAATGTTTAATGGACTAGATTTTTTCATTCTATTTTTTGTCTTAGGAGTGGACTAGATTTATTCTATATTCTTCAACTCTTCTGGTTTATCCTCAGAATATTTATCATTAAAATAACTTTGATCAACTCTATGATTTGTACTATTATTATGTTCTTTTTCTTATTTTTCATAAAAAAACCAGTATTTGAGATTCTTGTGTTCTTCACCTCTTTCTCATCAATGATCTTAACTTCATTTATAGATAAAATTTTACTTATCCTTTTGTTGATTCATTTTAGGCCTTACTCTGTTAGGATTAGCTTAGAAATACTCCTTAATCTATAAAATCTCCAAACTTACTATTATTTCTTTGTTTGTTTTAGACATATAATTTACTTCTAATGATATTGAAATATTTCATTGAGGGATTATTTCTATAGAAAATCTCAAATGTGTTCCAATCTTATCCAAATAATTTAAATTCACGGTTTTATTATTATATTAAAACATTTATATCCTATTTCAAATAGTTGTGAGAGATGCAACCATAAATGAGTAAATTTGTTTCCATATTCTTCACAGTTTAGCTTATTCATTTGATATTCATATTCTATTATAGTGTCCTATCTAACGAAACTTCCTTCTTAGTTTCATATTTTTCAAGATAATTTTAAAACTAACTATACATGTATTTGTATCCATTATTAAGAAACACTATATTAATTTTGTGCCTAGTATAATTTTATATTATTCTTAGATTCCTTTTCATACACCCCATGAATTCTTATTTTCTTTTCATAAGCATGGAACAATACATTATATGATATTCACAAATGGAAAATATAAAAAAATCATCTCCATGTGAAATGTATATATTCATTAGACCACGCACATCAACAAGGAACATAATAAGAGAATTTAATGCCCTCTTATCCATTATTAGATAGGGATTTCATACTATCTTTTTTGAACATATATTCATCACATGTCCTTTCCTGATCAAACCTCATGTATGGTATGTCCACTGTAGCTTTATATTTGGAATGTTTTGATATGATTCATTGGTGGATGTGGTTGATCCCTAGATTCTATAAATTGTTCTCTTTTCCATTGTCATGAAACATGTGTTTTATTTTCAATAAACCTATTAAATATTTCCATTCACCCTCCAACCTTTCATGATTTTATTTCTTCAAATTCCATTACTACCATAACCTTTCTATTTAAATGTTACCTAAAGCAATGAGTCATGGGTTTAACTTATTCCCAGTTTTTTTATAATCCGTCCACATATAGAATTTACATATACTTTATCTCATCACATAATAAAGAGTTATTTCTAATTACATTAATATTTAAATACTTATAATTTCCGATTTTCAAGGTTATATCAAACCATCCCTTTGCATTTTTCATAATATTTATAATCCCAATTATTTTAGAAGAGATCCCACTATCAATTATATATATTCTACTATTATTAGATGCTTTAAGAGAAATTTGTGAAATATTATCCTTCTCTATATTATTCTTCTCCTTCCATGAGATCCCCAGTTCTATTGAGGAAAATTATTTCTTATACTCATTATCTTTAGAACTAGAAGTAAAATCATAATCATTTTATTCCTATAACATGGAGTATAAATTTCCTGATGTAATCTGGTTAGAATTTTTGGAATTCATTCTTCTTTTACTTCTTTAGTGATAAACAACATTTCTTATTTTCACGAAGCTAATGGATTAATGGTTATAGATTGATAATTTATAAGAGTATCCATAGAGAGGATTTATTAGATGAGTTGAATGATACTTCATTATTATCTCTTTTTGACTTCCAGTCCTTTTTCTATTCAATTAACTCCTTTACTCTTTAAATTATGACATGGTGTAGAAGAAAAAGACATATAAATAACATTTATTAAGAAGAATATACTTCTCTCCTTTGTTACTAAACAAGTATAAAACCTTCATGAATTTACCTAATCATTTAATAACCATTTAATTTTGGGACAACTTCCCAACACATTGATTTCTTTGAAATGTAGTTGGATTTTTCTTTGAAACTAGTGTCTTAGTGTTGACACCATAACTTCAAACCTTTTTTTATCTCTTTATTTTGGGCTACCTCAAGTCCCACCATTAATATAATGTAATATCTACTAACTCTACTCTTACTTATTAATTTGGGTATTTGATTATTCGAAGTCTCTTTAACACCATCATATCCTCATTTGTCACTTTCCAAGAGTTGTACATCTAAAAACCTCATAAAATGATGTTTCTTATTTGCATTACAGAATTTTACTTAAAATTAAAATTTCATCCACGATTGGAAAACATTTCCTTTGATTGGATCAAAATTATTTACTTTATATTCTATGAAATCATAATGGTCATTAATAAACTATTCCTATTATTCAATCATTAGTTTAAAACTCATAACATCAATTGAATTCCCATGATCTGACAACTGATTATCTATCTCTCATTATTATTATTCAATCTCTTATTTAAAACAATTAACAGAATCAAAATATTTATTAATCATTCCACTAATATTTTTATTTTTCTTTCCTTAAATATCATGATATTTTAATTATCCCACACATTCCAACTTGATAACTACCTCTTATTTATATACACAAAACATTTCATGTTCTTGTTCTTCCTTTGATAAAATAACCATCATATAATCCTCTATATCATATTTAAACACTTTCTCAACTTTTTATAGATAAATTTCAACATTATATTCATATCTTCATTCAAATATATTCTGTTGAAACATCATTTGAGATAAGTTTCCAAATTTGATGTCTCACTTGGAATGGAATATTCATCATGACTTCTAAATAAATTTTTATTCACTCTCTTCATTGTAAAATTTCTAGATCACCTTACATCGATATACCCTACTTTAATGCATAAAACTCATGTCAACGGTAGATTTATTTTGAAACTTACCTTTCCTATATTGAATTTTCTTTCCCAAATAGATAGGAATTCATCATCCATAACCTTTAATTCATTACTACCTTTATCAATGCCATGTTTTCCTATTACATTGAAGCCCATATACTTATTTGAATTACTATATACTTCTTATATCCATACACACACTTAATATGACACTAAGCTACTCAAAATATCATGAAGAGATAAATTTCCTAAATCCCTTTCTTTAAGAGACAATACGTTTAAATTATACAAAGGTGGAATCCACAATAATTTTTTAACAATATTTTCTTAACTAATTAACTGAATAGAAAAAATGTCCTCAGTGATTTGATTAAGTAAACTATCATGATTTTAATCATGATAAATATTAAAATTCTTAAATTAATTGTGGATAACATATAGAATATCCTCATTCACCTTATTATTCCCATCATATATATTAGTGAATTTATCCCACATGGCCTTGTCACTCATGAAACTCAACACCATCATATATATATATATATATATCATTTTAAAGGCTTTTGATGCATCATTTTGACTCTTGTAATAAGCATCGATTAGCTTCCTATATTATTTGGTCATATATAGTTTTGATACATCACTAATATGAATCTGATGTATATTTTAAGAAATAAATTATAATATAATCGATCATAGAAGAGATAAGATCCAATTCATCAAGATCAAGTAACTTATTTCTTCAAAATAGGGACTCCTTTCACAATCACCATACTCATAATACATATGAGATTCCAATGATAAATACATCACCTATGATCTTTGCTCTGATACAACATATTATACCCCATGACACCCTAAAAAAATATGTTTGAATCATGGTGTAAACATTTTATTTTGATTTAAAATATCATATACCCATATATTTAGAACTCATTTGACCTATATAGTGGTAATGAACCCCCACTATAACAAAAATGTTGGAAATAAAATTAAAACATGGCAGTTTTTACTTGGTTCACCACTAATGGATCTTTTATGGGGTATCCACCAATAACAGTCAAATAATTCCAAAATAAAATTAACTTTTATATATTGTATGGATTAAATTTGTTCATACATGGTAACTCTAGTTTAGTATCACTACATATACAATGAATTTAGATATAGTGAAATGTATCCTTCAGATAACTTTCATATAATCCTCCATGACCACTAATTTAGATGAATTTATAAATAGTTTAACCATGTAAAAGTCACTTAATTTTTGTTAAAAATATGAATATTGTTTTGTATCATGATGGTTAGAAAATTATTATACAATAAATTCCACAATTTATAAAAAATCATTTGAAATATCCATGTAAAAATACCTTGGTTAAATATTCCTAGAACATAATTCCTACATGAATTAATGTTCACCACATACTCTGAATTGTGAACTACCCTAATAAATTTAAAATCTTGTTTGTGTACATTGTAATAATCTTCTCAGATGCTTCATGCAATATAGTATGGTGAATAGTGTTGAAATTCGTGGAACAACTTTACAAATTGACTTCACAAGACTGGATTAACATATTACTCCTTAAAAAAATATCTTTTTTGACCTTCTTCTTGTACTTATATGTACAACTAATATTATTTGAATTGTATATGCTTCATGAGATCGTATTATTTATGAACTAATCATCTTCCTAAAGGAAATAATTCTACCCAAACAAGAAATTTTATATTTTTGAATAAAATATAAATCATCATCAACATTTCATCATTCTGTAATGATTGTATTAGTGAGTTATTTATAGGAAAATATGTAAACTAAACACATAAATAACTAAATTTTCCTTAATCCCATTTTTGTATCACCTTCGGGCACTACCATCCACGAACCTCCATTTTGGGTTATCCTCCTATGTGGAAATCCTCTAAATCACCACCTCCAATAGGCAAACAAAGTTGGTTCATTCATGCCCATTCATAACTCTTATGTGACATCCATTCCACATAAATATTTTATGAAAATCCTATAATGGTTGTAAAATATTTACTTAATATGTAATCATGTACTTTCTATATGGTCGGCAGAAATTCTATATTAAAAAACATATATTTTCTAGAATTTTAAAAACCAAAAGTTTGGAAAACAATAGTAAACTTCACCATTTTCAAGAAACGTCAATTACTCTTTTGGCCGTCCATTTAATATAAACCATCTCTCCTAGATTTAAAACTCTTTTATCAACCCAATTAAAGATTGAAAATTAACACAGCACACACATCAATCCCTGGTTTGGATCACCTAGGTTCAAATATTCTTCCCCATTGTTTTTTATAGTCAACCAAAGAGGAATTCAATTCCACGCACATAGAGCACATCTTCTAGATTGCAACAGAACAACTCATCTATCACTTTATGTATATGTGATCATTTATTGGTGTATAGAAAAAGATATATAATAATAATTCCATGCCTCATGAAATCCCTCATTCCATAAATCCCCCTATCATTATGCTCATTTATCTTCTATTTCTCATACAAACTGTATTTCCCCCGGGATCACATCTCATCCTAGAATTCATACCATTTTCAAACATCTAAAATTTGACTATGGGGTCTCCATTTCCTATAATTCATCTCTCTTAGATCATATACACAATTTTCATCCTAAATACGGATTGACAAAAAACATAACATGCTATCAGTCTCCATATTGGTACACATTGGGTCCAATAGTTTATATCTATAATGATTTTTAGAATTTGAGATATTGTGATTTATAGATCAAACCTAGTATATAGACTTTTGTTTTGAATAGTGAAACATGTAAATTCACTATATTAGATGTTATCATTCATTTGAATTTTTTGTTACTAAAATAACAGATTAAAATTAATAAATTTATTAAAATGTCAAAAAAAAATCCTTCATCTTAACATATGATAGATTTTTTTGGTTATATAATGTAATAGAAATTTAAATTTAATCACCATATTCTTAATGTATCCTTTAATATCTTAAGAAATATTAGAAAATATGAATCCATAAATAGTGATTCCACTAAAATACTTCTATGTTATGCATTGTATCATAATTAATTAACAAAAATATTTTAAAAATCAACATTATAACCCCAATTTTTCATTAATAACTCTTTTTAATGGACATAAAAATAACATATGTTCTATTTAATGGAAAAATATATATTATAACTTTTATATGTTTTTTATGAAAACATATATTCATAATCAACTAAAAATTTGAAAATTTTCAATATAAAAATTGTTTTTGATATTATTTTATTTTTAATCTTTTAAAATTTATGTAATTTTCTAGCTATTTATTGATATGTATGATTTATAATAATTTTCAATTTTTTATATATAAAAATTTTACATCAAAAAATTCATATCACTACACTGTTTTATTGAGTTATTTTGTTAAATTATCCTTCTCCTGGTATCCATGATTTTATATATTATACACAATTATATGTTTTAGTCGCTACTCACAATGTGTTTTACAAATTATAAACATAAATAAATCTTTAATTCAAATTGGTTTTAATAACATTAAATAATTTAACCTAATTGAATAAAAAATTATTTAGATACTAATTGTAAATAAAATTCACTAAGATACCAACTATGAATTTCTAATATATTAAATATTAGAGTAATCCATTCATTTCCATGTATCATTTGATTTATATCATCTTCATCTCTCATAAGAAACTAGAATGTAATATAGAGTGTAAGGTTTCTTTAAATGACTTATTTATTCTAGGGGAAAGTCAAAAACATAGAATTTATATTGATATAGTCATTTTGTTAATGTTAGTAGCATAAAATATTATAAAATGAAACTAATCCCAATATATACATTGGATATATTTTTTGGAAATGTTTTGCATAGTTTAATCAAAAACATATTTTACATTGATTTTTAGAAATGAAACATTAATATAACTCCATATGAACCTATACTCCGTAATATTTTCCTTTATGTATAGAAATTATGTACTTTCTAGTGAAACAATCACACATTCAAATACTTCATTTATGTATTTCAATAAATATTTCCTCTCCTAATTTTATATGATATATATTATTACCTAAGAGAATGATCTATCATATCTAATAATTTATGACCATTCTTAAATATTTAACATGGTGTAATTGAATAAATAAAATATATTCATGATATGTTTCATACAATAATACATTAATTAGCCTATTATAATATATTTAATTAATAAATATTCTAATTTTATCATTATTATGTTTTATATTTATGGTTATATATATAAGAATGTTTATTGGATAATATTTTTAGAAAATATTTTCAATATTAAATTCAATCTTTTATTGAGAAAAAAATATATTTTTTTACCATATATAGTATCAAAAACATTTTTATCTATCCTTTAACAAATATTTTATTATTCATAACATTATACAGAAACTATTCTTCATAGATTTATTCTTTTTACCACAAACAATTGTGTCACTAGTATAAATAATTATAAAAAGAGTACTTGCATTAATTTACTTCACCAAGAGGATAGTTAATTGGTTTCAAAAAGTTTGTGTTCTCTATATCTAAAAAAATATCAAGAAAAGAATAAAATTTCATTAGATACATTTTCATTCCATAATAAATATGTTTTTATATTCTTCTTTTTGTGACATCATTATCAAGGAAAAAACCATTATGATATTTAATAAATACATGTTCTAAAATCTATGATTCAGAAATGATTATTTGAAAACAAATCATGTAAAATAGTTATTTTATATGTCTTTCTACTACCATAAAAATTTTAATTTAATTATGCCTGAGTCTATGAAAAAGCTATCAATTAATTTTATACATTTTGTATAAAAATATCCATTTATAACCAATCTAGATTCATTATTTATGATCGACATATATTAAGGTTTTTATTTTAAAACCCCCACATGGTTCAAATGATATTATTTTAATTTAGTCTAGGAACAACATCTAATTTATAACTATTCATTGTTTAACAAACTATTCATTCATAGAATATATTCATTATTTATGAAAAAAATTCTATATCATCTAAATGTAATATATTTAGGAAATCAGCATTCTTGGTTATGTAGTTTTCATTCTTCCACTTGTTCAAATTAATGTATTTTTTTAAATGATATTTTTAATTTTATGATGAGAAAAGACAGGAAAACAATATTTTAGACCAAGTTAATTCTATATTTTACTAATTTCATCATATATATTTAGTGTTTCAGGAATATACTAATCATTAATTTCATCCTGAGATATTCTTTAATTATATATAAAATATCTAGATCCAAATCCATACATGATTTAACAATATCATCAAATTAAATGAAATTAAATTCAATAGTGTTAAAATCATTAAAATCAAAACTATTTCCTGTTCTAATAGTTATAAGATATTTTATTAGATAAATGAATCCTAAAAACCAATCTCTAGAATTTAATTATAAATATTTATGATATATGATTTTTTATTTTAATCTTCTATAGGAGTTAAAAGATTAAAAAAATTTAATTATTTTGGTCAAACATAATAATGTTTTATAATTTTTTATTATAACACGTATATAATAATAATTCATTATTAATATTCATAACAATAAATATAACTTCCCTTCAAAAATTATGTTGATTTTTGGATGAGATAGAATTGGTCTACATATTAAAACATGAATAAATTGTTTACCTTCAATTAATTTATTTTTAATGAGTATAAGGTGTATTTAATTTAAAATTTACTTCATTCATTACTAGGAATATTTTTAAAGAGTTCAAAATATATTCATTTATATTTTCAAATCACAATTTTATTATAAGTAACTTATAATCATTATCAGATTCCCTTAACATTAATTAAATAACCTCTAGAATAATATATTGATTAATCATGAACACCTTATTTTTAATTATTGTGAAATAATACATAGATGTGATAAAATAATAGTGTATGTCATTATATAGTTATCTTATAATAATTGATTCATAACACATTATTCAAGCCTATACTATTTTTTAAAATAAACCCAAACACTAAGATAATTGATAATAAGAATTTGAATAATATAATATTTCTGTAAATTTAATATTATATCTTAATTAATTTCACATATCATTATTGGAAATTTAGAAGTGTTTAGATCACATGAAATAACTAAGTTGTCATTTTATTCTTAGATGATAAAAAAACTATGGATTCTTGAAGCACTGCTATGAGATTTGATTTTCATTGATAGGGTGTTATAACATCATAATTAATTGGTGAGGATGTATGGTAGGTAAATAATATTCAAAAAAGGAAAAAATAATGATTTGAATTAAGACAAAATTCAATTATTATAGAACTATAACATGAAATATAGGATCATCATGGGGATAATACATTATTAATGCTCAATAATTTTTCATACCATATTATAAAAGTATGTTATAAATTTTTATGAATGTATTTAATACATCAATAAAAAAATTATTTCTTTATAAATAATGAAACACATTTAATTCAAATAATTAAACTGTATTATACTATCACACATAATATTAACAAAAATATTATATAACATAAGCATTATTGCATAACATGATATCAAATATCTCTACATATCTATCTAAATCATAGGTTATAGTATACTATATATGTCTATATATGATTTATAATATAGTGTTTACAAAAAAATAAATTAAACTAATCTAATTAAATTTTTGTTGACTGTTTATATTATATAAATATATTACTATAATTTACATATTTAAAAACATTTATAGACCCTAAAACATTATCTATTAATTTTATGAAGCAAACATCAAATTTCATCTGGTGAAATTTGTTCAGAATCCTTTTTTCAAGGTTTCTAAACCATATAAGACATTAATTATTTAATATTTATAAAAAAATATCATTTATTCAGCATATATACAATTTAAATTTCATTCTATTTTATTCTATATTGATAAATAAAAACTCTTAAATTCATAATGCACTTAATATTTTCTAATTTTATTTAATTCATCACATAATTTACCTAAATTTTACAAATTTTTCATTACTATATGAATCATGAACCTAATTTAACTTAAGAATATAATGTTCAGTCTCAATAGTACCATATCTTTTATTGTTATAGAACTATATTTTCAATATCCACTATAATTATTATCAATGTTTTCTAATTTTATTATTTATACTATCACATAAGATGACTAAACTAAACTATATATCTATTTTTTATCTTTTTTAGAGCCTTTAGTTCAATTTTTAATACATAATATTTCCCATTAATTCTTTATTAATATTAATTAAACTTCTTGGATAGAAAATCTTAAATACATGAGATGGTTATAAAGAAGTAGCTTTATCCAAATGAGTGGATGAAAACCTAATTTTGTGTGATGAAGATTTAAAGAGACTATAAGCATCATTGAGATAATGTCCAAATAATGAAGAATGGAAGAGAATTCCCATGAATTATTATAGAGTTACTTACATGGAATTTATGAATGGACATGTGAATACATTGAGATTGGAAGTGTAAAAATATAATATGTTTGACGCTTAATAAACATTGGTAGGAGTTTTGAGTTGAGTGGATTATTAACTCATATGTTTTTATAGATGTTTCATTAATCCTAAATACCATAAGATTCTTTAGGATTTTATATTATGAATCATTTTTATGTTTCATATAATTCATTTTATGAAAAGTGACATTATAAATAAGAGTCACTTTAAATGTAATCTAAAAAATGTATGGGTTTCATTAGATTTCAAAATAATATGTAAGCGTATTTTGAATGAGATATTTATGTTTTTATGGAGAATACATAATATTTTCTATATATGTGTTATATAAGAGTGAACTATTTTTGAAATAAATTTAGACTACCAGAAGGATATCTTGGAAACTAATATAACCTGAAGATATTTTTTAAATAATTAAAATTCAATTTCATGATGGTTATTTGAGATGATTTCTTGTTTTTGGATATGTTTGGAATATGGAGATTTTTGAGAGAGAAGATGAAGCCAGAATCTGAAGAAAAATATATTTTTGGATACACTTGGAGCATCATGTACTGGATGGTTTGTTTGAGATTTAGAATTGGAGATAAATAAGGTGGATGAACATGAATCAAAATGTAAAGTAGGGGTTGATTTAGATATTTTTAATAATGTATAAAGATAATACCTCATTTAGAAGTCACTAATCCAGATTATGTTGATTAACAACATATTTTTATATTGGAAATTGATTTAAATAATTAAGAATCATTGTTAGTAGATCTGAATTCCAAACAATTCATTCATATGAAAAAACTGACTCTGAGAAAATCCTGAGATAATGTATTAATATTTTGATTTATGTATTAAAGGTGTTTCAAGATTATTATTTTATTAAGTATAGAAAATGAAATATGAGGAAAGTAAAAGATGTTGAATTTCATATATGTGGAATACATGAATATTATAATCTAAATTTTGTTGGAAATAATTGGGATTTGAAGCTATACCGTAAAGGTGAGATAGAGTGATCCATTAATTAGGTGATTCTTTAGAGATATAAAAGAATAAACTTAAAATCATAAGTGTTGCATTATATTATGTTTCAATTTAGATATTCTTATGTATAAATGATCTTAATATTTCATACGGGAACCCTAAAGATATGTAAGATTTATTTGTTAAGTAGAAAAAATTAAACTTGATGATGTTGATTTATACTTCTAATATATAAAAAAACAATGTTAATGTTGTTATTCTAGATGATATTTGTGGAATATTTTAATATGGTTGATTCATAGATATTTACAACCATAGATGTAGTCATACATTGACATTTTAGAATAATTTAATTATTTTTTATATTAATTGAGAAGGACTGCTGTTTTATAATTTGGATCTTAGGTTCCCCATAATTTTCAAAGTATGAATTTTAATATAAAGGTTAAATTCATTTAATTCATTTTTATGAGGATTTGATAGTAGATCTTAAGAGATCCTGACTTCTACATTCTTTAAGATCAGTTAATGTTGATTAAGGATTGAGTCTGACATGCATGTTCTGGAATATCATTTGATGATAATGAAGAATTGAATCCAAGCTAATTCTTTTTGAGGGTCTTCTAAGTTGAGAACGAATGTGATATATCCAAACTATATCTTTTTATATAAAATTAATTATAGTAAGATATAATTAAAAATTCTATGGATTCATAATAAATATATATGATTTTGAAGTTGGGTTGATTCAAAAGATGTTAATTTTGAATATTTAGTCTTTAGGAATAATATACCATAGAAATACTTATTGTTTATTTAAATGATTACCCAAATGATGATGTATAAAAGGATGCATTATATTCTATTAAAATTTTATCTTCATTGAAAATTGAAGACCTATTTTTAGGAATAATATCTTACCATTGTGTGTAAAAGATATCCTAAATAATAGTTGAAGATGATGTTCAAGAAGAGAATTTGTTGGACCATTTATTACTGGGGGATATAATATAATATTCTCCAAAATATTACTATCAGGAGAATGAATTGGGTTACGGATGATACGTTCACAAGGGCTTAGAGTTGTACCATCCCATCACCCGTACATTTTATGTAAAGGATGACACATTATTTCCTTTCATAATGAAAAATAATTAATTACTGATAAAATATGTGTCTCAGAATAGACCCTAACACTGCAAGGAGTAGATTCCCTCATTTGGATCGATCCTAGTAAAAATATCATGTGATACTCTCAGTTTAATATTTTTCATTTGGTGTGAATGTGATGTTGAACATAAGAGATCCATTCAACCAAATAGATCCAGGTATTCAAATACTAAATAGAGTAAATGTATATGTTA
The DNA here is from genome assembly GCA_963277665.1 of Viscum album. NCBI lineage: Eukaryota > Viridiplantae > Streptophyta > Magnoliopsida > Santalales > Viscaceae > Viscum > Viscum album. Next base: position 234,102,560 of record OY728119.1, read on the forward strand.
GAATAATTCAGTTAAACCTTTTGACATTTTTCAAATTTGAAAGGTATATGTAACTAAATGTATAAAAATTTAGTAAATATACAAGAGTTAAAAAACAAGGTAACAATTGATGTAGCATATAATTTTCATTCAAGTGATAAATAAAAGGATGTTAAATAAAAAACTTATATAAAATAGAAATATGTCATGATGAAATTGGTCTTGGAAAAAGATGGGTATAGATATCTCATTTAAATTATATGATAAGATAATTATATTATTATAATAATTTTATTGTAAAAAAATGTCAGATGATGGATTTAAGATACATTGTTTTTGATTCATAAGATTCTATTACATTATTGAAAAGAAGAAAAGTATAAAATGAAATTTATCGAAGATAAAAGTGTTTATCTAGATGTTTGTTAAAATATATGGGATATGATATCACCATCGATCAATGAAATATTTTAAAGAATAAAATTTTATTCTTATATGATAACTCTAAACACATCGGATACCATATAAGATATAGATTCAATATTGTATTTGTTAAATATTATCACTAAAGGAATTAAGTTTCATTTTAAACACAAAAGTGATTGGGTTTATATATTTTACTCTATAAAGGAGCTTAGTGGGAGAGTTTTTATGATAGTCACATAAAGATATGTCAATAATTTCAATGATACATAACGATTTTAACAAAACCCTAAAAGTGCATCAAACAAAGAGTGTTATAATGTTTTGGTAAATTTAATGTTAGTGTAGCTATGATTTCATATGGAGATATAAAATATGGTCATGGGGAACAAAGTGAGTTTTTCCCATGGGATGACCCACTATGTATACCACATAGATTGTCATACACTTTTTATTTGGTATATTAGGGGTACATGTTTCATATTTTAATTTTCCAATACGTGAGATGGAAGGATACCTATCATTAAAACCTTCATTTTTCCCCCATATCCTTATATATCATTTCGTTCAGTGTTTGAGATGTAGGAGGTGTGAAGTGGAGGCTTATAGGTTAAAGGAGGCGAGTTAAGATAAACTATTAGACACAGATCATGATTGAGTCCTTGAGGATAGTGATGAATTGTGGAGTATATTAGGGAGATGATGATATAGTGTGGATTATGTGTCGTGGTATAGTGTCTTGAGAGGGTAAGTTTCATTGGTTCTGTGTTTTTCAAGTTCATTACACATAGAGATCATTTATGATGTAGCCATTTTCATTCAAATTAAAATTTTACGGTGTAGTGGATCCCTTATTCTATGGTTCTTCTCCTAATTTATACGATATTTGGCATTGAATGTTCCATGTTTCTCATATGTGGCTTTGACCGGGTATGTTTTTATGTTGTCTCTTGTCATATGCCATAGATTTTCCCAATCTAATAATCTTTACATTGTTGGGTAGGGAGTTATTTCATAGTCTTCCAATATCTAATTTTCATATAAATTATGAAACCCCCTTCCAAAATATATATCTACCATATTTTTTAATCAAAGTCTATGTGTCCAATGTTTTTATTTTATGTAATTTGGAATCCATTTCAATTGGGATTGATCCCCAACTTCTCCTTTTAGATCATTGGTGATCCAAGGAGGGTTTTACACCTTTCACATATTGTTTCTTCTATATTATACTTTACTTCATCATATTATACCTTTATATTCTATAGATGTTGATATGCTTCTTTATTATGAAGTTATTTTCATGTTTTTTGGAATGTTAGTGGTGTGGTACCCATAGGGACCACCAGTTCCTCACGAAAGAGGTGATTGAAGATCAATGCTTGTTGTTCCATTCTTATTCAAGGAAGATTAAAATACTTGAGGTTGGGTATTCATTGATTCTACCATTAAAAATTTAATAATATTCAGGAATTATATCATTAGGTAATGGTGGAATTAACCGTAATGAATATTAAAACAGAATTAAAGAAATAATTGGTTTGGGGTTGTTGTGATTGCTTGTGTTTATATAATGTTGACAGTTTTCATATTGTTTTTGTACAAATAGTGATATATTTTTCTTATTATATGGTTTATCCTATTTTTTAGTCTTATAAATTGGATAAAAAAAATCATAATTTCGTAATTCATGTTAGATAAATAAAAAATTTTCATGTTTAAATTATAATCGTTCTTCCTTTTTAATGGATGATAATGGAAGTTATTCTTGGAGCATGTCTAAAAATATTAAATGTTATTGAAATATAATAACATAGGTTACCTATGGTTGTAACCTATGATAAATTAATGTGGAAGTAAGATATGTTAATAAATTAATTTTTTAATAAACATAATTATTTAGCATCGAGGGATCTCGTTTTCTTAGGAAGACTTGATTCCTTGGTTTTAGGACCTAGATTCCTTATTAAATATTGTCTTCTTTTTACCTTGTTTGATTACACTTGATGATATTCCCTGTTATTCAATGTAATATAATCTAATGATGGGTGATGTTTTGGGGAGAATGGGTGGGTATTTTTGAATTTTTTATAGTAGTTTATTCCTATGATAGAATTTTGGTGTCACAAGAGAAATTTTGGACTGATGGAATTGGTTGAACCTTGTCTTTCACATTTTTTGTTATGCTAAAAGCTCGGAAGATTTCTTGATAATGAATCTTCTTTTATGTTCAGATGGTAAAGTTTGTTGTTTATTTATTATTTACCCCAATAATCAATGCATCTTGTTGTCCATGGTTTATGAATATTTATGGTACCTTAGGAAGTCTTATAGAATACTTTGCATTGTGTAATGAATGTTAAATGGTTTAACCCATGGGGATGTAGTCTTAATAGAATCCGGAATAATGATAATTCTTGAGAAACCATATAGAAGGTCCGATTATTCCTAGAGGTCATAGTGGTTGGATGGTAATTAATGTAATGTGAAATATTTTAAAGAAAGAATTAATGGAAGGTATCTTGAAAATTTTCTGGGATTACAGGATATCTAGTCCATTGTGACTGTAGTCAGGTGTCCGGAAGGCAATAACTATAATTGATCATAGAAAAAACTAGTTCCCATAGTCTGGTTGTGATATATATATATATTCATTAGGTTTTGTGTTTCCATACTCTACCCCACCCGTGCCGAGAGGGTGAAAGACACCAAGTGGGCTCTGTGGGTGTTTTCCCCAATAACCAGGTTGGTGACGATGGATGGTTTAATTTCCCCTCTTTCCCCACTATCTTCTCCTCAGAGTATTATGTTATTGTATATATTGTGGTTACCTTTAACATATATCTATATACAACACTATAATTGTTTGTGTTTATTTAACACACATATATCTCTAGATATAGTATCCTAATGATTATTATTGGAATGTTTCATATGGGTTGTAATGTCTTGAGGTATAATGCACTATGTATGAGTTGTGGTGGATACCCAAAACTACTCTGTAAATATCTAAATATGTGACTTTTGATGGATATGCTATCGGATACATGGGGATCATGATACATTATAGTTTCCTAGGTGTTTTCGAGAAGGATCATTCATTGGAGAGAGATGGATTATGATGTGCCATGTTGGGATAGAGTGGTAAAATAGTGGGGTACTTTTATTTCGGTACCTTCAATTGATATTATATTAGATTTTATATTATTAGATGTATACGATAATTAGTTACAAAGCCTTGGTGAGGAAGGGATCCTAGTATGCCTAATTATGTGAAAAGTTAGTTTCACATGTTTATTCATAGTGCTTTATTATGATATCCTTATCTTTTTCATGGGAGGATCTGAGAAGGAATATACTTAGCATACATGTGATGATCATCCTATATATATAAACTTTTTTTCATGACTATAAGAGTAATTTGTTGATCGTTATGAATACTATTAGCTCACATAACGTTTTAGGGGTTTTTTGGGCTTCAAGGTCACTAAAAGGATTTTATTTGGGTACTTATAGTTTCCTTTTTTTCATTTGTTCTAGTTGTATAAAATTATATTTATGTTTTGAGATATTTTATTACCTTTTTTATGAGTAGGATTTTTTGGGTTTTTATTCATATCTCTCATTCCTCCTGCTCTTTATAGAATGTAATGTCAATGATTTGTGTGTATGATACACCCTCGATGCTTTTCAACAACATGTGTCCTATTGGAAGTGGGATTTGGTCATCATTATCTCCCTTATCTCATTTTTTATCCTAGGATAGAATGATTTGGGGGTAGGGGTCATGAATGAGTGTTATGAAAAGAAGTTTGAAGAAATAATGGAGTTCGATGGTAGGAATTGGTGAAGAATACATGGGATGGTAGGGAAACAATTTCATATGAGTTACTGTACAATGTTAAAAAGGAATATTAGCTAAGGTATAGGTATTTAGGGCCCCTTGTAATCTGATATAAAGATCATAATGTATACTAATCCTATTAAGAAAAGTGATACATGTTGTGTTGTACTGACCTAAGAAAGGATCATTCATCGTTATTTATTGATCCTATGCTTGAAATGGGTATAATTTAGGGTTACGTTAAACCTTAATAAATTAATCATAATTATTCCATATGTCAGGTTTAGTATTTTCTAACCATTTATTATTTTTTGGAAATAACTCTAGGTCAACATCCTCACCATGTTCATGAAAAATATGTTCAGTTGGATGTGCTAGTAGATCATCTAATAGTTTAGATTGATTAATATGCAACTTGTAAGAGGAAACTCCAATATTTTCAATGCTATAGACTTCAAAGGTACTATGGATCCATTTTATATTAAGTGATAGATGGATAGTTAGAGTATGTTGAGATATCTTTCAGTATGATCTATACTAAGAAGGATCCCTAGGATTCATTAGTAGTGACGATGTTATATAGGGAAATGAAGTAGTAGTGATTCATATTACCTAGGGATCATGAGGATTGAGCTACTTTTTAGGAAATGTTCTGTGATTATTTTCTTTCTTTGACTACAAATGTGACCAGTTTTCAATAGTATCTTACCTTTAAATAGCGAATATCTAAGATGTGGAGGTTTTGTAATCCATTTTTGGAACATTATTTGATATTATTTGGACCTGCTACTTGATTAGGAGTCTAGGGAAAGTAATTTTGAGGAGGCTTTTCATTTAAATATATTGTCCTAGATAACCGTATTAATGTTTCTGACATATCTCATGGTACTATAAAGAGAATATGTTGTTGAGAAATTTTTTTCTAGGATTAGATCATCCCAAAAGTGGAGTCGTCGAGACTCTCCACATTGTAGAGATGTAGTACATGGTTCTCAATTGAAAAGAGAGAATAATTTTTTTACTTCCAAGGGTAGCTTCCATCTCTATTCATATTTTTTCACAAGTTTTGTAAAATCATAGGCCCCTCTAAAGGGATCAAACATTTATTTTTATTTTATAGGACATGATCATCAACGATAGGGGTGTCCAAAATGCATGAGAATAAAATTTTATATGGTGGTTTGATTCAAGTTTATCTATCAGTATAGTATGTTATGAGGTATTAGTAGTAGGTTTAACTAAAATATTATCCGCCTATGAGAGACAGGGTTGGCATACGACAACCATGTGATTCTCCTTATCCTTAGAGATCATAGCACAAACAAGAAGGTGGTCATCACCCGGGTCAATGATTCCATGTAAAAGATTATGGATACTTTAGTTATCTATATTTTCATGATTTTTGAGAACCAACCTTCATTTGAGGTACTATTTTATTTTTTTCTACTTGGTTTCATGCTTTATATGAATCATGAGAAACACACTCCTTTTTACCTTTCTTACTTTTCTCTTTAAGACATAATGTATAGATAATTATAATGCCCTAGGAATTGACTATTCTAGTTGGTGTTTTAATTATTTTATGTGATATATGTATAGTTTGTGAGCTAGTGATAGGGTATCATCACTCTGAGTAGATTTTCTATGTTTGAAGACATATACGTCTGACATCATCATCCTCCTGGATAGGCTATATTCAAGATAAGTTATCATGGTTTTCATTAGGATGTCAATTTTGGTCTATGATGTTGATAGAAAGTCTATTGTGTTCATTAGTGAGTGAAACTCTCATATATGTTATATAAACATTCCATAATTTTCTTCCTTGATGGTTAATTTGATGTTGTGTTCATCATATGTTCTACATTGGTGTTTACCATGGTTTTGGAAAAGTACCTTGATGACTCTCCTGATGAGGTTGTGTTGTTACCCCCTCGATGAGATATCATGTTTGGGATAGAGAATTATCTTAGTGATTTTTCAATTTTTATGCATCCATATAGGATTTCATCTTCTGTGTCATGGGAGATGTGGATATAGATTTATGATCTCTTTCAATGAGGGGTTTTTCATTTGATCATGTCACCTTGGGGTAATCTGATTTTTTTTCGAAAAGAAGGTTGATGGAAGTCTTTGCCTATATAAAGATTATCATATCCAGAATCAGCTGATAGTGATGAATCATTATCCTCATCCATGGATCTGTGATATATTTATTTTCTAAAGGTATCTATTTGTTCTAAAATATTTATCTACGATCGATATATCATCAAATGTGGGTGAAAGAAAAAGATATTATGAATACTTCTTTTTGGAAGTCGTCATAGGAATTATGAGTACAATGTAATGTATTTTTGTGTGATTAATTCTCTATCAGTGTTCTTGTAACTGATGAATGTTGTGTTCTAAATGTTTCTTGACTGATTCTTGCTGGTTTTTATCAAAATAATTTTTGTGTACTATGTATCAGAGAAGGTTCCTACATAGTATTTCAAAGTCATTTTGGGAGTTCTTTTCCAACGATAGTTGTTCAAGAAGCTATCAAATTGAATGTTCTTATCTCTTGAATTTTGTTTCTTAGAAGATGCCGTGAACCAAAATGGAGTGATATTTTGGATCATTTTAAAAATTATGTGGTCATTTATTAGGAAACCCCATGGCTGTTGTAGAGGTGTGGAATTTCCTCAGTCCTATAATCTATTACACGAGGGTTGGACCCAAATTCTCTCGAATGATGAAACCACGAATATCCCTAACTAGAAGTGATCATATGTTATTATTGACTTATTAGATCTAGGTGAATTTTGAGTATTTAAAGGGGATGTTTTTTTTACCATGGTTCTATATTTTCCAGATGTGGGTGTTCAATTTTAGGTTTTCTATTACACTTCACATAATGGATTGGTCAGTGTGCTAATCTAGTGGAGGGATTTTTTTATTCTGGGTATTGTTATTTATATCCCAATGAAAATAACTATAACACCCATGATCTAGATTTGTATATGGTAGTTTTTTCATTGATTTTATTGTGAAATTACCTTGTCATAAGAGATTACAGTATAAATTTTTCATCATGAATTAAACTTAAGAAAGTGATGGTGGATGTAAATATTACAAGATTATGACTTTGAGATTTCATGTACATTGGGAAATGGTAATTTTGTAACTAGTTTTCTAGGAAAGAATTCATGTGGTAGTGTTGGGTGTGAGTCCATAGATTCATCAAGATTGATTGAGGAGATCTATATGATGAATCTAGACATAGAAGAGGTTGGTGGAAGATGATTAATTTTTTATATGATAGTGATGTGATATTTAGTGTATCAGGTGGAAGAGTCCCTATTGGTGGATTCTGAAGTGGAAGTTTTGAAGGATAAAAGTTTCTATGGTGATGCCTGTGATGGATGATCTGAGGATGCACTGCACCATGTGTTGTTCTAGGGGAGTCTTTTCTTTTAAATAGTTAGGTGCATGGTGGTTCTCCATGAGTTCCACATCTCTCTCATAGTGTTACATTCTAGAAGGAAAAATATGTATCCAGATCAAATATGTCGGTTTTGGTGGCATGGGTTTAAGAATTCTGTTAAAGATTTTTTAACCCAAGATTTAGTATTCTAAATGGTGGAGACTGAATAACATATTCCCAGTGGTTTTCACCATCCATTATATATTCCTCAGTTTAATTGATAGGACATTTCAATGGGCATCGTTACTGGTTTAGCATGATCTCATGGAGTCTTTGATACTATATTGGTATTAGTAGACCACATGAAATATTTGAGTCACTTCTTAGCAATCATAGAGTTGAGATTTGTGGAGGTTATAACAAGAAAACAACTTAAAGATGTGGTGAGCAATCTTGGAGTCCCATGGATGACCATCTATGATCATGATCCTCATTTCACCTCTAGGATATGGAGTGGTCTTCCATGTTCGTTTGGATCTCATTTTTTCTATAACACTTTTTTTAATCTATAGATGGACGGTCAGGCAGAGAAGACCCTTAAGACTATTGCAGATATGTTGTGTGCTTGTATCCAAGATTTGGATGTTCGTGGTTGAGGAACTTACACATGGGTTAGCTTTCTTACAATAATAATTTTTACTCCACAATTGTAACGGAATCATTTTAAGAATTGTACGACAAAACTTTTCATTCTCCATTATGTTATAATAGGGTTATAAATTCATCAATTCTTAAACTAGAACTAGTACAGAGCACATGATAAATTTTTTAGGTAATTTAAAAATGGATGAAGGTGATGTAGGATCTTCAAAAGTCCTAGGATAACTATAGGTGAAGACTTATGGTGTTTGATATTATATATAAAGTGTTATTAAAGTTTACTCCACATCATGTGAAGTAAAATTTTGGTTGTAGGAGTAATGATTCTCCATGATTTGTTGGGCCTTTTGAGGTTTTCTCATAGGTTGGATCTATTGCATATTAGATAGAACTTCCCCAAAAATTGTTCTAAATTTATGCTTTATTTTATGTGTATAATCTTATATTATATCATCATAATGGATCCCACATCATAAATTAGGGGTACATTGATGTTGATGATGATTCAAACATTCAGGAGTGGCTCATGGAATTCTAGGACCACCAGAAGAAGGTGTCACACATGAAATTCTTTTCCTTAGTTTGTGTCCTATGATGGAGTGGTGGTTTGAATAGAAGAACATAGTGATTTATTTGTATAACGGTTCTTAGTATCCAACGTTTTTTAATCTTGATCATATTTTGTTACAATATTTTGATATTATTGACCATTATCTAGATTAGGAGACAGTTCTCTCATCCTTGATACCATCTTTATTTTCTTGCTCCCATTTGAGAGTTACCTCCCATAAGATAGTGTTTGGGATATGGTTAAGAGTGTTTCATGGTTTCATTCCACATTCCTCTAAGTTTTGTTATTGTGCTCCTTTGATGGTCGGTTCCTTGCAAGGTATCACATTGGATGCTTGTTCAAAAGACTTTTTCCTTTCCCTTCAATCCTGGTATATTTTTAATTCCAAAAGAAGAGATTTTTTTAAATTTATATTATAATTGGGATTAGATCCTTGTTTCTCCTTAATTTCTATCTTTTAGGTGTAATAGGTTATAGATACCATAGCCTCTCACATATAACATTACAAGATTTTAATCATAATTATACATCAGATTACAAGACAAGGATCACAAAGTATAGTGTCTTAGAAGACTAAGTAAAAAATGAAAGATTATAAAAAAAATTTAAACTCCAAAATGAGATCCTAACTTCCATAGTGCTCATACATATTTATAGGATTCCCTGGGGAACACATGAACAATGGGATGAGCTAAAAAGACCTATAAGGGAGTATACATATGAACAAGGCTTTAACACATGGTTTAAAAGGCATGAAATTATGATAAAAAAACATGGAAAATATGGAATCATAACATATAAACATGGGATCATATAATTATGGAATTATATTAATGTGTAAGTGACATAAAACATGACTGTCATATGAGTGAAGGCTAACTGCCAAGATCGTTTTAGATAGTAGCACAAGCCAAGGCTAATCTCCTAGACCGCCGCATAAAACATCTCATGAGACTTAACTTTACCCAATACATTGGAGTGCTATCTGGGCACACCCATATTAACATGTCCATTAATATTCATGCCACATAAATAATCATACATAATCAATCATACTTAAACCTAAGGAAGCCAATATTGATAAATGGGAATCACATTCATGTCATAAATCATAATGAAGGGGTTTATCATAAAAGTGTCCAAGATAGAAAAGAATTAAAACATACATAGACATTAATAAGGTAAAATAGGCTTATATAATTTTAGGTAACATAAAATAGAATTCAAAACATGTAAGAAGATTATTCAGGAAATTCTTAGAATTAAACTATTTTTATGTGGTATTAAGGAAAAATACTAAAGAGAATTTAAAATCGAAAAAGGGAATAATATTTTATATAAAACCAGAAGTGAAAAAATAAGTTTTTCATAATAAAAAATAATTATTTTATAAAGATATTTCTATCTTAAAACATAGGATAGAGTTCACTTAAAATTGGGTAAGAATTCAAGATGTTCCCTCAAAATAGGTTTGCTTATCGGGAAGAATTAAGGAGGAAATCACTTAAAAAACATGTATTCCTAGAACAAGAATTAGGGATGGATCTTGAAACATGGCTTTGGAGCATGTAAACAGTGTGTATAAGTTTTACATAAAAATAAAAGACAACATCATTTGGGTAAAAATAACATTGGAGTAACCCGAAGGAATAAAGGAGGTTCGGGTAAAATCCCTTACCTTAAGTCAAATGGTATTCTCCACTTGATATTAATGGCTTGAATAATCATATAAGGTTCATTAATTAATAATTTCAGAACCAAATCAAGATTAAAATTATTTAGTAAAACCTTTTTGAGTTCATCCAATGCTTTTTTATTGGTTACAAGGTTCAATTTCATTATTTGGGCTCATTTGTTTCCTTGGTTCTAATGATCGGTTCACTTATATTCATGTTTGGAGAATCATGTAAAATAGAGATGGTTGTAATGAATTTGGGTTATATATTATTACAGAAAATACCGAAGGTTACATGATTTTAAATTCCATTTGGTTACTTGGAGTGAATATTTATCATTATGTACAACATTACTGAAAACCTTTTGGGTTATTTGGCGGTTTTTGGCCACATGGAAGATGCTTTTTTATAAATCAAAATCTTATGTAAAAAAGGAATATAGAACCATAGATGTGACATAATACATATATTATGGTCTTGTTCAACCATAAAAATGGATTAATGAATATAATTGAATATGGTAATGGAAATTGAAAACCTATTTTCCTTGAATGTGGTAAATTAGCACATCTCTGATGGTGTTTTCTTTTCAGTATAAAAGAAATTAAAAAATAGATGATAAAGAATTACTCCTTTATCATGAAACCATTTCATTACATGTATGGTATTATAGTCATCACAAAATTTGGATGAAAAGAGGTGAGTAAAGAAAACGAAAACAAATGAAATTGAAAATTAAAGAAATGTTGAGAGACCCCTTATGAAAATTCGGCAGCCTAACTTTGTTGCTAAAAAATTCATAAAATGAATTGATGAGAGAAAAAATGTATCTAGTCATTTGTATATAAATATTACAGTAATAGGGATACATAATATCAATCCTCAATATATTAAAATGGAAATTAAAAGAGATAACATAAAATAAGTGTTGACTAATAAATGATGGTGAATGGTTCCCTTGCCTTATGGAGTAACTACTAAAACATGAAGGTTATGTCCTTGGAGGCTTTAAGACACCTTGGGAGGGATCCTAGGGAGGTAAAACCACAAGATATTCTAGAATTATTGATATGAAATGCATGGAAATTAAGGAAAGAGTGGGTATTTATAGTAAAGGAGATAGAGTTTTTTATTAATATCAAAGGACACCCTATTAGTTGTTTTTGAAAAACCATGGGCTTTACCAGGCTATTTTCCAATGGAATTATCCATATGGGACACCTCATATATTATTTTACAGTATAAAAGTTGACCATAATTTTATTTTAATTATTACATCATTATGATGTCATTAAACATTCTAAAAACTCAAAACTGTATTTAATCTATTCACGAGAAATTCATGTATCTTAGAAAAATATCAAAAAATCATTGTAACCATTTTTCAATGTGTAGAATTAAAAACTGAACTCTAGTTTTTGAAAAAAAATTCTATAATTTTTTTAATTTAATTTTTAAATTAAATATTAATTTTTTCAACAAAATCAACATTAAATCTCTGACTCATTTTATAACACGTTGAAAAATTATTCAAGGTCCAATGAAATTAACATATAACCATAAGACAAGAAAGTAAGAATTTATTATTAATTTTTATGAATATAGATTTTTATTTTAAATTATTAAATTAATCATAAAATTGTGAATAAAATATTTTTGAAAGAGAAAAATAAATATTCTTATACAATGCTTACTTTTTTTTAAGATGTCTATATTGTATTTATACATTCATCGGTGACGTTTTTTTGAATGGCTACTATTCATTACTATTCATAATGGAATGTTACTATTCAAAAAGGTATGTTACTATTCACCAAAAATTATTTTTGTCTTATCAGACTCCAAAAAACTTACTGATTCCAGTAATAGATGATAGTCATTAGAAATTCAAATCACATAAGTGACAATCTTATGTTTAAGGGTCACACAGTACATTTTAGTTCATTGGGTTTTGATTTGAGGTGATTTTATGACATTTTTATAAGAAAGTAATTTCCATTGATAAAACATTTGTTCATTACATTCTTCCCCCTTAATAAATTTCTCCCTCGAAATTTCATTTTATATTGTTGGACATAAATAGGTGTTGGTACTTTTCTATCATTGGTTCCTCCCATTCCCATTATGCCTCTTTGTACTTATGGTTTTGCCATAGTACCTTGACCTCGAGAGTAGTATTGTTACGTAGAACTTTATCTCTACGATCTGTGATCTTCACTAGCTACTCCTCATAAGAAAGAACATCCTCCAACTATAACACCTTTGAAGAGTGTATATGTAAAGAGTTTGGTATGTACTTCCTTAAGAGTAATACTTGAAATACATCATGTACTTTGGCCATCGTAGGTGGATGTGCTATTTGATAGGTCGTAGCCCCAACACGATCAAGAATTTCAAAGTATCCAATGTACATTGGACTTAATTTCCCTATATTTCCAAACCTGATGACCTTCTTCAATGGATATATGAGTAGAGATACCATGTATCCAACTTTGAACTCAAGGTCTCGTTGGCAATTATCTGCATAACTCTTTTGTCAACTTTGGGCTGCGTAGATGTGTTGCTGAATGGTTTTCAACTTCTACATTATTTCTTTGTCCATTTTGGGTCGTAATTGCTTATGCTCATCGATATCATCCCAAGCAGCCTTTGTTTTGCACCTTTTCCCACAAAGGGCTTCATATGGCGCCATTCGGATGCTCGAGTGGAAACTATTGTTGTAGGAGAATGCAACTAGTGGAAGATGTCGGTCCCATCCTTCTTTAAAGTCCAAAGAACATGATCTCAAAATATCTTTTAGTTTCTAAATAGTGCACTATGATTGTCCAATAGTTTGATGATGATAGGTTGTACTAATGTTTAGTTCTATGTTTAGAGCATGTTGGAGACTTTTTTCAGAACATTGAGGTGAATCTTGGATCACGTTCAGATACAATAGATATTAGTACTCCATATAGTATTACCACTTAATTGATGTAAATCTAGGAAAGTTGATCCAATGAGAAGTCCTCTTGAATTATGATAAATTCAGCTGTCTTTTTAAGATGATCTACAATGACCCATGTAACATTGTTTCCTCTAGATGTCCTTATAATTCTAGTGACATCATCAATGGTGATGGTTTTACACATCCATTTTGGTATTGGTAGTGGTTGCATCATACCTTTAAAATTTTGGATTTTAGCCTTATCTTGTTGACATAATAGTCACTTTGATGTATATTTAGGAATATCCCTTTTCATATTGTCCCACCAAAAGTTTTCTTGGATATCTCAATACATATGTGTGCTCCCTAGTTGAATATAGAAGTTCGAGCTATGTTAATCATTCAAAATATACTTCTTTATGTTTTTATTAGATGGTACACATAATTTTGATCCGAATATTACAACTCCTTCCAAGATAATTATGAAATTAGAGGATTGCCCATTTTTTTATAGCTTCTACCCTTTTATGAATTTCCACGTCTTTTCCTTAATCATCCTTTATTTTCTCCATCAAAGATGGTTGAACAATCATTTGAGGAATGATTGATGATGTTCCTTCCTTCATGATTCACATGTCCATCCTCTGCAAATATAAGAAGATTGGATCCTTTTCAATTATAATCATTAATAAAGAGGAAAGATCATTTCTACTTAGAGTATCTTCCACCTTGTTTTCCTTACCAGGATGGTAGTGTATTGATCAGTCATAATCTTTGATGAGCTCTATCCATATTCACCGGTGCATAATAATCTATTTTTTTGTGAATATATATTTAAGACACTTGTGATTAGTATATATCTCACACTTCATCCTATATAGATAATCTCAGCATATTGTTATTGCAAAGATCATAACCGCATTCTCCAGATCATGCATGGTATAGTTTTCTCATTATGTTTTAGATTCCCTGAGGTTTAGGCTATCACTTATCATTTTCCATCATCACATTGCATAATACCTTCTTAGAAGCATGACTATACACGACAAAAATTTCTCCACTTGCTGGGAGTGTGAGGACTAGCACGGTGATTTTCCATTTTTCAACTTGTTAAAATAGTATTCACATTCCTAAGTCCAGAACAACTTTACTCGCATCCATGTTAGCTAGTTAATTGGGTTTGACAATCGTGAAAAGTTCTTCAAAAATCATCGATAATACTCATCTAGACCCAGAAATCTATGGATCTCTATTACAGATGTTGGCCTGGGCCACTCTTTAATCACCTTTGTCTTGGAAGGGTCCACAGATATCCATTTGGTGTTGATAACATTCCCCAAGATAGTGTCGAACTCTACTGAAAAAAGTATGATGAGATTTTCTAGGATGTTCGTTCCACAAGAATTAACTTAGGAGTTATAAACCATTGACGCAATAATTTCCCCATTTTCTATTCTCATAGATAACTTATCCTCCAAATTTTGAGGTGTTTTTTGAATAGTACTACTAAAATATCAAGATATGAAAGAATGTGTAGAAATAGAATCAAATAGTATGTTCTCTATTCTTGAATGAATAAATAGTGTACCTATCACCAGATTATTGTCCAGATTTACCTCAGCAGTAGTGATAGCATAACCCCTTCCCTATTTCCTTGGACGATATTGTTGATTTCCTCCTACAACCCTTGTGTTAGGGAAATTGTTTGCATAATTATCTTGTTCCTTGCAGTTGTAACACTACACAATATGCTGAGTGTTGATCTGAATCATCATTTCTTCTTCCACATTAGCAGGATTTTTCATATCCATTCAGCAGTTCTTGCTAAGAAGTCCCAGCATTCCACATTTGATGTAATTTCTGGTTCCCTTTAGATAGTTCAAAGGATGCTTCTTCCCACATCATTTACAAGTGGGATATTCCAGATTCTTTCCATCGTAGGATTTGTTTGTTGAACCACCCATGTTTCCTCTATTTTTCGCTTCTTGTCATTGGGCCCATGAGACCACTAAGAGTATCTGATCTCCATTTCATCCTTGTGGTCACACTGAATAATCTTTTCATACCATTCAATGTCTTGAATCACCAACGCTTTTCATAGACTCGGATTTTGTCCGCTAAGGAAGTGATCCACCTTGCTTTCAGTTATCATGACAATGCCAGAGGCATACCTTGCAAGCCATGTAATGTTTTATTCATATTCCATGATGGACTCATGATTCTTCTACTTGAGTCCAAGGAACTCTTTTTAACTCTTGAGATAGAGGGTTTGAGGATAATGTTTATAGAAAAAATTTCCCTTGAATTACTCCCAATCCATGGAATCAATTTCCTCTTGGGAAATTGCATTCTTGATCAGTTTCCACCACTAATCAGCTTTCCCATCAAAAGGATTGATCGCCAGAACATATTTTTCTTCTTCTGAGCACTTGAGGACAAATAAAATATTTTCAATGGAGTTAATTCACTATTCCGTGAGGGGGGATCATAAGATCTACTAAACATTGGAATCCTTTTTCGCATGAAGGATTCTATGGAAACATTCTCTTTTCTTATAGGTGGAGGATGTTCCATAGGATTCATGTTATTATTCATAACATGAGCCAACTGAGAATGTACTATAATGATGGTTTAAGCGCACGTTCCCATCATATCAGGAATATCATTTGAGAAGTCCTAACATTTCCATCCACATTTATTATTGTAACATGTTATTCTATTTCCTGCCGTTAGCGAAGAAAAATATTATATAATTATATGAATTTAATACTTACCTATTAAGAATAAAAAAGAAACATTGTACAAATGGGGATAAACTTGTGAAGGATAATTATATCATAAATTGTGATTCTCTCTGTTTCAATCTATGGTATCCTTGATCTATTTCTTAACATATATTATTATTGGTTTTTTATATTCCCTCAAAAAATGGTTATTACCATGATCAATAATTTACCAAGGAATATCCCTCAGGAGTGTCAAACCAGGAGTCCAACAAGACCCATTTTCGTGTACCCAGAGACCTCATGTAAGGCCCAAAACTCCTTGCCAAATTTTTCACTAATAGGTACATCTATTCTAGAGACACCACTACCTGTTTATGTCAAGACAAGGATGTATCTTCATGATACTCAACTTTATTTATATTTTCCCAAGATATAAGGATGTTTTCCAATACTTATTCTCATACATAAAATTCTCACTACAGTGCTCTGTTCCTAATCTTCAAAAATAACTGGACCATCCTTTGATACTAACAATAGAGAACCTAGACTTTCACACATAACATTACATGATTTGAAACATAATTATACATCATATTACAAGACAAGGAACGTAATGTCTTGTGTCTTGGAAAACTAGGTACATAATAAACATTATAAAAAATGTTTTTTATTTAAACTAAAAAATATGCTCCTATCTTCCATTTTCTTCATACATCTACATAGGATACCTTGGGGAACACATGAACAATGGGGTGAGCTAAAAAACCCAGTAAGGGAGTACACATAAGAATAAGGCTTTAGTACATGGTTTAGAAGGCATGACATAATGATAAAAAAGCATGGATCATATGGAATCATAAAATATAAACATGGGATAATATAAACATGGAATCATAGTAATGTGGAAGCAATATAAGAAATGACAATAGTACGAGTTAAGGAAAACCGTTAAGATTGTTTCACAGAGTAGCACAAGCCAAGACTAACCGCCAAGACTATCGCACAGAACATATCATGAGACTTAAATTTACCCAATGCATAGGACCACTATCTGGGATCACCATCTTAACATGTTCATGAATATTATAACCACATAAATAATCATACATAATCAATCATACTTAAACATAAGGGAACCCATGGAGGGAAATGGGTATCACATTCATGTCATAAATCAAAATGAATGGGCATATCCTAAAAGTGTCCATGAGTGAAATGAATTAAAATATACATGGAAATTAAATAGGTAAAATTGAAATTTATCATGGTAGGTTATGTAAAACATAAGTGACAACATGTAATAATAGTATTTATGAAATCCTTATCTTTAAAACATTTTAGTGCTGTGTTAAGGAAAAATACTAAAGAAAATTTAAAATTGAAAAAAAGAATAATATTTTATATAAAACCAGAAGTGAAATAGGAAGGACTTCAAATTAAAAATACGGATTCTATAAAGATAATGGTGCCTTAAAATATATTATAGACTGAACTTAAAATCGGGTAAGAATTCAAGATGTTCCCTCAAAATAAGTTTGCTTATCAGGAAGAATTATGGAGGGAATCACTTAAAAAACATGTTTATCCATGAAATAAAATGAGTTATCGATCTTGGAACATAATTTTAAAAAATACAAACATAATGTAGAATTTTTACATAAACATAAAGGACAACTTCATTTGGGTAAAAAGAACATTAGAGCAACCCGATGAAATAAAGGTGGTTCGGGTAGAATCTCTTACCTTAAGTCTGATGGTGTTCTACACTTGATATTAATGACCTGAATAATCAAATAAGGTTAATTAATTAATAATTAAATAACCCTTCTATATGAAAATTATTTATTAAAACCTTTTTAGTTCATTACTAACCTTTTTATTTGTTATGATGTTCAATTTCATTGTTTGGGTACGTTTGTTTTCTTGGTTCTAATGATTGGTTCACTTATATTCATGTTTGGAGAATCATGTAAAACAAGGATGGTTTTACATAATTGGATTTATATAATATTTTTGAAAATCCATGAGGTTACGTGATTGTAAATTCCATTTGGTTACTTGGAGTGAATATTAATCATTATGTAAAATATTCGTGATAACCTTTTGGGTTATTCAGTGGTTTTTAGTCACAAAGAACATGTTTTATTTTATAAATCCATAATTTATTTGAAAAAATATTATAGAAACATAGATGAGACAAAATATATATATTATTGTCTACTTAAACTATTAAAATGGTTTCATGTCTAGAATTGAATATGGTAATAGAAATCGAAAACCCATCATCCTTGAATGTTGTAAATTATCACATCTCGGATGGCATTTTTATTTTTAGTATAAAATAAAAGGAAATGAGAGATGATGAATAATTATTACTTTATCAGGACGACATTATAGTACATTTAATTTAATAGAGTGATCACAACATTTTGATTAATGAAGGTGAGTAATGACAATGTTTTGAAATGAACTCAAAAATAAAAGAAGAGTTGAGAGATCCATTATGAAAATTCAACAGCCTAACGACAATGCATAAAATTTTATAAAATGAATTGATGAAAGAAAAAAAGTTATCTAATCATATTAAAATAGATAAGACACTAATAGGGATACATAAGTTAAAACCCCAACACATGAAAATCAAAATTCAAAGAGATAACATAAAACAAGTGTTAACTAAAAGAGAAGGGTGAAAGGTTACCTTACCTTGCAGAGTAACTCCTAAAAAATGAAGGTTGGGACCCTGTGGGACTAATGACACCATGGGAGGGACACTAGGGAGGTAAAAACAGTATATCTTCAAGGATGATGGATATGGAATGCATGAAAATGAAGGAAATAGGTGGTATTTATAGTAAAAAAGACAGAGATTTTTTATTAATTTCAATGGACACATCATTAGTGGTTTTTGCAAAACCATGGGCCTGACCATGGTATTATACACTTTGTGAACCTCATATATTATTTTACTATACACAAGTCAGAAATAAGTTTATTTTATTTTTACATCATTATGATGTCATTAAACTTGCCAAAAACTCAAAACTGTATATTTACTATTCAGGATAAAATCAACTATTTTAGAAAAATACCAAAAATTCACCTTAATAATTTTTCGACGATTAGAATTCAAAAATTATCTATATTTTTTTAAAAAAAAAATTGTAACACATTTTAATTTTATTTTTAAATAAAATCCTAATTTATTCAACATAATCAACATTAAAACTAAGACTCAGTTTATAACACCTTGAAGAATTAATCAAGGACCCATAAAAGTATCTTATAACCATAAGCCAATAAAGTGAAAATTTATGATTACATTTTATGAAAATAAGTTATAATTTTAAATTATTAAATTAATCTTAAAATTGTAAATAAAATATTTTTTCATAAAATAATAACAATTCATTTACTATAATTGTTGTTTCACATTTAATATTTCTAAACGGTAATTATAAATTCAAGGGTGACGTTTCTATTTTTTGAATGATTAATACTCATTACTATTCCAAAAGGTATGTTACTATTCAAAAGGGTATGTTACAAATCATAAAAAATTATGTTTGTCTTCTCAGACTCCAAACAACTCATTGATCACAATTACATATGGCTGTTTCCCAAAATTCGAATCACATAAGTGACAATCTTATGTTTAATGGTCACATAGAACATAATAGTTCTTTGTATTGTGATTTCATGTGATTATATGAAGTTTTTATAAAAAATTAATTTCCATTGATAAAAAATTAGGTTATTATAGAGGTGTTGATGGGAGGATTGGTGGATGATGGAGTGGAATTAAACTGAAAATTCTACTACATAGAAAGATTGTGATGTGGATGATTAGTTTATTACATGTATTCTAGTAGAGAGATGGGTTATGGTGTGGATTAAGAGTTCTAGTATAGAGGCTTATGAGGGTATTTTTTAGCGCTTCTTCCTTTATTAGGGTTCATAGTATGTATATTTCATTTTCCTTGTAACCTTCTTCTTTGGAATTATAATTATGTGGAATAATCGTTCCATTGCACTATCATCATTCTACTAATTTATAATATTTGTTGTGTAACACAACATAAATTTACAAATAGATTTAATATAGAATGCAGGAAATACTAATTACTTATAAAACAACAATTTATTATATCCTAACTGAAAAACATTATTCTTCCGCTTCTATAATTTGAATTTCAAAAAAAAAACTAACGTACACAATTGCATTCAGTAAGATATTTAGAGTCTGATCAGACAAAAATAATTTTTTAGGAATAGTAACATACCAATATGAATAGTAAATAACCCTTATGAATAGTAATGAATAGTAAATTGTCCAAAAAAAAACAAAATCTTTTCCCATGAGTGTATAGATACAATTTAGAGATTTTTTAAGGGAAAAAATGATCATACTATAAGTATTTGTATTTTTGTATGTCGTAAATATTTTAAGTTCAATTTTTCAGTTAATTTAATAATTTAAAATTAAAATTTATTTTCATAAAATCAAACTATAAATTGTTACTTTATTTTATTAAGGATAACTGATAATTTTAGGGGACCATGATTAATTTCTCAAGGTGTTAAAAAAAGAGTTGTTATTTTAAATTAGTTTTTTGGGAATAAATTATGATTTTATTTAAAAATTATATATAAAATATTTATAAAAATATTTTCATAAAATTGATTTTATTTTTTTTATTTTACACATTGAAAAATGGTTGGGATAGATTTTTGTGATTTTTCTAAAATACCTGAATTTTTGTGAGTAGTAAAAATATAGTTTTGAGTTTTCGATGTGTTTAATGACATCATAATGATGTAATAATTAAAATAAAATTATGGCCAAATTTTTTAATGTAAAATATGATATGAGGTGTCCCAATTGGATAATAAAATGGGTAAATACCATGGGAAAGAACATGTTTTTTAAAAAAAACACTAAGGAGGTGTCCTTTGAAATTAATAAAACAACTCCCTCTTATTTACTACAAATACCCAATCATTTCATTGTTTTAATTCATTCAATACTCATAATACTCATAGCTATGGTATCTATACCTAAATATTATTCCTCCCAAGGTATCATCAGGCTCTAAGGTCCCAACTATCAGGTCTTAGGAGTTACTCTACAAGGTATGGTAATTCTCAACGTCTCTTTTCCATTCACATTTTCTTTTATGATGTATGTTTTTTAAGTTTTCATACCATGTTGTTATTTCCATATTATTCTATAACTATACTATTTTATGAGTCTCTTATGAATGTTTGAACTATTTCCCTTATATAATATTTATTTCTAAAACCATGTTGCATTGTCATTATGCTATAGAATTTTCATCTCAAAATCTCTCTATTTTTGATGCACTATTATTGTGTTATTATCTTCTAATTTAAAATATATTTGGGTGGGATATTTCATTCCATATAAAAATTTATATCAATGTTATTTAATAATTATGAGATACCCTTTTTATATCATCAAAATATTTTATGAAATTTTTTGCGATGTAGATAGGCTACCGAATTTTCGTGAGGGATTTTTCAACATTTCTTTTATTTTATGTTCATTTATTTTCTTTTACTTTATTCATCTCCCCTCAACCAAATTATATTATAATTATAGTAACTTAAATTAAATATAATTTTATTATTCAAATGTAATGTTTCATCATTATCTATCTTCCCCCTCCTCTTATACAAAAAAAGAAGACATCATCCGAGATGTGTTAATTTATCACATTCAAGGACTACATGTTCTCAGTTTTTATTACCATCTTCAATTATTGTCATGAAACCAATTTTATGGATGAATTATATTAAAATATACCTATTTAATCTCATTTTATGTTCTATAATCAATACACAATCATAATATAAAATAATAACAAAAAAATAGTTTATTATTCACAAAACCTCCAAGTTAATCGAAGCGTTTATCATTATCTTTTATCAAACAAGTCATCATCATGGTATGTAACCCAAAATACATATAATATCATTTATATCACTATAATTTCACTAAATATATATATATTAAAAAATTTGGATTTTTAACTACATTTCAAATGAACATCCATTCATCAATACAAGAAAATGAATCATGAACACCACGGAAGAAAATGCTTCCAAAACAATAAAACTAAACCTCTTAAACCCATAAAAATAGACATGAATGAACCTAATATGGTTAAATTTAATTGATTAAATGTATAGGAGGTTATGGGATTATTAATTATTGGAGATAAATTTGATTATTCAGGTCATTTTGATCAAACAAAAACACATTTGGACATAAGGTAAGGGGTTTCTTATCTCACTTATAATTCTATGAGATTTCCATTGTTCGCCACATATTTATTAAATGTGGGATTTTTTGCTACCATTTTAAATATATCATCATGATTTGCTTAATGTTAATTTTATTTTATGATTCATTTGGTGGTTCCTAGTTTTTGTTTATACAAATCAATTGATTACAACGTGGTAAGGGACTTGGTCTCAATTTCCATTTCATTGAGACTTACTTGGTATTGTGCAACAAATATTTCTAATGTGGTGTATAAAATACCCATTTGAGAACATTTCTAATTTAAAATTATAAATATAATATATATACATATTATGGTTTGATTGATATGACCATTTTCTTATGTATTGTACCCTTTTGCATACGATGTTTATTTGGAATGTTGTTGTAACTATAGAAATATTAATAAATCTCAGTCCTATACTCTATAAGGATATTGAGAAGGCATATTTTACATGAATTAAATATTTTTATAAATAATTATTTGGACTTTTAGTGGTGGGAGGGTCCCTATACATCCCATTGAGGTATTGACAGCTCTAATGAGACAAATCAGATGGTGATAAACCCTTCGAGTTTGTTTCCAAACAATCAGATGAGTTTCTACCCACATAGTTAAATTATTATGGAGGTATAGTGGTATCATGTGACACAAAAATGTAGTCTAATTAATAATCAAATCTCTTTATTCATTTTTATTTAGTACTATCTATGAGGTGTTCACTATGAAAAAATCTATGGATGTAGTTTCATTATCATTTTATCAATGGCATGTTTTTTTTCATTTATTAACCATTCTATATTGAAAATGAAAATTGTTTTATGACTTAGTTATTATTTATTCATTCTTTCACTACTTGTAACCATTACTGTAAATTTGATCTCACCGCTTTAATTTTTTCAACTTGATCAGTTTATGAGGAGGTGAATATTTATTGAGTTCTCATAGATGGAGTGTATTATTTTTCATTATGTAATATATTTTTGTTACATTTACCAATGTAATATGATTTATATGTTTGTGTCTTGTATCTTTAATACTTATAAACTAATTATTCCTTCTGGACATCATTCCTTTTAATCATTCAAATGTAATAAGTAATGCATTTCTTATGTGCTTCTGGGATCGGGGTGTTATAGTTGGTATTAGATGAAGTTTATTAAAAAACATGGAAATCATTTCTAGAAATGTATATTAGGGGAAAAAACCCGAATATAGTCTATGAGGATAAACATAAAATAATGTCCTGGAATATTGGAAGGAAATATATTATGTGGATCTTTCTCAAAAATACATCTCTATCAAGATAATACAGGTGGACGTGGTTCTTGCATAGATGTACCTAGGAGTGAAAACTTATTCAAGGAGTTTTAATCTTGATATAGGGTATCCTGGTACATAACAATGAGACTTAATGTGCACCTAGTTTGACACAGCTGGCAGATATTCTTAGGATAATTCACATTTTATTTACCCACCATTATGAAGGATTTATTCCCCCAAAGTAACCAATGTATATGGTTCTAGTAATTGCGATGCATAAATATATGCTATGTGTTATACCATGTTTATATTCATAAAGGGTTCATAATTTTATGATCTAATATATAATATAGAATTCGATAGAAATGGTTCATAGTAGAAAGAATGAGAGCTTCACCAATGCATGTTATGTGAAGAGAAAAAGGGATCATATATCTAATGGTATTAATACATATTTTCGAAGGAATATTGTCTTACAAGTATCCTCATCCTATTAAGAAATAATATCATGTGTTAAAAAGTTTTGTATGGACTTCTCTGAGTCCTATGTCATTGAAGATAAGGAAAAGAAGAAGATGGTGGCCAAGAAAAATAGGGATAAAGTGAAGAAGGGAAATATTTATTTTCCCACATGTGATAATTATGGAAGGAAACACCATGGTATATGGTTGAGGGAAAACGAGTTTGATCCATGTGTTTAGAAATAGGCCACCATGCTCATAATTGCAACACAATGAAATTTTTTTCCTATATTCAATGCTTCAACTATACAGATATGGGGCACTACACAAATGAGTATCCCACAAATCATGGGAATATTGCTCTGAAAAAGAAAAGGGATCAAGGTAAAGCTTAGGATGTTAATATGGTTGAATTAGAATAAATAATGTATTATGTTTTTTGATTCAAGAACTAGGTTATGATATTCTTGTTCCAAGAATTTTGAGATATGTATGGTTTGTACTGCAGTACTATTTCATTAACGATTTGAGGTCATATGAAAAATGAGAAAGGAAAAGTGATTTAGTAGAATGTTATGTTTTTTAGGAAAAAAATGATTGAGTTAAAGGAAACCCTCAATATATATCTGATTTTGAGATAATTATGACAAAATAATTGATTTGGATAAGTACGTACTACCCTGGAATTATTTATTAGCTTCTTAGAAAGTGTTTTATTCTATTATTGATGGAGTTTAAAGAAAATTAGGATTTAAGTAATATATCCAATAACATGTTTCTTACATAATTAAATAAGGAAGAATGCATGTTTCCAATATGGTTTTTACAGTAATTCAAGTTATGACCATATTCATATAGGATACATGATAAAGTTACACACATGTTTGGAATGTGAAAATTTTGAGTTACATCATGTTGATTAAGGGTTAATGATAAGTTCCTCTTGGAAATTTAGAGACCTTCATTCTAATGTGTTGAATTATTATATTTTGAATTTTTTTACCATTTATGAAATGGTTTACGTTGATTAATGTATTATCTTTTTTTGTTAATGTATTGCTTCATAATATGTCGTAATCTGTGCTAAGTGGTGAGTTATAAATAGTTCAAGGTGTAATGAAATGATGAGCTTGTAAATAAAAACATATATTTATACTCTTATAGAGTAGAATTTTTCCTCAAATCAAGAAAAAATGTTTCAAATAACATTCAGTCCTTTTATCATAATTTTTGATAATATCAATGAATTTTATTTCATTAGATTATAGTTTTGTAGTAATCAAAATTTTATCTGAACATGTTCTCTATCACATTCCATCATAACTTCATATATATATTTTTCCTCCATGTCCATGATTTACTTCCAACTAATTTCACTCAATTTGAAAGAATAATTTTTCTGGTGACCACCTCATTTCCCTTAACTATTTTTAGGAGGATATTTTGATAACACTATTTCCAATGTGGGTTTCCCACAAGGTAATTCTCAAGCATCATCCATTATCTTTCAAAGTGTAGTTTTGAATTGTGAGGGCACAATTTCATTTAGGAGGGAATAATGTAACACCCCAAGAATTTTCAAATAGATTTATTATATACTCCATGAAAACTGTATTCTATATAAAACATTAATTTATTATAATCTAACCAAAAAACATAATTTTTCTACTTATATAATTTAAATTTTGAACAACTCGCATACATATTTTCATTCAGTAAGATATTTAGAGTATGATAGACAAACTTAATTTTTTTGAATAGTAACATTCCCTTATGAATAGTAACACACCCTTATGAATATTAATTAATATTAATGAATATTATATTGGAAAAAAATATAAACTTCACCCATGAGTGCGTAAATATAATTTAGACATATTATTAGTGAAAAAATTATTATATTATTAGTATTGGTATTCTTGAATGTCATAAATATTTTACATAAAATTTTATAATTAATTTAATAATTTAAATTGGAAATTTATATTCATAAAATTTAAGAATAAATTTTATCTTTTTTGACATATGGTTATAAATAATTTTATGGTGCCTTAATTAATTTCTCAAGGTGTTATAAAAAGAGTTAAAATTTTAATGTTGTTCTCTTTGGAATAAATTATGATTTCATTTAAAAATAAAATTAAAAATATTTATAATATTATTTTCAAAAAATTTATTTCATTTTTTAACTCTACACGTGGAAAAATGGTTGGGGTGGATTTTTGGGATTTTTGTAAAATACTTGAATTTTTCATGAATAGTAAAAATACAGTTTTGAGTTTTGGATATGTTTAATGATATCATAATGATGTAATAATTAAAAAAAATTCTGGTAGAATTATATAATGTAAAATATTATATTAGTTATCTGAAGTGTCTAATACCATGGGAATGCTTATGGTTTTTCAAAAACCACTAATGTGGTGTCCTTCGAAATTGATAAAAAACTCCCTCTCATTTATTATAAATACCCACTCATTCCTTAATTTTTTTCCTTAAAAACTCATCATCCTAAAATATATGGTAGTGTTACTTCCCTATTTTTACTCCCAAGGTTTATTTTGTCCCCAAGGTTCCAAACTTCATGTATTAGGATTTACTCTACAAGGTATGAGAATTCTCAACTTCTCTTTTCCATTCACATTCTCTTTTATGTGGTATGTATTTCAAATTTTCTTACCATGTTAATAATTAAATATAATTTTGTAACTATACTATTTTATGATTATTTTATGAATGTGATACCCTTTTACGCTTTCTTTTAGTGTTTTCTAAAACCACGTTTCCTAGATGTTATGCTATAAAATTTTCATTTCAAAATATCTCTCTTTTTCAAGCACTTTTATTATGTTATTATCTTTTAATTTAAAGTGTATTAAGTTGGGATATGTCATTAGACATCCCAAATAATTTCCATATTATTTAAGAAGGATGATATTCCATTTTTATCTCATCAAAATATTTTAAGAAATTTTATGTGACATCATTAGGAAGAAAACTTTTTATAAGGGGTTTCTTAACCTTTTTTTATTTCGAGTTCCTTTATTTCCTATTTATATCCTCATTTCCAATCATCCAAATAAAAATATAATTAAGATAAATTACCTGAACTATAATTTTATTATTCTAATGGAATATCTCATCATCATCTCTCTTTCCTCCTTCCTCTTATACTAAAAATGAAAACACCGCCCGAGATGTGTTAATTTATAACATTCAAGGACGACGGGTTCTCAATTTTCATTACCATACTCAATTCTGGTCATGAAAAAAATTTTATTGTTAAAACATATGAAAATATGTTTATTTCATATTATGTGATGTTCTAGAATTATTTCACACTCGTAATATAAAATAATAACACAAAACAAGTTCATTATGCACAAAACCTCCATGTTAATCCAAGCGCTTATCATTATCTTTTATCAAACAAGTCGTCCTCATGGTATGTAACCCAAATTAATTATAAGATAATTTATATATCTATAATTTGATTATTAATATATATATATATTAACAATTCTGGTTTTTTAACCACATTTCAAATGAACTTCTATTCATGAATACAAGTAAACCAGTCATAAAAACCAAGGAATAAAATGATTCCAAAATAATAAAATTGAACCAATTAAACCCATAAGAAAACACATTAATGAAACAAATAAGGTTAAAATGAAAAAATTAAATGTATTTGGGGTTCTGGAATTATTATTTAATGAATCCAATTTTGATTAGTCGGGTCATTAAGATCAATCGAGGAATATATTCAAGCATAAAGTAAGAGGTTTCTTATCTCACTTTTAATTCCGTGAGATTTCCATTTCTCACCACATGTTTCTTGAATGTGGTTTTTTTGTACTGAAATTTTATATATATCATAATTATTATATTTATATTTAGGGTATTCTATGATTCGTTTGCTGGTTCATAATTTTTGGTCATATGAATCAATTGATTATTATCTGGGAAGGGACTTTGAATCAATTTTTATTTCATTAAGAATTACATAGTATTGGGAACCTAATATTTCTTATGTAGTGTATCAACTTCCCATTTCGGATCATTATTAATTTTAAATTTTAAATATATTATATATTCATATTCTAGTTTCATTTATTTGACTATTGTGTTAAGTTGTATACCCTTTTTTTATAGTGTTTATTTAGAATGTTGTTGTAACTATGGAAATATTGATGATTCTATGCCCTCTAACCTATATGGATATTAAGAAGGCATATTGTACTTGTATTAAATCTCTTTATAATGATTTATTTGGATTTTAAATTATGGGAAGGGCCCAATACAACCCCTCGATGCATCGACAGGTCTCATGAGACAAATCAGTTGGCGATAAACTCTTCGAGTTTGTTTCTAAAAAATCAGATGGGTTTCTTCCCACAGAATTAAACCGTTTCAACGGTATAGTGGTATCATGTGCTTGATACATGAAGTAAAACTAATAAAATTATCTCTTTATTCATTTTTAGTTACTATTATCCATGTGATTTTCACTATGAAAAAATATATGGATGCAGTTTCATTCTCAGTTTGTTAATGACATGTGTTATTCATTTATTCACCATTCAATATGGACTATGCCAATTAGTTTATGATTAAATTGCTATTTATTATTTTTCTCCTAATTTGTTACCCTTTCTAATCATATGATGTCACCCCTTTCAAATTTTTACCTTCAACAGGTTATGAGGAGAATACCAGTTACTGAGTTCTTGTTGATGCAGTTTATTAGATTTTGTTATGTAATGAATATTTATTACCTTTACCAATGTAATATGAGTTACATGTATGTATCTTGTTTATTCAAAACTAGTAATATGATCATTTATTCTCTATTTCATTCATTTTAATCAGTTTTTATTAGAATTAATTCTTATTTCCATTCAATTAGGATTAACCCCTAGCATCTCATATTCTATTAGTGGTGATCTAAGGGGATTTTACTCTCTATCTCTTTTTTTTCTTCTCAATTGAGTTTTTTCCTCTTATTTTACTTTCCATGATATGGAGGATGATATATTTAATTATCTTGTAGTTATTTTAATACTTTATGGTGTATTCATGGTGTGTCAACCATAATAGAAATTTTTTCCTTATGGGAGCGTTGATTGGAGACCTATGATTTTTGTTTTGTTATAATTAGAAGAATGTTTGAAATACTTGAGGTTGGGGATTCACTACCTCTCATTATTTTTATGTTTAATCCCAAAGGTATCATTATTTATCTCATTGGGTAATAGTTAAAATAACATTAATGAGGATTAGTCCATAATTAATGATAAAATTGGATTTGTGTTGTATCAATCACCTATGGTTATGTTATATTAATGGTTTGACTATTTGTTTCTAGATAGTATGTTATATGTTTCTGATTCAATGGTTTATCATATGTTATATTCATTTAAATTGGATAAAGAACATAAATATATTAATTGTTATTCGCTAAAAACAAATTATTATATTTAATTTTTAATAGTTCATCCATTTTATTTAATGGAAATGGAATTTATTCCTAAATCATGTTTAAATAATTTCATTATCTATTGATAGAAGATGTTGAAGGATTCATGTGGTTGTAACCTATGATAAGTGAATTTTTTAATTCACGATGATTAAGAAATGTTTTTTGGATAATGATAATTCTTTTGTGCTGATAAATATCATTTTCTTATGAAGGATAGATTCATTTTTTAGGCCTTATATTCCCAGTTGACAGTTTGTTGTTTTCTTACTACCTTGTATGATTTATCTAGATAAGGATACATTCTATGAAATGTAATCTATGTTTGCTATGGATTACGGTTTGGTAATAATGAGAGGGTATTCCTGAAGTTGTGGAAGCATTTTACACCTGTGATGATAAGATATATGATGATATGAACAATAGTGTCAATGATAGAACCATGACAGATGGAGTGGGTTGAATATGTCTTTCCAATTGTTTGTTGTACTAAAACATATGATTCTTTATTGATAATGAATATTCTTTGAAGTCCATATGACTATATTTCATGTTTCTACTTTATTTTCTCAAATGATCTATGTAGTAATTTGTGCATTGTTTTTGTATATTTTATAGTATATTAGTATTATAACACCTTGAGATTTTTTTGACATAGTTCTCTATAAATAAATTTAACTTCATTGATAGTGTATACTCAACACTGAGTTTAAACAAAATGTGATAAAATAATAAAATGTTTTGATTTATTGTATCAACTATCATCTATCCATTGGATTTTTGGGTATGATTATTACTAGTTATATTATAAATAATTTATGGTTTACACATGTATAAAATTATTTCATTGTTTATTAACTGATTATAAATTAAAATAGATATGTTTTGAAAGTAAAAATATATTTTATTCTAAAAAATTATTTTTATGAACATAATATATTATTATCTTAATAAATTAAAGTAATTACCATTTAATAATGTTTTTAATGAAATTTGTATATTATATATTAAAAAAATGTTATAAATTTTTTCTAATGTTTTTTAAGTCTTTGGATAAGAATAAATCCATTTTTATGCAAAACAAAAAGATTTTTGATAAAAAATGTATTCCATAGTATTTACACACTTATTTTAAAATTAATTTATACCACTTTTCAAAATTGGATATTCCAAAACATATAACATATTTGAAATTACTAGGTTCAAAATCAGTAAATATTTCACTTACATTTGGTCATTATGAAGAGTAACATTTGTAAATGTTTATCACCTTGATAAGGGTTAAATAGAAAAAAGATGGTGAATAATTTGGGTAAAAACTCTAAAATTACTATAAAACATGCCTTTTTCCTATTGGATGAGTTTATTTTACCATTATCATCCATGTTTCAAAAATATTCCCACTTGGAACTACTTTTCATTGATTATGACCTTTATATTATTTTAATAAATTTATAAATACAAAATGTCACTCTCTTGAATTTAGTAACCCATGATTTTTATTGTAAGGATAAATATTTCATGAGTTTAGTTATAAATTATTATTTAAAATATAATTTTTTTAGTCATGGTAATTTATTTATAAATTTTAGTGAATGAATAATTACCTTAAATTCTTTTGCAACACCGAAAAAGTATTTATTCTATTAATATAAAAATAAAATAAATGATTTCAAAAATATTAAATGTAATTAAATTTAGATGAATTATAATGATCCATAAATTTCAAATATAATTATTAAATATTATTAATGTTTTAATGGTTTATATTTTAATTCCTTTGTTTTCATGTTGACTTCAATGTCAAATTAAATAACTAATCTCAAAATGAAATTATGGATATTTTATGTTAAATAATTTTTTATTAAATTATTTTAAAATCATATAAATCCTAAAAGAGGATAATTAGTTATCAAATTTATTTAAAATATAATATAATTTCAAATTATTGATATATTGTTAACATAATGTAAAATTATAACCCTTTAATATTAAAAAATTCATTACCATGATTATGATCAAAATTGGTTAACAATGGGGTCAAACCAAAATATAAATTTTAAAATGACACTAAAACCATTATAAATTTAAATATATTATGATATATAGACCTTATAATATTTTTATTGGAATATTTCATCATTTGTAAGCATCTATATTAAGAGGGAATTTATTATATTTTATTCTTTTTAGTAATTTCAGGTGTGTCCTATCAATCCATTATAAAAAGGGAACCCATTTTCCCTTTTCATCGAACCACATTTAGCCATATAGCTTGAAAAATACCTAAATTATTCTCTTATAAATTTATATATCAATAATTTAGATGTTTTTTCATCTTAAAATACCATTCTAAGGGTCCTTACGAAATGATCTAAAAGTGGACTTCCTAAGAAGAGGTAATCATCTTACCCGACCTATTTCAAATTTTTCCTTCTTCTACCTCCTCTAAATTTATTTTATTAACAATAAAATAATATCTTCAATATCATAAATATACTAAAATGTTATTATTATCATGAAACCACCATTATCTACCATCTTTTATATCAAATTGGAAGTAACAATGTCCCTTGTACATATATGTAGACTACCACCTCCATAGAGCGATGCAATTTATTGTTCATCACTATATTTCATGGATGGGTATTATGATTGGTTTAATGTTTATGAATTATATTTATGAAATAATTAATATTATATAATTATTATATTATATCTACCTTTTTACCTTACACTTTTTTTCGGAAAATGATAACATTACTCGTATGTACGTGTAGACTACCACCACAACGAAGTGATGTGATTTGTTTTTTGTATCATATTTAAATGGATGGTAAAAAATAAAGTATAAAATAAATATTTCATATATATATTATATAATAATTATTCTATAACTTTTAATTATAATTTACCTTTATTTTGATTCATCTGTCGAAAAGTGAAATCATTGTTCATGCAAATGTACAGTCTACCGTCTCGGTGAATGGTGTATTTATATTTTCTATCTCTACCTTTTATGGATGATTATAACTATATATATATATGTAATAAAAATATATGATATTTATATCAAAAATAAAATTATTTAGATTATTAAACCAAGGGAAAATTATAAGGAATATAACTACGAAGCATAAATTCTTATGAAAAAACAAAACTATTGACACAAAAAAAATATAATTTTAATAAAGAATAATTAATAAATGGGAATTTATATTTTATATTTTGATCATATATGATATTATAAGTATGTAAATGAATATTTTATATAAGTATAATAAATTTAAATTTATTATACGTTAGATTAGAGAGCCTTCTAAGCAATTCAAACTTCAGGAAAGGATTTATCATCACAATTTGTCTTATTTGGTATATATCTTATATAATGAACCTATATTATTTTATGAGGGGTATATAGAACGCTTTTTAAATTTTATATCATGAACCTCTTATTATCATAATATTTAAAATTTCATTTGAATTAATTTTTTTATGGGAATAATGATTCAAATGTAACCATAATGGTAAGGGATTTTTGTTTTAATCTCATTTAAATCAGGATTTTTTATAATTGAATTTCCATTAAAGTAAAGTATGTGGTCAGTTATTAATAAATACATTTAATTTTATTAACATATTTTTATTTCTTGAGAATAATTTTTTTTCATTTCATTTTTATTTCTCACTTCAGTGGAAAATAATTTTTATTCAGTATCAATATTTTCTTAAGAAAATTTCAAGAATTTTTTTATTGTTTACGTTAATTTTTACCCATGTTATACTTTTTATAAAATTATTTAAAAGTATTTTTATTATCATCTTCCAAACTAGGTACTCTTAAATATTTATAAAAAATTTGAAATGGATATTTTCTTTAATGTACATAGCATGAACAGAATTTCACACTGTCATGACACTTTAATACTTTGAATATTTCTTTATAATATTCCAAGGTTATTTTAAATGAAACTATTTTCCTAAATATTTTGGAAAATTTTATATTTTAAATAATTCATTTCACTGTGACAACGGTATTTTTCGTGAGAAATGTTCCATTGATCTTTTAAAGGAAATTTTCATCTATGATTTAAAAGGTATATGATCCAATGATACTATTTTTATTCCCTATCTAGATGATTTATGTTTAGAGTGCTGGAATATCGATAAAACCCATTTTATTTTCAACAATTTTAGTTATTATGAATGTTTTTTGATCTTATTTCATAAATATGAATGGATTTAAGAATATATTATGGGTGTTTTCAGAATTTTATAATCCTAAAATGAATTTATAAAAGATTAATACTCTATGAGATTAAAGGGTACAAAAGAATTTTATAACGACCCAAACTTTTATTAATGAAAATTCATCCATATCCAATTAAATCTATTATTATGTAAATTGGTTATATAAGACATATGATCTTCCTTGGTTTTAGGTTTTTGGATTTCAAAATACCATTATGAATTGTTACCATTTCTAATAATGCCATTTAATAGTGATCACATGAATAGTATAAAAATAAGGGTTTCAACAAATCCAATTTACTCAGAAAAAAGAAGTGATGGCCTCATCCAGTAGACAACCACATAGGAAGCCCATTTTTTGGAACTCGGAAACAAGGTGGTGTCATTATTATTAACTCTTGACCAAGCCCAAGCTGAGCTTAATCAGATCAAGCTCAAGCGGAACCGCTAATGGGAGAAGTGGAAGTTGATAGAGATCACCACATGTTCGATGTTATTCGAGCCACCCCAAGAGTCTGTCACCATTACACACCTTACCCTTCGGACTTATGTGAGTGTTATAAGGTGTTATGTAACAAGGCCCTAGTACTATGATTATGTACATTGTTTTTTTATAGAGAATATACTTTCATTTTATTATTGTTATGTTTTAAAGTAGTTTTTTAAATAAAAAATATAATTCTTAGTTAGTTAAGAAATCTATTTTGATGAATTAATGGTATTTTGAATTAAATAATTTTTTAATTTAATATTATTACAACCTTAATTTTTATAACATAGATGATTGTATAATTAATATGAATATGAATGTCATTTTTCTTCTAGTTTGAAAACTATTTTTGAAAAGAAAACATGATTTTTTATAAATAGAGGTCTTTATTTTAAAAGTAAAATTTGACATATTTATAAATTTTTTTAGATAAAATGAATATTATTTTTTGAATCAGGACTTTGAAATTATCTAATAGATAATTTTTTATAATTTTCCGAGACAATCAAATATTGGAAAAAAATTAAATATCATATAATTATATAATGTGTTTTATTACATAATAATGACCCAGTAGTGATGTAATAAAATACTATAAATGATATATTCAGCCAATATATATTTTAAAATTAAAATAATGTGATTTTATGTTTTTTTGATTTATTTTACATAGCATTAGTGGACCCTCCAAGACTTATAAAACATTTTAACTTTTTAAATTGATTTCCTTGAGAGTGTGACTCACCTCCACATAAGAAAACCTATTATTTTAAGATGTTTCGAAATTGTTTTTATAAAATAATGTTTTCCAATCCCGTTTGGGAAAAGAGATGGGAAAAAACCATGGTTTTGTTTGTGGTTTTGTTTTGTTTAATGTGTTGTGGCCAAAACCTAAATAATAAATAATTCTCTCTCTTTTCCTATATAAACCCACCAAAGCTGCAAATTCCTCTTCACTCAAAGCCTTTGGAGATCAACCAACCTCTTCCCTACTCTCTCTAGAATCCTGTAAAGGTTCCTCAATCTCCCAAGAATCATCTCTCAAGACTCTCTCAAGCCTCTCCCAAGCCTTTGGGATCACACTTCCAAGTAAGGCATTTCTTCCTCTCTCATTTTGTCCAAGTTTCTTCAGGTTTATATACCCTTTTATTTTCAATTAAAAATGTTCATGTATGATTTCAAACCTCCCCTATAATTACCTATTTATTTTTTAATGATTATATACCCATTTCTATATCATTAATGCCTCCCTTGTACACCCATTACCATGTCGAAATTCAGTAAGGGATTAATTCCTTTCTCATTTTATCCAAGTTTCATAATATTGTTATGCCCTTTTATTTTAAATTATAAATGTTGGGGTATGATTTCAAACCTCACCCATACATCCCTATTTATTTTTGAAAGATGATATAACCATTTATCTCATAATAATGCCTCACATGTGCACCTAATACCATGCCAAAATTCCGTAAGGAATTTCTCCCTTCTCAATTACATTAAATCAATTATTTTTTATTATAAATATAAATTCTATTAAATTTGTTTAGACATGTATCTATATAACCCCCTTACTGTACATTACATGTAAATTTGATTATACCCCCTTTCTCTGTCATCAACTATTTTTATGAATCCTTATGTCATGCCGTTATTCCTTCGAAATTACATCACAATTTTCCAAGCCAAACCCATTGTGTCATGAATACCATGTCCAATTATCTATCAAGGGTATTCACCTTTATGAATATTTAACTGATTATTATATAGTTTCTTGTATTAATTCCACATTCATTTATCATGGAATAAATGATAATCATTAATGATTCCATGTTGAATAATCCATGTGGCACACTTATGAATTAAATTAAATGATTAATAAGGGGGTTCCCTGATAGTGCTCGAATGCATTGGGAAATGATTAGTATCATGATACATTAAGTGAAATTAGGGTTTACTCATGATAATTAAAGTGCAATAAGGGTGTAATAATTCTAATTCTAGTGCAATGAGGCTATACTCATGCTCCATGTGCAATGAGCCTTCGCTCATGCTAGTACCATGATAAATGATGTTGCCACATTTCCATGTTATGATGATCATGCAATATCATGCCATTATGTTTATGTTTATATTATAATCCATTGAAATTCCTATTGCCTAACATGTATTGTATTGTTCATGTTATGCCTTCTTCACTCCCTTACAAGGATTTATATATCACCCTTTTCTTATGAATGTCCTCGGGTTATCCCATGTAATGCTAGGTATGAGGGAATATAGTGGTCATGTAATGGAAGATTTCAATAAAGATGTCGTGTTTCAGTTTTTAAGTAATTATGTAATGTTCCTAATCCCCAAAGACATCATACATCTCAATATTCTATGTTGTATCAAGTGAATATTTTCTGTAATAAATCATGTTTAAGTGTGTAATATAGAACATGGTTGTTATAGTTGGTATTATAGGTTAAGTTTAGTTATTTTTGGGATTTGGATTAGAAAACCCTAGTGAAATCCTTATGGATAAGACTATTTATAATAATAACTTCATTATGTTTTGGTGAGTATTGAGTAAGTGTTTTATCAGGAAAATACATCTTTGTATGGATATGAGCAGGTAGAGGTGGCTCTGGCACAGATGTACCTAAAAGTGAAAAATCCGACAATGAGTTATGGGCTTGACCCGAGGTATCCTGGTACACGAAAATGGGCTTTTCTGCACTATTGGTTATAACATTCCTGGGGGATATTATTTGGTACAGTCAAAAGAATTGTATAAACCATTTTTAAGGGAATAAAAAATCCTCTAAGAATATATGTTTGGACGTAGATCATGGAAAACACAGATTGAACCCTATATATTTATAAGTTAAAGAAATAAACGTTATTTCAAAGTCACCACCTTGTTTCCTTGTATTAAACATTATGTTTTAAACCTAAATATCCTTTTATTCCTTCTAATGGCCGATAATAGAAGGAATCGGGCTAACCACTTATGAAAAGATAAATGTGATGATTGTTCAAATGAGATGTCCAATACAATGGGAGAAAGAATTGTGAACTTCATCACGATACCCTCTTAGTTAACTCAAGAATTGAATAGAAACATGGGTCAAGAGGAACGTTCAACCCGCCCTAAGAAAGAATAAGTCCCAATCGAGAGATTAATGAGACAAAGGCCTCATACTTTTAATGTATCATATGGTCCATCAATTGTCAAACAATGGATCAACTCTATTGAAAAGATATTCACCATCATTTCAATGTTCTGAACAAGAAAATGTTCTTTTAGCTACTTATTATATATAGGGTGAAGCTGATCACTGGTTTACATTGTTTAAAAATATGAAGCACGAGGAGGTGATTGAGGCATTGGAATGAAAGGATATCTAGAAAAACAAATATCAAAAAAAATTTCCTCGCACCATCTGACATAAGATAGAAAGGTACTTCCTTGAACTCAAGAGAAAAAGACAACAAATCCATCAGAGCATATGATGCAGACTTCACTAGACTTGAACGATATGCCTCTGGATTTGTCGTTACCCCTGAATTCAAGGTTGGCTACTCTTTTGGTCGTATAAAAAATAGCCTACAAAAAATTTCTAGTGATCTGTGGATTTGATAGCTATGGGTAAATTGTCTGATGTACCGAAAAAGTTAAAATGGAGATTAAAGAATATTAGGGGTATTAGGGGGATAATAATCGTAAGGTGGAATTTAGTTCATGCGGTCCGATGGATAAGTCTAATAGTGCAATGAAAATACAGCACCCCACTTGCCAAAGGTGTGAAATGAAGCACAATGAAAATTGCCTGAAGAGGAAGAGGAAATTATTTATGTTTAGAAGAGAAG
Organism: Viscum album; assembly: GCA_963277665.1. NCBI lineage: Eukaryota > Viridiplantae > Streptophyta > Magnoliopsida > Santalales > Viscaceae > Viscum > Viscum album. The sequence goes on from OY728119.1 coordinate 234,140,881, forward strand.
GGAACCTAGTTGTTAAACGCCGACATGAAAAGCATGCGACTGAAACAGAAGAGAGGAATGATTTTTTTGAACCTCAATGTGTTGTTCATTGGTTCAACTACAAAGAACCACTGCACCATCTAAATCAATTCTCTATTCCAATAGTTTTCAGAGGAAACCAACAACCACCAAGGCATCAAGGGTGAGATTATTCCATCACTACTGCCAAAGTGAACCCTGAAAAAGAAGTGGTGACCTGTATGCTAGTTATTCATTCATGAATAATGAACATACTTTTTGATTCTGTTTATACGCTTTCTTTTATATTCGGAATGTTTATTAGAAGAATCCCAGCACCACTAAAAATCATGGAAGTAATGATGTCTGTATGTACGAAAAATGGGGAAATCATTGCATCCCATGAACATAACTCCTCCCCTGTCATAATATGTGGATTGAACATCGCGATGAACCTCATAATACTCCCTATGGTATAATTTGAGGAAAATCTCAGCATGGATTGACTTTCTATATATAGAGCCAACATAAATTTTCATGAGAGGGAAATCACTCTTCATATGTATAATTGACCCCCGATTCTATACAATTGCAAGGAGGAAGATGAATCTTCTTTAGAACCATCATCTCAAGAATGGATATTACTACTCAATGAGCATGCATATCTATCTTAGATGATTGAGTCTATAGAAGGAACCATCCTTGATGAAATTCCTACTATGAGGGAATTTTTTGAAGTGTTTTCCAATGAATTGTACGGTCTTTCTCCTAGAAGAGATTTTTAATTCTAAATTGATCCTATTCTTGGGGAATTTCTAATATTCATGTATTTGTATAAAATGCCTATTATGGAGTTTGAGGAGATGAAAAAAACTATATGAGAATCTGGATAAAGGTTTTATACACCCAAGTACTTCACCTTGGGGTTCATCATTCCTATTCATCAAGAAGAAGGATGGGTCAATGCACATTTTCATTGATTATCGTGACCTCAAAAAAATAACAATAAACAACAGGTATCCTTTTCCCCAAATTGATGACTTGTTTGTTCAGCTACATGCAGAAAAATACATCTCCAAGGTAGATTTTTGGTTGGGATATTAACATGTAAGGATGAAGAAGGAGGATATCCCCAAGGGTGCTTTTTGTACAGGGTACAGGCACTATGAATTCATAGCAATGCCTTTTGGACTCACTAATTCTCCATCAATCTTTGAGGACTTGATGTATATCGTCTTTAGATATTACCTCAACAAAAATTTTGGTAGCCTTTATAGATGATATTCTAATATTCTCCAAAACCAATTAGGATCATGAAGAGTATCTAAGAATTGAACTAGAGACCTTATGAATGGAGAAGCGATATGCAATGTAGAGAAAGTGTGATTTCAGGTTGAAGGAAGTCCCATTCTTGGTTCATATCAACACAATCAATGGGATTGCTATAGATACCTCCATGATAGCTGCAATTGAGTGATAATCAAGGCCAACATTAGTAATCGATATCCACAACATCCTTGGGATAGCTGGATATTATCACAAATTTGAATGAAATTTCTCACGATTGTCAAACAATTTTACCAAGATTACTCAGAACAAAGTAAAGTTTTCCTATAGTGATGTATGGAAAGAGAGCTTCAAGTAGTTTAAAAGGAGGATTATCATTGTTTCTGTTCTCACACTACCCACAAGTGTAGAACTTTTTGTGGTATTTATTGATGTTTTGAAGAAGGGCCTTGGATATGTGTTGATGAAAAATGACAGTCATTGCCTATGATTCAAGGCAATTGAAATTTCATGAGCAAAACAATCCAATAGATGCTTTGGAGTTGGTTGTAGTAATCTTCGCATTAAAAATTTGGGAACATTAACTCTTTGGGGACATGTGTTAGATATATACGGACCAAAAAAGACTCATGTATATATTCACAGATGAAGAGTTTAACATTCCATAATGAAGATGCTTAGAGATAATAAAAGACTATGACTATTTAATCCATTACCACCCTAGGAAAGCGAACATGGTGGTGGATGTCCAAAGTAGAAAGGACCCAACAATTCTAGCATTGATGAGAGTTGAAAAAGATATAGTATTTTTAGATTTGATGAAGATGAACATGGGAATCATAAATAAGGGAACATAATCAATCCTTTCCCAAATGATTAATCAATCGTCTTTTTAGAAAGGTTAATTGTTGCTCGAAAGGATGATGTTAGAATTCATAAAAAGTTGGAAACTATTAAGAAAGTGAAATCCTTGGAGTTAAATGTCAATGAAGAAGGAATTGTAATATTTGGGTCAAGACTATGTGTTACATAGAATATGGAGTTAAAGAATGAGATTTTGGATGAGGCACATAGTTTGAATTTCTCCATTCACCCAAGAAACACAAATATGTATTAAGATCTTCGAGAGCATTAATAGTGGGATAACAAGAATAATGAGATCACTGAGTATACATCAAAGTGCCTAGTATGTCTGCAAGTGAAGGATGAGATGCAGAATTCTAAGGGGATGATGCAACCATTACCCATACTAGCATAGAAATGGGGGAACATCAACATTGAATTTTTCACCAGACTTCCAAATAAATCCAAAGGAAACAATGATATTTGGGTTGTTTTAGATCATCTTACAATGACTGCACACATAATTGCAATTCAGGAGGATATCTCATTGGATCAAATGGAAAAGATATACATCAGAGATGTGGTAAGGCTACATGGAGTGCCACTATTTATTGTATTCTATCGAGATATATTATTTACCACTATGTTTTGTAAGAGTCTTTCACATGATCTGGATATTGAGCTGAACATGAGTATAACTTATCATCCCCAAATAGATTTCCAATCTGAGCAGACTATCCAAACACTTGAGGAGATGTTGAGAGCATTCTCAATAGACTTCAATGGAGGATGGGATCAGAATCTCCCTCTTGTTGAGTTCTCATACAACAACATTTCCCACTCATGCACCCAAATGGGTCCTCATGAAGCCCTGTATGGGAAGAGGTGTAGAACACCGACATGTTGGGATGATGTTTTGGAGAGAAAACTCCTAGGTATAGAAATTGACAAAGAAATGGTGGAGAAGGTTGAGTCCATCCTACAACACATTAAAGCTTCTTAGAGTCGACGAAAGAGCTATGCTGTTAATCATCGACGAGACCTAGAGTTTCATGTTAGAGACACATCATTCATCCACATATCATCGTGGAAGATAGATATGATATTTGGTAAGAAGGTAAAGCATAGTCCATGGTACATTAGCTCTTTTGAGATCCATGATCGCATTGGACTAGTGGTCTATTGACTAACAATCCCACCAAACCTATTTCAAGTACATGATGTATTTCATGTATCACTCTTGAGGCAGTACATACCTGTCCCATCACATGTACTCAATCCATAGGTGGTACCATTGGATAATTACCTCTCTTATGAAGAGAATACTGTGAAGATATTAGATCCAAGAGGGAAACGTTTTATGAAATAATAGAATGCCCCTTTTCAAGGTGTTGTGGAGAAAACAAATGTTTAAAGAGGCAACGATGGAATCGAAGGAAGTCATGAATTAGAGTTACCAACATTTTTTTTGGGTGGGAAAAGGAAATTTTGAGGGAGATATTTCTTTAGGGGGGGAGATCGTAACGACCCAAACTTTTATTAATAAAAATTCATTGTGATCCAATTATATGTCTTATTATGTAAAATGGTTATATAAAACATATTCAATTCCTTGGTTTTATGTTTTTTGATTTCAAAATACCATTAAAATTTTTTACGATTGCAAGTATAGTCTCGAATGGTGATCACATGATTAGTATAAATATAGGGCTTTAACAAATCCCATTTACTCAGACAAAGGAAGTGATGACCTCATCATATAAAATTTCAACATTTAAATCCCATTAGATGGAACTCTGAAAGGATGTGGCATCATTAGGCTTTACTCTTGACAAATCCCAAGATTAGCATTAACACATTAAGCTCTAGCGGAACTACCTACAGGAGAAGTAGAATTTGATGGGGATTACCACCTGAGTGATGTTATCTGAGCCACCCCAAGAGTCATTCACCATCTCACACCTTACCCTTTATTCTTACGTGGGTGTTATAAGGGGTTATGTAATGAGACCATAGTACTATGATTATATACATTATTTTTTATATATAATATACTTTCATTTTATTATTGTTAGTTCTAAATTGTTTTTTTAAGAAAAAATAGCATTTTTAGTTAATTAATAAATCTATTTTGATGAATTAACGGATTTTTTATTGAAATAATATTTTATTTAAATATTATTAATAAATTAATTTTTATTATATAATTGACATATTATTATTATGAATACAAATGTGCTTTTTATTAAGGTCTGAATGATATTTTTGTCAAAAACCATGAATTTTCAATAATTGTAGGTTTTTATTTTAATATTATAAATTCAAATATTTAAAAAATTATTTAGATAAAATGGATATTATTTTTGGAATTAGGATTTAAAAATTATCTAATGGTGAATTTTTCATAATTTTTTGAGATAATATAATTTTTGGGTAAAACATAAATACTGTTTAATTATATAATGTGTTTTATGACATTATAATGACACAATAGTGATGTAATAAAATAATATAAATGATAAGTTCGGCCATTATATGTATTACCATTAAAATAATGTGATTTTAGGTTTGTTTGATTTATTTTACAAAACTTTAGTTGAACATCCATGACTTATAAAACATTTTAAATCTTTAAATTGATTTCCTTGAGACTATGACTCACCTCCACATAAGCAGAACTAATATTTTAAGAATATAGAACATTGAACTTATAAAATAATTTTTTACACTCCCCTTTTTAAAAAATGATGGGAAAAATCATGGTTTGGTTTGTGGGTTTTTTTATTTTAATGTGTGGTGGTCAAAACCTAAATAATAAAGAATTCTCTCTCTTTTCCTATATAATCCCACCCAATCTCCCACTTACACTTCACACAAAGCCTTTGAATCATGACAAATGTCTACCCTCCTCTATCTATAATCCTCCCAAGGAGCCTAAATATCCCATGAAACCTCTATTAATCTTCTCTTATGCCTTTTGGATCACACTTCCATGTAAGGGATATCTTCCTCTCATTTTTATCCAAGATTATTTTTGTTGTCATACCCTTGTATTTTCAATTAAAAATGTTGGGGGTATGATTTCTCTCCTCCCCTATACTAACCTATTTATGTTTGAATGATGATATACCCCTTTACCTCTCATTAATTCTTCCCATGTACACCCATTAAAATTCTGAAAATCAATAAGGGATTCCTTCCTTTCTCATTTTATCCAAGTTTCATAATAATGTTGGGCCTTTTATTTTCAATTATAAATGTTGTTGTATGATTTTTCACCCATTCCATGATGCCCTATTTTTTTTAATGATGATATAACCATTTCTCTCTCATTAATGCCTCCCATGTACATTCATTACCATGATGAATTTCTGTAAAGAATTTTTCTCTTCTCATTTAAATTCAAGAAATTCTTTTGTATTATAAATCTAAATTCCATTACATTTGTTGGGAAATGTATCTATATTACCCACTTAATTTCAATTTCATATAAATATGATGATACACCACTTTATCTCTCGTTAACCATTTTTATTAATCCTTATGTCACGTCGTTATGATGTCGAAATTTTACCGTGATTTTTCAAGCCAAATTCATTATGTCATGAATACCTTGTCCATTTCTCAATCAGGGGTATTAAACTTTATTCACATTTACTAATTGATTATATAGTTTCATTTATGAATTATATATTAATTTATCTTAGAATAATTCATTATCTTTAATGATTCCATGTTTAATTATTCATGTGGCACACTTATGCATTAAATAAAATGATTAAGAAGGGTGTGCCATGATAGCGCTCCAATGTATTGAGTAAAGATTAGTATCATAATACAATAAGTGCAATGAGGTTTTACTCCAGATAATTCAAGTGTAATGAGGTTTTAATCATGATAATTCAAGTGAAATGAGGGTTTACTCATGCTCCATTAGCAATGAACCTTTGCTCATGCTAATATCATGTTAAGTGTTGTTGCCACATTTCCATGTTATAATATTTATGCTATACCATCAATTTATTTTCATGTTTCTCTTATGATCCATTGATATTCCTATTGCCTAAATATAATTTTATTCTTCATGTTATTCCTTGTTTATTCCCTTACTGGGCTTTATAGCTCACCATTTTCTTACGCATGTCCTCGTTCATCCCATGTAATGATAAGTATGAGGGAATGCAGTGGTCATGAAAAGGATGTTTTCTATAAAGATGTTGTATTTAATGTTTTAAGTCATTATGTATCGTTCCTAATCCCCAAATACACTAGACCTCTTAATCATCTATGTTGTATAAATTGATGATTTTATGTAATAAAACATGTTAATGTGTGTAATATAGAGCGGGGTTGTTATAGTTTGTATCAGAGGATAAGTTTAATTATTTTTAGGATTAGGATTAGAAAACCCTAGTGAAATCCTTTGGGATAAGAATATATATAATAAAAACATCCCTAATATTTCCTATGTATTTATTAAGTTGGTTATCAAAAAAATATATCCCGGTCTGGATATAAGGAGGTTGATGTGACTCTATCACATATGTACCTAGGAGTGAAAAATCCGACTAGGAGTTTCAGTCTTGACCTGGGGAATCCTAGTACATGAAAACAGGCCTTTATTCACTCTTGGATATGACACTCCCATGGGATATGATTTGGTAAATTCAATAGCTTACTATAACCATTATTAAAGAAATTAAAAAAAATCCCCTAAAAATATATGTTGGGAAGTTGATCTGGGATAACATTGATTGAAGCCTATAGATTCATAAGTTATAGAAATAAAAGTTATTTACAATTCATCTATTTTTGTCCTTGGATTAACCTACATGCGTTACCCCTAACTTTCATTTTATTCCAGCCTATGGCTGGTAATAGGAGGACTCAGGCTAGCAACCAAATCAAAGATCAATTTAATGATTATTCTATTGAGATGACCAATCTGATGGGAGTAGGAATAACGAACATTGTCATGATACACATTTAGTTAAATCAAGATTTTAATAGAAACATGTGTCAAGAAGAACATTCACCCCCCAAGAAATAAAAATTCATAATCGAGAGCTTAATGAGACAAACACCTCTTAGTTTTAATAGATCATCTGATCACTCAATTGTCTAACAATGGATCAACTCCATTGAAAAGATATTATCCATCCTTTAATGTTCCAAACAATAAAATTTTATTTTTACTTCTTATCATATGAAGGGTGTATCTGAACAATGGTGAACATTGATAAAAAATACGAAGCCTGCAGAGGTGATTGAGGCATCGGAAAGGAAGGATTTATGGAAACTATTTTTCTCTAAATTTTTTCCTCCCACCCTCTAACTTAATATGGAAATGTAATTTCTTTCACTAAAGAAAAAAGATTAATAATCCATTAGATCATATGAGGAAAACTTCACAAGTCTTTCACAATACACCTCTGTCTTTGTCGTTACCCCTAAATGCAAGGTTGACCGCTTATTTGGTGGGATAAAACCTAGCCTATGGAAAGCTCTAGAAATTTGTGACTTTGATAGCTATTTGGAAATTTTCCAATGTTACCTCAATGTCGAAATGGAGATCGGAGAATCTCAGGGGTATCCTGGGGATAAGAAGGGTAGGGTGAAATTCAATTCTAGTGGTCTGATGGATAAATCTAACGGTGCTAAGAAAATCCAGCACCCCACTTGCCAAAGGTGTCGAAAGAAGCAACCCAAAGATTTCCTGAATGGGACAAGGAAATCCATTAGGTGTAGAAGAGAAGGGAACATATCCATTAAATACCGGCAAGAAAAACCTGCGGTTGCGACAGAGGATATGAACTCTCCGTTCGAACCTCAACATGTATTGAATGGATGTTGTGGAGTTTGAGGAGCTGAAGAAACAACTACAGGGGAATCTGGATCAAGGTTTTATATGCCCAAATGCTTCACCATGGGTGCATCAGTCCTATTTATTAAGAAGAAGGATGGTTCAATGCACCTTTTCATTTATTATCATGTGCTCAACGAAATCCGGATAAAGAACAAGTATCCTCTACAATGAATTGATGACTTTCTTGATCAGCTATGTGGAACACAGTACTTCTCCAAGGTAGATTTGTGGTTGTGATATTACCAAGTAAGGGTGAATAATGAGGATATATCCAGTAATTATTTTCATACAAGGTAAGGGCACAATAAATTCATAGTAATTAATTTCTGACTCCCAAATTCTCTAGAAATATTCATGGACATGATGAATAGAGTCTTTAGAGATTACCTTGAAATTTTTTTCATAGTATTAATAAAATATATTCTAATATGTTCCAAAACCAAGGAGTATCATGAGGAGCATATAACAATTGTATGAGAGTCATTATGAAAGGAGAAGCCCAATGAAATTTACAAAAAAGTGTGAGTTCTGGTTAAAGGAAGTATCATTTTTGGGTCATATCATCCCAAGAAATGGGATATCTGTGGATCCCTCCCAAACAACTGCAATTGTGGGATGGGCAAGGCCAACATTGGTAATAGATATAAGTAGCTTCCTTGGGATAGCTAGATATTATCGCATATATTTTAGAAATCTCTCACTATTTTCAAATCCTCATACCAAGATAACTTGGAAGGGAGTAATGTTTTCTTGGAGTGATGAATGCAAAGATATATTCAAGGAGTTAAAAAAGAGGCTTATCACAACGCTCGTGGTCACACTACCCACAAGTGGAGAACTTTTTGTGGTATTTAGTGATGGTTCAAAGAAGTGGATATGCTACATGTTGATGAAAAATGAAAAATTCATTGCCTATGCTTCAAGGAAATTAAATTTTCATGAGAAAAACTATCCACCACATTATCTGGAGTTGGATGTTGTAATCTTCACAATGAAAATTTGGCAACATTACCTCTTTGGGTAGAATTGTGAAATATATACGGACCAAAAAATCCTCAAGTATATATTCACATAGAAAGAGTTTAAAATGCACAAATTATGATGGTTAGAGATAATCAAATACTATGACTGATCAACCCATTACGACCCTGGGAAAGCGAACAAGGTGGTGGATTCTCTATGTAGAAAGGTCCCAACAATTATATCATTGATGAGAGTTTAAAAGGATCCAATATTCTTAGATTTAATGAGGATGGACATGGCAATCATAAAGAAGAGAACATAATCAATCCTTTAACAAATTATTACTTAACCATATCCTTTAAAAAGGTTAAAGGATGCTCAAAAGGATGATGTGGGAATTTAGAAGAGGGTGGAAACTATCAATAAATGTAAATATTTGGAGTTAAATGTTAATTAAGATGGAATTGTGATATTTGGTTCAAGAATATGTGTTCTATCGAATTCGGAGTTAAAGATGGAACTTTCAGATGATGCACATAGTTCGAATTTCTCCATTCTCCCTAGAAACAAAAATATGCAATTAGAACTTCAAGAGCATTATTGGTGGGATAACATGAAGAAGGATATTGCTGAGTATACATCAAAGTGTTTGGTATGTTAACAAGTGAAGGCGAAGTGGAATATGTCTAAGGGGATAATGCAACCATTACCCATACAAGAATGGAAATGGGAGAACATCCCCATGGAATTTTTAACCAGACTACTGAAGACATCCAATGGAAAAAATAAAATCTTGGTTATTATGGATCATCCTACAAATACTGCATACATAATTGCAATTCCAGAGGATTTCTAACTAGATCGTCTAGAACGGATATACATCAGAGATGTGGTAAGGCTGCTTAGAGTGCCACTATCTATTGTAACTGATCAAGATCTACGATTCACCTCTATGTTTTAGAAGAGTCTTTAACATGATTTGGATATAGAACTAAAATTCAGTAAAGTTTATCATGCTCAAATTAATGGCCAATATGAGTGGTCTATCCACACACTTGAGGAAATATTAAGAGCGTGCTCATTGTACATAAAAAGAGGATGGGAACAACATCTCCCTCTTATTGATTTCTCATACAACAATAGTTTCTATTCAAGAATCCAAATGGGACCTCATGAATCCTGGTATGAAAAGAGGTGAAGAACACTGGTATGTTGGGATGAAATTGGGGAGAGAAAACTCCTAGGTCCGGAAATGGTCGAAGAAATAGTGGATAAGGTTGAGACCATCCAGTAGCATATTAAAGTTTCATAGAGTCAACAAAAGAGAAATGAGGATAATCATCAACAAGACCTAGAGTTAAATTTTAGATACATGGTATTCCTCCGCATATCTTCGTGGGAGAGAGTAAAGAGATTTTGGAAGAAGGGAAAGCTTAGTCCTAGGCACAATGCGCCATTTAAGATCCTTGATCACATTGGAGTGGTTTCCTATCAACTAGCACTCCAAACAAACCTATCTAATGTACATGATATATTCCATGTATCACTATTGAGGAAGTAAATACCTAGTGCATTGCATGTACTCAATCCAGAGGTGGTACCATTAGAGAATGACCTCTCCTATGAAGAGAATCCAGTGATGTTCTTAGATTGTAGGGAAAACGTTCTAAGAAATAAGACAATTCCCCTTATCATGGTGTTGTGTTGAAACCAAAAGTTTGAAGAGGAAACGTGGGAATTAGAGGAAGTGATGAAGTAGAGTTACCCTCATCTATTTTAGGGTGGGAAAATTTGTTAAGGGGGGAAGATTGTAAAGAACCAAAATTTTATTAATGAAAATTTCTTTGGATCCCATTAAATTTCTTGTTATGTAAAATGGTTATATAAATCATATTCACTTCCTTGGTTTTATGTTTTTGGATTTTAAAATACTGTTATGAATTTTCACCCTTAATAATATGGCCATTGACCAATGATCACATGATTAGTATAAATACCGGTCTTTAAAAAATCCCATTTACTCAAACAAAGTAAGTGATGGAATCATCTAGTAGATTTTCCCCATATAAAGCCCATTTTTTAGAACTCGGAGAGGAGGTGGAATTATTGGGATTCACTCTTGACCAAGCCCAATCAGAGCTTCAACACATTAAGCTCGAGCAGAACCACCTATGGGAGAAGTAGAAGTTGATAGAGATTACCACCCTGGTGATATTATCTAACCCACCACAAGAGTCTGTCCCCATCGCATACCTTACCCTTCGCTATAATGGGGGTATTATAACAGGTTATGTAATGATACCCCAGTACTATGATTATGTACATTATTTTTGTATATAGAATATTCTTTCATTATATTATTGTTACTTTGTAAATAGTTTTTTAAAGTAAAAAATAGCGTTTTTAGTTAATTAAGAAATCTATTTTGATTAATTAATCGATTTTTTAATTAAATAATATTTTATTTAAATATTATTACTGAATTAATTTTAATAATAAAAATGACTATATAATTATTATAAATACAAATGTGATTTTTTATTAATGTTTGAATGCTATTTTAGTAAAAAAAACATGAATTTAATATATATGGCTGTTTTTATTTTAAAAGTAGAAATTGACATATATAGAAAGTTATTTAGATAAAATGAATATTATTTTTGGAATCAGGATGCAGAAATTAAAAAATGGTGAATTTTTCTTAATTTTCTAAGACAGTTGAATTTTTGGGTAAAAATTAAATATTGTTTAATTATATAATGTATTTTATGATATCATAATGACCCAATAGTGATGTAATAAAATACTATAAATGAAATTTTATTAAAATATATGTTTTAAAATTTATATAATGTGATTTTATGTTTGTTTTATTTAGTTTACAAAGCTCTGGTGGACCCTCCAAGACTTATAAAACATTTTAACTTTTTAAATTGATTTCCTTGAGAGTGTGACTCACCTCCACATAATGAAGCCTAATATTTTAAAAATTTAGGCCGTTTTATTATAAAGTAATATTTTTTCAGTCCCCTTAGGAAGAAATCATGGGCAAAAAACCATGGTTTGGTTTGTGGTTTTTTTGTTTAATGTGTGGTGGCCAAAACCAAAATAATAAAGAATTCCCTCTATTTTCCTATATAAACCCACCCAAAATCCTACTTCCTCTTCACTAAAAGACATTGGAGCTCATCCAACCTATGTACTATTCACTATATAATTCTACAAATGTTCCTTAATCTCCAAATAATCCTCTCTCAATCCACTCCCAAGCCTATGGGATCACACCTCCAAGTAAGAGATTTCTTGCTCTCTCAATTTTGTCCAAGATTCTTTATGTTGCTATACCTTTTTATTTTTTATTAAAATTTTGGGGTATGATTTTTTACATCCTCTATACTGAAATATTAATTTTTTAATGATTAGATACCCCTTTTTGTCTCATTAATTACTCCCATGTACACCAGTTACTATGTTGAAATTCAGTAAGAGATTCCTTCCTTTCTCATTTTATCCGAGTATCTTAATATTATTATGCCCTTTTATTTTCAATTATAAATGTTGGGGTATAATTTATCACCTCCCCATACTTCCATATTTATGTTTTAATGATTATATAACCCTTTATATCTCATTAATGCCTCCCATGTACACTCGTTACCATGCTGAAATTCTATAAGGAATTTCCCTCATCTCATTTACATTCAAGAAATTCTTTTGTAATATGAAACTAATATCCATTAATTTTGTTGGGAAGTGTATCTATATAACCCCATTACATTCCATTTCATTTAAATATGATGATACACCTCTTTCTCTCTCATAAACCATTTTTATGAATCCTTATGTCACTATGTTATGGTGCCAAAATTACACCATGATTTCCCAAGGAAAATTCATTGTGTCGTGAATACCATGTCCATTAATATATCTTGGGTATTCACCTTAATGAACATTTAATTGCTGATTATAGAGTTTCATTTATTAATTAAACAAATCTTTATCATGGAATAAATTATTATCTTTAATTATTCCATGTTGATTGAACCATATGGAACACTTATGCATGAAATTAAAATGATTAAGAAGGGTTCACCCTAATATCACTCAAATTCAGAGGTTAAACATTAATATCATGATTAATCAAGTGAAATAAAAGCATACTCAGGATAATTAAAGTTTAATGAGGGTTTAATCTTGATAATTCAATATCAATGAGAATTTACCCAAGCTTCAGGTTCAATGTGCATTGGCTCATACTAATACCATGTTAAGTGTTGTGGAAACATTTCCATGTTTTGATAATCATGCAATATCATTCCTTTATGTTCATGTTTCTACTATGCTCCATTTAAATATCTATATCCTAACATGTATTATATTATTCATTTTATTCCTTTTTTACTCCCTTACTAGGCTTTATAGCTCACCGTTTTCTTATGTTTGTCCCCATGTTATCCAATGCAATGCTAAGAACTAGGGAATGTAGTGGGAATGTATAGGATTTTTTCAATAAATATATTTTATTTTATTTTTTAATTCATTATTTAATGTTCCTAATCCTAAAATACACTATACTTATCAATCTTCTATTCTGTACCAAGTAAATATTTTATGTAATAAATCATGTTTAAGTATGTAATATAGATAAGGGTTGTTATAATTTTATCCAAATCCCAAATCAAAAGTTACATTGTAGGTTATCCCATGCCTAGAAGAGGGTACATAGGAAGTTATCCCATGATCGAAGCAATTACCTAGGCAATTAGACCAAGATTTACATGTTAGGAATGTATTAGTGGGTATCCTTGATATGATATTTCGATGATTATGATTAAACCATAATTTATTTAAACACTTTTATAACTTGATCATATGCCAATATTTTATTGTCATGGCTATTGTTCTTTGATATATTTATGATTTATGCCTTCTAAACTGTCAATATTTATTTCATGTCTCGTGTTTATAATTTAATAATTGTTGGGAACATTTTTCAATAGGTTAATATCATGTTTTCATGCCCATTATGACCATGTTATGTTTAATTGATCATTTATATCTCCCTTTTTACGCTTACTGAGCATTAGATCTAACCCTTTATTTTATTTATTCCTTTGATATGATGAAATTTTTTAAGTATGATATTTATAACAAAGGTGATAATTATTAATATATTAGTAGGATAAATGTAGACATTTTATGTAATATTTGTTTATTTATTAATGTCTCGAAATTCACTAAAACTTTATGGATCTACCATGGATGGTAATATTAAGTGTTGAATATTCATCTAATAATAGGTGATAATTATTTATGAAAATTATGGGTCTCAATATTTAACATCATAGTAAGGTTTATTTATCTTTGGAAACTAGGATGATAAAAAATTAGTGAGAACCCTTATTATAATCCTATGTATAGAAGATTCTCCAAAGATATGGTAATGAAGTGAGTGTGGTTTTCCTAGAAAAACATTTCTATATGGATACTATAAGTGGATGTGGTTTTGGAAAATATTAATTTAAGGGTAATAATGTAAAAAATATTTATATGATTATAACTCATCCATCATTCTGGTACATGGTTAGTGTGCCATCACAACACACCTAATTAGACACTCATAGAGAATATGCTTGGGTTAACATACATTGTATTTATGAACCATTATTAATTATTTGAGTAGATAATTATCAATAATGAAGAAGGATAAAACTATGGTTTCAATGATTGAAAATAAGGTTTCATAATTTAAACAACCTATAAATGAATTTTCTTGATTATATTGTTTCCCACTATGATTATTATTTCTCACACTATGATTTCTTGTTTTATTCAATGGTTGGAACCCTTAGGAACAATGTTAATGATGAATTTGATTGACAATGAATGTATATCGATCCCAGGAAACCAAATTTTATGAGATCTAGAAAATAAAATCTCATTTTTATGCTTACACAACTTTCTCAATTGATAAATCATGTTGAGCATCCAAACATTAAAGGAGGGGGGATTTATTTTGAGTCCTTCATGAGAAAATTTCAAATTATTTTAGTTGATCTACTAATCAACTAGTTATTTTGAAATGAATCAGTACCATTGACCAAATAGTTCACATTATTCATTGTTTAGAGAATGAAAAAGTCATTTTGGTTTTCTTTCATTTGAATGGAGAAGTAGATCAATGGTGGACTCTGATCAAGAACACGAGGAAATGGAAATAATTTAAATTCATAGAGTGGGGTGAGTTTAGATGTTTATTTTTAAACAATTACAATAATCGTATACTTAATAAAAATAAGGGAAGTAATTAATTGAGATATGCCATAAGGATTATGAATATATTAGTGTATATAAGGAAAATGTGTCAATACTTTTGTGCTACACTTATATTATTGTCATTGAACCAAAAAGTAAGATTGATTGATTCATTAGAAGATTAATCCATGTATATCAAGTGATTTATCCATAAGGTTCTTTTGTAGTTATAAAGGAATTATTCAATGTCCTACCAAGGTATAAATGGAGATTGATGTTACCCATCGATCTCTTGGTTTTGATAAGAAAATAAACATGAACTTCAAAGAAAATTATAATAATAAAAACCGTTGAGGTTAGGATATAAGACTTCCATTATTCTGGATGTTTTGAAAGAGACATGGATGAAACTGTATTAATGTGACTATTAAATAAATTAATTCTGGAAAAGATGTTCATCAAGAAAATGAATATTGAATTGATGGGATGAAGTTAGCTACTGATGTGAAAAAAACACCACCAAATGAACCAACCTCGCACCAATGTTTTAAATGCAATGAGTATAGAAATAATGATAACCAATGATAAAATAAAAACGTTAATGATGATAAACATAAGTAACCTCTTAATCATAGATAAAAAAGTAAATCATATGTGATCACTATTGTCAGTGTAGGGCTTCATAATGAAGTGGTGAAAGGTACACATACCATCCACTCTAGAAGTACTAATTTCTTATTTTATTATATATCTACAGACTCCTTTATATATGAAACATATTATAATGGTATCACAACACCACCTCAATGATTATATGTTGAATTTGCCATGAAAAATCTCATTGGTATGAAGATCACATCTCATGTCTATGATTCTTCTCTAATTGGTGCTTATGGGAATATGATTCAGGCCAATCTTTTTATTCAACCTCATTTAGAATTTGATGTTATATTAGGAATGGAATACATTTATCTTCGAAAATACCAAATAAATTATCTTAGAAGATGTTGGATTTTGTGTTCTAGGGCCAAATGTTTTTATTTTTGATTACATATATATTTGAATATTAGAAAATTAACATAAGTTATTATTACATATTTTCATTATTCTTCCCGGTTTTGATCTAATAAAGTCTAAATTATATATTTTTCATTGATAAGGTTATAAAATTTCTCCACTATGAAGATAATCTTGAAATTCCATGATGATATTCTTAAAAAATATCTACAATAAGATAATTTTCTATGATGAGGCACATATTATATAGATTGTTAGGTAAGAATACTCATAAGAGGATGAGACTTCTTCTCATGAATTTCAAACTTGGTAACATATAAGATGACATATTATGATAAGAGACCCACTAGTAGGAATTCCACATGTTTTTGTGTCATTCGATATTCCTATATGTGAGCATGTGTAATAGTCCTTAGACATTAATTTTATCATTAATGCATTCCATGACTTGTACACATTGATTTTCTGAGAAAAATCATGAAAAAATATTTTCAAGGGAAGTAGGGTATATTGGGTAAATTGTGAATGAAATTTTATTAATGGATAATATTTTGAAGTTTATCCCCTTTCATCGGTATGGAAGTTAGCATATCTTCCCTTTGGATGGAATAGAACCATCGTATTAAATTCCATTGCCATGTTATAATGACATGATCATTTCATATAGTCAAAGAAAAAATTATTCATAATAATTGTTAATGACATATATTTTTACCCTTTCTGATGAGATATTGTAACACCCGAAGACTTTGTATGTGTTATTTATCTTTAAATAATTTTATTTATTTGGTATCTTGTGTTGTAGACAACTCTGAATTTAAAACAACCAAGATATTCTATTAAAAGATTATTATTATAACATAAACATTGAAACCATGTTCGTTAATTGATGTTCAAGGATATTAATAACAATAAGATAAAATATATTTATTTATTTATTCTTATAAAATAAACACTTAATTTTTATTCAAGTCATTTTATTCTTCCAAAAAATGTTTTCATCAAAAAAAAGATTTATTACTTTACAAGGGAAAATAAATATAATTAATTTTCAAAATTTTATAAAATTTATTCAAAAAAATATAATTAATTTTTGAATTATTCATTTCATAATTATCATAGGTTTATGTTTTGAGAATTTTCTAAAGAGTTTAAATTTTTAATGAATAGTGAAAATGTGGATTTAAATTGAAAACAATATTTTCTTTCGAAACATTTAAAAATAAAAATTATAGTTTTTAATAGTATTAAAGTAAAATTAGTTCATTTTTATTATAAATAATTTAATTTGGGGTTTTATAATAATTTTTTTTAAATGAATCTAGTATAAAATAAATTTATACTTAGAAGGGAATTTTTCAAAAAAATTGTTTTTCATTGTGTTTTTTCATTTTAATATTAAATTAAATCCATCCAATTCCAAATTTTAAATTTTTAAAAAATTATTACATATTTATAATTAGGAGTTCCGAATTTTTTAAATATAACGCTTTTATTTTTTTCAATATGAATAGTAAAATTAGTAAATTTTGTTACAATGCTTAAGGGGAAATCGGGTAATTGAGGGTAAAAATAATTTGATTAGGATTAAAAAATAATCCTAAAAAATGATCCAATTTTATTTTATGAGTAATTACAAACCATAATCATCCATGGTTCAAATTTATGACCTTTTTATCCACTTAGTTTTCCTTAAGTCCCTCATGGTATTTTATTTAGAGAAAAGTCAAACATGTAACAGTATTGTTTTTAAAAAGTATGACATTTTTAATATGTAATAATCCAAAAGATATTTTAGGCTATAAATAATATTAGGAAATAAAAAAATTATCTTCATCATGCTAATTTATTTTAAATTTTTAGGGAATAAATAATTGCAAATATTATTTCATAACGTCGATATAATAAATATTGAATTTATGAAAAAAATAAATGATTCTAAAAAAATTAAAATAAATATAAGTAAACATATTTTATGTGATAAATTAATTATATAAATAAAAATTACATTATAAAGATACAAAAAAATATTTGGTTTGAATTTTATTTGTTGTCATGGGAATTTTAATGTCAATATAATTGAATGGTATCAAATTTGACAATAATGTTTTTTATGGGATTGATATTTTATTAACTTATTTAAAAATAATAAATATAATAAATATAATAAATATTAAAAATGGCATAATATATGGTATAATAGTTTATCCCATTTTAATTTATACTCCATTTGGAATCATTTTTCTCTAAAAAAGTCTTATTATATTTTAATATTTTGAGAAATTCCAAAAACACCCCTATCCTCCCTTTATAAGTATCATCCCTTATCTTTACACCATCAAACCCTTGATGATTTACAAATATCTAACAAACACCCTTATAAACACTTCATCCACATCCAAGTGATTCTATTCTCACCAAAATACTAATTCCATGTTCTTCAAGGAGTCCTTTAAGGATGTGATATTCAAGAGGTAACATTATCAAAATACATATTTTAATTTATTTTCTTCTTCTACCTTATTTTAAAATATTTAATACATAAAATAATAAGAAATATAGTATCATATATATCCTATATTTTTATATTATTAGTGTAATATCTTCTATCTAACACATTTTCTCGTCTCCTCCTATTCAAAAAAAGGAATCTATTGTCCAATTTTTGGGGGTTAACCATCTCTGTGGATTGTGAGTTTTTGTTTTCCAATTCCATCTTCAAGGATGGTAATAAAGATATTATAATGGTTAAATAATATTTGAATAAGTATATTATAAATTATTTAATGTTATGTAACTAATATATAGACATGATATTAAATAAAGTTAAACTAATTCATGAAGGTTTGAAAAACCGCCAAAATAAACTAACATTTATCTTTAACGTTTTAACAAATGAATCATCCATATGTCCAAAAAATGATATATGAGGCCATTTAAAATTATATAAATTTATTAATACCATTTTATATCACTTCAATAATAGTATTTCAGTTTGATAAGAACTTCCATAACTAAACACAAGTGAACTGGCCATGAATCCATGTAATGAACAGTTCCAGAACAATGAAATTGAACCTTATAACACCTCAAAATGGACATAAATGTAATTAATAAAAATAAAATAACTACAATAAACGTGTAAGAGTTATTTAATTAATAAATTAATTAATATAATTTTATTTTCTTGGACATTGAGTGTAATGGAAGAACACATTCGTACATAAAGTAAGGGGTCTCTTTGAACAACCATATTTTCTTTTAGGTTACACTTTCTCTCTCTTTCCCTCAATTTATCAGTTCATTATTCTTATATAATTATAATATACTCTTTTAATATGTATAAAATCTATTTTTTTCAGATCAATTATACTTTCCTTGATGGGTAATTATATGTTTTAAAAGGTACCCTTCTTAATTCCTCTCGAAAAGTAAACTCGATTAAAGGGACTTTCCCTATTTAATAACCTTTTTAAATTACAATCCATAGACTATTTAAGAATCCAAATATTTTTATAAACTAAATCAATTTATCATGAAATAAAATTTTATTTCTATTTCTAGTTTTATAGAAATAATTATGCCTTTTTCCACTTTAAACACTCTTTAATCTTTTTCAAAAAACTGCACTTAAGGGGCACATTTCCAAAGTTACATAACCTATCTTTTTTAATATTTCCACTTTAATTAGACATCATTATTCATGATCTATTCCTATATTTCCATTATGGATGTCCAATAATTATTTAAATTCCATATTTTATGTAAACCATTTTTATACTCCCTTGGGTTATGACTTATGTCAAGATTATTATAAATATTTATTTTCATAGATAACCCTTATGTTTATTCCTTATGAATGATTATTTATCTAGAACACATTTGCACAAACATGTTATGATGGGTGCACCTAGATATAACTCCAATGAATTAGGTAATGTTTTCATATATTTAGACTTTATATGTGGGATTATGGAGTAAAACTAATCCATTATGGGACTTTGCCAACTATGTGATATAGTCTTGGAAGTTATCCTTGAATATTGTTTATGTCATGTTATATGCTTCTAAAAATTTACTATATTTTCGTGATCATATAACTACATGTTCTATATGTTATGATTCTATATGTTTACTCATTATCCATGCCTTTTAATTTATGTTTTTATTCTTTCTAACTCATGATATATGTTTTCATTCCCATGTTTATTCGCTTACTTGGATTTTTAGCTCCTCCCCTTTGTCTATGTACTCCATAGGTTATCATATATGGTTATAAGAGCTAAATTGGAGTTAGGAACTCATTATAGAGATTAAAAAAAATATTTTTTTGTTATAATTTCATGTTTTCTATTTATGTACCTAGTATTTCAAATACATTAGACTTTTCAATCCTTGGTTTTTTTAATGGATAATTATTCCTAAAATCCTATAGTAATATTTATAAAAGTATTGGGTTTCTATAGTTGGTATCAGAGGGTGGTCTAGTTATTTTTTTGTATTCGGACTAGAAATATTTACTAAGAACCATAGGGATAATACTATCACCATGGATATCAAAGACTAAAACTCATGGAATAAAAATTTAGATTATACTTGTAATTTATAATTTTATATTTATATGTTCATAGTTTCAATTTTCTATACTCTTTAGCTAAGTATTCAAGCCCCGCAATTTTATTTTTCCTTTTTTAGTCAGTTGATAGAAATAAGATAACTCATGATAAAAACCAATGAGATAAAAAATGTGATTATTTCCCTTATGAGATGCCAAAACTAATGGTAAAGGTAGATCAGAACATCATGATAGTACTGGATAAATTGTCTCAAGTTATGAATTATAAATTGAATTTTCAGAACTCCCTCTTTATCTTAAGAATGTTCAAGCTGTAGTCAAATTTTTTATGTTAAAAGGCCTCCTATATTTAGTGGATCTTTTGAACTGCTCATCACTGAAGAATGGATTAACTCCAATTAGAATATATTATCAACCATCCCATGCTCATAAGAAGAGAAAGTCATGCTGGTAGTCTATCATTTTGATGGGGAAGCCGATCAGTGGTGGACACTGATAAAAAAACTAAGTAAATAAGAGGAAATTGAGTCCATGGATTGCGAGGCATTCAGGAAAATAATTTTCAATAATTTTTTCTCTTGACTCATCATCTTATGATAGAGAAGGAGTTATTCATATGGAAAAAAGGAATATGGGTTTATTAGAGTGTTTGAGGAAAACTTTTCAAGACATTCACTATACACCTATATCTATATCATGAACATAAAAGTAAAGTTGAATTGCTTATTTAACTAATTAAAAAATATTCTATATAAATCCTTGGTGATTCCAAACATTGATATATATGTAGATATTTTACGTTCTTCCATGAAGGATGAGATGGAGATTGGAGACTGATGATGGTCTTGTGGGTTCGGAGATAAAAAGTTAGATATGGAGTTTAATATGGGCGGATCAACAGATAAATCTCATGGAGGTAGTAAAATACAACATCCCACATGTCAAAATTGTGGGAAGAAGTATCTGAGGAACTATTTAATGGGAACATGGTGATGCTTCAAATGTGGAAGAGAGGGGTATCAATCTAATCATTAGTAAAGGGATTTGAAGAAGCCCACAAATGCGGAAGAGGAATGAAAGGTTCAAATTAACACATAGTATGTACTAAAAATTTCCAACTATAAAGAACATTGGAATTATGCGAGTAAATTCCTAAAGCCAATGGTGGTCGAATAAAATCAATGAAAACAACCTCCAAGGAAGTAAGGAATTTTATATTCTATCACTACTGTTGAGGTGGATCCCAACAATGATTTAGTGATTGGTATTCTAGTTATTCATTCATGAATTTCACATGTAATTTTTTATTATGGTTCTAAACATTCTCTAATATCATTTAAGTTTATTATAAGTATTCAAAAAACATCACAAAATATGGAAGTCAAGTAATTAGTGAGAAACGTGAAGGGGAAATTATTGCATCTAATCTATATAACTCCTCCCAAGTCAATGTTTGTTGACTGAACCTACAAGAAAATATCATCTTACTTCCTTTGGTGGAGTTTGATTCTATATTGGGCATGGATTGGATATTTGTATACAAATCCAACATCAACTATTGGGAGATGAAGACCACCCTTCACATCCTAATGCATCCTGTAATTCTATACATGTGTAAGGAGTTAGATGAATATCTTTTATAATCATCAACTCAACTGTGAATATTTTTTCCTTATCAGAAATCATATGTATCTCAAATAACTGAGAAATATGAGAGGATTATAGTTGAAAACATTCCCATTATAAGGGACTACACCAATGTATTCCCTAAATAATTTCCCAATCTTTCACTTGACTGAGAGGTTTCGTTCTAAATTGAACTTATACATGGATCTATGCCTATATCAAAGAATCCTTATAGAATGTATGCTATTTAGTTAGAAGAATTAGTAAAGTTGTAAGAGAATCTAGACAATGATTTCATTTGCCTGAGTGCCTCACTATGGGGTGTATCAGTCCTCTTTTTTGAGTAGAAGGATGGATCCATATACCTTTTCATTGATTATTGTGATCTCAAGAAAATAATGATAAATAAAATCTATCCCATATCATAGATAGGTAAATTTTTGGATCAACTTTTTGGGGTCGTGTATTTCTATAAGGCGGTCCTTTGATTGGGATATCTCCAATTAAAGGTAAGGAAAGAATATATTCCCAAGACTAACTTTTGAATATGGTATGAACACTCTGAGTTTACAGTGATTCCCATTGGACTCAATAATGCTCCAAAAATTCTCAAAGAATTAATTAATATATTATTTAGATATTACATCAAAAAAATTGTTGTAGTCTTTATAGATGATATTCTGATATACTCTAAGAGAAAGGGGGATATTGAGAAGCATTTGAATACTATTCTAAGGAATTTTTGAAGGGAGAATATATATTCAATGTAAAAGTAGTGTGTGTTCTATATGGAGGAAGTATCATTAGTGGGTAATATTAACCATAGAATATATATATACACCATTCTATGAAAAATGAAATTGAGTAGTGGCCTAGAATAGTGTCTTTAATAGATATCTATAGTTTACTGGGTTGAGTTTCGTATAACTAATGATTTTTTAGAAACTTATCTTGATTATAAAACCAACTAACCCAGATCACTAGGAACTCATTAAATTTTATCTATATTAGTGAATGTGTAGACTACTTCAATGAGTTAAAAAAAATATGATTACCACTATACTAGTACACACACTACCCACAAGTGGGGACCTCATTTTGGTATACAAAAATGAATCAAATAAATTACTAGGATGTGTACTAATACAAAATGATAAATTATTATCCTTTGTCTCAAGGAAGTTGAATGATCATGAGAAATAATATCCCATGCATAAGCCCGAGTTAACAACTACGATCTTTTTTGTTGAAAATATAGGTTCATTATCTTTATGGGGATAATGGTTGAATATATAATGATCACAAGAACCTATAATATATATTCACAAAAAAAGAGCTTAATATGCACCCATGAATATGGTTAGATATCATCAAGGATTAAAACTAATCAAACCACTATAATCGAAGTAAATAAAATAAAGTGGTATATTATCGAAGTAGAATGGATCCTATAAATTTATCAATGACGAGAATTAAGAAGGATACAATATTCTTATTCATAAAAAAATGGAAATGAAAATCATAAGGGAAGGAAAATCATCATTACTTTCTCAAATTATTTCTCAACCATCTATTATATATAAGATAAAGTGTACTCAATGAAATAATGTGGAAATTCAGAAGAATGTAGAATCTATCAGAAATGGGAAATCCTTAGAGTTAAAAATTGATGAGAAATGAGTCAATATATTTGGGACATGACTCTATGTACCATAAAATCCTCATATAAATAGGGATATTTTGAATGATTCACGAAGATAATCCTTATCCATATTCCCAAAGAGTTAAAAGATTTATCGAGATCTACAATATCACTATTGGTGTTTTAGTAAAAAAAATGAGATTATATAGTATACATCAATGTTCCTGGTTTGTCAAAAAGTGAATACTAAAAGGAAAAAGTCTAATAGGATGACTCCACCATTACATATACATAAATTTAAATGGGAAAACATCACCGTACACATTTTCATTAGAATTCTAAATAAACCTATAAGAAATAATGTAATAGGGGTTTTATGGATTGTATTACAAACACAACTCAATATATTACAATTTTGGATGACTTCTCACTCCATCAACAAGCTTAGATATACTTCAGAGAAGTGTCCAGGATTCATGGAGTAACATTATCGATTGTATTCAATAAAGATCGTATATTTACCTCCATGTTTTTGAAAATTATTTAACATGATCTAAACTCAAAGATGCACATCAGTATGGCTTAACTCATTAAAATTTATGGCTAATCTGAGCGGACCATTCAGAGATTGGAAGACATATTCTAGGAATTATCAATGGACATAAAAGGAGGATGGGATCAATATATTCTACTATTTGAGTTCTCTTATAATAATAATTTCCACTGAAGAATACAAATGGCCCCATATGAATATCATTATGGGAATAGAAGTAGAAATACTTCATGTTGGTATAAAGTTGGTGAATATAAGCTAATGGGACCTGAAGTGGGTGAGGAAATTTTAGAAAAGGTGAAGACCATTCAACAACACATTAGGATTACCCAAATTTAGAAGAAGGGATATTTTTGGCACCAAAATGTCATATTGGACATAAAATATCCAGTATTGGATAAACCAAATACACAACCCACCCTAAAGGACCATTTTTAGGTTGATGAGAAAGTTGTGTGAAAGATTTATCATGTGGATGAAAAGATATGTTTTTGTACACAACCAAAATGCGTGTTAAAGTAAAGGAGGATTTCTATAGAGGCCCCTCATTTTGAACTCATACCCATGGCCAATGAACACAAGAAAAAAGGTTTTCAAACAAGAAAGGATTGTTGCGTTCACTCCTATCGCACAACAGTCAAATTGATCATGAAATAAAACATAAAACTAGATTTTTGGGGAGGAAGATCCCAGTGGAAAAGGATCGAGAATCATGAAATTCATTTCCACACCTAAGTAGTTTTTCACCAATATCCTTGTATTTTGACTATAAATAGATCCTCAAACACACCCATGTGAAGTCTCCCTAGAAGATGATGTGATGATTTGATTCATACAACTACCTCTCTTTAATGATAGAGAGAA
The DNA here is from genome assembly GCA_963277665.1 of Viscum album. Lineage (NCBI taxonomy): Eukaryota > Viridiplantae > Streptophyta > Magnoliopsida > Santalales > Viscaceae > Viscum > Viscum album. Next base: position 234,166,370 of record OY728119.1, read on the forward strand.
GAACCAAAGATCAAAGACCCTAAATGGTTGAGAATTTATATAAAAAACCTATTATGGGACCAAATATGTCTTGTCCTATGGTGGTGTGATCGTCATGCAACTACTCCTAAGACCAGTATGGTTCTTTAAAATTGAAGATGTCTTCACACAACACTGATATATGTATAACTCTAAATATTACAGACAATTATATCATGTGAATCCTTATGTTTCCCTTGTGATAGATCCCCCTCCTCACAAAACTCTTGCACACATCACAATAAAGTTTCATGAAAAAACGTTTTGGTTCTCTATATGATGTTTATTATTCACCTAGTGTAGGCATTACCATACATATTTTTCCTAATAATAGGTACCCTAATGACCATTTCTCAAAATAGTAAGGACCCTAATGTTAGGCCTCGTAATTTCCACTCCTCCATGACAGTTCCAAATCTATGTCCTTCTTAGAGGCATGTGAGCGGTGGTTCCGTAATCCATATGAGTATCATATTAAAGGGAAATTTTTCACCTATCTCAAGGGGGATTACTTATTAATCTTCCTCTCAACTTGACACATGCCCCGTAAAATAGTAACCCTATTCTCCATGTCTGATATACAAGATGTAAAACATCTTAGTTTCATATCTTTTTTGTATTGTGCTAAACTACAATATAGTATCCTCATCACATGATATAAAATTATAGCCTTACCCTATGTGATGAATATACGAGTCCCCATGTATGATCATCCTTAGACACCACCATCTCTCCCACCATGGGATATGACTCGCCTATAGTGGTCATATTCTATGCATAAGTCTCACACAACCCACAAAGATGCTCTTTTCAAAACACATGTTTCATTACCACATGATGTTAAACTGCATGGATTGGTCCTGCCACATAAACATGAACTGCGACATCGAATGACATGGGTTTTGATCTCTATTTCTTAAAAACGGTGCGCAGGATGCCTCCCTAAGTATCAATACTAATAATGGTAAATCTAGGTGTGAAAATTTCCCTTTTTTATGTTAACTCATTCTCTCATAATTATTCTTTTATTATTTTCAGTTAATAGTTGGAAATAGGATAAATCATTCCAAAAACCAATGTAATGAGAAATTTAATGATTTCACTAACAAGATTTCTCACCTAATGGGAATGGTATTTAGTCATTTTGTGATCATGCCAAATTAGCTATCGCAAATAATGATTAAAAACTAGAATATAATTGAATTACTCAACACATAAAAGAAGATAATGATAGAGTCTCATGAATGTTCAAGTTTTATAGATGATATATAAAAGAAGATTCAATTTACTACATGTCAAAAAGGTGGCAAGATGCACCCTGAAAAATTCCTTAAAGGAATTGGATGATACTTTATTTCTGGGAAAGGAGGTCATAAAGAATCTAATTGTTGATGAAAAATTAGGATCCTTGTTAAAAAAATGTGGGAAAATAATGTTCAACCAAAGGTTACACTAAAAGTTAAATGTCATAGAATGGAGGTAATTTGGTCATTACCTGAGTCAATTCCATAATCCAAGGATTAATTAATAAGGGCCTATCTAATTTCAATAATTTAATTTTAATGGTAGAATTGATTAGGTTTTGGGATTCTATAATTGTGTTTTTGATGTTATTTTATTAATGGTATTCTAGTTTAATGAATCATGAAACTATTAAGGATCATTCAACAATGGATTTTCCTTAATAATTTTCAAGATTGTGTTGAATGGTACTAATTAAATAGAATGGGGATCTAATGATAAGGTGATATTTATGGAAAATAATTTTGTGAAAATATCATATCTTATGTTTTCGTGAGGCATCAGTAATTATAGCTAATTAAAATTATTCAATTTTATGGAAAAGAATGAGTTGGATTGAAAACCATAGAGTTTAAAAAACAGATTGGATGAATAATGTTATTTTTTAATACAGTCATAATATTGGTGATATATTTGTAGGATCAGGGTGAATAATGAATATGACTATTACTTTTTTCCATATTTTTAGAAAAAGGAAAACCCACATGCCAGGTGACAACTCATCGCATCTAGTGAGATTGTAGGTATTGAAACTAATGATGGAGGGTGACAAGGGTGTAGAGACTACCACTAGACTACATGATGTATTGGATTTTATGAAATATTTTTTTCATAAATGATTTGATGGGAAAGTATTAATTCAATTATATAAAATACATTTTAGGATCAAATCTATTTGAATTTTTATGATTTTATGTTGATTAATGATATTTGGGAAATTTTTATTGGGGTTGAGGCATATATAAACATTAGGTATAAAATTTTATTTAACATGAAATATTATTTACAAATAAAACAATTGAATCATTGAATGTGGAGGTTATTTGGGATATAAGGTTATTTAGTTATGGAATGATTTAAGTTGAGATTTGGATTTTGATATTAGTATGAAGGTATATTAATTTTAGGAATTATATTTTTTTATTCTAACATCTTATGTATGTGGTTAATGAATAAATATAAGATTAATATCTTCATATCATTTTATGGGATCCAGTGATTCATTAGAAGTTAATTTTAGTGCGTCAAGAACAAACAATTTCATCTTGAATACTAATTATTGCAAGAAATATATGAGATTGTGGTGAAAATGTATAAATTATGAAATATTACTTTTTAATTAAGTGTATTTCTTTATTTTCATAATCTATATGGTAAATAGATCCCACAACTTTAGGAAAGGGATCTTGAAATAAGAGTGTTATTCATTTTTGATAAATTGATGTACTTTTCTCTCTTAAAAATGGTATAAGGATATCCATAAATGGATAATATTTTAAAATACAAGTTTTTAATTCTATTAAACGTTCTACTTATGTGTAAACAATTTTTGGTTACTTAATATGACATTTTTGGTTCCCTTTCCCCACTTTTTAAAAGGATGTTTCATTAACCCTTTTTAGGATACTGGTTTTCCATAAATGAATTTTTTTTTAATTTAAAACCCTTGATTACCGAGAACAAGATAAAATTTAGAGGATTAAATTTATTTAGTATGGTTAGAATGAAACACTCATAGATTTTAAAATAAGAACATAATGTCTAATAGTAAATACGACATGCAATACAATGTTTAAACAACTCATGATATATATTATCATTATAACCATATTGTCAAATTTTTGAGTATCAATATTATTAAATACATAATAAAATATATATAAATGTTAATAAAAATATAATTTTTTTAAAAAATTCTTAATAAACAAACACTGAAACATTAATAAACATATTTTTTTCTACAAAAAAATGAATTTCTCTAAAAATGATTTTTATTACTTTTTGTTAGGAAATATTTTAATTAATTTATTGTTATTTTATAAATTTTATTTTATAGAAGGAAAATATTTTTTGAAATAATCATATAAAAATTAAATTAGTGTGAACATTTATGATTTTTCATAAATATTTTATTTTTATGTGAATAGTGAAAATTAGAGATTTTTTTTGTAAATCTGCCATTTGGTTCTAATAAATTATGTAATTTAAAGTCAAATAATTATTTTAATAATATTTAAAAGTAGAATAAGTATTATATAATTATATTTCATCCAATTAATTACACTAAAATAATATTCATACTTATTTTATTTTAAGTTTAATTTTCGGCATAAAAACACTTTTTTAGAACTATTTTAAGGTGTATAATGTTTCTTCATTTTAACAAATTAAAATAAACCTGAATGAAAAAAATTTAAGTTAAATTTATAAATTATATATCTATAAATATTAATTTTAATTAAGTTAACTATTATTACTTGTCATTTAGTTAATGTATGATCATCTTGTGCTCGAAAAATACATTTCATGAAAAATAATTTTACCGACATATTTGTGAGTTTATGTTTAAATTAAATTATACACATTTTTTGAATTGAATTATATAAAATGGATTAAATATTTTCTACCATAATAATTAATATTATATAAAAATTTCAAATTTAATTCATTCATAATTAATATTAAAATAACTAAAAATATATTTCCACAGTTAATGTTAAAATCATATTACTAAGGAATTAAACAAAAGAAGTAATGATAGTATCATATTTAAAAAATGTTAATTTTGAATTTTGGAGGATTTAATTGATCATATAACCCCTGAAATACATTATTTATTGATTTTAGTGGCATGTGTCTTGAGAGTGACTTCCCATTGTCCAATAGTTTTGGGTATTTATAAAAAAGCCACTCCCTCTCACTTATAAAAGGTCACTTAATTTCCTATCCATTAAAAATTTAAAAGAACATTTATTTGGAAAAACTATTTTCATATAACTTAATAAATTACCTCCTCACACTATATATTCCATAGTTTGATCCGAAATCTAATCTAGGGATGATTTTGGCATAATCCTAAAGAGATGGTCTGAAGAAAAGGCATCATTCTTTATCGAGCATCTCTTTATTATTTATTATTCTTACTCCATAAAATATTAATAAATCATGTTGATAAAATACTATAATTACATCCCATATAAAGTAATTTTATTATGTCAATATCATTACCAAAATTTCTTCCCTCTTCCTTCAAATGGGAAACGAAACCAATGTTCATGTGTAAAGAGAACTATCGTCTTGTGAATCGATGTAATTCATTTTATATAATCAAATATCATGGATATTCATGATGATGGATGTATGGTTTATATATTATATAAATAAAATAATAATATTTCTTTAATTTTAATATAAATTAAAATTATTACCTTATCATCCATTGAAAAATAATAATTTTATTCGTGTGTATGGAAGAATATCGCCTCATGAAGTAATGTGATTCATCTTTTTACCAAGTATCATGGATTATATATGTAAGTTTATTTATTGAAATAATATTATATTTATGATATTATGATAATTATTGAAATATAAAATAACACTTACCTTTTTCCGATTAGAATATTTTAAAAATAGAAATGATACACATGCTTATGTACGACCTACAGTATCCATGATTGTAATATAGTTCATTTTTCATTACCATAATTCTAGATTTTCTTTAAAATAGTATAATTTATGTAAAAACTTTATAAATATTTCAATATTAGTATTCATTAGATTATATAATAATGACCAATTTAACTATGATCATCACACCGATATCATTTTGAAAGTATGAACTGAGCATCCTCAAAACACCCAACAAGGACATCAATGATTATGTAATAAAATGAATCATTAAAATAATTGAATAAAATTGTTTATGTATAATTAATTAAACCAATGAAATTTTATTACGAATAAAAAAATTTATATAAGTTTATTATATAGGATATAAAATATATAACTCACAAAGTCTGGACTCGAGGTAAGGGTTTCGCCTCAAAACTTCCTTCTTTGAGAGACATGTTCTTATATGCACCCAATAAATTTCAAATGGTGTATATATATCCCATTTAGTTTTTATATCATGAAGAAATCATAATTCATGATATGTTATATAACAATTAATTTATGCAATTCTAGGTAATTTATGATTCAAAAGTTACCCAAGAAGTAAGGGTTAATGTTTTAATCTCGTTTTAATCAGGATTTTTATGCATGAATTTACATTATAGGAAATTATTTGATCATTTTATTAAAAAAAATTAAATTTATTACTTTTTGTTCATTCATTAAATTTTCATGTAATAGTACCATTTTCCTAACTTTTTTAATTAAAATTATTGAGAAAATTGTTTTAAGAAAAAATCACTTAACTTATCTCTTTAGTTGAAAATATGTTTTCTTCTATATAGAAGTTTTTTAAAAATATTTTCAAGAGTATTTTAAAAATTCCCTAAAATATTTATTAAATACATTTTCACCCATGTGTGACAATTAAAAAATTGTTTTAAAGTAATATTATTTTCATTTTTTGAACAAGGAATTTTTTTAACCTTTTTACAATAGTGTGAAAGGAATGTTTCATTTAACAAATACTATATATACATAATTATCCATAATAATTATCACCAAATTATATGAATCTTAATTTTGAATTTTTTATCTCTCTTTTTAAATAAAATTATTTCTATAAAATTTTTAAAATTTTAAATTTTGATGAAGTGATTTCAAAGTGAAAAGGGTATTTTTCAAAGAAATTTTCCTTTTATTATTTTAAAGGAATTTTTATCAATTATTAAAACCCTTGATGATATGGATTTCATATAAATTATTTATATATATCTCTCACATATATACCTATATTATTATCCCTTATATTGGCGTAGTGATACATGCCTTATGTTCACCCCTAAAATGCCTTCATTATGAAATTTCTTTTGATTATGATAATATACAAAATTATTCAACCCATTTTCTTTAAATGGGAAATTCTTATTCTTATTCTTTATAATTGGTTATCATTTTATGGAACACATAATCATGAACACATTTTGATGGGTGATCCCAAATAGCTCTCCAATTTATAATGTAAATATTTGGTCACATGAGGCATTATATATAGAATTAGAAAGTAAACCTAATCCATTATGAGACTTTTTCCACCATGTGATATTATCTATAAAGATAGCCTTGGCTTATTTTTATGACATTTTATATGTTTCTAGTAAATTTTCAATTTTACAATGATCATATGGTTCCATTTTCATTTTTTATGCTTACAAGTTATTACTCATTATCTTTCTCTTTATAATACCATGTTGTAACTTTAACTCACACATTATATTCCAATATCATTTTTATTCCCTTGCATGGATTTTTATCTCACCCATTTCTTTTATGTATTCCCTAGGTTATCTTAGGTATTTTTATAAGCTCAAATGGAATTATGATCTCATTTTAAAGACCAAAATGAGAATTTCATGTTCTTGTTTTTTTTTCATTGAATTATGAACCCAGTCTTCAAAATACATAAGGCCTCATGATATTTGGATTGTAATTAATGGAATTTTATGGTAAAAATATTTTGGTAATATGTGTAAAATACATGGATCACTATAGAAGAAAAACACAAAGCCTCTTGGAAGAAGATATTATAGAGCCACAAGTACAGAATTAGAGTACAAGAGATGATAGAGAACTAAAACAGTGTAGTTGTCTAATCATTGAGAATGGTAAATCATTATTAATGGGTAATAATGATAATCTAATATATAATTAATCACTAAGGGTCATAGATTCTTCCATGTGACAAGAATATATGAATTATAACATATATTCTACGTTCTAATACCAAGTGTAGATATTTGTAGATCCTTCAATTGATATAAATACTGTTGGTTGTAAATGGGTATTCAAGAAGATTCTGGTGATGGATAGAGAATCTATTACTTATGAGGAATAATTAGTTTCAATGGGTTTTAAACCAAATCCGTGCATTAACAAAAATAAAACCTTCTTTTTATTTTAAATTTTGAAATCCATCAGAAATATAATAAACGTTGAGTCCTTCCATCAATTTAAGATTTAGAAAATGGATATATAAATATCCACCCTTAAAAAGAACCTTCAAGATGTGTATATATGACATAGAAGGGAGGGTTTTTGAAACTATATTATGTTAATAAGGTATTTGAATTTAAAATATTTATTTATTTATTAAATATTGAATCCAAGTCATGGAACATTATTTTTGATGAATCCATGATGGAATTTGTTTCATAAAGAATGAATGTGAAGCTTATGTGTATAAGTGGTTTAGTGAGAGTGTGATTGTTTCATTACTAGTATTTAGTGATGAAATATTACTTACTGGAAATGAAATACAATTCTTGCAGTGTATTAAATCCTACATGAATAAATGATTCTCCATGACGTTCTTAAGAAAACTAACATATCTATTTATGATCAAGATTCATCCTGATAGATCCATGTGTATCCTCTACCTCAGTCATGGTATATATATTGACAAGATACTAAAGATACTTAGTATGGAAGGATCCAAGTGCATATTTTTACCAATGTAATATGGAATTCATCTTTCCATGAAAATGTGTCCCAAAATACTTGTGGTAATACGAAGGATGGAAAGTATTCCATACACATCTATAATTGTTTCCAGTCATATATGTTATTTTATTGGATATTATATACATCATATACACCTTGATTGGGGTGGAAAGATATCAATATAACCCAAGTGACAACCATTTTATGGAAGTCAATAATATATGAAAGTCTATGAGGCATGATAAGGATATGTTCTTATTATACAGAGGAGTTAAAGAACTAAAAATAACATGATATATAGATTATATATTCTAACTAGATCAAGGTGATATAAAATCACATATGGGATATATATTCACTCTTAATGGAGGTGTTGTGATCTGGAAGTCCTCAATAATGTTCATATTCATAGATTATATAGTAGGATATGAGTATATTGAAGCTTCTGAAGAAGTTAAAGAATATGTTTGGATACAAAAATTCATCAAATATTTTTACATGTTTCCTAGAAATAAAGATCCTATCATATTATATTTTGACGATACTACAGTGGTGTCCCTCGTAAAGGAGCTAAGGTCACATTTTATGATTAATCATATACATTAGAAGAATCATATCTTAATGGATTTTTCATAGAAAGGTGATTTTTCAATGAATAAAATATCCATGTAATACAACATTGAAGACCCCTTGAATAAATACTTAACTTATTAGAATCACGATGAACATGATTGGTCTAGTGGACTAAAGGTCATAGGTAGTTGGCTGTATTCTAAGTGGGAATTTTTCTAGAGTTGGAATTATATAAATAAAAATTTATACTTTGTATTATATGGATATTAGAATATTTTAATATTAAAAATATCTTATTATATATTTTTCAATATTCGGCATGGATTTAATGTAATAATTTCCTAGAGTATCTATCTCATTAAAAAGGTCAAAGAAGTTCATTGTTGTAAAGAGAAACATGAAATTCTTTAATGATATTCTTATACCTAATTCTATAATCCGATAAAATTATATGTCAGGGAACATATTATGTATCATGTCATGTGTGAGTACTCATAAGAGGATGCGACTTCTTATAATTAAGTTCTCACTTGGTAATATTTAACATGAGATATTATGGGAACAAACACTCCATTAAGAATTATACATGTTTTGGTGTTAACAGATATTTCAATATATGAGCATGTTTATTTGTCCATAGACATAAGGATTATCATTAATGTATTACACAACTCGTTCACTTAGATTTAATGACCAAAACTCTAATACAATATGTTCAAGGTTTTTGGATTTTATAAATTAAATATATTGTTATTCACCAGACTATGAGTTAAAATATTTATTTTATTTGTATAATATTTAATGAAACTATATTCTCAAGATTGTGAATAGAATATTTATTAATAAATAAATATTTAATAAATATATTTTTGGGTATTTGATAAATGTTGAGAATGAACTCGAATGAATAACGATCATGTCCAGTGATAAATTTTAATTTTCAATCCAACAAAATAATATTCATCATTTTTCTTGTTAGATAATGCTATTAAATAACATTGTAATTATTATTGTCATATAGAATGAGGTTTGATAATGATTATTATTGTATTTAAGGGATGGTACATAATTAAATAAAATTTTATCCTAAACCCTATCTTTATAAATATATTGTTATGTATATTTTTTACGGTTAATCAATAATTTAGAATTGTTGCATGAAATGGAATTATCTCTTAAATAACTTATTCTCTTGTCCTCGCTTGAATGGGAAGATCAAAATAGATTTCTAAAAACCTGAAGGATATTTTAGAGATTAATATGAACAATACAAGATGAATGTTCCACTATGATATCACATGGGGTTCCATCAATATTTGTTCGAAAATCAAAAGAGAACACGTGGACCACTGCAAAAGGGACTCTATACTTGGATACTACAAGTGCAACGGAGGTCCAAGGAATAGGTTTTTTGGGATGATCAACATATACCTAAAATAAAGATCCTAAGATGAGGTAATATTTTTTCACATCTAAATAAATTAATTAGAAATTTAATGTGAAAAGATCCTCTTTGGGTTTCACGTTGTCTTATGTCTATATTTTATGGAAAATATTCATTGGTCCTAATGGTTAAATCTTTAAAAAATTTGAATAATCCATCGAATTTGGAAAAACCATTTTGTTTATCTCCCACTAAAATGCTTATGATGTGCCCAGAACATTTAGAATTAAATTCATTTTTGATATTCCAAACTAAAATATGGTCATATATCTGTGTAATGGTAAATATTTACTTACAATGGAATTTAAATTGATTTTATGGGTCTTAATTCTTATTAAATGTAGTGATTATGTCAAATGTTCATGTAGAAACTCAATATCTTGGATATGCCTATTTTATGAGAGTTTCCTGATGTTTTTTAAAAATAACATCCTTGACATATTCCAAATCATGAAGTTGATTTTTCAATAGAACTCATACCTTGTACTACACCTATTTCAATGAATCCATATTGAATTAAACTTACTAAGTTATATGAATTTAAGAAGAAACTATATGAGAATAATTATAATAGATTCATTTTTCGAAGGAATCGCCTTGGGGTGAACATTTTATTTTTGTTGAGAATAAATATCGATTAATGTGAAAATGCATTAATAATAAAGAATAAGAAAATATCACTCTCAATAAAAAGTATCATTTACCATGTATTAATGGTTCGTTCGATCATTTATGAGGATTGAAATATTTTTCCAAGATTGTTCTTTGATCTGGATACAAGCATTTCAGGGTCAAAAGTGAATTAATTCCTAATATATACATTTATACAAGGTATGGACAATAAGAATTTATATTGATACTGTTTGGACTTACTAATTCTCCAACTATATTCATGGATTTAATTAACAGTGTCTTTAGATATTACCTTTACTAGTTTGTGGTAGTATTTTTAGAAGGTATTCTTAAATATTAAATGAGAAATGAAGATTATGAATATCACATAAGGATTGTATTGAGGACCCCAAGGAAGAATAATTTTTATGAAAAAAATTAAAAATATTGAATTTTGGCTCAAAAAAGTTTCATTTTTTCAGTCATATAATCTCAAGAAAATATATATCTGTAGATCTATCAAATATGGATGTTATTGAACATTGTCCGATACCAACCACTTTGACTGAAATCCATAGTTTTCTTGGTATGTATGGATATTACGGGTGTTTTGTGAATAAATTCTCATGGACATCTAATCTACTTGAAATGTAAAATTAGTAAGGATATAATTTCATTTAGACATATGAATGTGAAAAAAAATTCAAGGAACTGAAGAGAAGTTAAGTCAACATGCCTATGATTACAATACCCTTCAGTGGATAAGTGTTTGGGATATATATTTATGTATTGAATAAGGGATTGTGATGAAAACTCATGAAGAATGATATTTTGATAGTTTATGCATCAGGATAGTTGAAGGTTTAAGAGACAATTTACCCAAATCATGATTTATAGTAAGTTGTGGTAATTGTTTCATTAAACATATAGAGGTATTATATTTATTTTGAAATGTGTGATATATATAATTATAATAAAAGTTTGAAGTATAAGTGTTATCAAAAGGATTTGAATATGGACCAGAGAATGTGGGTTTATTTGATTAAAGATTATGATTTCTCAATACATTATCACCTTAGGAAAATAAATATGGGGGTTAATACATTAAGTTGAAAGGATCATGCTAGCTTATCTGTGATTAGAATCCAAAAAGATAATATATTTATAGACTTTAAAATGATGTATCTAGAAATCATGAATGATGTGGAAAATAATATCTTTCTCAAATTAGTGTTTATCCATCAATCCATGTAAGTATTATATAGGCCTAATAAGGAAAATGTGTAACTATAGAACAATATAGGAAATGTTCCTAAGTATAACCTTGATTATGATGAAATTATAAGGTTCAATAATAATTTATATGTTTTATCCATACTGGATTTGAATAAGGAGGTTTTCGATGAGTCTCATAGTTCATAATTATCTATTTATCCTGGATGTAGGAAAATGTATAGAGATCTAAAAGAATATTATCATTGGGATAACATGAAGATAGATATTGAAGATTATGGATCACAGTGCTTGGTATGTTAGCATGTTAAGGTAGGGAGAAATAAGTCTCAGGGAATGTTACAACCATTACTCATAACAAAACTGAAATGGGAAAACATCCAGAAGGATTTGGTTTTCAAACTCCCCAAAACAACTAAAAGGAATAATGTTATTTTTTTTGTAGTTAGTTTCCTTACAAATTCATAATACTTAATTTATATTAGAAAAAATTTCTATCCTCATCATATTTCTAGAATATATATTAGTTAAGTGGAAATTATTCATGGAGTACCTCATTCTATTACATCTAATCGGGTTCTATGGTTTATCTCAAATTTCTTGTGAAGCCATTAGCAGACACTAGATATAGAGTTGAGTTAAAGTACGGCGTATCATCCTCAAATAGATATTCTAAGTGAGAGAACCAGTCAAACCCTATAGGATAAGCTGATATCATGTTCTATGTATTTCAAAGATCATTGGGATCAACACCTTCCTATAATTGAGATTTCATACAATCGTATCATTCTCTTGAGCATTTTGATGGATCCTTATGAAGACCTATATTGAAATAAGTATAAAAATACAATGTATTTGGATAAAGTTATATGAATATAGCTACTATGACCAAATAAAAATGAGGAAATGGTAGAGAATTCAAATCCATTTAGTATCATATCAAGTCATCACTGAGTTGAAAAAAACATTATGCTCACAATCATTAGTGAAATATGGAATTTGAAGTTGGTGAGATGGTATTTCTATTATTTTCTATATGGAATAAGGTTATGGGATTTGAAAATGAAGGAGAGTTTAGCCTTAGTTATACTGGTCCCTTCATGATTCTTAATCAAGTAAGTGTGGAATCATATCACCTAGTGATTCCACTAAACCACTCTCAAGTTCATGATGTGTTCTATGTATCTCTTCTGAGGGAGTACATACAAAATCCCTCACATGTAGTGAACTAGAGGTTGTATTATTAGACCATGATCATTACTATGAAGAAATATTACAAAAAATCATAGATTTTGGAGATAAAGTGCTATGGAATAGCACTACTCACCAAGTTAAATTTCAATAGAAGAATCATAAATTTGAAAAAGTTACTTGAAAAACTAAGGATATGATAAAACATATATTTACACATTTATTTTTATTGGAGTGATGGAATTTGGGGGGAAAATTCTTTCTAAGGGGGTTAAAATGTATCACTTTGTTATTTTATCACAAAAGTTTACATAATAAATGTTTTTCTCTGATATATTTATTTACACGCTACACAGAGTATGAACGAACCCCAATATACTATTAAAATATTATTATTTAATGTAATAGTTATTTTCTAGCTGTTAGATTGGAGGGTATGAATAATACAAACTAAATTATGAAAAATTTATGGTTTAAACATTTATACAATGAATTAATTGTTTATGAATTTATAATAAATGAAAATAAAAAATATTTAAAATTAAAAGAGATGTTTCTCTAAAAAAGTTATTTTTATTCTTGTAATTTGTTTTTATATTAATAAATTAAATTAATACCTATTATTGAAAGATTTTAATCAAAATTATATATTATATATTTAATAAAAAAATTAAGATTTATATAGTGTTTTTTTAGGCATGGGATAAGATTAAATTCAGTTTTATGCTTAAAATGAAATTTTTTAAACAAATTTAATATAATTTGGCTCATTTATTTTCAAATGAATTTTTAAAAATTATAGAAATATAATAATTTTAAATTGATACTATATTTTGAATTAGTATATTCAAAAAATTAAATAAGTTCTTTTTATTTTTTGTTATTATAAATAGCAACCTTGGTAAATTTTGGTTATCATGGTAACAGGAAAACAGGTAAAACATGGTTAAATAATTGTGTTAAACCTTCATAATTCCTATAGAACATTCATTTTTTCCAATTTGATGAGTGGGGTTTGACAATTTTCATCCAAGTATCAAAAATATGGCCACTTGGTGGCCTTTTTATTTAAATATTACCTTTATATTTTTTATGAATATAATAAATACAAAATGTCACTCTCGTGAATTTTATAACTCTAGATTTTTTATAAGGATAAAAGGGGGATAATTTCATTTATATATATTTATTTTAAATATGAATTAATTTTTTTATTATGTAAATTTACTTTTAATTCTTAGTGATTGAATAATCACTTTAAATACTTATGAAACACCATCACAATCTTTATTCAATTAATATAAAAATAAAATAAATGATTATCAAAATATTAAAAGTAATAAAATTTGGATGAATTATTTTGTTCCATAAATTTTATAGATACATGTAACATATTATGAATTTTTTAACATTTATTATTAAACTTCTTTCATATTCATATTTTCTTTAAAGTAAAATTAAATGTATAGTGTCAAAAATGACATTAATGATATTTTATGATAAATAATATATTTTTTTAATTATTTAAAAATCATAAAAATATTGATAGAGGATAATTAGGACAAGTAATTTTCTAAAAAAAATCCCTTGTCCATTTATTATCTAACATTTATCTTACATATAAAATTATATCCCTTTAATATTAAAAATGTCTTTACCATGGCTAAGATTAAGATTTATCTATCAATGGGTTAAACCAATATATAATGTTTTAAATGAATAAATACCCATAAAAGTTTTATTTTATGGTGATATTTAGACCTTAGGCTCATTTTCTTAAAATCACTATCCATTTTTAATTATTTGACATGATAATGAATTAATTATATTTTGATATTTTTAGTAATTTCATGTATTTCATTTCCCTCCATTATAATAGACACCCCTTATCTCATTAATTTACACCACATTAAGCCATATAGATATAAAAACCCCTATATAGTTATATTTTAAACTTCTCTATCAACAAAGAAGATGTTCTTGTCTTATAAAATACCAATCCAATGGTCTTTAAGAAAGGATTTAAAGTTGGTCTCCCAGAGAAGAGGTAATTATTTTATCAATCTTATTTCAATTTATTTTTTATTATATATCCTCTAAATATATTGTATTCATCATAAAATAATAAATTAAAAATCCTAAATATCCTAAAATTGTATTATGGTCATTAAACTTCCATTATCCACCATTTTTCTATCAAGTGGAAAGTAAAAGTATTGCTCATGTGTATATGGGGAGACTACCAACTCCATATAGAGATATAGTCATTTTTCATCGCCATATTTCATGGATGGGATTTATTATGGGTTTAATATTTATAAATTATATATATAAAATTATTATGAATCTGTAATTATAATATCGTATCTATATCTTTACCTACTAATTCGTTAGAAAACAATAATATCGCTCATGAGTACGTGTGGACTACCACCTACATGAAGTGATATGACTCTTTTTATTTTCTTATTTACAAGGATGGTAGTATGGACTGATTTAATGAATATATATTATATATATTGTATAATAATGATTATGGAAATTCAAATTATTATTTAAAATTTTCTGTTAATTAGTTGAAAAGTGAAAATTGTGTTCATGCGTACGTATGGCCTACCTTCTACATGAATGGTATAATTCATTTTTCTATATCTTCCTTTTATGAATGATTCAAAATATGTATATAATTAATATTTATGATATTTTTTTCTTAAATAAAATTTTATATATGATAGAAAAATGATAAAAGTACAATGATTGGAACTACCAAACCAAAATTCTCATAAACAGAAAAATTATTAATGACATAAAATTATCATTTTAAAAATGAATTATTAATAAATGTGTGTTAAAATGTTATAAGTAGATAATATATGATATTATAAGTATTTACAAGACTCTTTTATATAATTAAAATAAATTTCAATTTACTATACATGATGTAAGTGCTCCTTTAAAGTAATTCAAACATCAGGTAATTGTTTATCATCTCAAATTATCTTCTTTGGGACATATTCTATGTTATACATCCTTATTATTTAATGAGGTATATATTCAACCATTTTTATATTAGATATCATGAATATAATTCTGATAATGTTATTTAAAGATTAATTTTATGTTAATATTTTATGAGGATTATGATTCAAATTTTGGTTTACATACCAATGTCATTTTAATTTGAGTTGTTTATTCTTGAATTTAAATTGAAGCAAATTATACAATTTTACCTAATGAATACCTTTAATTTTATTATAATCTACTAATTTATTTAAAATATATGTTTTTATTTATTTTTTTTTCACTCTAAATACTCAAGAGACCAAAAGAATATTTTTAGGAAACCTGACATTATTTCTCTATTCAATCAATAATACTTTTCCTTATATATCAATATCTTATAAAAACGTTTTCAATAATTCTTTTAATATAATACAATGATTTTATAAATTAATTTTTACCGATTGTTTACATTTTATAATTTTTTTTCAAATGAATCTTTTTATCATTCTCCAGAAGGGAAATTTTGACATTTCAATAAACATTTGAAAGGAATATTTATTTTAAGATACCAAAAATGAACTGAATTTTCTGGTTTCATGACCACTCAATGATTTTAAGCTTTGCATAAAATATTAAGGGGTTTATTTTAAAGGAAAAAAATTCCAAAATAATTAGGAAATTTTTATAATTCAAACAATTCATTTCAAACTACAAATGATATTTTACTAAATAAATATTCATGTGATATTTCAAAAGAATTTTTCATCTATAAAAACATCCTAGGATGTTACATAAGATTTATTAGGGATATGATCCAATTATACCATATTTACCCTTTATATATATGGTTTATAGTAGTGATGATGAAATATTTGTGAAATCTATTCTATCTTTCAAGGGTTGAATTATAATTAATGTTTTTATGATATTGTGGCATACATATGAATATATTTATGATTAGTTGGCCAGTCTGACAATAATTATATATACCTCCATTTTATTGGGTAAATATTAATTTTATATGAGCTCAAAGGTTTCACATTCGATTATCCCATGCTCGAAAAGAAAAGGGTACAAGGGAGGTTATCCCATGCCTGAAATAGGGTATGTGGGAGGTTATCCCAAGCCCAATGAAAGTACACAACATTTTATCCAAATCTTAACATGTTATGAATGTCATATTGGGTATCCTTGATATAATATTTCTATTATTATTTTTATGCCAGACATTGTGATAGTCTTTTATAACATGATCTTATACCAATGTTATAGTATTGTGGATCATGTTCTTTGTCCCTTTATGAATCATGTCTAAAAAACAATAAATGTTTATTCCATTACTCGTGTTTATTATATGAGAATTTCTTGGTATGATTTTCAATGGTTAATATCATTTTCTCATGACCATTATACTATTTTATTGTTTGAATGATCATTGATATCTACCTTGCTTACCATTACTGAGAATCTGCGCTCACCCTTTATTATGTTTTCATTTCCTTGAGATATGAAGAAAAACTTCAATTATGATATGTCTAAGAAGGGTTTCAAATATAAATAACTATGTAGGAGATAACGTAGATATTTTATGAAGTAGGTTTTTATGTATCTTTGTTACCAAAGGCATTACACCTTTCTGATTATGCCATGGATCATAATTTTATCTATTGAATATTCATCTCATAAGATGTGATATTTAAATATAAAAATTATGGGTCACTTTAAAAATTATTCCTATAGTACTAGGAATTATATAATGAATGTTAAATTGTTTAATCAACGGGGTTAGAGGAATTATGGAATGATTAATAATGATAATTTTTAAGAAACATTGGAATTATTTGGACTATTTCTATAGGCCATGATAATTAGTTTGTAATTAATGAAATATAAAATATTAAAAAGAATAAGTTAATTGAAATTATCTTGAAATGTTTTTTTATTATATGATATTTAGTAATAGTGATGGTAGTAGGGTGATCAATATATAATAGTTTTAGTTGAGCCAGGGACTAGGTAGTCTTTCGTAGTGTGGTTTTGATCTATATATATTCCTTATGTTATTTGATTTTATATGCTACCACACCCATGTCGGTACGGAGACTAACACCAAAAGGAAACCAGGGGGTTTTCCAAAAACTAGGTTAGTGATGATGGATGGATTATTTTCCCCCACTTTTCCCTCTCTTCTAGATGGAGTATTTTATACTAGTATGCATGATGGTTACCTTTCATATAGATATTTCTAGAATATTTTAATGTCTTGTGGTTATTTCACACACATGTATCTTCGAATATAGTATCTTAAAGATTATTATAGGTTTTTATTGTATGGACTATGATGGTATGTGGTATGGTATATGATTTAATGGTTATGGTGTTTCCTAGAAACTAATCAGTTATTATCTTGAGATATGTATATTGATGATGTTATGAGTTTATGCATGTGGTGCATGTTATATTAAATTTTCCCATGTGTTTTCAAGTAGGATCATTTATTGGGATATACACTAATAGCTCAAGGAGTTGTTCAAGGATTTTTTGTCCTGTAAGGTTTTTGCTGAGGATTTTTTTGGGCACTTGAAGTTTCCTTTTATGATTTATTAAAATATTATAACATTAAATTAATGTTCAAAAATATTTTAATACCTTATTTATCTAAAGTAATTTTCTGGTTTTTAATGTGCTCTCCTTCCTCATGTTATTCTTAGTGGGTAATTCCTCTTATTTTTGTGTATAATAGACCATTGATTCATGTCGGTAACTTAAGCTTTATTGGAGATGGGATTTGGCCTTCATTATCTCCTGTTTATTATTGTGGGCCTAGGATGGGTACGTTTTGGGGGAGGGTGTCATGACAGTGATAATTTTAAATCATTCTTATCCAAGAGTTGTGGCTTATTTAATTAGGGGATGGTAAGGTATGTTTTTGATCATTTCATTGGTTGAGATTTATCGAAGATGGGATTTTTCCTCTCATATGATGTGTACGATATAAAATATATCAATTGATATGGACTATAGTAGTGTATTTTTGTAACTAGATAAGTCATTTTATATTTTTATCTATTTGGGTTGTAGTTAATTGATGTTCTAATTCATAAGGGTGAATGATATGTGATGTATTAATTTACAAGGTTAGTCGATACATAGAGAATCTAGAATGTATTCGTAATATTATGAAATTGAAGTAATTAATTATTCATGGTTACTCAATGTATTTTTTAACGGTATCATATGAAAATAAATGTTTTAATATTATTTTTATGGTGAAAAAAGGTAAAGAGATAAATTTTTTAATGGATATCATATTAGATCCCATTATAGATTAGGAATCATAGATTATTTTATGGAGACCTTTATTTTACTATATTTATGGATTTATGACATCATATTCATTTTAAATTCTACAATATCCTATTATTTAACACCTTTTAGTTTCATTAATGGGGATTGAGTGTCAAAAAACGTATTAAGCTACCTTAAAACTATTTTATAGTTTATTCAAAAGGATTTTTGGGTAGATATTCACAATTTACTGAATATTATGTGATACAAGGTTAAATAGATGATATATTTCAAAAAATAAATGTTATTAAATTTTTTTTGGATATGGATTCATAAGTTGTTGTATATGATATAACATAAGTTGTAATGGAACAATGTCTAAAAGGATTTAGTGTAAGTGAGAGATTAAAGTGGGTATACCTTAAATCCTTAAATGTATATGATATATCATAGCTAGTATCATAAGGTTTTATATAGAGAAATTTTATATGATAATAAGATTTTATATTCATGGTAATATGGTTTATACAATATGAATATATCTTAACACCACTACATACCAATCATATTAGATGACTTGGCTAGATTTTAATGGTTTAATCATGATATATAATTAATATGTATTTACTATTTTTGAGATAGGTAGTTGAGTATTTTGTGTCAACATTCAAGTGGTCATCCATATATGATAATCTATCACTGATTAAATGATTCATAAAATTAAATAATGGGATAATGAGATGGTTAATGGCTAAAAACATTAGAAAATATATGATTTTAATTGAACATTTCATAATATTTCAGTAAACTCCATGAAGAATTAAGAATGTACCAAGGTATATATAAATAATAATTATCCAATTAGAGGGTGTTTTTTAAATTTTATTCTCCTATACCAGAATCTCTCTTCATACTCCTTTCATTTTCCCAATGAGATGGTTTTAATCCAATTTTTTGAACTCCAAGAATATCTCATCAATCCAAAAATGGGACGTTGCAACTTACAAACCTAATAATTATAATTTGTTATATGAAAATCCACTGTTTCTGTCATATATATGTTCTTGAATAGATAAAAACATAAAATGGATTTGATATACATTTGATATATCTCATAATCATGATGTTCTATTATTGAATGAAATATTTGGGTGGACTTTAAATTGAAATTAGAGAAAATATTTATTCATAGATAATAATATGAATTTCTTACAACATTTTTCTACGAGATGAGCTTTATGGTTAGACACTCTACCATACATGTTAATTTTATTATGGGAAACCCACATGCATCCTATTGGTCTCACACATTAAGGTGTATCCTCTATATTCCCAAAATGAATAATATACATAGAGTCTATCTCAAATTTCATAGATTGTAACCATTTATCATAATAATAACACTATATGGTTTCTTAATAGGTTGTATGTTCATTATCTATAAATATAATTTCATTATCATTTAACTCTAGAAATACTTATGTCTCATGCTCCTGATGAATTCCACCAGACCATCAAGGTTATTACCGAACCCTTTATAGAACCATTTTATATTTTATTTAACAAATAACATTTATTTATTTGTCTCAAACTTATTTATGTTAAAAATTTATCAAATTGAGTAGTTAAAAAATATGATCCTTATCAATAAAAACACAAAATTAAGCTACAAAAAAATTATATTCAGTTATATAATAAAGGTAATATTAGTAGTATCTTTGGGATAACCAAAAAAGAGATTTTTCTATTTAAGGAAAAGTGTATCAAAATAAGAACACCATGCCTGTTATTAAAAATCCCAAATACTTATACAATATGAATTATAATACTTTAGAGATCATATCTCATATGGATTATTTATAAATTCCTTATGTGGAACACTATTTAGTTGGAATAAAGTATTATTCCATGAATGACCCCTAATGGAGTAGGAAGGTTAAACTGACTTATCATTGGCAGAACCATGCCCAAAAACTTACAAATACTCCTATCAGATACACCATCCCATTGTTGAGTTATGAAAATATTGAGTTGTGAAAAAAATATACTATCTATATGATGATTACCTAATTTATGGCTCATGTATTCACTACTATGAACTGATCGAATAATCATAGTACTTACACACAAATAAATATATACTTTAATTTTGAACACCTTAGACTGTTAAAAGGTTTTTACTTATGAATTATTTGAAACATATAACCATGACAACTAAAATAAGTAGTAATGGTGATAAATTACCTATACCCACCACAATCCTTAGTAATCATTAGTACATATACATGACAATGTATAAGATCTGATAGTAAACTATCTCTCTCACATTTTCCATTAAAAGTTTATTTTTCCATTTTATCAATTACACATGATTCGCTTGTATTAAATGAGTTCTAATAGAATATATCCCATAATCCATCTCTATGTTTCTTATATATATTTCCAACATGAAAATGAAAAAGATAAGTGGTTTTGGTATCAACATTAGCTTTCTTTTCTTGAATTTTATAGATAGTATTATCCATATCCAAACTACAGAAACCATTTATCATATTAAAAAATCCATAAAAAATCATTCATATATATAGAATAACTCTTATTATTGATAATGAATGAAAGCCCCTTCTTTTCAAAATAATATATAAATAATTTTTTTAATGGTATGAATATAATAACAATTATATAATTCTAGAACAAATACAATTGTTATACTTTAGTCATAAGTTTTGGAAACTAATGAAGTAACTCTATCCCCATTTCTAATACATAAATATATTATACCTTTCATCAATTATCTCATATATATGTGTCTATATTTATCAACCAAAATGTATAATTCACACCTGGTATCTAATATCCATGCTTCAGTATTATAGAAATCAATATATTTAATATTCACATCCATATATTCAGAATTATTCTCTCAAATATAACTTCTCAATGTTATATACCAGTATAGAATAATATTATAAGTCATAATTATAAGAGATCGGAAAATGATAATAATGATGCATGTGGACAAGTATCTTTTTTTATATATTTTCATAAGGAAATTTTAATGAATGTACACCCACTAAAGTGATGAACTCATATAATAAATACATTTAGTAAGACTAGATCTATAATTAAACACTAACCCTAGATAATATTCTAACATAATCCAAGACTATATCTCGAACAAAATCATATCAATTATATAACATTTGAAACTTGGATAACAAAGTGGATAAATTCTTATTCTAACCCATCATAGGGATTGACTTGACACTTTTCCACTTGTATATTAACATTTAGTATTTCCTAGAAAAGAGTAACTTAAATAATATATATAATATAGGAACCTGACAGGTAAGGTCACATATAATCTACATGCCTTATATAATATAATTCACTTGAACCTTATAGTTCGGGTCACACATATTAACTGATCAATGCCTTTATAAGGGTTTTCTTTGGAATGAATATTAAATTTATTATTTTAAGTATTTTCACTAGTTTCTCCACTTTCATAGAAATTATATTTATTTTTAATGCATAATTTTTTAACCTCATGCAATATTTATTACATTATGTTATATATATATTTTAGAGACCTCATCCCCTCTATCCTAGATCCAATGCCTACATTATTCCATTTTCATAAGATAAAAAGAATAAAATTTCAATGGATCGAATAATTTGGAAGTCTTGGAAAACATGATACATACTAAAATTATATTTATATTTGAAAATAGAAAATATCACAAAGTATTTTCTTGATAATTCTCTTATTCCCCTTAGCATATACACATATATCAATCATTATGTACTTATTGGTATCTAGGGGAAAATAAAACATAATAAAGGGGTGAGATATGATTCTTAATAAGGGTAAGTGTATAATGAAAGCTATGAATAAATAAGTAGTAATCAGTATGGAAAGGTAAATAATTGAAACACAAGTAATTTAGTCAATAACTTCACAGAAATAAATGATGATCAAATAACTCTATATAAATAATCAATTCAACATGAAACTTAACCATGGATATTCTAACTAATCAGATAATAACTTAGAATTTCAATAACTAAATTCATAATGTTGTAATGCATAATGATAAAAATATAAAACATACCATTGAGGCCTTCTGCCTAGACATTGAATATCATTCAAGCTTCATTCCAAGAAATCTAATACTATCATGGCCTTGTTCCAAGACAAATATATAAATGGGTAAGGCCTCATCCAAAACTATATCGAGTTTTTCTCATGAGACCTACTAATGCATTGAGGGGATATAGCGGGTGAAACAAAATGTGAATAAACATTCATATTTAAAAAACTAAAATAATTTTTTTTAATAATTACCCCAATCAATAAACATAATCATAATCCATTCTGAATAGTATTGTGAATGGTAAAAAAATTATGCACACTCAATTAAACTGATCAAAAATAATACAAGAAAAGAATAAGGATGATATCAATACATTATAACTCCAATGTATTATAATTAATTTATGTATTGATGTCATTGATAAATATAAATACCATAAAAATATCTTTAAAAACATATTTAGGAAAATATCCTTCTCATTTTGAAAATTATTTTTTTAAAAAATAATTTCTAGAATATTTGTAAAAGAAATATTTAAAATGAAATTATTAGACCATAAAAAGAATATTAAAATAAATGAACTTCATATTAGAGAAGAATATCATACATGTAGTACAAGTTAAAAAACATTCCTTTTTCACTGTAAAAAAGGTGAAAAGAGTGCCTGGTTCAAAAAATGACAAAAGAATCATTTTAATTTTTTTTAAAGTGAAGAAATTGAAAAAAAAAATTTATACATCATTTAGAAAAATTTAAAATCATTTTTGAAAACATTTTTTGAAATAATGGTTTTGGAATAATATATATTTACAGCCGAAGAGATAAATAGAGTGAAAATTTCTTAGAAACTTTTCTCCATTAATTTAAGTACCAAAGAGTGGAAAATGGAACCATTAATTGAATATATAATGAATAAATAGATGAAATGAAAATTCAATGGTTTTATTAATAAATTATCAAATAATTTCCTTCAAGTAAAATTTAAGAGTAAATAATCTTTACTAGAATGAGATTTTGAAATAAATTTTGATAATGATCATAAAGTTAAAGTGATAATTATTAAATAAATAAATTATTTGTTTAAAATATTAATACACATAAAAATTTTTTAAATAAAACATAAGGTAATAAAAATTCATTATACACATAATCTTATAAAGATATAATCAATGAAGTATAATATTAACCCAATGAACAGAAAATGAGATAAGAAATCCCTTACTCATCGCCTCTTTTTGATTGAACATTATATAAACTCATTTATAGTGGTTTGAAACATATTATGAAATTAAAACACAACCATATTAATATTTATAATATCATATAGGATCTTTTTATAACAACTTATCACTCATTCATTAATAATATATTATTATTTTCATTATTGTAGGTGTTAATTATCTTGTTTTCTCATGTGTTTTTCATCAGGAAAGATCTGGTTCTTGTACATATTATATAGTTATATCATATCTAGAATTGTAATAATGAAACAATTATCATATATATGTTTTAATTATACTTTTGAAACCAATAATTAATAAAGGTCCTAAAAAATGAAGTATGTTGTGATCATGGAGATGGTAGGTTGTACGTACACCTGAGTAATGAATCCATTTTTCAATGCTCATTATTACATAAAGGAAAGTAAAATATTATTTTTAAATAATTATAATAATATCATATATATCTTATTATATACTTATATATATCATCCATTTTTTTGGTGATGAAAATAGAGTCACATCACTTTGTGAAGGCGGTAGTCTACGCATACATGAATGATTTTATCATCTTTATATGAGTAAAAATGGTAAGAAATAAAATGATATGTTATCTTCAAAGAAATATAAATCGGTAATTAATATAATTATTATTTAATTAATATCACATATAATCATTAACTTTATCCTTATCACCTTCCCTGTAAATAATTAGTGAAAGGCGAATCACATCACTTCAAGAGGATGCAATCCGTTGTACACACGATCGTCATTATCGTATCTCCAATGAAATGGAAGGTAAAAATATATATATGATATAATGATTCAGTATGTATAAATATTTTATAAATATAATTTATATATATACTTTATATCCATCATAATACCCAATCATCAAATGTGGTAATGGAAGAATGAATGACATTGGTTCGTGAGGCAACGGTCCATCGTACACACACATGATGATTTCATAACTCATTTGATGGGGGTAGACATGGTTTTAATTCATGAAAATATTTTAAAAACATCCCATTATATGGAATATATTTAGGTTATTATATCATCATAATTTAATAATAACTGATTTCGGTATAGGAAGAAATAAATAAAGGTGCTCTTTGAAAAACATTATCTCTTCTTTGGGTATCCACTTTAGGTTTGCACCAAATCCCCAATAAGATGGATTTATTAAAAAAAACAATTCTTATAAAATGTGGGTATATAATTTTGGAAGTGACTATGGAAGGAATTATTTGAACCAAAATGGTATAAATATGTGATGAAGAGATGAGAGGGGTGGCCTTTTATAAGTGAGGTGAGTGACACACATGTAATTTTGAAAAGACTCAAACTTACCCACGTTTTTATCCTGATAAAAGCCTTCCAAATGGTAAATTATCTATCTTAGAAGATATGAGGTACAAATATGGCGATAAATTGGGTTTTCTAAAGTTGGCAAGCCATTTTAAACCCTTATCCTTTTATTTTAACCCCCCAATAATCGGTTTTTACATTAACAACTGTAATTAATTTGTATTGTTTTCACCACTCATTTTGTTATTGAAAATAATTTTAAAAAAATATAAAATATAAAATATTATGATTAAAAATATATAATATGTTTTTTCAGAATATATTGATATAATATTCAAAATATAAATTAAAATTAATCTCGTAGACATGATGATAAATCGTAATTTTAAAGAGAAAATTTTCAAACGTTTATAATGTTTTTATATCAAAATTCAAAATATAAATGATTAAAATGAACTAAATCATATTAATTGATATATAATTTATGTAAATTTAATTTAAACCCAGTTTAAAATATAATTTAACTTTTTGAATAATTTAAACAAATAGGCAGTTTTCAATTAAAATTCAGTATTTTTCCCTATTCATAAAAAAAATTAAACAGTTTAGAAAAATCTAGAACATTCACCCTAAGATAATTTTGGAATTATGATTTCAAAAAGGAATTTTATTTTTAAAAATATATTTTCTAAAATTTTAAAATAATAATTTTGAATTATGTGGGAAAAGCATGACTAACCGTCTTTTAGAAAAGATTAAAATATTTTAAAAAAAAATATGTATCTTTTAAATTATTATTATTTTATTTCTCTTCAATAGATAACCAAAATTTTCATATTTTAGTTTGTATTATTCTTGACCTAAATTCCAATGGATAGATGAGAACTATTATGTTAAATAATAATATTTTAATAATATTTCAAATTTTGTTTAAACATTATCATGCATGTAATGCATGCTAAATTGAGTTTTTCATATAACGCAAGATAAACTCAATGTTGCATGTAACATAGTATAAACTCATCATTTCATATAATTAATGATATTTAAAAGATATATTTAAAAAAAATATATTATAAAGTCGTGGGGTGTTATATTTTCTTCTAAGATATACGATACAGATTATAATGTTCTTATTTTGGATTTTTTGGGTGTTATATGTATGAATGATTTAATTATTTAGTTATATAATATATATTCCTTCAAAAAAATTATTAAATTCAAACATTTTTAATGTGTATGTCCTTAGAAAACTCACATTTTGTGTTATTAACCCAAAAATAAAATCCAATATATTTATATATATCTAATGTCATCACATGAATAAGGTAAATTTGAAAATTTCATGTAAAGGCTTCGAATCATATGAAATCAATAATCCCTAAAATCGTAATAAATGAGTGACTGATAGCTAACACCCACTTTTCTAGACAATTTATATTCCCTCAAGATATTGAGGATTCTAACACAAAGTCCCTCTATATGTGGTTCATTACTGGGGATAGAATTTGATTCCCTCATAACTTTAACACCTAATATGTATAATCTATACTCAATATCTAAATTCAAGCCCATAACTCGATAATAAACCTAAATCATGGGAGAAGAAAAAAAAATATTGAGTTTTCATACCTTTTATTTATTTCATGGTGTAAACTTTTGTAGGATGAATTTTAAAATATTTAAACTAAATCATAAAAAATCCATATCATATAAACCATTTATATATATGAATATTTAAATAGTAAAACCCTAAATGAATGAAGAATTTTCATATTTAACATTATATATCACAATTTTAGAAAAATAAAATTATCAAAACCACTATTGGAAATTTCTAAAGTGATATACATTCAATACATAATAAAGGTCCTATGATGGTGGATGTTTTATAATAAACATTTTTTAATAAGATTAATGAAGACTGTGGTTTATACCATGGAATGGTGATATCTTAAATGTTCTTTTATACCTTGAAGAACCCTCTTATTATCATTCCATGAAAAAATCCCACAATACAATGGCCCCCAATCTCAGCAGGGAGCATGATATAGTCTAAAATATGTTGGATACAATTTTGGTTCATGAGAAGAAATATTGTTTTAGTACAACATGACATTTAACTTATTTAGTATCACTAAGAACCAAAAAAGCTTTTTGATGACCATCATGATGAGTTTGGTCACTATTGTGGCCCTGACTACGGTATATAATTTTGTTAAACACATCATGGTGATGTTGAATATGAAACTCTATTTTATGGTTATAATAGAAATATGAATTTTCATTTATACCATGTTATTTTTGTTGGAAAAATAAATCAGGCCATGACATAATTGAGTGACCGCGTTGTGGTTTCATAAAATAATCCTTTCTAGTTTTTCTAAATCAAAATTTATCTTATTAACTCATTATATGCCTCTACTATGATACCACTTATGCGTTTAAATGTCAATTCTCAATATATGTAATCATGAAACACATGAAATGATCGATCAGAATATGGATAATTGGATAAATAAATAAAACTATAAAATGAAAGCACTGTTTAGAAATTATGAAGTCTGCATTCAAGTAATGTTTCCTTTGTTTATAAAGAGTGACCCCAGATTAAGGGACTCATTCTAACGGAGGATCGTAGATATAGGATGAAATTTGGTTCCGAAAAGGATGTCCCAAAACTAGGAATATAATTGATCATGTACATATAATAGATGTATGGATGGTTTGGATCAAGTTAAAATCACTCTAATGGGGTTACATAGGTATTATAGGTTGTTTCATAAATGAAATATATGAACCATTAGAGAGATTTGTGTGAATTACTTGAACTATTCACTAGGAAATGGTGGGTGAGTTAGGGTTGTCTACATGAAATTGGGGGCTACCTTGACCAATGGTGGTACCCCTATAAATTTCAAAAAGTGATGGAACGAGTGGACCTTCTAGTCACCAAAATATTTTTTTGGGATGAAGCCACTTTTATGTTTAAATTATAGTGATGAAATATTTATTTTATTGGTCAATTCTGATTATAGAATTATTTCTTCACAATTATAATGGATGTAACAGTGTTCTCCCATGGATATGGGACTCAATTTTAGACCATGTAAAATCGTTGTTTCTATTCCAAAAGTGTATGAGAGTTTCTACATGGGTGTTTCATAATACGATTTTTGTTATTATTGAGTTGTGAAAGTTCTGATTTGTTGTAGTGACTAGGGTGTAGTTTTTACTACAATTTTTGGCACATAATCTTCATTAAATTTTTCATATTATAGTGTTTTCGTGATTTTTCCATGCATTAATAATATAGTGGGTTTATTTCAATGAATAGTAGTTTTTTATATCCCAACAAGTGGTATTAGAGATTTTGGCCTAGCAAGACCCTGTACACTCAACAGTAGAATATTTACATGATGTTCTTGTCTCTATAATTTTTCATTTCATTGGAAGTTAATTATTTCATAAAGAATGACTTCAGATGAAGATTGGTTCCTAATATAATAATTTTATGGGATAAACTTTTATTTCTGGAGGATGTAGATAGGAAACTATCTATTTTAAAATGATCTTCAGGTTATATTAAAAGGATTCAATACAAAATCCATTTAAAAAAATGGAATGTTAAAGACTTTATATGAAGGTTGATTGAATTCTAAAAATGTCAATAGATCAAAAAATTTCCTATAATATATAGGAGATGAAGGCTTTAATTTATTGTATAAAGTCCCAATCAGATATGTATAAAAATAAAACAAAAATGAGAAAAAGGTTTACTATGTGGGGGTATTTTGGATAGATAATATTATAATTATGACTATATGTTGATCATGTCAATGAATTTATCAATATTTGGAGTCTATGTGAGCTATATAAAGTGAAATTCACATAGGTTGTTGTGGGATTTTTTATCATTTTAATTGCTTCTGGAATCTTGGGATGCATTGGTTATTTTTATAAAAAATTAATTTAAAAAAACCAATGTTCTAATAGATTCATGATCTCATTCCAAATAAATATCCGAGGGAGAAGGAATTCCAATAACCTACATGAATCATACTCAATATTGAAGGTATGTGGCACTCTATTCAATGGAAACATAATAGAAAATTAGAAGATGGATCAAGGGAGAGAATTCAAGGTAAACCCACAAGTCTAAGACCCATATGTTTGAATATAAAGAAAAAGAGGAACTAGAAGAAATATTTTATGGATAACAGTGTGAATTTTAGATGGGTATATTCTATAATTTTATTATTTAAAACACCACAGATGGTGATGAGAGAATTTTACTGGTAGGTGTTATCATTATATTAAAATTGTGGGTAATTAATGTTATGGATTCAATCTATTTATGGTAAATATTTATTGTATGGATAATTATGTGTCAAACAGGTTCATTATGGATTATATAACTAAATATATTGATATCAAAAGAAATGTTTTGTGTTAAATTCCAAATTTCCACCGAAATATTCATAGAGTTACAGGGATTTCAGCAAGTACCTAGTTGAAAGAAGAATTTAATTTTCACTGGTTAGCTAGATGAAGAATGTTTTGGAATAGGATTCTAAAATGAACCATGGAATATTATTCATTTTTTTTTGTTCCTCAGTTGATGTGTTAAAATTGGAATGTTGTATCTTTTGGGATGATCATGTGGATAAACAATTTTTAGAATTAAAATTTCTGAAATTTTGGGGTTGTGACATTACTGTATTGGGTTTCACAGTTAGAAGAAAATGTGTTTATTAGCAGATAAAGGGGAACTAAATACCAAGGAATTTTTTTTATATATTATGATAGTTGTATCATTATAATTCAAATTTTTTTTATTACTAATGGATAGACACATAAGAATTTGATGTTAGAGCTTGTTCATAAATATGTTTAACTGTCGGGACCAGTTCATTCTAATGTTGGGTCAATGTATATTATTAAATTAATTAATGGTTAAATAGAGAAGTTATACATTTACTTCCATAATAATAAATTCATGGTTTTCAGGATGTTCAATCAATGGAGAGTCATGGTGGATAAAGAGACTGAAAATAAAAATATGTAATTAATGTCATTTAATGGAAGGTAATAGAGTATCAGGGAATTATAAAAGTTTTTTTAGAGAAAAGTAACCCTATTTGATAAGTATAATCCATGAAAATAAAAATAAAATAGTGTATTGGAGTGGAAAAACCATATAATGACTAATAAGGATTATAAAATGAGACTATGTCTTATAATCCATTTGGATTTTTGTGACAAAGTGGTAAATTATGGTCTTGAAAACTTGTAGAAGTTTCCCAACTATATATTTTTTGTAAGTATTTCATTTTCATGAACCAACTCGAGTCAAACTAGAAACCATTTCAAAATATAGCCCCTGAAATCACAAGGGAATGTTCCTAATTTCCCATGACTGGTGATAAGAACCAAGGCATCACAGAGTAATGGTGGGAATGATTTCTCCAAAGATAAATAAATAGAAAAAAACAGGAACAAATAGATCATCTCAACAACAATAAAATAACTGATCAGTGGAACAAAAAAAGAAATCAAAATAAAACAAAAACCAAACATTAAAAACCTTAAATATCTATGTGACCTCATGGGTCACCCTATGACTCCAAACCCAACATCTCTACTGGTAATCAAGATGAAGCTAAAACCTGTATGTGGGAATAAAAACAAGAATGAGGTATAGGCGTGAGTTTCAAAAATTTGTAGTCATGAAAAACATACTATTACCCATGAATTTACTTTAAAAAAAATTTATTAATTTTATTTCTGAAATAAAATATAATATTATTGGTTATAAAGAAATTTCTTTTCAAAAAAATCAAAATCCATTGTCATTTTTATTTAAAATATGTTTTGTCCCAAGGTGAGGCTTTATAATTTTAGAAAATTAAGAACATGATGCTGTATTTATTTAAGATGGGTGAAGAGAGTGTATAAAAATTATTGAATCATTTCCCATAAAATATTAAAAAACTAAATTTTCACCTTTTATCTAATAGATACATCATACATAAAATAAGTATAAATAATCACATAACAAGGGTAATATAAAACACTACACTACTGACCAAACAAGATGATGAACCTAACTTATCCACCACTGATAAACATGTTCCAAGGGAAATATGAGTACCTATTATCTTAAGGGAAAATATAGAACATACCAAAACCATATTCATCATGTAGGTTCTCGTTATCAGACTCAATAAACTATCTTGAAAGCTCAGTCTTACCCTACCCGGCCTAACCAAGGGGTATAATCTCAAAGGAGAGCTAGATCCATACGATGCGCCACTAGCAAAAGAATAATTCTAATCTAGTGCAGAAAATGTTCTCAAATAATATAATTTCTATGCCTGGTTCTCATGCCATATCTAAAGTGGGGTTGATCCAAAGAAACAATATATATATATATATATATATCACACACAAGAAAAACACATAATCATCACCCTTGAATCATTATAAAGGATAGTCTGTTTCCTTTTAAACCAATAGAACACAAGGGAAGCTCCATTCCAAGGACATCCATTACATTTCTCAAGAAATAATGAAAGCGACTCACCCCTAAGAGATTATTCAAAGATAAATGATTTAAGAATATCCAAAACATGCCTCATGAAACCTTTGAGTGAAAACCCTTTTCTAATAGTATCAAACACACCATTTATAACCCAAAAACATTTATAAATTCAATTTAGATAGCCAAAAAAACATTTATAAACATCAATCTATTTATAATAGTCAAATGGGATTTTCAATAAAGTCACAGTATGCAATTCTTAATAAACAAATTCCACACACAAAAAATACAAAGTTGATTTTCACTTTATTTCACATAAAACAATTATTCTAAAACTTTTACATCTATATTTCGTATCAAATAATGGTGAAAAAGTGAATAAATATATTTTTCTATGATTTAATGGTAAAATTAAAATTGGAACCTACCTCAAACTCGTAGTAATTCAGCAATGATAATTCAGAATAGCTCAAAAAATGTCCAAAGTTGACAGAACACCCATAAAGAACATTAAAAAGAGAAAACAACCAATTTTAAACTAAAGAAACATGAAACCTAGACCCAAGAGACTATGAGATAGGAGGAACCATGAAAAAAAAGTTATAAGTTGGAATAAGTGGAAGGAAGAGGGAAATACCTTGAAAAGTATCACCAAAACCTAAAGAAATCCACTTTGATTCACCCTTGTAGAAGGAGGGACCTGTGAGAAATAAGAGAGAATCCCCCTATGTGTTGCAAAAACCAAATGGGGATAAAGGGAGGATTTATAATTTTAAATCTGAGAGGGGTAGAAATTGAATTTCACACTTTTAATGAATTTAAACACTACACAATTTTTGGTCACATGGTTTGGGAAGTCATGTGCCAAACATGCACCCTTACTATACACACTAGAAACCTTCATGTTTTGGATGAAATGATTGAAAAAATATCCAAAAACTATGAAACTTTGTTCTATCAAGACCTAAAGATTCATGTGCATTCCACCCGCACAGTTTGGACTAAGTGTGCTTAGGTCATGCCCCCTTGATCAGAGACACCCAAGACCTACATGATTTCTCCTAGGATCTTCATTGTTAGACTCAACATGTGTGCTACACATGCCACACAAACCATGCGTGTTTAAAATGATCTAAAATAGGAAGATCATCATCAGTATCTCCCATGTTTATCTCTTAAACATGAACTATAATCATGTAACCGAAGAAAAACATCCTAAAACTCAACATTAGGATATAAAACCTACAAAAATAAAGGGAAAAGACAAAGAAGAAAATATTACAAAAAACAAGGGATGAAAAAAATTGGGGTGTGTCAATTATACCCATAATTACACTTTATTCCCTAAGAAAGAATCAATGTTTATATACGATGAGTTAAAAGAAAAAGTTTCACACACTCACAAGTTTTCACTCCTCAAATTGAAGAACACCTAAAGCACCTCCAAAACAAATCCCATACCTCTAAACTGAAATGATCCATTAGACCCAACATATTCCTCAAGTGATAATGAAAAAACCCAAACCAGAAGTCAAACACATTACCCCAACCAAAACTACTGGGACTACTCTAAGGGAAAAACACTCACAAGGGGGAGCATAATCCAAAACGTGATGACCTTGAAAAATAAGGAAAATAGCTAAAAACACCTCTGAGGAAAACAATGAAATGAATAAGATAGGAATGAGGTCTTACTTCAATAAAAACGGGAGGTCGTTTTGGACTTCCTACCACTTTATAATTCTAAAAAAAATTCCCAGCCAACACCACACTTCAAACACCTAAATTTTTAATAAGAAAACCCACACAGAAAAGCATAAGGAAATAAATGATTTGAATGATATGGATGATGAACTCTTCTCTATACCAAGATGAAAAGATTCAAAATTTCAAAAAAGAAACATTCATTATAATAGAGATTCATAATATATTCATAATTCAATTTTATAATTCAAACAAAATACAATACTTATAAGACCCAACAGTTATAGTAAAGGGACATCGATAATAAAAGGGGTATTTAAACCGAACCCAGATCAACACCTTACTCTTGAAAATAGGTAGGGTGTCTTCCGAAGGGGTGGGTATAGTTCTACATAGATTCTTGAAATAATCCTAAAATCCATTTCAAGTGACCCAAGAATCCATAGGTATGGTAGGTCTTTGGATTGTTTAAACATGATGGCTTCTTGTGACCTAACATACCACATTGATGACAAACCAAGGCCCTATACCTAGAAAAAGCTAATTAAAGATCTGAAGGCCTCTTAATTTTACCATCAGTATAATTAACACATGGCTGCTTCTCGATCTCTCTATTGGAATTATATTCACCTCTTCTAGAGACTAAAGGATAATTGGCTTCCATGAGGACTCCTAAAAATATAGCTTCAACCGGACAGCTTTCCTTACCATGTGATAAAGGATGTTAACCAATTTTCTAACACCCGCGTCTAGAAATCAAGACAAACCCATTCTCAAACTACTAATCATTCAAAGTGTCATCCTCAACCAGTTCTGAAATATAGGGGACTAGATCCTCAAAACAACAAAAAAATCTAACACTAATCCATCACATTGCTAAATGAATCATATCTCCATTTTTTCTGCTCCTTCATCACCTCAAATAATTATTTTTAAATAAATGAGGCCTTGAGAACCCCCATGTGAGGTCTTCCTAAAGCTTGGTTTTAATGACTATATTCCATCACATCTAGCTCAGCCCATCAAGAATTAAGGTTGGGAACTTAACCTTTAGAGACTCAGGAAACATGATTAAATCGAATACCCTTTTGATGTTCTATATCCACTCTTATACTTCAAAAGGGTTCGCTTTACAACAAGAGAGATGAGTTTTCAAATTTAACAATTTAGGTATAAAATATTTAGGTTGATCAACTGGAGGGTCCTCTAATGGTGAACAACCTATATCTTTACATAGAATATATATTGAATCTTTGATGGGGGCATACTCAAAATCACAAGTAGACAAAAACCAAACCAAAACAACCATACCACCAATAACTTAACTCAAGAAAACAATACACATAAAAGGAAACCAACTAAAAAATTCCATAAAATGTTTTTCAAAAATCACACTAACCAGAAAATCAAAAATGATTTTAAAAATATACACTCTGATTCATTTCATTCTACAAAAATTCCATTAATTTCCACTAATAAATCCAAACCATTCCATTTTAACCACATCATCAATTTAAAAAACCTCATAATCTCAAAAAAATTATTTTAATTAAAAACGAGTTTTACCAAAAACTGATTTTAAATAAAATCAAAATTCCAAGTCTTTATTTCGAGAATCTAAAAACCCATTTAAAACATCAAAAAACCAAAAAAAACACCATTTGAAAAAAATCTTTCTTAATTTAAAACACGGTTTAAAAAATCAAAAACAGGGAGACCCAAAATAAACTCATGAGGGGGGAAACTAGTGTGGATGTGTGACTTGGCCGTATGGTTGGAAACCATATTAGAATATTATCACTATAATGGAGAGTCCTTCCAGAACATGTCCTCATACCCACAATGATTTATAGTCCTTGTGATCTCACTAATATCACTTGCCCAACTATCATTTAATTTCTCAAATATTG
This sequence comes from Viscum album, assembly GCA_963277665.1. Lineage (NCBI taxonomy): Eukaryota > Viridiplantae > Streptophyta > Magnoliopsida > Santalales > Viscaceae > Viscum > Viscum album. The sequence continues at coordinate 234,202,438 of OY728119.1, forward strand.
AACAACCAAAATCTCAAATAATCCAAATAAAACCCAACATCACATGGAAATCCAAGGCTTGACACCAATTATTTTATTTAGAAACATCCTTATAACTACACCCTGAGTTCCAATAGTCATACTCATTCTACCTTATCATCCCCAACAAAACAATTATTCTCTAAAATCTGGGTCTTCTATAGAACCTAGGCTATGATACCAATTTTCCATGAACCAACCCAGGTCGACCCCAAAATTGTTGCTTGAGGCATCCCCTGACATCCCCAAGGTACATTCCTGATCATCCTAGGGTGGAAGAATACCTAGGCATCATATAGTAATTATAAGAATGATTTCTCACAATATAAATAAAAAAATAGTGGCATCAAATAGAGCATCACAACATGGAAAAAATAACCAAAGAGAGAAACAAAACATAAATAAAAATAAAACTAAAACAAAACCTAGAAACATTTAAATATTCATTTGAAAATGTGGGTAATCCTAAAACTCTAAACCCAACAACACCCATGGTAATCAATACTGAGCTGGAACATACACTTGATACTAAAAACAAGGAAGGGTACAGGTGTGAATATTAAAACTCAATAATCATTCGCAAACATACTATTCCCATTAAATTTCCTTTATATAAATGATTAATCAATTTTAGTATTTAAATAAAATATATGAACATATGTTTTAAACACGTTTATTTTCAAAATAAATAAAATCCCATTAACATTTTTATTAACTAAGTTATTTTTCCCAATATGAAGCTTTATCACTTAAGGAAAATAAGGAAAGGGTGATGTGTTTATTTAAGAAGGTGAAAGAGTGTGTAAAAAATTCCTGAAACATTTCCCATTAAATATTTTAAAAATCATTTATCCACTTTTAGAAAAGAGATACACCATACATAAATGAAGTAGAAACAATCACGTAATAAGGAAAATGGAAAATACTACACTGGAGAACAAACTAGTTGTGGCACCTATATTATCAACCTCAGATAAATAAGTTCTAGGGGAATATGGGAGTACCTAGGAACTCAAGGGATTATCTAGAACATAATGAAACCAGATTTTTCCTCTAGGAACACCTCACCTGATGCCATCAACCAACCCAAATGCCCATTCTTATCCTACCAGGCCTAATTGAGGGGCATAATCCCAAAGTATAGAATGATCTGTACTAAGGGCCATTAGCCAGTTAATAATGATAAACTATTACAGAAAAGGGTCTTTAATAATCCTATAGCTATTGCAAGCTCCCATGTCATATAAAAGTGGGGGTGATCCAAAAACACTGTATATATATATATATATCACACATGAAACAAACTTAAATATTCAGTACTTCTATATGAAAAAAACACCTTAAATATTAATTTCATGAAGTAAGAGAAGTAATATAAGTTAAAATCGATCGAATCATAACGATAGGATTAAATTTGACCTTTGAAATTGAAAGATATAAAGTAAAAATATTTTCTAAATAAAAAATCCCTTAGTTATAGGAAAGGGATCTTGAAATAAAAAAATTACATTTTTTCCTTCATTTCTGATGAATTGATGGTATTCTTTATCCCTTATTGATCTATGGTTTTTTGGTCATTAAATTTATCTTGACAATGTTCTCTATCACTATATTTTTTTATTTGGTAATTATATTTCTCTTATATGTACATATTTTTACTTCTCACTAATGTTATATTTATTGGGGAATCCAGTTATGGCTTATTCCAAGTAACCGTTATATTTCCGGTTTCCTATTTTCAAAGAAAGGTTCATTATCCTATTTTACAATGTCAATTTTTAACAAAGTTATTTTAAAATATTGGATCCATGATTACGAACATAAAAATTGTGAGGATAATTTTTATTTAGTGGGGATAATGTAACACTTCAAAATTATATATATATATATATATCCTTTTAAATAAGCTTGAAGTATTTGATAGCTTGTTTTGCACGCAACATCTAGTCTAAATTAATGATAATATAGTACAATATTATAACCTAGCCTATTGAATAGTGGGAAAGAATATGATTAACCAAATTATAAAAAATATTTATTGTTTAATTATAATCAATAAGAACTCATTTTTCTGAAAAGTCATTTTATTCTTCAAAAGTATGTTTTCTTAAAAAGTTGTTTTTATTGCATTTTGTGCACGAACATTGTAATTAATTGCTAAAATTATTAGAAATTTTTTTTGATGAAATTAATAACATTTTTAAAATAATAATCTCAATATTATTATAAGGTGAATATTTTTTATTTTTTGAAAAAAGTTATTTTTTTTGTGAATCATAGAAAATAAAAATTTTCTAAGAAACAAATCTTTTTTCATATATTTACATTGTAAAATTATATTTTCGATTAGTTTTAAAATTCTATTAGTTATTTTTTATAATAAATAATATAATAAATTTCATTTGAATCAAAATTACACTATATTTTTGAATAAAAACATTTTTAAACTTACAAATTCTTTTTTCTAAAAAATATTAATTCATCATGTATTTTAGATTTTTGAATTTTTTTTTTCCAATTATAAAATTTTAATTTGATAAAATTTAATCCATATGTTGAATAGTAATTTTAATTTTTTAAATTATTCCAATTTTATTTTTGGTTATAATTAATAGTAAAAATAGTAAAAAAATATCATGGTTATGGTTAAAATAGGTTTACCGAGGGGGCTAAACTAAGAGGTATAAATAATATTGCAACATAAAATTATATAAATCCTATTTTGTGGTCATATTTAGAATATATATAACATCCTATATAGATTTGAGTCATTTTTGATCCATTTTCCTAGAATAAGACATTAATATAGGTTTATCTTTTGAAAACATCCATGTGTGTGTTCTCCCTCACTTATAAAATAACTCCCCCTATCCTCTATTATCCAAAACTAAATAGTATATTATATTGGTAAATACCTGCCCATATAATTTCCTAATATTAATCCCCAAATTATTTAGGCATGGTTAGATCATAATATCATCCTTTCAAGGATTAAGGTGTAAGACAAATGAAATTTCTCAACGAAGACGTATAACACTTAACCGTGTACATTCAATTCTATTTATTATTCCACCTTCTCTAAACCGATTTTATCCATCATAAAATTATGAATCTAGTATAAAAGATATAATTATATTTCATTAATATTATTTCACAACCTTTTTTCACCTCTTTTCCATCAATTGGGAAATGAAATTATCACTCATACACACGGGTGGACTACCACCTCCATATAGCGATATGATTCGTTTTACATCATAACATCACATGGATATTTATAATAGTGGATTTAATAAATATATATAATATCTATTATTGAACAATTATTATTTATGATAAAATACTATTTAAAATTTTTTCCTTATTTTTTTAGAAAATGAAAACAGCGTTCATGCGTACATACGAACTACCGTCTCCATGAACAATATAATTTAATTTTATATCTATAATTTTCTAGAAAATTATAAATATGTATATAATTAATATATATGATAATTATATCATTATTTGTATTTTTTAATTACTTTAACCATTATCAATATGCAAGGACAATAATTATTGAACCAAAACATACAAGAAAAATGAAATAGTTAACACCCAGAAACTATGCTTTTAACAAATAATTATTAATAAATGGCTGTTGAAATAATATAATTGGATCATATACGATATTTTAAGTATGTATCTGGTTATTTTATAGTATAATAATAAAGTTATTATTATTATTCTTCAGGTTAGACTACTTTTGAAGAAATATAAACAAGCGGTGGGGGTTCTTCATTCAATAGTATTTCATTGAGGAATGTTTGATGTTATGAACTTATTTAGGTATATAATTTATATATTAAGTCCCTTTTAAATATTATATCATGGATCCTTCATAATTAATGGTATTTAATATTCAAATTCCAATTATTTTCTTTCAAGTTCCTTTAATTCGAAAGTTACCAAAGTGGTAATAGTTTATCGTCTCAAATTAACATCCTTAGGACATATGTTATGTTATAAACCTATTTTATTTTATGAGGTTTATCTAAGGAATGATTTATATGTTATATAATGAATCTATTTATATTAATTTTATTTATGTTTTCATTTCAATTTATTTATTTCAAGAGGTTTATGATTCAAATATTGTCGTAGTAGTAAGTGTTTTATGTTATAATCTCTTTTTTTTCATAGAGTATTTTTTCTTAAATTTTAGATATTGATAATATATGATATATATCTCAAAAATAAAATTTAATTTATTATGATATGGTTATTTATTGAAATAAAATGTTTTCATTTCATTTTCCCTTTCCCAATTACTCAAAATAGTAAAAGTTAATTTTAAGAAAACAAAATATTTTTTTCTATTCAGCCATGAATCTTTTCTTACATGTCTATATTTTCTATGAAATGTTTTTTTAATGTTTCTAATATAATAAAAATATATCTTAAAGTTAATTTTACCCATGTTTTACTTTCTATAAAATGTTTAAAAATGTATCTTCTTGTATTTTTCTGAACGATCTAATTTTTATCGAAGGTGTGAATGTAATAATTATATTAAAAAATAATGCATGAATGGATTTTCCCAACATCATGAAGTAAATTTTATTTTAAGATGAATTCTAAAATTTCAATGTATAATTTTCCAAGAAAAGTTTTTCTTTATTCTTTTGGAATTTTTTATATTTTAAATAAGAAATTTTAAAATGAAAAGGTTATTTTCCTCAAGAAATATTTAAAAGGTAATTTAAATAAATTTTCATTTATAAAAAAAACTTTAAAATTAGTTATGATTAATTGGGTATATTTTTATTTGATATAATTATTACGATTTATCTGGAATTTTAACAGTTATGATGATGAAATATTGATCAAACATGTTTTCTATTCCATAGTTAAACTTATAATGGAATGATAATTTTCTTCATGATCTTTTGGAATAAATATGAAAAGATTATGATTATTTGATGTGTGAGTCTATTATATAACTCTAATAAATTGGGTATAGATAAATGTTTTGTGAGTTCAAAGTGTAACACCCCAAGCTTCCACGATATGTTTCCCTTTGAAAAATGCAATAGCATGCATTGTACGCAACTTCGAGATTTTAACACACCACGACCAATCAAACTAGTTTTTTATGATACCCACTTTTAAAATTTTATAAATTTCATTTTTCAAAATGGACTTCATTTTTGAATTCGGAATATCAAAATTACCTTAGGGTAAAGTTTTGGTATTTTTCTGAAAACATTCAATTTTTGATGAATAGTGAAAAACACTAAATTATTGGTTAAACCCAACTTTTTAATTAAATAATTATTTTTTATTTAAATTTATTTTTTTTCAAAATAGATACATAATACCTATATATGTTCAATGTAATTCATTGGAGTCTGTTTATAATATGTTGAGATATATAAAAATTTTAGTGAAGTTTTTTCCGTCATTTACCCACCTCCTAAGAGCATTTGTAAATATTCATAAAAGTTAATTTTACAGCTTCTGTGTCTTGAATTTCAAAACTCTGAGAGACACAGTTAATATTATTATGTAAAATATGGTTCAATAGGATGAAAATAATTTTTGATGAATAGTAACTTTTGACTTTTATTTTCCACGGTTAAAAGTAAATAGGGTATTTAAGGGTAAAAATGAAATCATAATTACCCTAAAACAAGTCTTAATTCTATTGGATAAGTTTAATTATACCAAAAAAACCTAGGAATTAAATATAATCCTCTTTTTTCCACTTGGATTAGATTAGAACTTTAATTATTATTTTATTTAAAGAAGAGTTATAATAGTTAAATTGAATGTTTAATAACTAAAACATTTTTAATATAGGGTTAAACACAATATTAATTCAACTATAAATATTCATTACGAAGATAAAAAGATTTACTAAATAATTGTGTTTTATTTATAATTTTTAGAAATTAAATAATTTAATTTATTTATGACACAACGATGATACAATAATTACTTTATTAATGAAATATTACAATAATTAAAATTATAAATATCCAAATAAATGTAAATTGAGCCTTTTGATGAATTACACTAATTTTATAGGTTAATATGTCATTTCAGTATTGGTTAAATAAATTTTATTCTAAGTGATAATGTTTTTATGGCTTTCAAAAATATCAAATGCTTAATAGTGTCAAAATTGACATAATTGAGTATTTAAAACAAATAATATATTATTAATTGATATTATATTCCAAAAAAATCTAAGGATTGACCAAAGAAATAATATAAGGTTATATATATTAATAATTAACCATATGGGGATCTCTTGTATTGTTATAGTAAGTTTATTAACCACATAATATAAAAATATAAAGAGATATGGTAATGTCAAACTATTTCACTAAGAGTTAAATCCAAAAGATAAGGTTAATATGATGACCTAAACCTGTCAAAAACCTATGGGTTGAAACTTTTTCTATCCATCCCCACATTAACCTAGAAAAAAATTATTTTTGAGCCATTAGAAACTGAATAAGATTTTATTATAAAATAATATTTCGAATTTTTCCTAAAGTGACCCTCACCTCTCTTATAAAAGGCCACTTACCCTTATCTTAATTTTATAGATCCAATGCCTTTTGGATCGGCCAAAAACTACCCAAATATCTTATAAACTATCCTCCCTTCAAATAGGAGGCCTTAATTTGATCATAAAGTCATCTTAGTTAGCACTTTTGATCAAATCAAAAGGAATAACCCGAAGAAGAAGTAAATATTTCATCAACTCTTTATACTTCATTTCTTCTTCCACATCATCTTTCTTTGTTGTTTACATTCTAAAATAATACCTCAAGTATATTATATATACTGTGATTTTATTATAAAAATGGTAAAACCATATTCATTATTCAATCCATCATATGAACGAAAAAGTAACCATACGTGCGTACGTACGGCTTACCATCTCCTCTTCGTGGTGTAGTTTATTATTCAAAAACTTCATTATTTGGATTGGGTATAATAATGAGTATAACATATATAAATAATAAATATAACCTATTATTGATTCTGCATATATGATATACCATCCAATTATATATGATTTCACCATCAATATAATGATATTTTCGCTCGTGCGTACGTACGGATTACCGTCTCCACAAACGTGATGAGATTCATTCCCCATCATAATCATTAAAAAATAATTTTCATTTTATGATTAAAAATAATTTCTAAGAACATAATATCATTCTGTAAATGATTTAAATTTTTCCTATTCATAACAAACCTGGATTACATAACCATACATATAACGGAAAACATATTAGTTAACACCCGAAACGATGAAATTACAAAAATATTAATAACAAAACAATTTTAGAGGATCATATATGATATAATATTTATGTATATAGTTTTTGTATAATTTAATAACAATTATTTAACTATTATACAGGAGGTTAACGTACCCTCAACCAAGGAAAAGTAAAAGGTAAGGGTTAATTTCACAATCTCTTTATTATCTAAGGTTGTTTTTATGTATGTATCTACTGGGACATATTTATTAACCATGACAATATCTCATAGAAGAGTTTTCAAAGGAATTATTTTTAAAGGAATATTTACTATATCATCATTTTAAATGTTTTAAATATTTATTGTTTTAAACCTTTCTCATTAATGTCCATGTTTTTAAATGGTTTTAAGGATTTATTTATATGGGAATGAATGTTTTAAAATGTTAATTCCTTTAAAAAGATTCAAAGTAGTATGGGAAACATTGATTAAAAACTATCCTTTAAATGAATTCTTTTTTAAATTATGTGACTTTTAAATGATTTCATGAAAAAGGGATATTTCTCTCAAATATTTTTACTGATCATTTTCAACTATGTCAACATCCATTACAAGATATTATTCTTAATCAAGGTTGATTTGTTATTAAAATCTTACATGTTTAATTGAAGGTTTTTTGATATGTTTTATTGTGGATGTGTTATTTTTATACCATTCATGATTTATGGATTATGTATTGACATTTTGTATGCTAGTTTTAATACAAAATATTATGTTCTGTTTAATCCTTTTCATATGATGAATGCATTGGACTTAGTAAGTGACGAGTGGATCCTGTTATAGATCCTAGATGCTCAAGTAGGTCTCATGAGACAAACTAGTGTAATGGCACAAGTCCTTGACCAAATATTATTTGCATTATTGGAACAAGTCCTTGACTATGTGGTTATAATGTTTGGAATTATGCATTCTATCATTATGAAAGTGGCTATTGATATTTCATGTTATTATTCGACTAGTAGAATATCCATGTGAATTAGTAAATTGAATTATTTGATTTTATCTTTGCATTATCAAGATGAAGTTGATGTTTCTAATGGTTTTTTAGTCTTATACATTTCCTTTAATGTTTATTCTTATTTAAGAAAGTTTCCTCTATATTGTTATCCTTAATCAGCATATTAGATCACCCCTTTATAGGTTTTATTTTTCCCAGGATGTGAAGTAGTATTTTATAGTTAACCTATAGCGATAGGCCAAGGATATAACTATGTTCAAAATGAGACTAAATGTTGTTGATGTTTTTATTTCATGATGTAATGTAAAAATTATGAATGTATCTAGTACTTCCAAGGCTGAAAAACTGATTGGTCTTTAGGGACATGTTTCCTTGTATCATGAAAATGTTAGGTAATAAAGCACCGAATTAGGGTAACCGGGGTCAGGGTGTAACATTTGGTAACAAAACAAGTTTAATACAAAACCTGGAAACTAGATTTAGAAAAACTCTGATTAGAGAACACTACCCTAAGATAGATTTTGAGGATTAGTATAGAAGAACTTCCTCAAATTTTGGTACACTAGAGATTTTGTGAGTTTTCAAAGCAATACATCCCAGTCTAGATACAAGAAGGTAGAGGTGGCTTTGGAATAGATGTACCTAGGGGTAAACCCAGATACACCGTTTTGAGCTAGACTTGAATGGGAATTGGTGCACGACAATGGGTATTGATGCACTCTTGGTTACGACAGTCTCAGGGGATATGATTAGGATAATTATCATTTTATTTAAAATCCATTATGAATTATTTATGAGTATATACCTTCTAAATGAAAACATTTTTATGATTATGGATTGTATTCATAAATTGTTCAATTTATGTTATGTGTTTTTCATGTTAGGAATTATGTATTGCGATTCATAAACTAATATACTTTATGTCATTGTTTAAAAATGGCACCTAGTGGAAGGAATGGAAACCGTATAAATGTATGTAATCCATGTAGGGATTATCGTACGACTCAAGATAATTATAGTGGAGTTGGTGATGCAAATGGTGCTAATCAACTTATAACCATACTAGGACAACTCACTCAGGTTATGAATAATAACCTTACCCATATAGAGCACCCTGATCCACAACACGAAGGATCAATGTTAGACTCCTTCATGAGTCAACAACCAAAAACAATCAATTGGAGTACAAATAAATTAGTATTTGATCAATGGATAAGTTCCTTAGAGAAAACTTTTCATGCTTTGGGGAGTAGCGAAAGGAAAACAATTTTCATGGAAGTTTATCACCTCACGGGAGATGTTGATCAATGGTGGTCTTAAATTCAAAACACAATGGAAGATGAAGAAGTGTAAAAAAAATTAATGGAGATATTTTAAACATATTTTCTTAAAAAAATAATTTCCTAGTGACCATCGAGCAGATATATAAATACAATTTCTGAATCTATGGAAAAAGGAGGATGAGAATGTCACAAAGTATGAGGCTAACTTAAATAGGTTAACAAGGCATGTTGTTGACTATATAAATAACCCATAAAGTAATATTGATTGTTTCATTGATGGGCTAAACCCATTTCTCCATCAAGAATTAGTCACACAACTCTTCTCATCGTACAAAGATATTGTCTCATGTGCTCTCAAGACAGAAAAGTAATTCTCTAAATCTTACAACTTTAGTGAAAATCAAGAGAAGAAGAGATCTATTGAACACTATGAGAAAGGAAAGAAGGAAACAGGGAAGAATGGAAGAGTTGAATTTCTACCCTATGATAATTGTGGAAGGAAGCACCAGGGTGCTTGTCTAAAAGGAAAGGATTATGCTATAAATGTGGAAAAATTCAATCTTGTTGGTGATTTTAAGAGGAAGAAAGAAGATACCAATGTTCAATGCTACAATTGTAGGGAGATGAGATATTATGAAAATGGATGTTATAAGTGTCAGGGACACTTATCTCAGAAAATGCCAAGGTATCAAGGCCAAGCTTATCTGATCACTACTACTGAGGTTGAAGCTTCGAAAGACATGTTGGCAGGTAATTTTATGGTTTCCTCAGGTTTGTCCAATGATTTATTTGATTCTCGATCATCACATTGTTTCATATCTTCCCAGTTTGCTAATAAAATTAAATATCTATAATTTTGACTTAATAAGGGAGTTTTCACTCACAAAACTTATGGTAAGTATCATTGAAACAATGTTTTTTTTGAATCAGTTCCCATTAGATCATATAAATGTTCCTTATCGACTGATCTCATCATCATACCCATGATTAAATTTGATATAATCCTTGGAATGGGTTGTCTTTCGAACCATGATGTGAAAATTTATTATAAGAAGATGGAGGTTACAATTCTCAATGATGATAAAGAGTACATTATCTTTAGATAAAAAAAATCACCACCTTATTCTTATCTAGATCATCCCCCAGTAGATCTACTAATTTCAATTATTGGGGAAGAAAATAATGAAATAACTATAGGTTAGGAAAATAATGTTTTAGTAGAGGACATACCTATTTTTCAAGAACATGTTGATGTGTTTTCAGATGATTTACCGGGACATCCTCCAGAACAAACAAATTGAGTTTTCAATTTATTTAATTTCTCTTTCAAGGACCATATCTATGACCCCTTATAGAATGGCCACTGTGGAATTAGTGGATCTAAAGAAACAACTAGGGTAATTGAGTAACAAGGGATTTATTCACCCTAGTGTTTCATTATGGGGAGACCCTTCTCTTTTTGTTAAGAAGAAGGACAGATCTATGAGTTTGTGCATTGACTACAGGGACATCAATACTACAAAAATAAAGAACAAGTATCCCCTACCTCGCATTGATGATTTATTTGACCAACTTCTTGGAGCTCAATATTTTTCAAATATTGACCTTTGATCTGGATATCATCAGTTGGGTGTGAAGAAGGAAGACATTCCAAAAACACCATTTTGAACCAGGTATGGTCCTTACGAGTTTACAGTAATTCCTTTTAGATTGACTAATGCACCCTATGTCTTCATATATCTAAGGAATTGAGTTTTTAAGGAATATCTTGATGACTTTTTAGTGGTATTTATTGATGATATCTTGGTATACTCTAAAAGTTACAAAGATCATGAAAATAAATTGGGCATTATTCTAAACAATCATTGAAGAAATATATTATATGGAACATTTATAAAGTGTGAATTCTGGCTTCTGGAGATTTCTTTTCATGACTATATTGTCTCTAAGGATGGAATCTCTATTGATTATTCAATGACAATGGAAATCATAGAATGTCTAGCACTAATGAGTATAGCTGAGGTATGCAGTTTTATTGGTTTAGCAAGTTATTATCTGCGTTTTTCCAGAATTTTTCACGGTTTGATAACCCATTAACTAACCTCACATACAAAGGGGTTAAATTTGATTGGACAAAAGAGTTTGAATAATGTTTTGAATAATTCAAGAGAATATTATTCAATGCTTTTATATTGACTCTACGATTAGGGAACGATGGGATTGTTATTTATATTGATGTTTCAAATAACGGATTTGGTTGTATCCTTATACAGAGTGATTTAGTTATTTCCTAGGCATCATGACAGCTAAAAATTCATGAGAAAAACTATCGTACACATGATCTTGAGTTATCAGTAATAATATTTTCCTTGAAGATATGGAGACACTATCCCTATGGTGAATAATGTGATATATAAATCGATCACAAGAGTTTGAAGTACATTTTCTCACAGAAGGATCTCAACATGAGGAAAAGACGATGGATTAAACTACTCAAATATTATAATTTCACTATAAACTACCACCCAGGGATGTAAAATAACGTGGAATATGCTTTGAGTAGAAATAAACATGGAGTTTTGAACAAGATGAGAGTTTAAGGGGATCCTATTTTCGTGGATTTAGTAAATATAGATATGGGAATAACCATATAAGGTGAGACATCAATACTTTTTCAAATGGCTGCAAAACCATCTTTACTAGAAATTATAATGAGTTCTCAGACTAATTATCAGGAGTATCAAAAGAATATTAATGCTGTAATTGATGAGAGATTGAGTGACTTTGTATATGAAGATGGAATTTTGAAATTTGGGAAGAGACTTTGTGTTCCCGATATACATGATCTAAAAATGGAATTGTTGGATGATTCTCATAGCTCTGATTTCTATATACACCCAGGTAGCACCAAGATGTATAACGATTTGATGGAATATTTTTGGTGGGACAACATAAAGAGGGATATTGATGATTTTGTGTCAAGATGTATGGTTTGTAAACAAGTGAATGCTCGAAGGAAACATCCTGGAGGAATCATGAAACCTCTTCCCATACCTATGTGGAAATGGTATAATATTATGATGGAATTTTTCATGGGGCTACAAAAGACTCCTAGAAGGAACGATGCAATATGGGTCATTGTTGATCATCATACCATGTCAGCACATTTTCTTGCTATAAGAGATGATTTACCACTTGAACTTATGGAAAGACTATATATTAATGAAGTTGTAAGACTCCATGGTGTACCCCTATCGATTGTTTCTGATCGTAATCCCTGTTTTACATTAAGAATCTAGAAAAGTCTTAGAAGTCCCTGGATACAGAACTTCATTTGAGCATTGACTACCACCCTTAAATTAATGGACAATCTGAATGGAATATTCAAACTTTAGAAGACATGTTGAGATATTTCTCAGTTGACATTCATGGTATGTGGGATCAATATTTATCTCTGGTAGAATTTTCCTATAACAATAGCTTCCATTCAAGTATTCAGATGGAACTATATGAAGTGTTATATGGAAAGAGATGATGCACACCATCTTGTTGGGATGATGTTGGTGAAATAAAACTTGTAGGCCCAGAACCTATTGAAGAAATGGTGGAAAAGGTGAAGGTTATCCAAACCCACATCAATGCTGATCAAAGTAGGAAGAAGAGCTATGCTGATAACCGAAGGAAGGATTTGGAATTCTAGGTAAGAGATCCTGTTTTACTGAGGGTATCTCCATAGAAGGGAGTTATATGATTTCGTAAGAAGGGTAAAAATAAGTCCCAGGTACCTCAGACCAATTTAAATTCTAGAACAAATTGGGGATGTAGCTTAATATTTGGAAATTCCTCCAAGTCTTTCCAATGATCATGATGGGTTCCACGTATCACTATTGAGAAAATACATGCCTGACCCAATGCACATACTCACCTATGAAGAATTAGAATTGGAACCTGATATGTCTTATTGTGAAGAGGCTATCAAAATTCTTGATACCATAGAACAATTTTGGAGAAATCAGACGACTCATCTGGTAAAAGTTCTATGAAGAAATCATAAGATTGATGAAGCAACTTGGGAACCCAAGGAACTTATGATGAAGAACCACCTGAATATTTTTATGTTGTAATATTCTAGAAATTTTGAGGATGAAATTATTTTAAGGAGGGGAGAATGTAACACACCAAGCTTCTACGATACATTTCCCTTGGAATAATGCAATAGCTTTCATTGTACGCAACTTCCAGATTCTAACACACCGCGACAAATCAAAATAGCCGTTATGAATATTAATACCCACTTTTTAAAATATTATAAATTATATTTTTCAAAATGGACATCATTTTTGAATTTTGAATATAGAAATTAGCTTAGGGTGAATATTTTGTATTTTTCTAAAAACATTCAATTTGTTATGAAGAGTGAAGAACACTGTGTTTTTGGTTAAAACTGACTTTTTATTTAAATTATTTTTTATTTTATTGAAATTTATTTTAGGTCAAAATATATACATAATACATATATAAGTTTAATTTAATTCATTGGATTCATTTTATAATAAGTTTTGATATTTAAAAATTTCATTGAACTTTTTACCGTCTTTTAACCACCTCCTATGAGCGTATAAAATTTTGCATAAAAATTAATTTTATCACTTCTCTAAGTTGAATTTAAACAATTTGAGAGACATGGTTCATATCAGTATTTAAAATGTTGTACAATAAGATGAAAATAATTTTTGGTGAATGGTAACTTTTGACTTTTATTTACCACAGTTAAAAGTAAATAGGGTAAATAAGGGTAAAAATGATATCCTAATTACCCTAACACGTGTCTTAATTCTATTGGATATGTTTAATGAGACCATAAAATACCTTAGGAATAAAATATTACCCTCTTTTGTTTACTTGGATTAGATTAGGGCATTTATTATTATTTAATTTAAATATGAGTTAAAAGAGTTAAATTCCAATTTTAATAGCTAAACCATTTTTAATATAAGGATACAAACAATATAAATTCAAATATAAATATTAATTATAAATATAAAAATATTTCATACATAATTTTATATTATTTATTATTTTTAGACATTAAATAATTTAATTTATTTATGACATAATGATGATGCAGTGATTACCTTATTAAAGAAATATTATAATAATTGATACTATAAATATCCAAATAAATGTAAATTGAAACTTATGATGAATTCCACTAATTTTATAGCTTAATATGACATTTTAGGATTGGTTAAATAAATTTTATTAGAAGTGATAAAGTTGTAATGGCTTTGACAAAAATAAAATTCTAAATAGTGTCAAAATTGACATAATTGAGTTTATAAAACAAATAATATATTATTAATTGATATAATATTCCTAAAAATATAAGTCTCATAAAAAAGACTTAGATAACGATATATATATATTAATAATTAACCACATGGTGTTCTCTTGGCTTGTTAGAGTGTGTTTAATGACCATATAATATAAAAAACAAAGAGACATGGTAAATGTCAAACTGTTTAACTAAGAGTTAAATCTAAAATATAAGGTTAAAATGTTGACCTGTACCTATATAAAACCTATTGGATGAGAATATTTCGACCCATCATTACCTTAGCCTATAAATAATTCATTTTGGATTCATTAGAAACCGAAAATGATTATATTATAAAATAATATTTCATGCATTTCCTAAATTGACCCTCACCTCTCTTATAAAAGGCCACTTCTCCTTTTCTTAATTTCGCACCCCCAAAGCCTTTTGGATTGGACAAACCCAGCCCAAATATCCTCCCTTCAACTTAGAGGCCTTAGATTGATCATAAAGCCATCATATGGAGCCCTTTTGATCAAATCAAAATGAAGAACCTGAAGAAGAGGTAAATATTTCATCACCTCTTTCAAGTTATTTTCTTCATCCTCTTCCTTTTTAGTTGTTGTTTCCATTATAAAATAACAAATCCAGTATCTTCTATATAACATGATGTTATTATAAAAATGGTAAATCCATATTCATTATTCTATCCATCATATTAATGAAAATTCACAATACGTGCTTATGTACAGCTTACCGTCTCCACGTAGTGGTGTAGTTTGTTTTTCATACACTTAATTATTTAAATGGGAATAATAATTAGTATTAATGATGTAAATAATAAATATTACATGCAATTATTTCTTTATATATGATATACCATCCAATTAAATATGATTTCACCATCAATATAATGATATTTGTGGTCGTACGTATGTATAGATACCCTCTCCATGAACATGATGAGAATAATTCCCCATCGTAATAATTCAAGAATAATTTAAATTTTATGATTAAAAATAATGTATAAGAAATTAATATCATTCTGGATATGAATAAAATACGTCCTATCCGTAACAAACATGGCTTACGTAGCTGAGCATATAAAAGAAAACTGATCAGTTAACACCTGAAACGATTACGTTACTAAAAAATTATTAACCAAGAAATATTAGAGGATCATATATGTTATAATAATTATGTATATAGTTTTTTATAATTTAATAACAATGATTTAACTATTATACAACAGGTTAACTTACCCTTGACCAATGAAAAGTACAAGGTAATAGTTAATTTCACAATCACTTTATTATCCGAGGTTGTTTTTACATAGGTATCTACTGGGACATATTTATTATCCATGTCCATGTTTAATAAAATGGTTTTCAAAGTGATTATTTTTAAGGGAATATTTTATTAAAACAACATTTTAAATGTTTTTAAGAATTATAATTTTAAACCATTCTCATTAATGTCAATGTTGTTAAAATGGTTTTAATTATTTATATATATAGACATGAATGTTTTAAAATCGTAATTCCTTTCAAAAGTTTGAAAGTGGTGTGGGAAACATTAATTCAAAAATATATTTTAAATAACTTCATTTATAAATTAAGTGACTTCTAAATTATTTCATGAAAATGGGATATTTCTCTCATAGGTTTAGTGCACATTTTCCACTTTTTCAACATCCTTTACGAGATATTATTCTTGTTCAAGGTTGATTTTTTATACAAATATTCTATATTGTATCGAAGGTTTTGTGATATGGTTGACTTTGATGTGTTGTTTTAATACCATTCACATTTTATAAATAAATTATTGAAATTTTGTATACTAGTTTTAATACGAATGTTTATGTTGTGTTTAAACATTTTTATATGAGGAATGCATTGGACTTAGTAAGTGACTAGGGGATCCCACTATAGCTCCTCAATGCATCAGTAGGTCTCATGAGACAAACTAGTGTCTTGGCGCAAGGCCTTAACAAAATCTTATTTGTAGTCTTGGAACAAGGCTTTGACTATGTAGTTATGAAGACTGGAATTATGCATTCCATCATTACGAATGTGGCTATTGATATTTAATGTGATTATTCGACTAGTAGAATATCCATGTCAATAAGTAAATAGAATTATTTGATTTTATCTTTGTGATATCAGGCTGATGTTTAAGTTAAAAAGGATTTTGATTTAGTCTTATACATTGCCTTATATGTTTATGCTTATTTATAAATGATTCCATTATATTGTAATCCTTACTGAGCATCTGAGATCACCCCTTTCTATGTTTTATTTTTCCCATGATGTGAAGAAGTATTTTATGGTTGACCTGTAGGGATATGATAAGGATATAAGTGTGTTCAAAAGGGGACTCAATGTTGTTGATGTTTTTATTTCATGATGTAATGTAAAACTTATGAATGTATCTAGTACATCCAAGGATACTAAACTGATCGGTATTTTGGGACATGATTTATTGTATCTTGCCAATGTTATGTAATAAAGCACCAACTCTGGGTAATTGGGGTTGGGGCGTTACAAAAATGGTATATGGTAGGATATCCCACTCCTGAAATAGGGTACATGTGAGGTTATCCCGAGCCTAAATTAATCAAATGAGTGGTTTTACAAGACTAACATGTGATTAATATCTAAGTGGGTAGCCTGGACATAAGATTTATACGATTATGACTGTGCTACAATTTATGCAACTATTTTATGTCATTGTCTTATGCTAATGTTATTTTATCATGGGTAATGTTGTTTTATTCCTTTATGATTCATGTCATATAAGCTGTAATGATTTATTCCACGACACATGATTATAATCTATGAATTACTAGGTATGATTTTGAAATTTTAACCTCCTGCTCTCATAACCTTATACTCATGTTATGATTAAATGATCTATTTTATCACCCTTTTTTCCCTTTATGAGAATCTGAGATCACCCTTTATTATATTTTGTTTTCATTCTATTTGAAGAATGGTATTAAGTATAGTATGTCTAGGAAGGTTGATAGTTTTAAATAACATAGTGGAAGATGATGTACATATTTTATGTTTTGAATTTTCATGTTCCCATGTTTCCAAAGATACTAATTCTTTACGGTTCTCGCATGGATCATAATGATATGTAATGAATATTCATCTAATAGGATGTAACATTTATATAATTAATTCTTGGGTTTTCATAAGAGATACATCCTTTCAATTTTTTACTCATGAGTGAGTGAGAGGAACCAAAGGTATATATTACATAAATACATCCTGGACATACAGGTCCTATATAGTAAAAGGGAAGGGATGACACATAGGTCTACATATTAAATTTAATAAAACATTATTATATATAAAACTCATCTAATAATTTTAATTTAAATGGAAACTATTACATATATTGGATGTTCTAAGATCATGATTAGTCACACACATTCAACAACATCGCATTTATTCAAGCTAACAGACATTTAAAATCACACTGTTTTATGAAGATGAATTTATTTTGAATTAATAATTAATGACCTTATTAATTAATTAACTAATTATCATAATTATTAATTCAATAATTTTTTGAGATACATAAGATATTTTTCCACTATATTTTAATTAAATTGATAAATAAAATTCATTTAAATATACTCAAATATAGGACGCGTACAGGAGAGAACTCAATGAGTACATATCTGAATCGCATGGTTTGTTAAGTAGTCATGTATAGTATAGACATATATGATGTTGCATTCATATAATTTCATGTTGTTAAATTGTGTCTAAATTGATTTTAAGATACATAGCATGCACCAATTTAAATTCTCATGTAACATACATGATATGTATGACCACTATATGAAATTTACTTTAAACATTGATGATAACTTAATTTTACATTTAATATTATGTAAAACCCCTACCACACAAAATTTACACTATCTACACACTTGGTTGTATGGTTTCAATATTTTAATTATTTACTCTTCATGTAATTGATATTATGTGTGTATAACCTAGCTGGGTGTGTACTCCAAGTAAATGGGTACAAGTTACATAGTGTGTACTCTGACAACATGGCATGTAACTTCCTTATTCTATCTCTAAATTACGTTCATTGGGCCTCAATATGTAATAAAATTCAGATAATACTGCCTTGCATCATGTGTTCCCTCCCTAAACATCATGTAAAACATATGTCTCTATGTTTCTTGTCTTAAGATAAGCAAGTGGTGTGTGAATTTAAAAAACTTCACCTTCGCTAATCACATTAATAATACAGCATTTAGGCATTACACAGTGTGTAGTTATATTATGTATCAGGTAATATATAAACTATGTTCCACCAAGAGGAATAGATGAAGAATAATAAGTTTACATTTACACATTGTTTACTAACTTCCCATATTTCATTTTTTGATAGGCACAACTATAGATATGTGTCTTGTTGACCAAGACGCATAGGGTGTAATCATGTCACATGGTGCATATTCTATTTGAGTTTTCTTGTCCCCTAGAACCTCTGGTTCGTATCCCCATATTTTAACTCACACATGTCTTAAGGATAATATATATATATATCAATAAATTATTTAATATTTGTTAAATAATATTTAGTATATCATTTCCATCAGTGGACATTGAACTCGGAATGCTGACCTTCCATGTCATTTACCAAAACATGAATAATATATATATATATTTATATTATTTATTTAATAAATAAATAAATATTATATCCATAGTAACATTTGGTGTGATTTTCAAAAGTCCAATATCAGTATCTATAAATACATAAAGGATCCCATAAAGTAAAAATTTAATGTTGAAATTATAAAAACAATATATGAATGCTCATTGTGTAATATAATATCCTTATATTGACATCTCATAATCTACAAGGATTCATACTCATGTCATCAATCTATATTCTTGATGTGTCCTTATTTGACTATCTAAAAAGAATACTTTAGTACAATTTGGCTATGGATTTTAGTTTGATAGTTCCATTCTAATAAAAGGGACGAGATATCAACTTCTATGAAGATGGAAGATTCAAATTCTTTCTCCACTTATTCATTAACACCATATCACTCATGATGCTCCCATCAAACCCTAACTTATCATGTGAAAATATAATCATAGTTTTTTATCATTAAATAAAATTATGTAACTCAAAATATGAATTAATAATAATATCAATTCTAAAGATCATTACAAAAATTTTCAGATAGGAATATCTAATGACATATAACTTGTGGAATTCCTACTGGTGGGTATGTTCTAATAACCTACTCTCTAAAGATTATTATGTGAAAACATTATGAGATTATGTCTCATCTACTAACATGTACTTGCAACTAATATTTAATATACTATGTGTCTTGTCATAAAATTTTATCCAACCATAGAACATATTTAGTAAGATCTCATATCACTTCAGGATCTAATCATATTAGGGAACCAATATGTCCATTTTATGTGAAACAATATACCAATTACATTATAACATTAATGTAGCATACATGAATAATCATATTTTGATAAGAAATTTCGTTAATATTAATATATTTGAAAATATAATTAGTTAATCTAAAGTAAAAAGTAGTCGGTACTGGGGAACCAACTATAACGTATAAACCAAACCCTAATCCAAAATAATTCCTTGAATCTAGATATTCGTCTTAGATTCCCCTAATAAACCTTGAGTTGAGGTCCTCCTCTTAGTTCCCTTATATGTCTTAAGTTCAAATACTCCTCTTTGATTCCTCATTGATAATATCATCCCTAATACCTCATCAATTAGATACCCATCCATTTGGGAATCGTATAAGTTTTAATCCACACAACCCACCTTCATTAGAGTCACCTAGAAAGTTAGAAATTTCCTAGAATCTTTATATATATTCCCCAATAAGTATTTTACTTTTATCTCTTTAATGATACAAACATCCTTACTATATGATTTTAATTTACATAGATCAAACCTAAAATATAACCTTAAACTATGAAGCTCAAACTATATGGAGTTTGATTCTTATTAACCAAGATACATAAAATGCATCTTTGCGGTTAAACCCAAACACCCTAATATATATTTTGGGCCTCAAATTATGTGTAATCTCCGACCATATCCATTTATGTTAGTTTCCAAAAAAATATATGAAACTAAAAGGTATGACCATACATAAGTCCTACAATAACCTTTACTAGGTAACTTTCACCCAATATTCCACTTTGTATGACTTTGAACTTCTCACGACAGGTCTTGGATGAATAAAATTAAAAGGAATGATTCAAAAAATAGATCATAAATCTATAATATAGTCCCATAGTACGATATAATTTCCCCAAAAAGGTTAATATAATGTTGAAATCTAATCCCCTCATCCAATGCACAACCCAAGCCTCACTGGTAAAGTATCACTGACTGCCTACCTTTGGAATATAGGTATGTGACGACTCAAACAAATCCCAGGAATACTTTTATATAATAAATGGGATACATAATAATTTGTGGATTTTAATTGATTATAACATATTTATCATTCTATAATTGAATCTTTCCAATGATTCACAACCAATATAATCCAAATGAAATACATAGAAATGACCAAATTCAGTTGGTAATATGGATCATAATCCATGTCATTTCAAATGATATTCTTATATCATATTATACGATTTACATCATATGCATGTTATGGTTTTATTATAATGATAAATCATATGATTTGATTCATCATTTAGTGAAAATCCAAAAATCTCCTACATGCACTAAAACCCTATAAGGACTTTCTGAAAAACATTATAACACTATGTGAATGAATCAAGAATCATTTGGATATAGATTACCAAAATCTATTCATTTTGAAATAAACATTTTATCTATGTTTTGATCCTAATTATATTTCCTAATTGTGTGAACCTACAGGACTTTGTAGCATTTACAGTAGATATGAATTTCATAATTCATAAATGTAAGTAATGATCAAACTCAAGGGAATATTTAGTACTACCCAACCTATAAAGGGGTTTAATGTGATCTCTATCAAACACACTCATACTTATATTTTAATATCTCCACCATAATATATATCATATATATTGTATTTATAGATATGTAATCCCTTTTCAGTGGAATATAGTGACCAATAGACATGTAACATACCAATATAGAATAGGTTATCTAATAAATTCGTAATTCGCGAAAATAGACTGACCAATTAGAATGAATAAATTACATTTCACTTATCCATGTAGTTGATCAGATCACACGTCACTCAACTAGTAATGGACTTGAATTTCATTAGTATAATTAAATCAAGGACCATATGTATTTTCTTGTCATAAAAGTGGAAAAATATTATCTTGGTTATGATATAACTGGTAAAATGATTAGAAACATACCCAACCACCCCTGATTAGATAATACTCAAGGCTTATATAAAAAATGTATCAATGTATAAAGGTTCTCATTCTAGGTATCTTACCAAACTCATGTGATGGGGATTTATAATAATAGTATACCCATAAGTATTTAATTTACATTATAATATTCTAGGTGATATACCTTAGTAGTTGAATCTAAAGAAAAATCTATTCTTATTGTCACATGAGTCTATTCTTTAAATGGAATAAAACTATTTATATCATATACATGTTATTAATCATGTTAATGTAGAAATATCATTACAACCCATACTACTATATGATGATCATTGATTAGGGTCAAATCAAAGTCATTCTTTGATATGATATTATCATTCCAATATTCATGTTATATAAATATATCATAGATAAATTAATTATAAAAGGAGATTACATTTATTATAAAACAACAAAACTTTTTATAACCATTATATCCAATATCTCAGGTATATAATACTAAGATATTCAATGTGAATCTCATTATTTTTTTCTGATAATAAGTTTTGCAAATGATATGTTGTATTATTTTTTATATCCACCTAATAGATATTTACATTACACCTCTCAATGATCTCTTGAATTCTATGTTATTCAGAAAGTATTTGTTTGGTCTTTTGTTGAGACTGAGGTTCCTTAACTTTTCTAATATATCTATTATTTTCAGAGTAAAGCTTAGTTTCTCAGCAGTTTTTAGGAACCACCCTAAGTATAGGGATGAAATTATTAATCTAAATAGATTCCTTCAAAACAAATATGATACAGTAATGTACTATACTTATATTGTTGGATCTACTATGGTGTCTTACTAGGAGCATTTCAAACTAATAACTCAAACATTTAGAAAAAACATGGAAGTAGATTTATATCTCATATAATACTTGTTGAACTAGAAAATACCATCTGTGCTACCCCTTATAATGAGATTACCCTCACCTTAAAAGACCAAGAACATATCCTTACTTTTTCTCAGCTACTTAAGTATATTAATGATAGTAATACAATAACCCTCAATAGGATTCGTTTTTCATATTATTTTTATTTTCAAATCATAAGAGATTATGTGTTGAGTAACAACATGGTATATATGGTAGTCTTTATGTGGGATTTATAAGGAATAATATCCATATTTACTAAATCTTTATAAGGATCATGTGTCTTCTTAAAATTCATGCCATGAAATACTAATAAAGAACCATTCTTGGATTTCTCTATGCTAAACCAATTTACCAAATTACCAATATATTTATTTTGAATCGTTCTATGAAACCTATTTAACATATATATAAATATTTTTATATTTATTATGTAAGATTGTTCAACCATTCCTCTCATTGAGAATCATTTTCCAAACCACATATTTAAGGAATATAAATTCAAGATATCATTTATGACAAAGAGTGTGTCATCCAAATATAATATCATAAATAAAACAACACTCCATATAATAATATTGTATACATAAGAATCATTAATGTTCTTAACAAAACCAAAATCTTTTTTTATATCATTAAGACATATTTTCTAACTCTAAGAATATTTATTTAATGTATAAATTGACTATTGAAACATGAAATTTTTTTAGACTCATTTTAAACATAAAAACCTTTAGTTGGAATCATATACACGTACTCAACTAAATTCATATTAAAGAAAATGGTTTTGAAATCCACATGATATGTCTCATAATCATAATGAACGACATTGATAGAAATATCTGAATGAATTTTATCATTAAAACTATTGAAATGTAATTTGTATGCCTAATAATATGAATTTTTTTGTAACCCATTCACACCATTTGAGCTTTATAGGTAGACAATCTACTATCAATGTTAGTTTTTTTTTGAAACCCATTGTTTCCCTCTGGAATTGGGAATGACCTTGTTGATTAAAGGTTCAAACATTCCAATCGGTTTCTAATGGGTTTGTTCGTAGAATAGAAGATATCAAATGATTTCATATCCATTTGGACCTATTTTGCAAAGGTAGGTTCTCATTAGTTGTGGACTGATGAGGCTTAGGAATTTGCATTGTTTGAGAGGATGGGAGGTCGGACTCATCACACCTTTTTTGGGGAATTATTTTCTACTTCGAGACTCTCTTTATAGATTTAAGTTATGTTGGTGAATCCTTATTACATTAACAAGTATAAAATGATCTTTCCTTTTAAATCTGACCATCAATGATTGATATGTAGGAAATTTAGAGAATATTTTATATGTATTCAAGGTTCTTCATCGATAGGGAATCATCTGTATTTGTTAGAGATTCTAAGTCAATGGTATCCTTCAGTACATAAATTCTATTAGTCATTATGATAACCATACTGGTTTTAAAGCAACTTAGTTTGGCACTTGAAGTTTATTGTCATTCAGAAGGACATGGATTATTTTAGAGTTGGGATCGTACCTGCTGATGGGCTACCTACGTATCCTTTGTTTTGGAAAAGTAATCAGAACCCACGTAGTTTGAGTAAGGGTGTATGATGTTTATGCATGATTCATGGCTCAAGGAAAGATGTCCTGATTGCTTTTGAACTCTAAGCTCATGTGAGTCATGCTCGGTGTGAGAAAAAAGTGGTATTGCTGAAACCAGACAATTGTACCATGAAAGATGAAATGATGTGGGGCTTGTGTATATACGACTACCAAAAATAGATGAGGATTGATATTTACATCAAGGAAAAAATCTAGGAACACAGTCTATAAAGGTATGTGTACATTATGGAGATTTGGGGACTCTAACTTTGGGATTACTCCTAAGGCCGATGCCCAAATTAGGAGGGGACTCATGATTGGGTTTTACTCCTAAGAAGGAAGCCCAGATCAAAAGAAAATTAAGATTGGTTAAGAGGAATTAAGACTTGGGCTTACTCCTGAGATGGAAGCCCAGGTTAAGGGGCTTTGAAAATTAAGGTTCTTGGGGCTTACTCCTAAGGAGGATGCCCAAATTTAGGAAATATAAGACTGGGGATTATTCCGGAAAAGGAAGCCCAGGTTAATGGAATTATTATTGGGGCTTACTCTTGAAATGGAAGCCCAAATTAATGAGGACTAGGGGCTTACCCCTGAAAAGTAGGCCCATATTTGAGACTGGGGATTACTCTTGAAAAGGAGGCCCAAATTAAGGGAAATTATGACAGGGTCTTACTTCTGAAAAGGAATCCCAAATTTGAGAATGGGAATTACTCCTGAAAAGGAATCCCATATTAATTATTCTATCATCTTATAGGATGAGGTTGAATGAATGAACTCACTAACTTTAGTGATATAAAGATGTGTAAATCACTAGGTTTTGGGAGATATTCCACGGAACTCCTTTCGTATAAGAAATTCAATCAAGACAACATTCCATAAATGACTTTTAAGAGTGTCTTGAAGACTGAATCTTGAATAGGAGGGGTGGAATGTCATAGGAAAGGTGAAATGAGCAAGAAGGGCACCCAAAAATATAAGGGTTCACAAGTCCTGGGGGTGCGTAGGTACTGCGTGGGCACGTAAGTCCTGGTCGTGCAGGTATAGATGCACGGAACTTGGGTACTTGCACAACTATTAACCAGTAGGGAAATACTTGGGAGATCCTTGACCAGATCCTTTATAATTATCCCAAGGTACTTCTAGAAGCGTGGCATGCAAGTTTCATTTAGTATGTAAGGAGGCGCGCAAGTGTGTCCATTTCCCTTAAGGGTAAAACACTCAGGTGCACAAGTGTTAGTGAATTCTAACACTTAGACCATATTCCACTTGTTCAGACATTCCATTTTAGGTAAATAATTACCATATAAGTGTTCGGAAGACTTGAAGAAGATACTTGGGCGCTCAGAGCTTTGTATCTAAATTCTGGAAAAATGCCCCTCAAAATGGGGGGCCCACCATGGGTATTTATAGGCAGAAGAGGACCCCGTTCTGTTTTCAAAGAGGGTGCATAAGTCACTTGCGTGAAATTTATGCAGCACGTATGTATACCTGCAAGATAGTGAGAGAACTTTCATGGTGCATGTGAATTTGAAGCCGTGTTCATGCTTTTTTGATTTTTGATGTTTTCTTCAAAGGCTGAATCAATTTGTGCTAAGTCATTTCCCTTTCCATTCCTTTAAACTATGTGACTAAAAGGATCATCAACAAAATTCCCCCCTCAGAGGTGGATCCAGAGAAAAAGAGGATGTGACTCCGAGGAAAAATAAGAAAACCAAGAAATAGGCGGCGCACAAGTTTTCAACATGCGACTGTCATCGCGCAGGTGATGGTCGCGTAGGGATGGAGTGTGCTGGATGGAGCACGCTAGCTGTAGGCACGCAGGTGGCTGGCTTGGACTATAAATATGTGCTCATTTGTCACGCATAACACTGAATTCTGGATTTTCGAGCTTTCACCGCGCAGGTCCCCTTCTCCATGCAAGTTTCTAATTTTTCCGCTTTTCTTTGCTGTCGTGCTGATGTCAAGGTATCTATATTTTCACGGTGATACTTGCACGCCAAATAATTGGGTGGCACATTATACTTGCCCGACACATCTAAACTTTCGCTCCAATATCAGAATTGCATGCTTGAATGCCTTTTCCATTTTTTATGAATTCATTCACAAATTTTATGAAAAATAAACCCATTTAAGAGTTAAATTATTCAAATTTTGAACAGATTCAATGGCTCCTAAGAGAATCTGAATGACTGATGAACTAAAAATCAAACGTCTTAATGAGATGATGGAAATTGTTGGCCACGATTACTATACCGTCTGTGATAGTACGCTTCCGGATTTGGCCAGGCATCTGAATAAATATCACTTTGATTTCCCACAAAGTACTTATCTGCCTTTGTACGGCTATGGTCATATGTGAGAAGTCACTATTCTAGAAGCAAAGAACTATCTCCCATTTACTTGGTTCCAGAGTTACACCAACTTTGCTTCAGCAAATATCTATTATTGAGGAGTATTTATAAATACTGGAACAATAGAGAAGGCCCACATAATTCATCATAGCCCTTGTATGCCAGATATGAAACCTCATAAGCCTGAGCTGTAACCACATTGTCATCTATCAATCTTCTGAAATTCTCAGATGGGTCAATCCAAAGGCTGGAAGAAAAGTTGGGACTTCTGTCCTGGGGGAGGTGTGAAGCCAACATGGATGTGGGAATACTGGGTACGACAAACCTGTGTAGAGTTTGTCAAAGATCTGAAAGGAGTTGCGATATACGAAGCTGTCTGAGTTGGGAAAACATATATTTATAGACATGATAACTTCGTGCCGGAGATACTCAACCACTAGAGCCCAGAAACCAATTCATTTAATCTGACTCATGGAGAAGTAGGCATTAGTCTTTGGGATGTCCACAGGATCTCAGGGGTTCCAATTTTGGGAGACATGTATGATGCATTCATTCCTCCCAAGGTGACTTGGAATGATTTAGAGAAGAATCCTTCTTTGGCTCGAGAATTATTTAAAATCTTTCAAAGGATAAAGAGTTCAAAGACCTCTTTAACTCATTATTGAAAGGTTATTCATCTGGAGGAGTGGATGAATGTATTTATTATAGAGAAGAAAGAGAAGGCTCCGAAAGAGAAGGAGCCAAAGGAGAAAGGATCCAATAAAAATAAATCCAAGGATAAGAGGCCCACCCATCCTACCAGCTGCCCAAAACTCGAGAAGAGGGGTGATACTGGCACATTCTGGCCAACTCAAAAGAAGGTGAGTTTGAGAAATGGGGATATGAGTTGAATCAAAGGATCCCAATGAAGACTCGTCTGGCGGGCTTCTTGGATTTGTGGCTCAGTATTTATCTCTTTCCAGTCAGGGACTCGAAGGGAGGCGTCAAGCTAGGGACCTTCGTTATTGCAGAAACGTTCACTGAGGAAAAAATGGTTGGTTTGGATAACCCCATCTTAGCAAAGATTCACAAGAGTTTACTTCATTTATTCATGGGTAAATATCTTTTGATAATAGTGGGACCATTACAAGTTTTATGGGGATGGTTCGCCACTCATTTCAGGACTTATAATGTACAGAATGGAGTAAAATTCTTGGAAGATCTTTCAGGCCATTAGTACTTGTATTCTCTGGAGTTGCTCCATTAGATCTAAATGCATATGACATGAAAGTGAGGATGAGAATGTTTAAGGAATTCAACTTCTTTCCTTATGGAAATCTTCCAACCGGGCAGTTTGTTGATGATGGAAAAACCCACTTGGATTTGAGGGCATACATGCTAGTTGGCAGAGATGGTGTGCATGTTTCCAGGATTGTCGAAGAAATTATATGTGAGGCCTATGCTCCATATATATTTGAACTTCAATTCATGTGTCTACAACAGACTTCTATATCTCCCCCAATACATGTTAGGTTAGAGAAACATCTGATGGTTTCTCGGCAAATGTGGCTGCTAACGTCATGGGAGAAGACTGGGGTGGTATTCGATCTACCAGTTGAAAAGCGGAACATAACTTGACTACATGGTATGCCGAGCACTGCATATCATCATACCCTAAAGGGGTGCTGAATCACAATATTTATCTAGTTGGGAAAAGGAAGAGGACTTTAGAGAAAGGAACCCTTCCTCATGAAGGTGATGCTTCCCCACCTGATGCCGATTCACTAGATTCCTCCTCTAGGACTGGTTCACCGGATTCCCATGATAGGGATGATGAGGCACAATAAGTGTAAAAGCGACCTCATGCCCAATATAATCCTTCGGTTAGAATAAAAATACCTACTCTATCAAGTCCTTGTGAGTGACTTCATTGTGGTAATTTAATCACCATCACTTTATAATGCAATAAGTCTTGTTTTATTATTCTGTATCAATAGGTGCAGGAGCTGGGAAGAAATTGAAGTCGAAAACTGTAGGACCTTCCTCACAGCCTTCTGGTACATGCATTGAATATCTGCAACCAGAGGCTGTCCATAAATGGAAGATTCTATATTATGGTACTGAGACTGCCTGGCTGGATTTTTTTGAGGGTCTAAAACTCCCAGGAATAGGGAATCTTGTGGCTTCTACAGATATCCAATACGAGGAGAACCCCAATGAAGTGCAAGATTATATTAGAGAGCGGGAAATGCTCATATATGCCACTGACGATTCCATTCCTATCACCAAGTGGGTGAAGGAAATGATAGATCGTGGCGCCACTGAGGGGACTGAGGAAGAGTGGTACAATTATGTGGCTCTTGAAGATGTATGTTTTCTTTCGTTATTTGATTCGCAACTTGATTTCAGTTGAAGCTTCTTTACTCAAGGAAGTTATTTTCTTCATCATAAAGCTTGAAAAGAAAGGAACAGTTGAGGTTCCTTCACCACAGTACAGCCCTGGTGGTATTTCCATTAGGGCTGCTGGTGAATTTGTTCATGAATCGAGTGAGATATCTCCAGGATAGTAGGCCATGAATGAGGAGTTGGACAAGGTGTTCAATTCACCAATTCAGGTGCCTATAAAGGAGAATTCTGATACTCCTAAAAAGCCGAAAGGACAAAGATGACGAAGGAGGAAATCCCCCGCTAAACACTTTAACATTAGTGTTAAGTCCTTCAGATAATCATGAATCTTAAACCATGAAAAGCTTGCTTATTTTCCTTGGGATTGTAGGGGCTTCATCAATTTCCCCCTTAAGGGAGAGGACTGAACATTTTTTGGGGACCATGGAGGATGCTTCAAAACAATCAAAAGTTTATACAGACATAGATACTTTTGGAGAAGATCCACCATCTATTCCCTGTATCCCTCCTGTTGCAATTGTACGAAGAGAAGAACTCACTTCTGGTAAGTTAACAATGATCCATAAAATGTTGAATGAAACAACTACTGACTTCCATTCTATGATATTTCAGGTTCAACCCCTGCATTAGAGCTCTTGGAAGCCATTGCAAATGACACATCCGTTTTAACTGAAGAGGATGTCTAGGGTCAGGGACCATAGGATGAAGGTCTCCAAGAAGACACATAAAATCCTCTCACTGGTGAGACTAACCAGGATTTTGAGATGACATTAGATGAAATGATTGAACATGGCGCATCTTTTGAAGATTTTATAAGTCATGTTAAATTACCATGTAATTTTGAAGATTATGGAAGTGAGTGTTATCCTTCATCCTATTAAGAATAACTTCTTATTACATGT
Organism: Viscum album; assembly: GCA_963277665.1. NCBI lineage: Eukaryota > Viridiplantae > Streptophyta > Magnoliopsida > Santalales > Viscaceae > Viscum > Viscum album. The sequence goes on from OY728119.1 coordinate 234,232,882, forward strand.
CTAATCACGATTGGTTCAAATGTGCAGTTCTTTCTTAGAAAGCTGTTGAACTACCCATGCCTAAAGGGGTTTACAGAGAACCCTACAATTATAGAGACATTAGCACAAGTAGAGCTGAACCCAGTGGAGCTTTCTCAAATTCATCCTGAAAATCCTGTCGAAGCTAGGATAGATGGGGAGGAGTCTATGCAGGTTGTTGATATACCTTTTGGTAAGGTATAACAATATTTGTGATTATACTTAATTTTCAAGACAACCGATTATTTTGTTATCCATTGAAACTAACCAATGCTTTCAATTCATTATGCAGGGCCATCAATTGCAGTGGATAAATCTGGAGGTGAGGCCTTAGCCTCCACCCCAATGGGAATTGAATGTGAAGAAGCTCAGGTCATGGGGATGGAGCAGAACAGGGCACTTCCCTAAGTGCATTAATCCCAGATTACATGCCCCTTGTGATGATGATGTCGAATTAGACCCGGAGGTGCTTAAGGTTCTCATCTTTTCATAACGCAAGGCTTGGAACAAGATATGGAAAATCATATCTGAGGTTCCTTTAGAAGAGCTATCATCGAAGATCCCTCAATTGTGGTCCCTGTTCGTCATGCTAGGACTTGTCGGTTTAGGATATAAAGAGATCCGTACCATAGTGAAACAGGTCATCTTAAGAAGGGAGTAGGGGAAAAAGTGGCGTGATGATCTGACCAAGGTAAATATGTCAGACAACATCAGGGAATTTTGGGCTGTGATATCCCATGCTAAAGCTGACTATGCTGCCAAGATGAAGGAGCTGAAGCATAAGATCAAATATAAAGTCGTCCAGCAGATGCAGCTTCAGCAACAGTTAGATACTGTTACTGGGGAACTTGACCAACCCAATAATTTGCTAGAGGGAGCTCAAACGAATGGTATTAAGACTATTGCGGATGCCAGGAAAGCAGTCCATCAGGCTCAAATGAGTGAAGTTTTTCTGGTGAATGAACATCAAGTAGCTGTTGACGAAGCTCGGGAAGCGGTTTATCAAGTGAAGACTTATGTTGATAGCCCCTTGTAATTTTTATTAAAGATAAGAGAATCCAATATGTGGATTTCCATCTAATTCTTGTCCATCAAATGGAAAGAATGATTTTATCTTCAATCACTTGTGCATGTATTTCCCTATTTTCATTTTAATGTCATGCATGTCGGACATAAAAGGGATAATGTTTAATGTCGAAATAGCTTTGACTGAATGAATTAGAATTGACTCAATTCCTTGAAAATTTATCTAAAAATATATTACGATATTCAAGTATGAGGGAAAATAAGTAAACTATGACTTATGAAAATTTGAATCTAAGGAATGACATGAAAAAGAAGTAAAAGGAATTAGAAGAAGTAGTTGCCATGAATGAAGTTACCATTATTTAACAAACCCGTTAGGGGGTTGAATAATGCAGGGCCACCTAAGAGCATTGGTTTCATAGTCAAATAAATAACATCTTTTGGCTAACATGTTCTTTATGTAGACTACTTATGCAAGGCCGCCAAAGGGCATGTGCTGCATAGTCAGGGAAAAGAACTCTTAGAAATTTACTTTTCTACTGCTAAGAATCCTGTGAATGTTTTTGGTGATTCAACTTTTCCAAAGTATAGAGTTTGCTGTATTTAAAGAGGAACTTGAATATGGAGAAGATATTTCCAAACAAGATTATCGAAGAAATGGATGAATATCACTCCTACAAAGGTCTGACCTAAACGTAGGGATGGAAAATATAAACCATTTACTTGAATACTTTTAGATCATGAAAAAGGATATGGGAAAATATGTTAAGGATGACTATTTTTTGCAGATCCCTACATATTGTCATTAAGAAAAATAAGGAAAAAAGAGGTTTTCCTCATATGAATGAAGTTACCAATATCTAAAAAACCCATTAGCGGGTTGAATTATGCAGGACCACCTAAGGGAATTAGATACATAGTCAGATAATAGTATCTATTGGCTGAAACATATGTTATGGAGACTGTTTATGCAAGGCCGCCTAATGGCACATGCTGCCTAGTCAGGAAAAAGAACACTCATAAATTGGATATTTTGTGACTAGAAGTCATGAAAAGGGTTATGAAGATCTGAAAATATTAATGTTATGATTTATGACACATAATAATGTATATTGTTTAACGTATTTAAAGATACATAGATCAACGATAACCATAATCACGTTGTGGCTAGGTCCTGAATTGAAATACTGGACTTCACTACGTATCCCCTAAGGATAGGAATCAAGCTAAACCTAGTTCTTGAAATAAAGTTTAACATCATGTCGGACGAAACTATGAGAGATATTAGTTTACGGTCATAGAGCTCGGACCATTATAAGAAATATATTGTCTGTGTTTTCATGGGGACTTTTCAGCCAGGGGACTAAAAATGGAATTTGGGGTTAGGCCCAAAAGACTTGGGGCTGGATTCAAGGGACACTCGAACATTCCTATGTATCCCATAAATATGGGAATCAAGCCCACATAGTTCTAGAAATAACCTTTGTACAGATTTGGTTTGTACATGTGAAGGGTGAAAGGGGACATTATTGCAATGATGGTTTAACCCAAAATAAAAGGTACATGTATTTCTATGTTTGCACAAAGTTTTTTGGAATGAAACATGATTGTAAAATCAATGTAAATAATTATTCCCTCTCAGGTGACGGAATCAAAGAATATTGTAGTTTACTGTCATATAGGACAAAAGGTGTTGTATTGTTTAACGTCATATAGAAAGGAAACATGTGAACCAATGTAATGATATTGATTCTGGGGACAGGTTCGCAAATCAATATCATATGAGATGGAGGTGAACCGATGTGAAGAGATTAGTTTTTGGCTTGATCCTTGGAAGGTTGCCTATGTACCCATCTTGGAAGGCAAGGATAAAAGTCCACATAGTTCAATTCAATAATGAATTAATGATCAATTTTTTCTAGGGGACAAGGACCTAAAAAATGATGTTGGGACATACGCGTGGTTAGGAACCCAGAGAGGGTGTTATGGTTGAAATGTTCTCTAAGCTCACGTGAGTCATACTAGGTGTGAGAAACAAGAGGTAACAACAACCTTAACAATGCATATTTTAATGTCATGTACGACATATGAAGGGTCTATGCCATTTAAAGTCTTGTAGTTAGGACTATTGGTGTGCACAGTTTAGTGTCATGTATCAAGGACAAAAATACAGTTTAATTTCATGTAGGACGTATTAAGGGATTTCTATACAGTATCTTTATGTAGTTAGGATGATGGGTAAAAATAAAGTTTAATGTCATGTTGTACATAAAATAGGACTGTACAGTTTGATGTCACGTAGTAAGGACAAAATAGGACACATTTTAACGTCATGTTGGACGTATTAGGGACTTTTTTACAGTTTAACGTCATATTGGATGAATGTGAGAATAGTTTAAAGTCACATGAATGGACCGTTAATTATGTCGTTTAATGTCTTGCTGGATGTAAGGGACTTCTATACAGTTTAGCGTCAAGTGGTCTGGATGTCAGAGATTAAGGTAATGTTGGACGTAAGTTCCAATAGTTTAAGGTCATATGCATTGACCATTTCCGTATAGTTTAACGTTGTATATGATGATGAAAGGGAAACAGTTTACTGTCATATTGGACGTAAGTAACATAAATAGTTTAAGGTCATATGCATGGACCATTGGTTATGCAGTTCAGCATCTTGCTAGATGTAAGGGACATGAAAATAGTTTAAGGTCATATCCATGGACCATGGCCGTATAGTTCAACGTTGTATATGATGATGAAAGGGACACATTTTAACATCATGTTGGATGGAAGTAACATGAAAATAGTTTAAGGTCATATGCATGGACTGTTGGTGATGCAGTTTAGCATCTTGCTGGATATAAGGGACATGCAAATAGTTTAAGTTCATATGCATAGACCGTTAATGGTGTATTTTGTGTTTATAAAAAATACTTCTTCAAAAATCTGGCATTGGTTGGAGTAGTGATGAGTCCTCCATCTATTGAGATTTAAGAATAAGCTCCATTGGAATAGGCCTTATGTTTTGAATAAGGTCCTTCCCATGTTGGTTCAATTCTGGGAGGTTTTTTTTCTGGTATCATTGGAGTTCTAAGAACTAATACCAATTCTCCTTGAACAAATGAATGAAGATGAAATTTTTTGGAAAGCTCGTGCTATTCGATTCTGATGGACTTCCAAGAGGTGCAGAGTGCACAATCTTTTCTCATCTAACCATTCCAATTCATTCAATCGCTTTTCAGATTTTTCATCTGTATATTACTGATCACAAATGGATACTCTGAGTGAAGGTAATTGAATATCAATGGGAATTATTGCTTCCGTTCCATATACCAATGAATATAGAGTTGACCGCATTGTAGTGCGGGTAGTGGTACGATAAGCCCATAAAGCATGAATGATTTTATCAGGCCACCACCTCTGATCTTTATCCACAATCTTTTGCAGTATATTTGAGAGAGTCTTGTTGAATGATTTTATTTGGCCATTGTCCAGTGCATGATACCGAGATGAATGATTGGATTTGATGTTGTATTCTTGATTCAATTTCTTCTCCTCGGATGAACAGAAGTTGGTGCCATTGTCCGTCAATATGGTATGAGGGACACCAAATCTGGTAATGATGTTAGACTTGATGAAGCTAATAATGCTTTTAGAACTGACTTCCTTGAGAGATATTTTCTCTGCCCAATTGGAAAAGAAGTTAGTAGCAGTAAGAATATACTTACGTTGCTTGGCCGTAGTTGAAGGGTAAGGTCCCACCACATCCATTCCCCACGTAGCAAATGGCCACGAGTATTTAGCTATATAAAGAAAATCTAGAGGTTGATGAATGAAGTTGGCATGTACTTGGCATGAATGACACTTATTTGTGAAATCAACAAAATTTTGTATCATTGAGTTCTAAAAGTATCCAAGCCTTAGAATCTGATGAGATAGTCTATGTCCGGACTAGTGGGCAGCACAGACCCCTGCATGTACTTCTTTCATGATAGCCATTGTTTCTTCACCATCGATGCATATGAAGGGAACTCCATAAAAACCACTCTTGTAGAGAATTTTCTCTTGGTGATCTGGGCTATCATAAAGAGTAAAATTGACCACACATCACTGGATTTGTTCTTTCCCGGCTCTATCAGCTGGAAGTGTTCCATTTTGAAGGTGTTCCCAGGTAGGTGTCATCCATCCTATAATATGACCATATGGTTCATTGATGGGACTAATGTAATTGATTTCCACTATTTTGGCTTGAGCATAAGGTGAAATTGTACAACGGTGGGCAATACTGATTGTTGTCTCATCCCGATTTGGATCTGGTAGAGCTGTGGTGATATTAGTTAGTGCATTAGCTTGGGCATTTTGTGATCTTGGGACATAAGAAAATGTTAGTTCTGAAGGAAACTCCGCCATTAACTCTATGCCGTAATCATAAAAATGGATTAGTTCTTATTTTCTGATGTCATAATCCCCATTGACTTGTTTGATTACCAGGTCTGAATCACCATTCACATTTCTGTGATTCACTTGTGCTTGAAGTGCTAACTCCAATCATGAAATACGAGCTTGGTATTCCACTTAATTATTTGTATCGCCTACCAAAAATGAGAAGGAATAAGGTAACACATCATTTTCTGGAGAAATGAGTACAATTCCTAAGCCAACCTTGTTGAATTAAGGATTTTCCATTTTCTTCCCTGTTGGACTTCTGGAAGCATCATCAAAATACATTTCTATTACCTAAATACTATCTTGAATAGAGAGGATATCTACATCAGGGAGTTCAATATCTGAATATGTGTCTTCCACTGAAGGGTTTTCAGCAAGGAAATCATCCAGAGCTTGGCCCTTTTTTTCCTTTTGAGACACATACTGAATGTCGAACTGCTACAAGATACCTGCCCACCTTTCCAGATGTCCTGTAAGCATTGGAAGTCTAAGGATGAATTTGAGCGGGCTATTGTGAGATATCAATTGGACCTCGTGATGTTGCAGGTTGTGTCTCAAATTTTGAACTACAAAGATTAATGCTAGGTAGCACTTCTAAATATTTGAGTACCGGGTTTCTGCTTCAAGCATAGTCCGACTGAGATAGTAGAGGCTGTTTTAATTCCCAACATAATTATTCTGAGCAAGAAAGTCACCCAATGATCACTCTAAAGCTGTCACATAGAGGGTAAGTGGTCTTCCTTCAATAGGTGGCATAAGTACTGGTGGACTCTAGAGGTATTTCTTGAGAATATTGAATGCCTCTTGACATTCTTCAGTCCACTAGTAAGTGACTCCCTTCTTCATCGATTTGGTGAAGGGTAATATTTTGCTTGCCAAATTTGCGATGAAATGCTGAATATAGGATGAATTTCCTTGAAGTCCTCTAAATTTGTTCATATTTCGAGGATGTGACATAACAAGGATTGACTTGGTCTTCTCAGGATCGACTTAAATACCACGTTGGTGTACAACAAAGCTGAGAAATTTTCTTGATGTTACACCAAAATCACATTTTAAGGGGTTTATTTTCAAATTATGTTGTCGATGATTGCAGAATATGACTTCCAAATCAGCCAAGTGATTAGAATGTTGTTTGGATTTGACCACCAAATCATCCACATAACATTCAACAAACTTCCTTAAAATGGGTTTGAAGATACGATGCATGTCACACTGATATGTTGCACCTGAATTCTTTAAGCCAAAGGGCATTACCCGATAGAAAAACACACCCTGAGGGGCTCTGAAAGCTATAGATTCCTCATCATCTGGATCCATTCAGATTTTACTATATCCAGAATATCCATCCATGAAGGAAAGTGCTTCATAGCTAGTTTTTGATTTTATTAGGAGTTCTATAATTGGAACTGGAAAATCATCCTTAGGACAATGCCGATTAAGATATCTGAAATCATTGAAAACTCTAATTTTCCCAATCTTCTTTTTCACTAGGAAAATATTAGCCTAACATTTGGGATATTGAACTTCTATGATGGAGTTAGCATTGATGAGCTTATCAACTTCATCCTCATTTTTATAAGTATAGTTTGGGTGTGTTCTTCTAGTGGCTTGTTTGAATCCTCGACGTTCTTCTGGTAAACCCAAATGTTGACTAGCAACATCAGGAACAACCCCAAGAATCACTGTATATTTCCAAGCAAATATATCTTGATTTTTCATTAAAAGGGAAATATACATATCTTGTTCTTCAAGATTCATAGCCGCACTAATTAAAGTGGGGTGTGGATCTTCTTTTGTACCCAGATTGATTTCCCTGAGTTTATCCACTGTGGCAGAGATACCCTCTTCAAATGCTGGAGGAGCATCTCTGAGATATTCCTCTTTTTCCTCAACATGTGTTACTTATTTTGTTTCTAAATGCGTAGTAGATGATGAAGCATAATTTTCATGATCAGAAGAGATTTCAAAATTTTCACATCTTGAAAAAGAAGCTTCCATTTCCGACCCGATTGATGATGAAGGGTCATCCTAGTTTAAGATAGAGGAGACGGTAGATTCATAATTGACATCAACGTTTACCTCTGACATTGCTATAACTTCTTCTGATATGATTGGAAAAGTATAGACTTGCGGGATTTTGGTGGATGACATGAATACATCTCCATTTGAGCATTCATCATTGCCTGGTGAATCACCAATTTCTCCCACGTTGTCTAGCTCGATTTCCATAATTGACATTATGGATCATTCCATAAGAGTATTTTTATTTGGGTCTATCCTATCAATTTTACTGATAGGAAACACATAATCTATACTCACATGCGCAAATGGGTTTACTGGAATCTTTTCCAAACCATATGGAGCATTAACTTTGGTAATCTCCCTTGTTGAAGATTTGTCTTTTCCCATTATGTGATAGAATTACGCCTCAATGTATTGAGATTAAAATGTCTTGAATGGGGATTTATCACAATAAAATGTCTCAATATGACCATCGAAACAATATTTGAGACATTGATAGTATGACGAAGGGATAGCCGCATGCCGATGAATCAAGGGTCTACCAAGAAAGATGTTGAAGTCTGAATCTTGATCAACAACCATGAAATCTGAATTGGATACAATATCTGCAAACTGTGTTCTGAGTGTAATCTCACCTAGTGGTTCTTGTTCATTTTTATAATATCCTTGTAACATCAATGTAGGAGATAAATCAGATTCTATGAGGCCAAATCAACAATGTGAAAGAATGGGCATGAGGGTGACTCCTGAACCATTATCAATGAAAAACTTCGAACGTATACACCATTGACCTTTCCAGATAAGTATAAAGGTATGATATGTCCATACATGACATCATCTTCATCTTCATCTATAAAAGATATAACTGCATGGAATTCTGTAGGATTATTCACTACATGGGAGACTTCAGCTGTAGAAATTTCAGTCTCAAACTCTTGAGGACTTGACAAAGCCTCAATGAGAGCCTCCTGAAGATCCTTTGATAAATTCAAGGCATCCAGAATTTATAACTTGTCCGGTACTTGAGCCAAGTGTTTCAATATATCATACTTTTGATCCAAAGTCCTGTGTTTCCCAATAGAAACATGTGGTTTAGTAGGTACCTTGGAAGTTGACGCTTCGGAATTTGATGCATCTTGTACCGAGAGAGGAGTTGGTAATACTCATGGATTTGGAAGATTAGACCGATTAGGTCTATTTACATACTGAGAGGAAGAAGATGGAACCATCAACCGATCTTCCAGAATAATTGTACTAGGGCTGAGTCTGTCTTGTGTGGAAGAACTTTCCTATTATTGTTGAGCTTGTTGAATTGCTCTGCCACAAGTTTCTGCTGCATACACAGTTCTAGTAGGGGTATAATTAGAATACTGACCTCTAAAAGATCCATGTCTTCCCTTGTATCATGAGCCTCTGTAACTTCCTCTGATTCCTCAGTTTGATACAGGTAATTCAGTCTCATCATAATCGAAACTGCGACTGACATATGGATCTGTTAATTGAATAATATTAACAGAACCGAAGATCAATTCTTCATCAGATGAAGACTCTACCTGATTTTCCCATTTAGGCTATGCCGTTTGGTGGGGCGGTGCCCGTAAGTTTGAAGTAGATGGTGTGAAGTCTTCCAGAGTCAAAGAGAATTTAGTCTTTGACACATACTCATCTTCCTGTGATTCTTTTTCTTTCTTTTAATCATGTTGTTTCTTTAAAAATTTTCCCTCTAATGAAGAGGGTTTTGCTGCGGCATTTATTGAAGAAGGCACAATTGGTTTCATCAATTGCATTCGCAAAATGGCATGTGTTTGGTTGATTTTTTTTCTATCCATCCAATCATAATATTTCTGTGCATTTTTGCTTTTGAATTCTTTCCATTCGCCTTCTTCCTTTGGAACTGTAGTAATAACACATGCTACATGGGCTGAAGAGCTTTTAGTTTGACTTGTACTGAGCCGACCATCCATTGTTGGAGGTCTTTGAAGACAAAACACTCTTGGATGGGATACCCTGACATTTTATGAAAGGGGAAATAGTTGGGATGGTCTTCATCTCCTTCCTTGTTTGGTCTCTGGGGCCTCGGTAATTTAACTAAGTTATTTTCCATAGCCGAAATGAAATTACCAGGAACATGTTCATTTCAGAAAGATTATGTTTTTCTCTTCAAATACTAAAATTGTTTCCGTCATTAATATCTTTGATTGTATTGAAGAAACAAACTTTTTTGTTAGCGCTCATGAGGTGGAGATCTTCGAGAAGATGAAGGTTTTGAAGTAAAAGCAGGTACATGTGCTTATTTAAGCATAACTATAGCAGTCTCTGCTTTACACATTCTCCTTCATGGAGATGATGGAATTACACGAGCTTTATCCTTATTCATTATAAGAGAATCTTCAATATTTTGAGAGATTGAGTAAGGTCTGAAAACCCTTTTGTGTATTTCACATTGAACAATGGCGTGTGTAATTCGTCACACAGAATTTCCACACAGATTGGCAACAGTTCTTCTGGAGGGAGTGCTAATCTTAGGGAATATGTTAATCCCTTCCAACGAGAAATAAAATCTAAGACTCTTTCATTCTCACTTTGATTATAGTTTTTAAGATAAAAAACTATTGTCTTTGGCAATGTTGAGCTGAACTGAAGAAGGAATTTTTGGCGAAGCTCTTCCCACTCGGTAATTGACCGAGATATCAAGCTTGTGTACCAGGAAAAAGATGGTCCTTGAAAGGTTCGCACGAAGCATCAGAGTTTCACTTCTTCTTTCTACTCTGGATATACCATCATAGGATCACAACAAGACATGTAATGCGTGAAATGTTGTTCAGGATTGTCTGATCTATTAAAGATAGGGAATACAAGGTTCCCAAAACTTGATGTGGGAGAGATTAAATCTACCCATTCAAGGTAAGATTTCTTTTCTGGTTGAATTTTAGAACACTTTCCATCCATAGATTCAAACCGAGCTGTTAATGACTCAATAGTAGTTATTAAATTTTGGGAAACACCTGGTTGAGCTTGGACCTGAACAGGTGCAATGACTGGAGTTGGTACAGATGTGGTGGCTGGTACTGCAAATGAGGGTAGCACCGCCAATTTTTGTTTCACTTGACCTGTAGGATTAGAACTATGAGGGTGTATTGAAAGAGGATGATATTCTTGATCCATCTCTTTAGCCACAACATATTCCCTTGGCTGACTAACTCCAGCCCGCATAGGACGAAGACTACTTTAAAGTAGTTCTGCATTCAACCTCCTCAATTCATTCATTTCTTCCTCCTGTTGTGAAATTCTTTGCTCTAGTGAGAGTGATTGGCCTTCTCCAGAGGCAGGTTATGTAACTAGATTCTTTCATTTCCCCTTGTTAGCTCCCTTTAGGAGAGGGGGAAGTTGGTTACTTGAAAGATTACCTAGATTCCGGATAATCCTTTGATTTCGTGTACGCACACCTTCATCATCTGTGTCTGTGCGTACAACTTCTTGAGCAGGAACCTCTTCATCTGATCCCTCTGAGTGAGCCTCTTCTGGGGAATCAGCAACAACATCATTGATGGCATTGATTGATGAATAACTCATCACATCCCATCTATGTACATTTCTGTGATATTGTCTTCTTCCATTTCATTGATGAGACATTGACTTCTGTTGATTTGATCCCTTAGGAACTTTTTGACTAACCATAATTTTTATGGAATACCTTGATAATTTGGCTCTTCATTCCCCTTGAGGCTTATTCCCCAATCGAGAGAAGGCTGAATTTCTCTGAGGGAGGGATTGAGGATTTGAAAAAGTCCCCAGTTCGGTGGACTGGAGCTATTCCTGTTGTCTTTTATCAACTCCTCGAATCATATTTGTTGATTCTGAGGGTTGGATTAAAAGAGTCCCCAATAAATAAAACTAGTGTGGCTCATGACATGTTATGTCCGAGACTTTCTTAAAAGATCTCTTGATATTGCAGACCTTGGTCCGGAAATTTGCTGGATGCATCAATCGACATCCACTTTTATCACCCGGCTCAAAATACCATTGGATGATTTCTGACACCTCTGTCACTTGGTGACGTGCTTTCTCCAAATGAGAGGCTTGTTTAATATTCTCATTTTCATGATGCAGGAGTAATCCAACAACTTCTTCTCTATGTGCTTGATTTTGAGATGAACTAGTTGAGCCCTGTATTTGAGCGAGCCTTTGATTACACACAAAGCCAATTGGATGTGGCCATCTATGGGCAATAGCATTGCATGGAACCATTTTCGGCAGGCTTTTCTGACTGGAGAGTACAATGAAATGTAGTGCTCCATGAACACCCCATCCTCTGATTTGAATACCAGATGGGGCATTGGTAATTAAATTTCACAATCTTCTTAGTGCACCAAGGCCTGGACGTTGAAGGGCTCTTTGTTTCTTTTCAACCTTCGGATTTCGAGAGACAAATAGAGATACCAAGTCAATTTGGAATTGTTACCCTTCTATTATATTAACATGATTTTCATATTCATCATATGATAATGAATTCTTTTTAAACTGGCAAAGATTTTCCATATGTTGAGATGAATATAATGAATTCCATATTCTATCAACATCTCTATAATTTCATACTAAGAGTCAGCCAAAGGCCAAAACATGATTGGTACTTCACCTTTCGCCAGTTGCTTTCTCATTATCAGTACTTCCACTTTATCATTCAATGAATATTTTTCCACCCGATTAGACCAGAGCTGGTGCTTACTTGTTGCTTCATTGGATTCAACAAGACTCGTAGAGAAATCACTGATTAAACTAGAATATGCATGACATAGGGGTGGTTCAGAGAATGACCTACACCCTGGGCTATCTTCTTGTAGAGAAAAAATTTAACATGACAATGGTAAAGCATTAGACATGATCGGATTCAAATTTTCATGTACCTCAAGATAAGAGGGATTTCTTGTCACTACATTGTCTATTGGAGAAATTTCCAAGCAATGTCAATAAATACTGTGGAGAGGACGTTCGCAGCGAAATTCATCATCACGGGGAGGACCACCATGGTGGGTTAAAGAAAAAGATAAAACATTTTTCTCCTTCATCTTCTGACCACACAGAGGGTTCTTGTGGCTCTCATATGAAGATGAAACATCGAGATCGACTAATTTGTCATGAAGCAAGCCTTCAGGAGGAAGTTTCTGATGCAGACCATCAGAATTAATGTCCCGACTATTGGGAAATGAGAGAGTAGAATCTTGAGTTGCAAAAGATAGTTTTTTGAGTGAATCAATAACTCCAGTATCGAGTAAGGACTTTTTACAGATGGGCCTTTGATTTCTCGACAGTGTTGGGCGGGTCTTCTTCATAGAAGCCTTCTTACTGAATTTGGCAGGTGTATATACCGGCTCAGGAGAAATGATTATGTTAGACTGATTATCTCCACTCAAACCAGGTGTATGTGCCTAACTTGGTTTTCTGTATGATATGGGAGAGTATGCCCCACAACCCTCTTGGAATGGAATAGAGGTGTGTGTCTGTTCCAGAGTGAATTGTTTGTTGGTCACTCCACTGGTAGAGATATATTTATGTGTCTTTCCCTGAGATATTGCTGATGCTATTATAATATCTTGGCAGGCATCCCAAATACGAGCAGGGATTTTCTTCTGCTCTTTCACCATTGATAAAATATTCTTGGTGACTTCAGATACCGGAAAGGGGAGATACATCCATTCCGAGCTTGGAGTAGGTGTATGTGCCTACTCCTGTCCTCGTTTTCCTGTCAGTGGTTCCTGACAGTACTCAAGTGTGGGGGTAGAGAGTTGAGTCTGCCTCCAGCTTGACGCTGGAGCTTTCCGACTAACTTCTCTGAATGCTACCAAACGAGACTGTTGGTAGGCTTGATCAATACTACCAGGTGTATGTGCCTGCTGATTATACTTCGATAAAATATGGTTGATAAGCTCCATCATACATAGTCAGATGAGACTGCTAACTAGCTGATGATTTATAAATAGGTGTATGTTCCAGCCTATAGTACTCTGCCAGAATTTCCTAGCGGTATTGGCGTGATGCTCCCAGACGATTCTTCTAGACAACGTGATTAAAATGGATGGGTGTGTGTGCCCGCTCTTTGCTTTCCACCATGTTAGGTTTGTGGACTTCTCTGGAGATGGAAGAGATGAGAACCTTCTCACTGTTAATCGGATTTCTCCTCTGGCGATTCGTCTTGACTGCTCAGGTTCGAGGAAACTGAGCCGAATGCCTAGAGTTTATACCCTCATCATGTTGAAGGCGCACTGCCGCACGAGACTGGCAGTAGTTGTTGATGGGATCCCTCAGGAAGGACTCTTATCTCCTTGAATTAAGTCCCTGAGGGAACTGCTCATTCACCTCCTTAGAATATGGGATGGAATGGTGATTTTGTTATGGGGATAAAGACCCTAAATGGTTGGAGACAGTGGTTAGCACCACCTTCTTCTTGATCACTGGTCATCGTAGTCCGGATGACCAGGTTGAATTATTGACTTGGAGGGCTTATCGAGCATCCTCTAGAGTCTAAATAGTACAATTTTGATGGTACTCCTTAACCAGCGCATTTGATACCCAGGGTTGAAGAGGCTGAGTAGGTGATGTCTTCCTCAGAGCGGACAACGATCCAGTAGGAGTAGTCACAGTGCAATTCGCAACAGGGGTTTTCACGGCAGATGTATTCACGGGTGTAAACATGAGAGAAGCCGTTTTGGAAATGCAGAAGATCTTGGGAAAGAGTTCCTATTTTATATAACAAACATAATCATGATAAGTTGAGCTACATCTTCTAGATGAGCACATATGTTATTGATTGTCTTGTTAGCCCTCTCATTGAGTTTTAAATAGGGGCCTAACAAATAATCAAAGCAGCATTTTAACTTGGTTAAGGATACAAGTGGGGTTCACCATTTTTTGTTTCCCTCTAGAATTTGGGATGACCTCATTGATTAAAGGATCAAACATTCAAATCTGTTTCTAATGGGTTTGTTTGTAGAACTGGAAACATCCAATGATTCCATATCCATTAGGACATACTTTCGAAAGGTAGGTGCTCATTAGTTGTGGACTGATGAGGCTAAATAATTTTCATTGTTTGAGAGGATGGGAGGTCGGACTCATCACACCTTTTTAGGGGAATTATTGTCTACTTCGAGACTCTCTTTATAGATTTAAGTTTTTTTTGGAATCCTTATTATATTTCCAAGTATAAAATGAGCTTTCCTTTAAATTTGACATTCAATGATTGATATGTAGGAAATATAGAGAATCTTTTATATGTATTAGATGTTCTTCATCAATAGAGAATCATATTTATTTGTTAGAGATTCTTATTCAATGGTATCCTTCAGTACATAAAGTCTCTTGGTAATTATGATAACCATACTGGTATTAAATCCAATCAGTGGGGCACTTGAAGTTTATTGTCATTCAGAAGGACATGGATTATTTCAGAGTTGGGATCACACCTACTGATGGGCTACCAACGTATCCTTTGTTTTGGAATAGGAATCAGAACCCACATAGTTCGAGTAAGGGAGTATGATGTTTATGCATGATTGATGGATCAAAGAAAGACGTCATGATTACTTTTACACTCTATGCTCACGTGAGTCACGCTCGGTGTGAGAAACAATAGGTATTGGTGAAACCAGACAATTGTGACACGAAAGATGCAATGATGTGGGGATTATTTATGTAAGACTTCCCAAAATAGATAAGGATTAATATTTACTTAAAGCATGAAATCTACGAACAAGGTCCATATATGTATATGTACTTCATGGAGATTTGGGTACTCTAACTTGGGACTTACTCCTGAGGCAGATGCCCAAATTAGGAGGGAACTCATGATTGGGTTTTACTCCTGAGAAGGAAGCCCAAATCAAAAGTAAATTAAGATTGGTTAAGAGGAATTATGACTTGGTCTTACTCCTGAGAAGGGAGCCCAGGTTAATGAGCATTGAAAATTAAGGGACTTGGGGTTTAATCATCAGAAGGATGCCCAAATTTAGGAAATTTAAGACCAGGGTTTATTCTTGAAAAGGAAGCCTAGGGTAAGGGAATTATGATTGCGGATTACTCCTGAAAAGGAGTCCCAAATTTGAGAGTGGGTCTTACTCCTGAAAAGGAGGCCCAGATTAAGGGAAATTATGACTTGGGTTACTCCTAAAAAGGAATCCCAAATTTGAGTCTGGGGCTTACTCCTGAAAAGGAGCACCATATTAATGATTCTCTAATCTTAGAGGATGAGGTTGATTGAATGAACTCTATTTATTTAGTGATATAAAGATG
Organism: Viscum album; assembly: GCA_963277665.1. NCBI lineage: Eukaryota > Viridiplantae > Streptophyta > Magnoliopsida > Santalales > Viscaceae > Viscum > Viscum album. Next base: position 234,248,683 of record OY728119.1, read on the forward strand.
TGTAAATCAATAGGTTTTGAGAGATATTCCACGGAACCCCTTTCGGATAAGGAAGTCAATCATGAAAACATGCCATAAATGTCTTTGAAGAGTGTCTTGAAGACTTAATCATGAATAGGAGATGTTTAACGGCATAAGAAAGGTGAAATGGGGAGGAAGGGCACCCAATAATATAAGGGTGAGCAAGTCCTATGAGGCGTGCAGGTACTACGTGGGCGCGCAAGTCCTGGTCGCGCAGGTATACCTGCGCGGCACATGGGTACTTGCATGACTGTTAACTATTAGGGATATAATTGGGAGATACTTGACCAAAGCCTTTAGAATTATCCCGAGGTACTTCCAGAAGGGTGGCATGAAAGTTTCAATTTGTAGGTAAGGAGGCATGCAAGTGTGTCCATTTCCCTTAAGGGTAAAACACTCAGGCGCACCAGTGTTAGTGAATTCTAACAGTTAGACCTTATTATTCTTGTTTAGAACTTCCATTATAGGTAAATAATTACCTTAGAAGTGTTCGAAAGAATTGAAGAAGTTACTTGGGCGTTCAGAGATTTGTATCTGAATTTTGGGAAAATTTCCCTCAAAATGGGGTGCCCACCGGGGGTATTTATAGGCTGGAGAGGAACCCAAGAAGTTTTGAAAGAGGGTGCACAAGTCACTTGCACAAAATTTAGGCGGTGTGCCATTATACTTGCGTGATAGTGAGGGAACTTGCGCGGTTCATGTGCATTTGAAGCCTTGTTCATGCCTTTGTCAATTTTTATGTTTTCTTCAAAAGCTGAATCAATTTGTGCTAAGTCATTTAACTTTCCATTCCATTAGACAATGTGACCAAAAGGAGCGTCAACACCCATTTACACCTTATAGGTACTTCCCCTTAATGTATATCCATGATGTTCCATGATTGGTTAGGGTACATTGTGTAAATTTGAAATTTCCTTGAATTTATCCATTTCATAGAATCATAACTCTCAATGGGATCTTGGTAGGATGTAATTATTTCATCTTTGAATATTAATTCATCATAAGTTATCATAATAATTCTATATATCTCAGGATATTGATGAAAGAAACTAGACATTTGAGGTTCTTATGTAACCGTAGATAGTTATTCTTCTATAAATCTGTGTGGAACCAATTCGGCCTCCATTTGAGCAACACTTCCAATTTGATGGTTTTAAACTTCTCTAATTTTAACATTCCTACCAGTAACTCCAAATATATATATTCCTTATCAAAAAGTATACCATGCCACCACCCAAACACTTTGTGCCTAGTATTACTAAAAAAACACATCCCTTAATTTTATTAAGATAACCATAAAATAATCATTTATAAATGTCAAGTCAATTTTATCATAAGAAAAATATCACAAATATGTTTTAAAAACCCAAAATATTTATAAAAGACATATTTGGATGGCCCCCAGTCCATTTCCTGGATAGTTTCTTTATGAATTCTTTGGATAGAATATATTTAAATACAAATAATGTAGTTTCTAGAGAATATCTCTATAATAAAATAGTAATATCACACTGACTCTTCATTGATTGAACCATTTCTAATAGGGTATTATTCATTCTCTAAAATATACCATTCCAATGTGGTGTTCTAGAATGAGAGAGTTATGAAAAAATTGATAATCTCTCATATGATCAGTCAAATAATGGCTCTTGTATACACCACCCCAATGAGATCAGATAATTTTAATAATTTTTCCAAGTTTATTATGTACATCATTATAAAATATTTGAAATTTAAAAGAAAATAAAACTTATATATCATTAAAAAATATAACATACCAACTGAAGTTATCAATAAAGGTCGAAACATACCTATAATCACCACATTTTTGAGAACTCATTGGTCTATATACATCAAAAAATTTAAAATCCAGAATTACACTATCCAATACACATTTTACAATAAAAGGTCCATGGGTCATTTGGGCAAATAAACAAGATTTTCATGTATCAAATGATTCATATTCAAATGTTTCCAATAGTCCAATTCTATGGATTATTTGAATATATTTCTCATTTATATATCCAAATTGAAAATTCCAATGGTATTTAGTATTATAATCAACCTTATCTTTATTATTTTGAATATTATAGACAGGGTTATCCATATCATGGATGTATAAACCACTCACCAAATTCTCAATGATAAAAAATATTTTATTCATATATATTGAAGAACTATTATTATTTATAATGAATGAAACCCCCATTTTGTCCAAACAAACTAAATATTTATGGCAGGAATATCATAATATTTTTATAATTCCATAACTAATCATTTATCTAGAATTAAATCATATGTTTTAATTTTTAATGTAGAAAATATTTCCCTATTTCCAATATATAAATCTACTTCACCTTTTTTAATTCCCTCCTATATCTGAGTCTTTGGTTATCATCAAAAATGTGTGAAGCAGATTCAGTATTCAATACCCATGATTCATAATTGTAGAAATTGATTTCTATAACATTCACACCCATATGCACATAATTCATCTATTTGAGAACACGTTTCAACCATATACACCAATATAAAAGTAATTTATAAGTCATACATATAAGATATCTCAATATGATAAACATGATGTGTCTCAAAATCATTAAAAAATACAAATATTTGAGTGAGTGTCTTGTTTTATATCATTTCATCATGAAATTTTAAAAATCATAATCCCACTAAATTGAATACCACATGCATCATTCCCATTAATTGTTCAATATCCATATTTTACTATATAATGAGTAATATTTTTCATTTCACTCATCATATAGTTATTAGGTATGCCATCATGCCAATAATATCAAATATGACTCTATTATTGTTGAGTGGAAAACAATTTTCCCAAATCCATCATATGAATATAATGTTATCTCTATTACCCTTGTATCCAATTAGGGTTTCCCATCCCAGTGTAACCCAAATATTTCAATTGAATATAGGAACCCAATCCTCTTAGGGCCACCTATACCTAGTATACCTTAAAAAAGATAGTTCATGTCATGAACTATCCCAATGGGGCATGTGTCGTGACTCACCAAGCCCGCCTTCAACAGGCGAAGGGCCAGTGACTAGCACCGAGTAGGAATATCACTAAAATGGGAGGCATTTTCTAAGTACCTATCCACACAAACACATCTCCAAGGCCCCAAAATGATAAAATTTAAAAACAACTAAACAATCAATGCATGCATATATCTATTTCCCACAACCAAAGTATGATAGGAAGTAAAGAAAAAGTGAATAGGGTGAAATACAATCCCATCTCCAAGAGTCTATAACAGAAGTCCATCCTCAACATAATGTTATTGGGACAATTGTCTAAAAGATCTAGGAACACACCTAGGTTTATCTGATCTCACTAAGAACTGCCTGGTCCTGCTCTACCCATGACTCTGTCAAAAGTTTGATAGTCTGCAGAATAAATTACATGTGCGTATAAGGCATGTGTCGGGGTGCATATAAACATACTCAGTAGGACACCTTGAAACCAAAAACATTACAACAAAGGAAATTATAGTCATCTATACATAAGTATATTTCTAAAGTACAATTAACAAGAACATCTACATATACTCAATTTAAGACACATAGTCTATAGTTAAACCATGAACATAGTATAACAACCTTTGGATTTTAGTTTAAAAAATCCATGAAGCACTCTTCTAGGAGAACACACTCTTGAGTCTGATAGTGATGATGACGTTCTTCTGAGAGGTACTACTCATCAAGTCATGTCATGAGAATGAAACACTGGTAGCGCAAAGATAATATGATACAAAAGAGAAGAATTATAGCTAGGTTCATGGGTTGATACCAACAAATCAATCTAAATTAACTCACTAAGATGAGGATTGATGTTCAGTAGGATTTGTCCTACCGATACTAAGAAACCCAACTAGGGTATGAAGATGATTTGAGGACCCCTCTTTGAGCCTCCTAGGGATTCCAACAACTCTAATGTGGAAGTCCAAGTGAATTTATTATATTCATAGGAGTAGGAAATTATTAACACATACATTCAAGGAAATGATAATGGGAATGAACCTTTATGAAATATTTCAAAGATACAGAGGAAAATAGATTCAATCCATATAATATGTGGTACACTACATGTAGTAAGGGTCACACGTTGTGTCCCTTGACCCCAAGTACATCCTGTATAAATGGTCCATGTATTTCAAACTATTTCATGTAAAAGAGTATTCTACATTGTGTAGAGGGGTTACACACTATTTCCTTGTATCTTGGTCCCTGCTCATGTACTCCATTTTTGTGCTAGTATATGGCGCCATCTTGTGTATATGTGCATGTGTACTAGTACATGGGGTTCCTCATGTATATGTTCTAAGCCATGTTGTATGGGGAGTAAACACTATATAGGAAACCCGTGTTCTCCACCCCATGTATGTATACTCCTAAAAGAATATGATGAGTCATTCCATGGGGACTAGACTATATGTATTCAAGGACTACATGTCATCAGTCAATCTTCTGGTATCCATTCTCGTGTTTATTTTACCTCAAAACCCAATATCCAAAGTCATTGATTCATTATATCTCTAAATCATTGTTTTTTATCTTCTAATCTTGCCACAAAAATGGATTGAATCATTGATCTTCATTCCACTCTAAAGAACACAAATTCGAGGATCCATCATCATCTGAATTTCTCTCTCTGTCATCACACCTTCGTCATGCCGTGTCAATCCCAAAACTGTGATTTTGGATCACTGATCCAATAGCAGGGTGTGCAATAATCAATTGATCGAGATGTGTTGAGTCGTGTGCTAAGCGAAGAATGCTTGAAATTAGCAATGTATCCGGGGAGAAAATCACAAGAAAAAAACAAATGAAATAACCCCAATCTATGTTCTAATCAATATCGATACACCTATATTAGAGTGGAAATCAAATAAAAATATAACAATGAAGATTAATCTCTCATAAAAACCACAAAAAATTTAATCATATCCTGTAATACACATGATCCTTTAATAAATTCATTCATTCACATTCATCATAGAAATAAAAAACAGGGAAGGAATCCAATTAAAATGCATGCCCTACCTCAATTCGGTTTGATTTTTGATAAATAATGATTTACATCATCATCATTGGAATGTTCCTTCGAATTGGTTGTGCGTTGATCATTGATCCATGAGTTTATCATCATTCGCTTGAGAAGATTATACAAGGATCTCTTTTCCCAATGATCCTCTATAGGTTTTAGGCTTATGCACTAAACACTAGAATTATAACATAAGGATAAATTTAAAAAAAATCAAGTTATTTCATAAACATAAGGAATTCAAATAATTTTTAGTAAATTATTATATTCATTTTATGCCTGTGAATTTTTTTTAACAAAAACCCATGATGACTAATGTCTGGTCATTCCTAGTCTAAAAACTCCATTCTAGGCTCAATTATTTCCTCTTCTTTATAATTTGTTAACCCTTATAGAAGTTATTCCCCTTTTTAAGGAAAACTACGCACATGTTCTAATTAATATATTTAATATATTTTAAACGTTTATTATGGGAACACCGGGCATCGTAATTGCACATCATCTTAGTTCCTCGTCTCAAATTTAATCTATATAATATCTAAAAATAATACATGAATAATTAGAAATATTACACTCTCCAAAACTTGAGGATTTATATCCCAAAAAATCCAAAATAAGGGCTTCTCGAAAATGATGTGGGTACTAAGTATGAATTTGATCTTTCTGTTGTCATGTGCTCTCTTAGAGATTCTTGTACTTACACTATACTAACAGTAAAGGAATTGATCACCCACTAAGGATCCTCCCAATTATGTCAAAAGTCTAATTCTCAAGCTTTCACCATGTCCTATAGAACTAGAATGGCTTACTAAATCATGTCATTTGTGGGTGGAATGTTGTGCTCTAGCGTAACTGGATCCCAAATTACTCCTACAATTACATACCCAACCAATATGTAAATAGAACATTACGATCCAAAACAATAATCAATATAACTCCATGGAGTCTAACTATCTACTGAATGTAGAGGTGTCTCATCCTCTCTACTGAACACTTCTCTCGAATAGCTTGGAATTGGACTGACATGGTGAGTTGGTTAAATATCACTCAAATGGCATCATGACCCATGGATATAAATGTTAATAACATAAAAAATTATATAAATATCCATTCCCACTTCTATTAAGGCACGTCAAGGGGTTGACCTAAACATGCTGAAACATGGTGCTCAACCTTCACTTCCTGAAAAGTGAGGCATCGAGAGACAAATTCAAAAACTTCTTTCTACATACTTGGTCATAAAAACTGATATTGGACGTCCTTGTACATATTTTCCACACCTTTAATTACCATTAAATGGGACATAAGAAACTCCTTTAGAACCCCCTTCTACATTGTCATGTGTACCATTGTCCAGCTTCTAAAACGAATGACGTGTTCCCCACCTTTTGAAAATCCATTAGGACCATGCCCTGTGGATATCTGAGCAGGTATGGTCTCTCAGTAGGTATCCCTAAGTTGTTACTACTTGACTTTCTGTAAGAGTGGAGTGGTGGAAATCATCAACTAGAAGTAAGCTGCCCCATCTCCATCCTCAAAGCTAACTACAACGAGGATAACTGCTCAGATTCCTTGTCTAAAAACTATAAACTAGATCTCATACTGAGATCATATGTTACCACATTCCCCTTCTTTGGAGTGTAGAAAATTTCTATGTCATAATCCTAGAGGAACTCTATCCATTATCTATGTCTCAAGTTGGATCCTTCTGAGATAATATATACTTGGGACTCTTGTGATCTGATAGAACGACAAACTGATCATCTATCAAGTAGTGTCACCAAATATTCAATGTGAATACTACCACTAATAAATCAAGATCATTGGTCATATGGTTCTTCTCATATTCTATCTACTGGAGTGAACTATATTCAATCACCACTCACCTCGACTTTAGAACACCACCATGTATCGTTCCTGATGCATCGCATAACACTATGTACTCAACACCCTCCTATATCAATCTCATGATTAGATCCCTCATTTAAATCTACCTTAATTTGTGAAAACCCTACTGGAACCTTTATTTCCACGTGAAAGGCTTCCCCTTTTAAGTCAAAGTTGATGTATGTGTTGATATCCTAGAGAAATTAGGTATAAATATCTGGTAATATCATTCCAGCCCAAGAAACTTATTCACCTCTGTCATGCTTTTAGGTGGATTCCATTCTAGAACTACCTTAACCATAGCGGGGCCCGATATCACTCCATACACTAAGATAATGTGTCCCAAAAAGTGCACCCCCAAAATCCAGAACTGGAACTTTGAGATATTTCTATAAATAGTGTGCTTTAAGTGTACGTCCAGAACTATCCTTATGTGTCTCGTGTGCTCCTCCTCGAATTCTGAGTACACAAGGAAATAATTGGAGAAGACTACCAAGAACCAATCTATGTAAGGATAAAATATCTGGTTCATGATTCCCATGAACAATATTATGGAATTCATCATTCCAAAAGTAATAATCATGTAATCATAGTGATTGTAGTGACATCAAAATGTCTTCATAAGTATATCCTCATCCTATACTTGTAGGTGGTGATATCAAAATCTAAGGTCAACCTTTCAGAACCATCATTCCCCTATAAACTGATCAAATAGGTCATATATCCTCAGTATTTAATACTGTTTCTTCACGATCACTTGATTCAAGCACTGATAATCCACTCAAAACCTCAAGATCTTATCTTCCTTCTTGGAAAACAAAACCGGTGCTGCTTAGGGTGAAACATTGGGTCTCAAAAATCCTTCCTATACAAGTCCTATAATTGGACCCTCTTCTCATGAAGCTCTATAAGAGCCATCTAATGAAATTATTGGTGTCATCCTATGGTGTAGATCAATATGGAAGTCTGTCTCTCTATGGGGAGGTAAACATAGAATATCTTTAAGATATACGTCCTCATACTCCACCACTACTGTAGGAAACCAGGAGCTCACAAATTCAACTATGCCAAGGGTTGAGCTTTCCAACAGATAAGTAATCTGTTATACACTCCTATGCATGAGTCCATCTTGCACTACCTAGGATTCCATTTCTCCAAAAAATGGAAATAATGGTTTCATCAATTCAGACACCCCACAACACTTCACCTAAAAAAGTCAATTAGGGAATGGACTATTGATAAAAAATTCATATTAAGAAAAAATGTTTAAGGACATGATGCTGCTACTAGGATATTTTAACTAAAACTCTCACCTAAAATGGTTGCGTCACATTGTCGGCATAAGTGTGTGACCACTGATCCATCTCTAGTAGGTGTCTCTAAGCGTAATGATCGAGTCAATAGTTCAACCATAATATCTAAATCTAGAACAAGATATGTGTAATTAAAGGAATTACTAGAACATGTCTCTATTTTTACTATAGATACGGTTGAAAAGACATAGATCATTCCTAAAATCATTCCCGAATCGAGTGAGTCATAAGCTTTGACCACCTGCAGCTATCCCCACCCCTATCCTCTTACTCCCTCAGCCTTGTGTGTACCACCTAGGGGTGGTGGTGGTATCATGTTGAAACATCAACCACCTCCCAATTCTCTCCATAATCCTGTACTATATCTTATACCCGGTGGACCTGTCTTCTTTTACCAATGCCTCTTCCTCGGTGGCCCATCTATAGTTTCTCTATCATCTATATAGCGGGACGGACAATCTCAGTTGAAATGTTCCCTACCATCATACGAGTAAAACCACCTCTATCTGGGATGAATAGACTCACATTGTGAGCCCAAAATTACATTTCCTATGTCATGGAGCTTATTCTTGAAATGTATCGTATGGTCAGGTCTCTGAGAGTGACATTGGCCCCATACTGCTAAGGTTTCTTCTCTTGTTTATCCACTATTGATAATTACCGTCTGCATCTGCCTAGACAAGAAACATTCAACCACCAAATCTCTCTGTTGAACCCCAACATAAGTAGGAATTAATAGGTTTATAAAAATGAATCAGATGTCTCTATGTAGACCTATATAAATATTATGAGCCCTGGAGAATTGATCTCAAACTATAGCCATCGAGTACCTAAAATGGATGGTAAACCTCAATGAATAATTAGCCATTGACATGCTTCCCTATTAGAGCTGTAGAAGCTCCGAGATACAAATATTCTATATGGTATAAGGTGAGAAGTCCTCTTTGAGAAAGTTCTCAAACTTTGTCCATGAAAGTGTCTCTTTTTCATAACACCAGGTAATGAATCCCCACTATCTCCTTACTGATCGATATAGAAATCTCATAGCTAGGATCACCATCTAATATATAGGTGTCCTAACTAGAAGGAAAACTCAAGTCACTACCTCAATCCAGTCCTCATGCACCTATGGGTCAATCTAACCTTGGATCCTGAGGGGTCACTACCACTAATAGTCGTGAAGTTTGCTCAGCTTCCACACCTCATCCGTTGGTACTTTGGGTTCCATGTGCTGCTCTTCAGGTGGTGGTATGTCTGGTGAACCACCTGGTGGTAACATCTCAAGAATCAGTCCCTACATCAAAGCATAGTCACCCGGGGGGGGGGGGGGGGTTCATCCTCATTATCAAGCTATTCAATCCAAGCTAGAATATATCATGGAGGAATATGGAATTATACAAGGCATACCATAGTCAATGAGTATATCTGGAGAGCTGACTCAAGAATGACATGGAAACCACAATCCATAACTATTCGATGCATGTACCATTGTTTTCCATGCAACCATTGTTCTCATATAACGAGTCCAAAAGCAGGTGATCAGATTCCTAGTGTATGGATGTGTCGACCATTTCACTAACACTGGATTCCCTAGCCTAAAATCCAAATTCGAAAGACTTAACATTGTTTCCCCAAAACAATCTCATAGTCTCTCTCTCCTAATGTATAACTGGCCGCTCTAATACCACTTTTCCACAAACCATCTCAGTGGGGCCCATGACGTGGCTCCCCATCCCCACCTTCAATATTCCAGGGGATGGTGACTAGAATTGAGTAGGCATATCACTAACATGGGAGGTGTTTCATAAGTACCTCTACACACACACATCTCCAAGACCACAAGATGATGAAATCCAAAAACCACTAAACAACCAATGCATGCATACATATATATCTCACAACCATAGTTTCACATGAAGTGTAAGAAATTAAATACAGACAAGTAAAATTCCACCACAAAGAGTCTGTAACACAAATCCAACTTGAATGTAACGATACTTGGACTATTGTCTGAAATCTGTAGGAACACACCCTGGTTTATCCAGTCTCACTATGCACAGTATGTTCCTGGTCCTCCTAGGAATCTGCCAAAAGTTTGATCATCTGCACAGGACATGACATGTGAGGTAAAGGCCTACGTACTGGTGAGTATAATGATACTCAGTAAGACACCCCAAAACCACAAAACATTATAAAAAGGAATGTACAATCAGTTCTACGTAGGTATATGTCTACAATATATATAACAAGAATATCCAGATATACCCAATTCGAGACACACAATCTAAATGTAATCCATGATCATAGTATACCATAATTTGTATTTTAGTTCGAAAATTCCACAAATAACTCATCTAGGAGAACAAACTTATGAGTCTGATTGCACAGATGATGTTCGTACAAGATGTACTTCCCATCGGGTCCTATTATGACAAGGATATGTTAATAGAATGAAGATAATACGATACAAAATATGAGGATCACAACTAGGGAAATAGGTTGATACCAGACACTCAATATAGATTAACCAAAAAAAGTAAACGATCAATGTTTGATTGTATTTTTCATGGTGATACTAAGAACTCCACCTAAGGCATGAAGATGTATAGAAAATCCCAATCCATGCCTATTAGGGGATTCCAAAAACTCTATATAGGAAGTCCTACTAAAGGGATCATAGTTCTAGGAGAAGAAAATGATTTGTACCTACCTTCAAAGAAATTATTATCGGAACAGACCCTAATGAAACATTTACAATACATGATGGAAAAGAGATTCAATCCATATAGAAAGGGTTACACGACGTGTAGTATGGATCACAAATCATGTCCCTTGACCTGGGTACTGCTCGTGTAAAATAAACTTGTAATTCAAAAAATCATGTAAAAGAGGATTACATAGTTTGTAGAGGTGTTAAATGTCATGTACTTGTATATAGGGTCTCTATCATGTACTCTAGTCATGTGCTATTATACTGCATCATCCCATGTACCAATACGAGAGGTAGCATGTGTACAAGGCCCAAGACATGCTATGTGGGAGAGTACACACTGTGTAGCCAACTCATGTTCTTTACCACATGTCTGCGTACTCATTTAGTAACATGGTGAGTCATTCAAATGGGGGCACAAACTGTGTAGTCATGGCCTACATGTCGTGCGTATCATGTTTCTCCAGAACTCGTCTTCTTCCTCCCGCTACATTGATCAATCTTCTGGCATTCATTCTAGAGGTATTTTCATCTCATTACTCGATATCCGAGGTTTTTGAGCCATTTCATCACCAAATTTTTGTGTTTTTTCTTCCGATATGATTGAAAAAAAAGTTATTAAATCATTGTTCTTCATTTTCTGCCAGAGAATGAAAAATCGGGGATCCATCATCATCCGAATCATGTTGTCTCTATCATCACACATTATTCATGTTGATTCGATCCTAGAACTATGATATTGGATCATAGTTCCAAGAATCAGTTATTCAATGATCGATTGATTGGGATGTGTCGAGTCTTGGGTAAAGCAAAGAACACCTATAACGAATGATGAATTGGGTGAAAAAAGAACAAGAACCAAAGAGAAGAATGATCCTCTATCAATGTTCATGTAGATATCGATCTATTACTATTATAATGACATTTAAAAAACAAGTAATAAAAAATATTAATCTCCCTTCAAAATCTGGCAAATATAATCACATCCCACAATACGCATGATCTATAAATCAATATTCTCATTGATTATTCAAGTTCATCGCAGAAATAAATAGCAGGAAAGGAACCCAAATAAAACACATTCCTTACCTTCATTTGGTTTGATTGATGGTGAAGAATGATTTTTGTTATCATCATTGTAAAGATTTATTGAATTAGTTGTGCATTGATCATTGATCCACGATTCCATCGTCATTTTCCCAAGAAGATTCTCCAAGGATCCTTCTCTCCAACGATACTCCAGATGTTCTAGGATTATGTGTCTAACCCTAGAATTATGAAATAATGATTTATTTAAAAAATCAAGTCATTACAACAACAAAAGGAATTAAAATAATTTTTATTAGACAATATTATTTATTTTACACCTACGACAACATTTTCACAGATGACCTATAAAGACCAATGTTAGTTCACACATAGGTTAAAACATCCTTTCTAAACTCCACGGTGCCCTCTAGTTTTTGATTTGGGAACCCTTTTAGAATTTAAACCACATTTTATGGAAAACTACATATGTGTGCTATTAAATATATTTAATATATTTCAACCATTTATTCAATGAACACTGGACCACATAATCTCACACCGTCTCAGTGCACGGTTTTGAAATTAATCCATATAAAATTCAAAAATAATACAAAGAATATCCAAGACATTACAATCCATGGGTACTTAGATTTTCTTGACCTACCCGTTTGGATGTTTGATGTATTGGTGTGTGCATTCTGTGAATGGAATCTCATAATTAGTATTTGAGGAGTTTTCTTTTAAAGTCTCTCCATTTTTAATATACATCACATGTGTATTAAATCCATTACTATTAAATCACGTCAAAATAATATTATCTTATATTTTATTCCTTTATAGACAAATTATTATTGAAATTTTGTTTTTATAATCGTTTTTCCACCTACAAAAATTAATATATCAAAATCATTTTAATGCTTATCCCTTTCTGTAACTCACAATTTTTGATACTCACCCAAAATGAGAATCCAAATATATTTATACATATTAAAATTAATCTCATGAAGAAGGTATACGAAAATACTTTCATGAAATGGTTTTTAATTATATAAAATTAACCATCCAAAATGTTTAATCTTTAATACATAGATTACTAACTCCAAATTTTCTATATAAGGTTTAAGAATATGGTCCATTGAGTAGTCTGACCCAAATTCCTTCTACTCGAGGATACATTACTCATGTGAGTTTCACTAACATTATAATTGAAATAACTAATATGTATAAATTATATTCAACTTAATAAACCAACTCTAATAACCCAGAGCTAGAGTATACTTTATTACTTTGTTATAAGATAAAAGGGATCATACTATAAATGATTGTTCAGTATAGGAGTATTGGTAAACTACACACATATATGATTCTCATATTACATTGAAAATATAATAACATATCATAAGAATCATTATTTCATCCTATATATCCATCATAATAATCTAATTAATATCCAAGGGAAAGGAAAACAAAAAAATAGTGATCTTAAATTCACAATAATTGTTACGTACAATGGAAGCTCATTATAGTAAATAATGAATAATCACAATGGTATAGTGGATAATCAAAACACATTACATTCAATTAATAACATTAGTTCAATGAACATCCATGGATAATATCCACATATAAACCAAATGGATTTTGGAAACAAAATTATTAATAAAAAAATGCATAATTTAGGACTATTATGATCATTGAAACTCAACCAATATATCACAAATATTACCATCATGTAATCTCAACTAAGACATTACTCTTAATAAATGGGTTGGTGTAATACCCCATGATTTCATATTATGTTATTTCTTCAAAGTAATTCAATAACTTTCACTACACGCAACACCGAGTTCAAGCCCACCACGACATACCAAACTAGCCGTTCAAAAGAGGTTATTAATAGTATTAACTAAATTTTCAACTTTATATAATCCTTATAATTTTTGAATCCATATTATGAGTGTCTTAGACATAATGAAAAAAAATTCATTTTTTTCAGATAAAAGAAGTATTTTTAAATAATGCAATACAACCACCTATTAATGGAGAACCATTTTTAAATCCAACATTTGAAACTTTTATATTTTAAATTTGACAAAATAAACTTATTCATTATAATTGGTACATAATAATACAGTTTCAATTAATTTTTGGTGTTTTTCTCATAACTTTCATATTTGGGAGAATAGTGAAGAAAACTATATTTTAATTGAAAACAACTTTGTTATTCAAAATAATTTATAGTGTTAAAATATAATCATTAACGCTTTGGAAGTATAAATAGATTATATTAAGACCATTTAATCCAATTATGATCATTGTAAGTAAATTTACTTTGAAATTGGACAAAAACAAGTGTCAATCTTTGGATAGTTATTATTTCTTAAAAATAAACTTTTTGGTTTTGACGACACTAATTTATTTTAAATTAATAAATAAATATTTTATGTTTCGAATTTGGTAAAATGGAATTCATTTTCGAATTTAGAATATCAATGTTAGATAGGGGTAAAATTTTGTTATTTTTTCTGAAAACTTTCAATTTTTGATGAATAGTGAAAACCACTGTTATTTCTTAAAACCGAATTTATATTTAAAAAATTATTTATTTTTTTAAATTTATTTTAAGACAAAATATTTTTTTATATATAATTCCTATATAAGTTCAATTTAATTCATTGGAGTCATTTTATAATAAAATTAGATATATAAAATTTTATCGAATTTTTATCGTCCTTTACCCACCTCCTATGAGCATTTTCAAATTTTCAGAAAACATAATTTTACCATTTCTATGAGTTGAATTTCAAAAATAAAAGAGACATGGTTGATATTAGTAAATAAAATGTGGTTCAATTTGTAACACCCCAACCCCAGTTACCCAGAGTCAGTGCTTTATTGCGAAACATTGACATGATCACAAAAGATCAAGGCTTGAAAGTCTGATTAGTTTAGTAGCCTTGGAAACACTAGATACATTTATAAACATTACATTATATAATAAAGTGAAAAACTACAATAACATGGTCTCCATTTTAAACACTCATATCCCCTTCAAACTATCCCTACAAGTCATTCATAAAATACTTCTTTACATCCTGGAAAAATTAAAACATTGAAAGGGGTGAGCTTAGATGCTCAGTAAGGATAAAAATTTAGCAGAAGCTTTCATAAATAAACATAAATATTTAAGGCAATTTATAACTAAAAAAATTCGTTTTAAACTAGACATTTAGCATAATATGGAAAAAGTAAAATGAAATAATGCCATTTACTTATTCACATGGATATTCTACTGGTCGAATAATCACATGCAGTATCAATAACCACTTTCATAATGATGGAATGCATAATTCTAGACTATCATAACCATGTTTCCAAGGCCTCGTTCCAAGACCACAAATAAGATTTTTTCAAGGCGTTGTGCCAACACACTAGTTTGTCTCATGAGACATGCAAATACATCGAGGAGCTATAGCGGGCTCCACCCGTCACTTATTAAGTCCAATGCATTCCTCATATGAATAGGTTTAAATATATCATAAACCATAACATAATCATATCACAAAAAACATTCATAATGAAACATAACATTTTCACATTTCAATCACAAGATATCAATACAACACATTGATATAATAAAAACACTTTCAAAACCATTTTCAATACCAAAATAAAGGAAAATTAAAACTTTGTATTTATTTTTCATTTAAAAAAAAGTTATGGCATGTAGAGGAAGCTGAAACTCAAATAATGGTCATGGCGATAGAAAAGTTGTTGTCGCCACATACGTATAACAAAAAAACATTCCATTTTGTCGTTTAGTAAAATTCTTCATATAAAAATATTCCTTAAAAAAAACATAAAAGTCAAAGGGGTTTATACACTGTAAAAAAGAAAGTTTTGTATAAAACCAAATATGCCTCAATGAATGGATATTGAGACGAAGTCCCTTAAAAATATCATTTTTAAAATAAAATAGATCTATTATGTGTATTCACTATATTTACACATAATGAATGTATAAATATCAGATATGACATAATAATATCATGAAATAATTTTAAAGTAGCAGATTAACCCAAAGAATGGAAATTGGGTTAATAATTTCCCTTACAAAGATAATTTTTTAAATTAAATAGATCTATTATGTGTATTCACTAAAAATACACATAAATAAAGTACTAATACAAGATAATACATAATAATATCATGACATAATTTGAAAGTAGTAGATTAACCCAATGAATGGAAATTGGGTTAAGAAGTTCCCTTACCTCGTGTCCGACTTGACTCGATCGTTATTTAACCTCCTTAATAATACACTAGAGTTAATTTCTACTTTCATAAGAACCTTTTAAAAGTTCATTATTCCTCTAATATCACTTATTACCTTGTTATGAACATTATGTAATTATTTATGTTAATAATGGTCGTTTTGTCGATTTTGGTACTTGAGTCAAAAATAAACTTCTTATAATTACAAGTTGTTCATGTGGTAAAATATCCATTTTATCCAGAATTATATTCATGATGTTGATATCATATATATCAAATATATCATGTATATACATTCATTTATAATATTACATTACATTTAGAGGTAAGAAATGAAATGCACCATTCATGGAGACGGTAAGCCATACGTACGCATGAACACTACTTTCATTTCTATTTCATAATTAATGGAATTAAATTATAATTATATAAAGGTATACTATAATTACAGTATAATATAATTTATAATACCATTTACTCCATCCTTTATACATCCCACATATGGCATTAACAATTCAAATCACTTTGAGGGTGCGGTAGTCCGCACATCCTAAAATGAAATTATCACGTTTACCAAAAATGGAAATCATGAAGGTATGATGTAAATGAAAAATACAGAATCATATGAAAAAACATAATATATATCATATATTAAAATAGTGTCATCATAATGGCCACCATGAGAGGTGTTAAAAGAAGATTGAACAATCATCGTTTCGTGAGGCAGTAATTCGCCACCCACAGAAACAGTATGTTCTTTAACCATTAGATGAAGGTGTGTGTAAGTGTAAATAAAATACTTCCCATAAAAACATCCAAGAATATTGAGGATACTGGTGTTGTTACAAAATAAAGTAATAAAAATATTTTTGGGGGTTGGAGAAAAAAATAAAACAAAAGAACACAAGAGAAGACATTACCTTAAAATCGGTTAACTCTTTTTGATTTGAGCCAAAGGCTTATTTGGGAAGACTTATGCCCACAGTGAGGCTTCTAAGAGTAAGAGAGGGATGTTGAGAGAGTATTTGGGTAGAGTTTGGTCGATCCAAATGGCTTGAAAGAGTGAATAAGGTGGTATAGGTGGGGGCCTTTTATAAGAGGAGAGGAGGGGCACTCTTGGAAAGATTGAAATGTTACATTATTATGAAATTATTTTTGGATTATAAAGGCCCAAAAATGATATATTTCTAGGATAAGGTGGTAAGGGTTCTAAATATTCTAATCCAATATGGTTTTTATAAGTTTATGACTTAGATTTTAGATTATCTTGTCATTTTATTTAAATCGTTAATTAATAAGGTAATCGATGCATCATCATGGTGTCATAAATATTTTAATTTATTTAATGTCTAAAAATTATAAAAAAATTACCATGATGTGGGAAATATTTTTAGCTTTCCATTTAATATTTATAGTCAAAACATTACCTTATATAACCCCATGTAATATTTTTTTAGTAAAACAACTCATGTTTGTGACAATTTTATTTTTACTTTAAATAAAACGTTATTAATGTCATTTTCTTACCCAAGTGGCTCTATCGGGTCCCCAAGTTGACCCATGGATTATCATGGTAGGTCCTGAATCAACCAATAATGTTAGGACAAGTTTAAAGGTATTTTTATATTTTCATAATATCATTTTTACCTTAAATTTCACTAATTATCTTTAGTCGCGATTAATTTATCTTAAAGTTACTATTCACCAAAAAATTATTTTAATCCCATTGAACCAAATTTTACATCCTAATGAAAACCATGTATGAATGATTTTTGAAAATCAATTCACATATGTGATAATGTTTCATTTAAACGGAAAATCAGTTTTTAACTACAACTTACTGGTTTCACTATTCATCAAAAATTAATGTTTTTCAGAACACTGTCAAAATTTCACCCTAAGATATAATTGATATTAAGAATTCAAAAATGATGCCTATTTTAAAAAATTCCAAACATATAAGTTTCATTAATTAATTTTATAATTAATTCCCGCTGTCACAACATATAGCGTGTTTTTAAGAAACAATATATATCAAAAGATTGACAATTGTTTATGTCCATTTTCAAAGTGAAATTAATACTATTGAACAGAATTGGATAAAATGGTAAAAATATATTCTAATTATAATTTAAAACCACTCAATAGTATAATTTATCACTATATATTATTTTGATTAAAAATGTTGTTTTTAAGTATTTTTCACTATTCATAAAAAATTGGAAGTTCTCAGAAAAATACCAAAAATTCAACTTAGGATAATTTAGATATTAAAAATCCAAAAATAAAGTCCATTTTGAAATATTAGATATATATAAATTCAAAAAGTGGGTATTAATATTCATAATGGCTATTTTGATTAGTCGTATTGTGTTAGAATCTCGAACTTGCATACAATGCAAGCTATTTCATTATTGAAAGAGAAGCGTATCATAGATTCTTGGGGTGTTACATTCTACTCTCCTTCAATAAACTGCATCCTTGCAATTTGAAATTTTTCTTTGAAAATAAAATGTTGAAAATAGAAAATACCTTTGTGGAAAATCCACATCGTAAATAAGGTTAATAAAAATATGACATTAAAAGAAAGAAAGAGTTGTACAAAGGTCACCCGAGATAGCCCATACTTTGATTATATGAAAATATGGATATGGAGGAAAAATAACCCATCATGGTCGGATGGAGAGTTGTATAAAACAGGATTAGGAAAAAGTTAACCACAATAAAATCAAAAACGTGTGATTGGTTAAACGATCATTAAATCCTTAGTTGGAAATGTTACGCGACAAAGTTTATGTTTTAAGTTACCTTTCACAAATTTGATGAATTTATTTAAGAGATTTACTAAGAATGTAAGGAAATATACTTACTTTTCATGTAGAATTTTATTCTTTAATAAATTTTTACCACAAACCCATCTTTTACTCAAAAAGATAATAGAACTCAAAAATATTATATTTATCATAATCGTACAAGGTCCCAAATATTAACACATACCATTCAGATTAGGAAAACTATTTTGTAATAACCAGGGACTTCTTGTAGGCTAGTGGTATGTAATAAAGGCATGTCGTACTATAGTTGTGGGTTCGATTCCTACAGCTTTGTCCGACGCGACGAGTTATCCCCCAACCTGCAGGTTGTCCTTTTCTTAAAACTATAGTATTATAATATTCCAAAAATAATCCTCAAAAATGTTTTAACCTTAAACAATACTATCCAAGGTTCAACTTAATCCATTCCAACCATTACAGTTATCCAAAATACTTCTGTCCAACTCACAGTCCAAATTTTATAAGGAATGTAAGCATAATGAAGATCCTTTTTTCCACGTAACAACCTATGAGCACCTTCATCATGTATTCTTTTAAAACCCTGAAACATCCTGAATTACCATAAATCCTTATTGATTACATTCATGATCCCTTATTCCTTATAGAATACTAGATATACTCCTTTTATCCATAAATGTGTACAAATCATTAATCAGGTTCAAGGAATTTATGAATATCCAATATAATTTATCCAAATCAATCATCTGTTATTACAAAATCACTATATCGGTATCAGAACCATATTATGGTTTATCTTTCTCTCAACCATATATTTTCCAAAAAAATAACTTGCTGTGGAGTCACTTTTCTTGGTTCCACACAATCTCAAGTCGTTGATTAAATAGTACTGCAGTACAATCATTATATACTCCATAATTATTATAACCATTACATCATTGATAAAACACTCAAATGACAAAATTCTTAAATAAAAATAGAAGAACTCTAATCATTAATCCTCATATGTGGTAGTATCATAACATGATTATTATCCAATAACATTGTTTGGGGAATACTCTGATGATTTGGACATTGGTTTGCGTAGTGTCCCCACTCCTTGAAGATGAAGCTTTGTACATTTGAATCCTTTTTCTTACCCTTGCAGTCACACACATTTTGTCCTTTTTCTCCACACTTATAACAAACTCCCATTCCCTTCAAGAAAGTTCCCAGGTGTTTCTTCCCACAGTTATCAAATATTGGAAAATTTTTCTTCTCCCATATCCTTTTATCCATCATTCACTCTTCCATCTTTTTCTTCTCTAGCTTCCCTTCAAAGCCATATGAATCAGATAATTCTTTACTTATTTTATTAACACATGATACTATTTCATCATATGTTAAGAACACATGGGAGACTATTTCCCTTCTTAATGTTGGCTTAATACCGTGAAAGATATGATCCTTCTTACTCTTTGGATCATACGTATTGATGGAGTTCACATTCCTTCTACTGGGCGCCATTTCTATACAATGGAATAAACTAGGTTAGTTTGTGAATTTCAATGAATAATTCCAAACATGTAAAATAATTAATGTAAATTGAACGGTTTATGGATATAATCCATAATCCTAAAAATGTTTTCTTTGAGGAAGTATATACTCACAAACCCTTCATAATAGTTCATAAAAAAATGAGAATTATCCTAAGCATATCCCCAGGGAGTATCGTAACCAAGAGTGCAGCAAGGCCCATTGTCGTGCACCAGTTCCCATTTGAGTCTAGCTCAAAGATGTATTTTCGGGTTTTACCCCTAGGTACATATGTGCCAGAGCTGCCTCTACCTGCTCGTATCTAGACAGGGATGCATTTCTCATAAAACACATAAAATCTCTATAATACCAAAATTATAGGAAGTTCTCGTATACTAATCCTCAAATTTTGTCACAAGTCTATGTGCTCTAATCAGAGTTTATTTAAATCTAGCTTCCAAGGTTAGTACTAAACTGCCTTTGATTCCAACTGTAACGCCCCGACCCTAGTTACCCAGAGTCGGTTCATTATTGCGTAACATTGTCATGATCACCAAAGATCAAGTCTCGAATGACCAGTTAGTTTAGTATCCTTGGAAACACTAGATACATTCATAAACGTTACATTATATCATAAAGTGAAAAAACTACAATAACATGGTCTCCATTGTCCACACTCATATCCCCTTCCAACTATCCATACAAGTCATTCATAAAATACTTCTTCACATCCTGGAAAAATTAAAACATTGGAAGGGGTGAGCTCAGATGCTCAGTAAGGATAAAAATATAGCGTAAGATTTCATAAATATACCTAAACATTTAAGGCAATGTATAACTAAAACAAAAGCCTTTTAAACTTGAACATTAGCATAATATGGAAAAAGTAAAATGAAATAATTCCATTTACTTATTCACATTGATATTCTACTGGTCGAATAATCACATTCAATATCAATAACCACTTTCATAATAATGGAATTCATAATTCTAGACTATTATAACCATATAGCCAAGGCATCGTGCCAAGACCACAAATATGATTTTGTTAAGGCCTCGTGCCAAGACACGAGTTTGTCTCATGAGACCTGCTGATGCATCGAGGAGCTATAGTGGGCTCAACCCATCACTTATTAAGTACAATGCATTTCTCATATGAATAGGTTTAAACATATCATAAACCATAACATAATCATCTCACATAAAACATGAATAAAGGAAACATAAAATTTCCACATTTCAATCACAAGATATCAATACTACACATTGATATAATAAAAAAAATTCAAAACCATTTTCAATACCAAAATAATGGAAAATTAAAACTTTGTATTTATTTTTCATTTAAAAAAATGTTATGGCTTGTAGAGGAAGCCAAAACTCAAATAATGGTCACGGCGGTGGAGAAGTCACTGTCACTACATACGTACGAAAAAAAAACATTCCATTTTGTCGTTTAGTAAAATGCTTCGTATAAAAATATTCTTTTTGAAAAAAAAACATAAAAGTCAAAAGTGTTTATACACCGTATAAAAGAGAGTTGTGTATAAAACAAAATATGCCTCAATGAAAGGAGATTGAGACGAAGTCCCTTACAAAGATCATTTTTTTAAATAAAATAGATCTATTCTATGTATTAACTATATTTACACATAAAGAAAGTATAAATACCAGATAGGACATAATAATATCATGACATAATTTGAAAGTAGGAGATCAACCCAAAGAATGGAAATTGGGTTAATAATTTCCCTTAAAAAGATAATTTTTTAAATAAAAAAGATCTATTATTTGTATTCACTATAAGTACACATAATGAAAGTACAAATACAAGATAGGACATAATAATATCACGACATAATTTGAAAATAGGAGATTAACCCAATGAATGGAAATTGGGTTAAGAAGTTCCCTTACCTCGTGTCCGAGTTGGCTCGATAATTCTTTATCCTCCTTAATAATAAACTTGAGTTAATTTCTACTTGCATAAGAACATTTTTAAAGTTCATTAATCCTTTTATATCACTTATTACCATGTTATGAGCATTATTTAATTATTTATGTTAATAGTGGACGTTTTGTCGATCATTGGTACTTGAGTCAAAAATAAACTTCTTATAATTAAATTTTGTTCATGTGGTAAAATATCCATTATATCCAGAATTATATTTATGATGTAGATATCATATATATCATATATATCGAGTATATACATTCATTTATAATATTAAATAACATTTAGAGGTATGAAATAAAATGAACCGTTCATGGAGACGGTAAGCCGTACATACGCATGAACGCTACTTTCATTTATATTTCGTAATTAATGGAATGAAATTATAATTATATAAAGGTATACTATAATTACAGTATAATAAATTATATAATACCATTTACTCCATCCTTTATACATCCCACATATGGCATTAACGATTCAAATCACTTTGAGGGGGCGGCAGTCCGCACTTCCTAAAATGAAATTATCGCGTTTACCCATAATGGAAATCATAAAGGTATGCCATAAATGAAAAATACAGAATCATAAAGAAAACAAAAACATAATATATATCATATATTAAAATAGTTTCATCATAATGGCCACCATGAGATGTGTTAAAAAAAGATTGAACAATCATCATTTCGTGAGGTAGTAACTAGCCACCCACAGAAACAGTATGTTCTTTAACCAATAGACAAAGATGTGAGTAAGTGTAAATAAAATACTTCTCATATAAACATCCAATTATATTTAGGATACTGGTGTTGTTACAAAATAAAGTAAGAAAAATATTTTGGGGGGTTAGAGAAACAAAATAAAACAAAAGAACACAAGATAAGACATTACCTTAAAATCGGTCAACTCTTTTTGATTTGATCCAAAGGCTTATTTGGGAAGACTTCTGCCCAAAGTGAGCCTTCTAAGAGTAAGAGAGGGAAGTTGAGAGAGTATTTGGGCAGAGGTTGGTTTATCAAAATGTCTTGAAAGAGTGAATAAGGTTGTATAGGTGGGGGCCTTTTATAAGAGGAGAGGAGGGGCACTCTTGGAAAGAGTGAAATGTTACATTATTATGAAATGCTTTTCGGATTATAAAGGCCCAAAAATGATATATTTCTATGATAAGGTGATAAGGGTTCTATATATTCTCATAAAATAGGGTTTTTACAAGTTTATGACTTAGATTTTAGATTATGTTGTCATTTTATTTAAGTCGTTAATTAATGAGGTAATCGCTGCATCATCATGGTGTCATAAATATTTTAATTTATTTAATGTATAAAAATTATAAAAAAATTACCATGATGTCGAAAATCGTTTTATCTTTTCAATGAATATTTATAGTAAAAAACTTACCTTATATAACCCCATCTAATAATTGTTTTATTAAAACAACTCATGTTTGTGATAATTTTATTTTTACTTTAAATAAAAAGTTATTAATGTCATTTTCTTACCCAACTTGCTCTATGGGGTCCCCAAGTTGACCCATGGATTTTATTGGCCGGCCATGACTCATCCAATAAGGGTAGGAAAAGTGTAATGGTATTTTCATATTTTCATAATATCATTTTTACCTTAAATTTCACTAATTACCTTTAGTCGCGATTAAATAAACTTAAAAGTTACTATTCACCAAAAAATATTTTAATCCCATTGAACAACATTTTACTTCCTAATGACAACCAAGTATGTCAGATTTTTGAAAATAAAATCACATAAGTGGTAATGTTTCATTTAAATGAAAAATCAGTTTGTTAACTACCACTTAGTGGTTTCACTATTAATCAAAAATTGAAGTTTTTCAGAACAATGCCAAAATCTCACCCTAAGCTATAATTGATATTCTGAATTCAAAAATGATGACTATTTTACAAAATTTCAAACATAAAAGTTGAATTATTTAATATTATAATTAATTCCCGCTGTCACAATAAATAGCGTGTTTTTAAGAAACAACATATATCAAAAGATTGACAATTGTTTATGTCCAATTTCAAAGTGAAATTAATTGTAATGAACACCATTGGATAAAATGGTATAAATATATTCTAATTATAATTTAAAACCACTAAATAGTATAATTTATCACTATAAATTATTTTGATTAAAAAAGTTGTTTTTGAGTATTTTTCACTATTCATGAAAAATTGGAAGTTCTCAGAAAAATACCAAAAAATCAACTTAGGATAGTTTCGATATTCCAAATCCAAAAATGAAGTCCATTTTGAAATATTAGATATATATAATTTCAAAAAATGGTTATTACTATTTATAATTGCTATTTTGATTAGTCTTAGTGTGTTATAATCTTGAACTTTCGTACAATGCAAGATATTTCATTATTGAAAGAGAAGCGTATTGTGGAAGCTCGGGGTGTTACACAATTAGATGAAAATAAAATTTTTTGAATAGTAACTTTTGACTTTTATTTACCACAGTTAAAAGTAAATAGGGTAATTAAGGGTAAATTTGATATCATATTTACCCTAACACATGTCCTAATTCTATTGGGTAAATTTAATTCGACAAAAAACATTCTTTGGAATAAAATATGATCCTTTAGGTCCACTTGGATTAGATTATGACATTTATTATTATTCAATTCAAAGAAGTGTTAAAAGTGTTAAATTCAAAGTTTAATAACTAACCCATTTTTAATATAGAGTTACACATTAGATAAATTAGACTATAAATATTACATAGAAAGATTGAAAGATTCCCTATATATTTATATTTTATTTATATTTTTTGAACATTAAATAATTTAATTTATTTATGACACAATGATGATGCTGTAATTACAGTATTAATAAAAGATTAGAATAATTGATATTATAAATTTGCAAATAATTGTAATTTGAGACTTATTATGAATTAAACTAATTTTCTATGTTGATATGACATATTTGGGTTTGTTATTTCATCTGTTTTGGAATTAATAATGCTGTTATGAGTTTACAAAAACAAAATACCAAATAGTGTCAAAATTGGCATAAAAGGATTTTTAAAACAAATATTATATTATTAATTGGAATTATATTCCTAAAAATATATGTTTCGTCCAAAGGGCTTAAAAACTATTATATATGTCATTAATGAACCACTTGGGGTTATCTTAGATGTTTATTTTATGTTTATTAACTATATAATATAAAAATACAAAGAGACGTGGTAATTGTCAAACTATTAAACTAAGAGTTAAATCTAAATGATAAGGTTTATATAGTGAGATAAACTTGTATAAAAACTATTTGTTGAGTGTTTTCCGACCCATACCCACATTATCCTTTAACTAATTCATTTTGGAGCCATTAGAAACCGAAAATGAATTTATTATAAAATAATATTTTAATTTTTTCCTAAGGTGCCCCTCACACCTCTTATAAAAGGAAACATCCCCTTCTCTAAACATTACAACTCCAAAGCCAAATTTCCAGGCCAAACCCTACAAAAATATCCTCCAAAACATACTACCTTCATCCTAGAGGCCTTACTTTGGTCCTAAATCCAACATAAATTTCCCTTTTGATCAAATCAAAAATGAAGACCCTAAGGAAGAGCTAATGATTTCTCCACCCTCTATCGAGTTATTTTCTTCTTCCATTTTCTCTTTATTTGTTATTAACTATCCAAAATAATAAATCAGGCACCTTATATATACAATGATTATATTATGAATATGTCACAACCATATTAATTATTATATCCGTCCAATTAATGATAATGTCAGCATGCGTGCGTACGTACGACTTGCCGTCTCCAAGCCGTGGTGTAATTAGTTATTTAAGACTATGTTATTTTGATGGATGTAATGATGATTAATATGAATAATAATAATGAAAAGAAAATTATATTGTCTCTATAAAATTAATATACCATCAAATTCCACACCATTTAGGAAATGATATTGTCACTCATGTGTATGTACGGATTACCGTCTCCACGACGAGATGAGATTCATTTCCACGTTCACCATTTATCGACAATTATAAAAATATATATACTAATAAGTATGTAATATTTGACATAATAATGATACTGGAGATATATATATATATATTTATTTATTTATATATCTACTTACATATATCTTATTCACTTACTTCCATTCAATACGAAATGAAAATAAAAACAGCATTTATGCGTACATACGACATACCGTTTCCATAAACTGTGTTTTACATTTCATACATATGTCTATTATAAATATTTATATTCTAAATATATATGATATATAAATCAAGGTATATATTCTGAAAGTATTTAAATCATTATCTAAATGATATTATCAAGAATAAGACGTTAAAACACGTATGATAAAGAAAGCGATTATTACCCGAAATATTAATTTAAAATGGAAATCATTATAAAATGGGTAATATAAAGGTATAAATGAATCATGTATGATATAATAAATATGAATATGGTTCTGGTATAATATCATAACATCCTATGGTCATTATACTGGAGGTTAAATGTACCCCTTACCAAATTAATGTGCAACGTAAGGGTTAATTTCACAATCTCTATTTTATCCGAGGTTGTTTTTACATAAGTTTCTACTAGGACATATTTATTATACATGTCCATGTTTTATGAAAGTGTTTTCAAAGGGATATTTAAGGGTATTTTTTCAATAAAACATCATTTTAAATGTTTTAAATATTTTTTCCTCTAAATAATATTTATTAATTTCAGTGTCTCAAAAATTGTTTTTATGAATTAATCTTTACGGACATGAATGTTTTTAAAATGTTAATTCCTATAAAATGTTTCAAGGCAGTATGGGACACTTTTATTCAAAAATCTCCTTAATTGTCTTCCTTTTTAAATTGTGTGACTTTTAAATTTTTTCATGAAAAATAGATATTTCTCTCAAAGTGTTTTGCAAATAATTTTCATCTATGTCAACATCATTTGATGGATTTTAAACTTTTTTGAAGTTAATTTAATATGATAAAAATATTTTATATTGTATTAAATGTTTTGTGATATGTTTGACTATTGATATGTTATTTTTATACCATTCATGGTTTATGGATAAATTATTGACATTTCATATTCTATATTTAATATGAATGTTTATATTTTGTTTAAACCTTTTCATATGTGGAATGTATTGGACATAGTAAGTGATTGGTGGATCCCGCTATTGCTCCTCAATGCATCTATAGGTCTCTTGAGACAAACTACTGTCTTGGAACAAGTCTTTGAAAAAAATCTTATTTTTAGTATTGGCACAAGGCCATGACTATGTGGTTATGTTGTTTGGCATTATGCATTCCATCATTATGATAGTGGCTATTAATATTGCATGTTATTATTCGACTAGTAGTCTATCTATGTGAGTAAGTAAATCGAATTATTTTGATTTATATTTTCCATATTATGATGAAATTTATGTTGAAAAATAATTGGATTTATTTTTATACATTTCCATAAATGTTTGTTCTCCGCTGTATTGTTATCCTTACTGAGCATCTATTCTCACCCATTTCTATGTTTTATTTTTTCTAGGAGTCCAAGAAGTTCATTGTGATTGATATGCAGGGTTATGCTCTGAGAATAATGGCATTCATAAAGGAGTATTTATGTTTTGTTTTATTATATAAAACATAATTTAACATTCATGTTTGTAATCTATTTTCCAAGACTGCTAAACCGATCAGTATTTCGGGTCTTGATTCCTTGCAATCATAACAATGTATTAAAATAATGCACCGACTCTGGGTAACTGGGGTCGGGGCATTATAGTTGGTATCTGAGGAAGTTTAACAATATCCTTGGAAACTAGAATTAGATAAACTCTGATTATAGAACATTACCTTAAGATAGACATTGAGAATTAGTATAGAATAACTTCGTATAATTTCGTTAAGGTAGAGATTTTGTGAGTTTTCCATCCAATACATCCTTGTCTGGATACGAGTAGGTAGAGATGACTCTGGCACAGATGTACTTAGGGGTAAAACCCTAAGAAACTGCTTTGAGATAGACTCGAATGGGAAATGGTGCATGACAATGGGCCTTACTATACTCTTGGTTATGAAACTCTTGGGGGATATGAATAATATAATTCACATTTTCATTACATGCCATTATGAAGGATTTAAGAGTATATACTTCTTCAACGAAATTTTTTTATGATTATGTGTTATATCCATATACTGTTCAATATACATTTGGTATTTTACAAGTTTGGAATTATGAATTTTGATTCATAAACTTTCCTAGCGTATTCCATTGTTAAGAAATGGTGCCTTGTAGGAGGAATGAGAACTCAATAAACATGTATAATACAAAAAGTAAAAAGGGATTATATCTTTCTGGGTATTAAGCTGACATTTAGAAAGAAAATAGTCTCCCACATATTCTCAACATATGAAGAAATAATATCTTGTGTTATTATGATAAGTAAATAATTCTCTTAGTCTTATGGCTTTGAAGGGAACCAAGAGAAGAGAAGGATGGTAGAGAGAAAGATGAATAAAGGGAAGATGGGAAATAAGGATTTTCCCATATGTGATAATTATGGAAATAATCACCTTGGTAAATCCTTGAAGGGAATGGGAGTTTTTTATAAGTATGGAGAAAAAGGACAAAATATACGTTATTGCAAGGGTAAGAAAAAGTTTTCAAATTTGAAATGCTTTATCTGCAAGGCGTTGAGACACTACGTGAACCAATGTACTGGTCATTAGAGTACCCCAAAAATGATGTTATTGGATAATAATAATGTTATTATACTACCTAAGATGAAGATGAATGACTATTGTTCTTATGTTGTTATTATAGAATTATTTCATTTTAGTATTGTATCAATAGTATACTAGTTATATGAATTATGTAGATAAATAATTATTGTAATGCAGTACTATTTTATTGAGGATTTGAGATTATATGGTTCTAATAAAAGTGACTTAATAGTATGCTACACTGTTTGGAAAATACATGGTTGAAGGAAAGCTAATCCATAATAAGGGTGCATGAATGTAATCAATAAGGTTTTATGTCTACTCACAATGTTGCAGTGTTTTAAAAGAATACATGATGAAGGCGTTCACATGTTATTACCTGAAAAAAGGATCTTTATTGTGACTAACTTTCTTATAAATTTTGGACTGTGATATTGGATAGAAGTATTTTGGATAAGTATAATGGTTGTAATGGATTATTTTTGAAATTTTATATTATTGTTAAGGTTATATTAGTATTGTTATAAAAAGGAAGACACACAGACCGTGTGACAATCTGTCGCGTTAGACAAAGATGTGGGAATCAAACCCACAACAGAAGGGCGACAAGGGTGTATCACCTACGACTAACACATGTGATGTCCTAGATTTAATATTGTAGTATTTTTAAATGTATGGTATATGAATTATAAATTCATTTTTTTTGGAACCCTATATGAATAGGATAAATATAAAAAAAATTTATGTTCAATTATCTTTCAGAGTGAATGATGAGTCTGTGGTAGAAATTAGTTAAAGGATAGAACTCTGCTTGTCAAATATATTTTTATCTTCTATTATTTTATGAATAAATTAATTCTTAAACTTTAGTTAAGTGATCTTAAAACTAAAAATCTATTATCCTAATACCTTATGTTTTGGTGAACTAATGATATTTTAAATCATCATAGATTGATGGGTTTGAGGCCCTCAATACTATAATTGTTTGTGACTGATGACCTCAATCACCCCTATAAATATTTAAATTTTTCCTCCTATTTTGTATGTCTAATTGACACCAATTTTCTCCTAATTGAGATCATAATTTGGTGTTATCTTTTTCTTTCCCCTTTTCCTCTTATTAAGACAAAATTTTAATAACCCAATTTATGATGCAGGTTTTCCCACAATGGTATTTTATATGTTCATCCTTTAATTTTTGAAGAAAATTTTCAAATTGTGAGGACACAATTTTTTGAAGGATGAATGTAACACCCAAATATTTCATAGTACGTTATTTCTTCAAAGCAATTCAGTAACTTGCACTACACACAACACTGAGTTCAAGCGCACCACAACTTACCAAACTAACCCTTCAAAGGAGGTTGTGAATAATATTAACTAAATTTTGAAATTTATATAATCATTATAATTTCATAATCCATATTATTAATTTCTTAGAAAAAATGAAAAAAAAAATTCATTTTTTTAGATAAAAGAAGTATTTTTAAAAAAATGCAATTTTACTACATTTTAATGGTGAACCCTTATTAAATCCAATATATGAAACTTTTATATATTAAGTTTGAGAAAATAAACATTTTCTTTATAATTAGGACATAAGAATTTAGTTGCAATAATTTTTTTGTGTTTTTTTGATAACTTTCATATTTGGGTGAATAGTGAAAAATACTATATTTTATCTGAAAACAACATTTTTAATCAAAATATTTTATAGTGTTAAATTGTACATTTTAATGTTTTGAAAGCATATATAGACTATATTTTAATCATTTAATCCAATTATGGTCATTGTATGTAATTTCATAGTGAAATTGGACATAAACAAGTGTCAATCTTTCGATATTTATTATTTCTTAAAAATACGCTTATTGGTTTTGACAATGGAAATTAATTTTAAATTAATATATGAAGATTATGTGTTTTTAATTTGGTAAAATGGACTTCATTTTTGAATTCATAATATCAAAATTAGTTTGTGGTAAAATTTTGGTATTTTTCTGAAAACATTCAATTTTTGATGAATAGTGAAAAACATTGTGTTATTATTTAAAACCGACTTTTTATTTAAATTATAAATTATTTAATATAAATGTTTTTTAAGAAAAAATATATAAATAATACCTATATTATTCCAATTTAATTCATTGGATTCATTTTTTTATAAAATTAGATGTATGAAATTTTATCAAACGTTTTACCGTCTTTGACCCACCTCCTAGGAGCATTTGCAAATTTGCAAAAAACTTATTTTTACTGCTTCTGTGAGTTGAATTTCAAAAATAAAAGAGACATGGTTGATATCAGTATATAAAATGTGGTTCAATAAGATGAAAATAATTTTTGATGAATAGTAACTTTTGACTTTTACTTACCACATTTAAAAGTAAATATGTTAATTAAGGATAAAAATTATATCATAATTAACCTAACCGATGTACTAAATCAATTTAATAATTGTTATTCGAAAAAAAAGATGATGATCAAAATATGATCCTTTAGGTCCACTTTGATTAGATTAGGACATTTATTATTATTTAATTCAAAGAAGAGTTAAAATTGATAAATTCAATGTTTAATAACTAATCCATATTTAATATAGGGTTACACATAAGATAAATTATACTATAAATATTAATTATAAAGATAAAAAGATTTCATATATAATTGTATTTTATTTATATTTTTTTACATTAAATAATTAATTTTATTTATGACACAATGATGATGAAGTAATTACCGTATTAATAAAAGATTAGAATAATTGATATTATAAATATCCAAATAAATGTAATTTGAGACTTTTTATGAATTCCAATAATTTTCACGGTTAATAATACATATTAGGGTTGGTTAGATCAACCTTTTTTGAATAAATAATGCGGTAATAAATTTAGAAAAAACAAAATACCAAATATTGTCAAAATTGACATAAAAGAGTTTTAAAAAAATATTATATTATTAATTGGTATTCTACTCCTAAAAATATATGGTTCAGACAGAGGGATTAAATTATATTATATATTTCATTAATTAACCACTTGGGGTTCTCTTGAATGTTTATAGTATGTTTATTAACCATATAATATAAAAATACAAAGAAACATGGTAAATGTCAAACTATTTAACAAAGAGTTAAATATAAAAGAGAAGGTTAATATTGGGACCCAAACCTATATAAAACCTTTTGGTTGGGTTGTTTTTGTCCCATCCCTACATTTTAATTTAAATAATTATTTTTGGAGTCATTAGAAACCGAAAATAAATTTATTATAAAATAATATTTTAAGTTTTTCCTAAGGTGCCCCTCACCCCTCTTATAAAAGGGCACTTCTATCTATCTCAATTTTACACCTCCAAATCCATTTAGATCTTCCGAAACCTGCCCAAATATACTCAAAAATATCTTAAATTAATAATATATTCCTTCCTTCGGTCTTAAGTCCAACATATAGAGCCCTTTTGATCTAATCAAAAGGAAAAACCAGAAGAAGAGGTAACGATTTCACCACCCTCTTTCAGGTTCATTTCTTCTTCCATTTACTCTGTCTTTGTTATTACCATACCAAAACAATAAATGAAGTACCTTATATATAATTTGATGTTATTATAAATATGCAACAACCATATTGATTATTCTATACACCCTATGAATGATAATGTCACCATGCGTGCGTACGTACGGCTTAATGTCTCCAGGCCAAGGTGTAATTTGTTATTCAACACTATGTTATTTGGATGGATACAATGATGAGTAATATGAATATAAGTAATAAAAATAACATTCTAATGTATTTTTAAAATTAAAATACCATCAAATTCCACACCTTTAAGGTAATTATATTATCACTCGTGTGTACATACGGATTACCACCTCCACGACATGATGAGATTCATTTCCATGTTCACCATTCTTCAACGATTATAAAAATATATATACTAATAAGTATGTAATATATGGAATAATAATGATACTTTAGATATATATATTTATATATATATGTATGTATTTATTTACTTACATATATATTATTCACTTCCGTTCAATACGACATGAAAACAGAAACAACATTTATGCGCATGTACGGCGTACCATCTCCATAAATGGTGTTTTCCATTTCATATATATATCTATTATAAATATTTATATTCTAAATATATATGATATATAAATCAAGGTTTATATTATTGAAGAATTTAAATCATTATCTAAATGATACGATCAAGAATAACAAGTTGAAACACGTACGATAAAGAAACCGATTATTACCTAAAATATTAATTTAACATTGAAATCATTATTTAATGGGTAATATAAACTCATAAATGAATCATGTATGATATAATAAATATTAATATGGTTCTCGTATAATTTAATAACATACTATGGTCATTGTACTTGAGTTTAAACGTACCCTCGACCAAAAAAAAGTGCATGGTAAGGGTTAATTTCACAATCTAATTATTATCCAAGGTTGTTTATACGTAAGTATCTACTTGGACATATTTATTATACATGTCCATGTTTCATGAAAGAGTTTTCTAAGGGATTATTTTAAGGGACATTTTTTACTAAAAAATCATTTTAATTTTTTTAAATATTTATTCCTCGAAATCATCCTCATTAATGTCTATGTTTTCAAAATGGGTTTTAAGGATTTATCTATATGTACATGAATGTTTATCAAATGTTAATTCCCTTCAAAATATTCAAAGTGGTATGGGACACTTTGATTCAGAAATGTCTTTAAATGTATTATTTTTAAAAAAATTTGACTTTTAAATTTTTTCATGAAAATGGATATTTCTCTCAAAGAGTTTAACAAATCATGTCAATCTTTGTCAACATCCTTTGATGGATTTTAAACTTGCTTGAAGTTGATTTATTATGATAAAAATCATACATATTTTATTTAAGGTTTTGTGATATGTTTGACAATGGATGTGTTATTTTTATAACATTCAGGGTTTATGGATAATGTATTGACATTTCATATTCTAGTTTTAATAAAAATGTTAATTTAATGTTTAGACCTTTTTATATGAGGAATGCATTGGAATTAGTAAGTGACTGGTGGAGACCGCTATAGCTCCTCGATGCATCAGTATGTCTAATGAGACAAACTAGTGTCCTAACACAAGGCATTGATAAAATCTTATTTGTATTCATGGAACAAGGCCTTGACTATGTAGTTATGATGCTTATCATTATGTATTCCATCATTATGAAAGTGGATATTGATATTGAATGTTATTATTTGACTAGTAGAGTATCCATGTGAGTAATTAAATGGAATTATTTTGATTTATATTTTCCATAATATGATGAATTTTATGTTTAAAAGGAATTTTATTTAGTTTTATACATTGCCTTAAATGTTAATGATTGTTTATGATTGTTTCTGTTCTATTGTTATCCTTACTGAGCACCTGATCTCAGCCATTTGTTTTATTTTTCCAAGGATTCCAAGAAGTGCATTGTGGTTGATATGCATGGTTATGCTATGGGAATAATGGAATTCATAATTATTTATGTTGTGTTGTATGTTATAAAGAATAATGTAAAATTCATGTATATAATCTATTTTCTAAGTCTGCTAAACCGATCGGTCCTTCAGGACAAGATTCCTTGCAATCCTAACAATGTTTTAAAATAATGCACCGACTCTGGGTAAATAGGGTTAGGGCGTTACAGTTGGTATAGCCCGTCTAAAATGGAATTCATATCATTTTGACTCATGAGAACTATTGATTTAATATGGGGCTATCCATAACTGGGACCCACCCATCACTTTCACATCATATGAATTTCTCAAACTTTGAATGATCAATACAATTCATTCTCAAAATTCATTATAAGTCAAAAATTCCAAAGATTAAATGATGAATACATAACATAAATATTTTATCATCATAATCATATACCTTAAAAAGAAATAATAAATATGGTATCATTGGATGATATCCCTATTAACATCAATGGTTATTGTCATAGGTACGAATTACTTTAAAAGATAACTTGAACATTTCTTGGGGAAAATACCCATTTCATTTTTTAAATCACTTGTTTGAAATATAAAAATTTTCATAATATTAAGAAAAAAAATTTTCTTTGTAAATAGACCTAGAAATTTGTAAATAAAACATTAAATCAAATATTAGTCATGATGGGGAGAAATTTCATTCATCTGGTGCACGTTAAAATTTTTTTTTGTTCAAACCTATAGTATTCCACCTTATTCGAAAAAAAGAAAATTCCTTTTAAAATATTTATAAATATTAAAATATGGGTAAAAAATAATTTAATAAAATTTTTTAGAATACAAATAACATTCTAAAAAACATTTTAAAGAAAATGTGGCCATGCTAGAAAATGTGTTAGAAGAAAAAATGGAATTGTTTTTTAAAAGATAGTCTGTTACATGTACCTTAATTGTTGATTTTTTATCCAAAAAGAGAATAAATGTAAAATAAACATGTAATCCCCAAAAATGTCCAATAGAGAAGACAATATATGTGGTCTATGATATTGGGATAATATAATCTTCCCAATGGGAAACTAAATATAATCAATCCAAAAATAAAATGAGATTATAACAAAATCACTTATCATAAGTTTGACTTGCCTCAAAAGTTATTTTAACCTCCAGTATAATTAATATAAATTTATTATAATTCTATAATATAACTATATACATAACTAAAATATCATATTTGATAAAGTTATAATATTACAACACATGTTTATAAATTTTCCTTGTTAAAATCATTATTTCTGAGTTTTAACTATTTTTTTCATATAAGTATTAGTTTAATTGTTTTGATCCTTGAATATTTCCCATGATTTTATCATATATAGTATAAAAATAATGATATATATATATATATTATTTATAAGAATATCTATAATAACACATGAAATGTGGACATGAAAAATGAATCACATCGCTTTATAGAGGGGTTGTTTACACATACACTTGAGTAAAAATATAATTTTTAATATGTGGGAGGGTTAGAATATATGTAACAACCTAATATTTTTATATATGATTACCTTTAGAAAAATTTATGTGTTAGATATCTTTCTCCATATGTTACATATAAATTAAAAAATTATTGTTCTATATTTATATATAATATAAATATTTAATTATGACTATTAAAAACCTAGTCGTTGATTTGTGAGAAAGAATATGATTATACTCTTTATTAATTATATATTTATATAAAATAAATTTTACTTTTAATATGAATTAAATTATATTTTTTTAACTAAAATTACTTATAAGATCATTTATTGTGTAGAAAAATATTTTTTTAAATAATTTCCTTCTAGGAGAAAGAAATTTCTATTTCA
This sequence comes from Viscum album, assembly GCA_963277665.1. Classification (NCBI taxonomy): domain Eukaryota; kingdom Viridiplantae; phylum Streptophyta; class Magnoliopsida; order Santalales; family Viscaceae; genus Viscum; species Viscum album. Next base: position 234,285,344 of record OY728119.1, read on the forward strand.
TGAAACATATTACTATTGATAAATTATATTTTATATTAAAAAATTTATAACATCAATTTATTAGGTAAATTATATGAAATAAGAGTAATAACTATTAATATTTAAAAATGTAATTTTCTAATGAAAAATGTTTTTCATTATATTTTTGGATTTTATTAAAAAACTTAATTTATAAATATTAAAATTTTATATAAATATATGTTAAATTAAATTTTTAATTAATCATAGAAAAGATGAATTATTTTTAATTTTTTATCTTTTTCTAAAAACCTTGATTTTTTGTTGAAAATATGGTATTTATAAAACTTGTAATATTTTTACTTTAACATTACATAATAACGATCTATAAGATTAAAAAAATCTATTAGGTGATAAAATATGAATATATAGAATAAATTTATTCATTTTGAAATATTATTTGATATTATAAATCCTTTTTATAATATTTTTTGAACAAATAAAAAAAGTCACTTTAATAAAACAAATTGATTCTTTTCCTTGAATCAAGTATTTTTAAGGGATTTTATGTTTTGGATTGAATTAAAATCTTAAATCCTTTATTTTTTATATTATATAAACTAATTCCATTAAAATTCATATCCAAGATTATTTTATCTCATTTTTAATTTAAACTTATAAAACGTAATTTTTATAAAAACTATTTTATGCGATTAATTGTGTTTATTTTAAAATTAATTTTCCACACATTTATAAATTTAATTTGATAATATGATTTTAAAATTTGAAATTATAAGTATAAAATAAGGTAAACTTTTTTATCCTAACATTTTCCACTAAAATTAAGTAATAAGGGTGGAAATTAATTAACAAGGTAAAAATAAATTATAGTAAAAGTTTAAATTTAAAACCAAAAACCTAAAAGAATAGATGTTATCTCAAAAAAAAGTGTTTGAGTTGAGTTTAGAAAAAATTCAATACAACCACCTATTTTCCATTTTTGGCCAATGGACCTTAAATAGTAACTTTACATTATTGAAAATCTATGGGTTTCTCCAAAAACACCATTCTCATCAATTTTTAATGGGTAGAATCCACACCACATCAAGACTCACCTATCCATAAAATTTAATATTGAATCTCTACTAATTTTTACATCATTAAACCCTATCCCACATTAAAAATAATTTTATAACCATTAGTTATTTTAATGTTTTCATTTCCAAAGAGACTCCCAAGGGAAATTTAATTCCCGGCTGTGAGTATTATCAACTACTTAGCTTTTATCCATAATTATCTTTTTCAATTGATTTTATCAACAAAAATATAATGATATTATAATAATTTATATACTTTAATGTTAAAATATTAATGATATTATCCTTATATGTGTATATATCCACTCTATTTAGAAAAATTAAGGCGGAATTCATGCGTACGTGCGGACTACAACCACCATGAGAAATGAATTTTGTTTTTCATCACTACCCATAATTGATGTTTCAAAAAATGAATTAATTATAAAATATTATTGTTATGATATAATTATGTTTTTTATTTAAAATTGTAAAACCTATTAATTATATGATCAAAAAACTAATTCTTATTAATTCAATCATGTAAAACAAACAAACTAAAAGGAAAATTATATATTTTTTTAATTAATGATTTTATATAAATTATATCCTCATTATAATTATTTAAAATTATTAAATTTAACACTAATAAACAATATGTAATATCATTATTCTTCTAGTATAATGAGATTAAAACAAAACGAGCTCATAGACATCCATTAATCATGGTAAGATCATATTTGGGTCCTTTTAGCGACCTAATTGAACAATACTACATATTTATATCATGGATGACTATGAGAATTTATTTACTTGTATAATATGATATAAATATGTAAATAATTATTCTTTTGGTATGTTTATATCCGCATCTAACTTATTAATAAAGAAAAAAAAATTTGTTTATTAAGAATAACTGAAATATGATCATCACTGATTTCATCATTACTGTTCGTTACAAAAAATGTAATGAAATGAAATTATAGCTTTAAACCAATATTTAAATATCTATTAAATTACCATATATTATCTAATAGTGATTTATTTTTAAAAATAATTGATACCAACATTTTTTTTACTAAATTAGTTCAAAGAGATTAAGATTACTTATACATAGTATTGAAAATTAGTAATATATATATAGAGAATTATTGTAAATGAAGAGTATAAGTGGTTATATTTATGAATAATGTTCATGATTATATATTTAATGAAAATAATGAAAATATTTAAATCATTTGTTACAAGTTCAAAATGAATCTAGATCGACGTAAGGTATTTCATGTCAAATTCCTCTCTTTGAGACACATTTGGTATTGGGCACCTAATTTCATTTATATGGTGTATATACATTATATTTACAATATAATTTCATGAATTATATTTTAATCATTTTATTTTAAATTCAGTCTTATACACTCTCTTTCAAGGGGTTTTTATTAAAGTATTACTCAAGTCATAAGGTTTTTCTTCATCTCAATTCTAATTCATTGAGACATGATACATTTTGGGAACCATGTTTCCATTGTATGGGGTATTTACTACCTATGGATTTATTTTTATCAAACTTATTTTATTAAATGATATTTAATATAAAAATCATATTAAATTATTAAAATGGATATTAATTCAGTCATTTCCCTAGTGGTAGGGATTTTTTGTAACTCTATTTTTCATTCATTAAGTAATGACTGTTCTTGAAAATTATTTCATATATGTTTGGTAGATTATTACCTATGATTTTATTATGTGGTATTCTCCCATTTTTTCTATGGATATACATTCCTACTAAAAAAAACCTTCAATGAATATTCATTACTTCTTGAGTAATTTTCTTTTACAATCATTCATCTTCTTTCTCTAGATGACTTTTTATTATGTTATTCTAGTATTGACTTAGTCATAAAAAAATTCTATAAGATGTGAACATAACATTTTAATTACATTAGATCATATTATGTTTTCCTATAAAGAATTTTATTTTATTAAAATTAGGAATATTATTGACATTCCGTATATTTTTATTCCACTACGGATGATTGTTCCCATGATAACTATGTATTTTTTGACCGTAAACCATATTTATATATATGGGTAATGAAATTTTTTTCCTTTTTATTAACATGGGAAAAGTATTTAAATTCTATAAGATTACAGACTACTAATATAGTTTGATTATGTATTTACATTCTATGTTTTTTGTTTTATGGATTGTCATGTTTCTATTCAGTTATAGGTTCCTTATATAATGGTATGAAATGTAATGTTGATTCGTATAGTTATTAAATTTTAATTAAAGATGGTAAAGGTGTTACATGTAATTATATAGCCCCTCAATGCATTGTGTGGTCTCATCAGACAAATAAATTGGGTTTTCTTGTATTCCTCTTCCCATAATTGGATAGTGTCTTGTCACAAGTCCATGAAGAAAGGCTTTTGATGTCCATAATTATGCATTATATTAGTATACGATAGGTATTATTTATATCCTTGTTTTAAATTATTTTTATGGATATAGCATGCTTTATGTTTCAATTTTGATAATGGATTCATGTTGTTTACTTATTCAGGATATAATATTTATATCATGTTTATTCCAAGATTTCTTTAGTTGTATATTTTACCATACTAATAATTTTATTTCACCCACTATTATGTTTCAATTTTCCAAATTGTTGAATAAAATTAGAGAATGTGACATGTTTATATGGATAGAACAAGTGGGAGAACAGATGGACGATATTGAAAATTGATCCTGAATTAAGTAGTTTCATATATATAAAGGAGACAAATTACATTAGTTGAGAAAGACATGGTATGTATTAGTTTTATATGGGTCTAATTGTCTAAATCTCTAGACCTAAAATGATAATCAAGATATAAGAGGTAAAATAATAATTATTTTTTTAATTATTGATGTTTATATCCAAGCTTCTATAGGTGGTATCAAAGCGAGTATGTAAATTATTTTTATATGGAACTGGATTCTAGATTACAGGTTTAGGGAATCAAATTTGGAATCAAATGAATTTTTTAGATAAATTTGGAGATTATTATTTTTGTTGAGGATAATTTAAGGATTGATAATTTAAGATTGATCACAATTTCAAAGGTATAGATAACCCTTTTAGAATATTATTTATTTTAATGGTAAGTTAGGAATACACATTTTATTTATGTATTTGGATGAGATAACTTTAGTGAAAATCCTATGAGTAATCTTACATATTGGATAAAATCCTGATGTTTTGGTAAAATAGAGACTATGATTTGTTTTCCCCTAGCAATACATCCCTTTGTGGATTATGTAAAGTGGGTGCATTTGTGGAGCAGGTGAACCTAGTGGGTAATCACCCTAAAAAGGGTTGGTTCAACATTGAATCAATCATCACTCTAATACAAGATTAATGGGAATAAAAATAATATTAATTAACTAAGTCAAATAACCTAATAGAAAAATGATCATGGATAATAGAGGATTAATCAAAGTGTGTAATATGTTTATCCAAAAGTTTCATATATTTAAATTAAAGGATTCATATGGGATGTCATATTTTGATTGATATTTTTATATTCAAATTTTTTTATATTATGATAACCATTTTGGTTTTAGTATTTTTTGAGGTAATATCATGAAGATAGAGGAGAGAAAGATATGTATATAGAAAACACTACATCTTATAACTGATTAATGGAGCATATATAAATAGTTAATAATTTTAGGATATTTCTAATATGAGGGAAAATGTGACATTCCTAGTATTACCTATAGTAGTGATGTTTCTATCATAATATAAATTAATTTTTGAAACTCTTATCTATCATAATTAGTGAGGTGATATTTATTGATGGAATATTATTATAGTCTAAATGTTATTGAATATTAGAAAAAAATATAAGGATTGTTCTTCAGTAGTTTTTCATTAATTATTTAATTTATATATAAAATTTATTAATATCCTTGAGAAATTATTTTATGGAATGGTAATATTTTTAGAGATAACTATTTAAGGAAACATGTTTGAGGGATGGAAATGTTTTATGTTTAGTATATTTTTGATGCAATGATAATAAAGGGTTGGGTGATTTTGAAAATATAAGTTATGTAGTATCCATATCCTTAGAATTTATTATAATTCATAATAGTTTTATTATAATATTTATCAAATTATTTAGATTTTAATACATTTACTAGTGTGTGACCTTATCAAATTGTGGTTGATACCATTTTAGGGTAAAATATAGAGTTTATTTTTAGGGGAATATATAACATTGTTGTGTTATTTTACATGGATATTAAAATGATTCTGAGAAAGTTATGTTGTGGAGAATATATGATTAGAATATAAACATAATTGGATATTTGATTATATCAATGGATAAAAAAATTAAGAAAGATAATTAACATGATATAGCTTAAGCGAGTATGGTAGATGTCATGTTTGAGTTTATACCTCGATGATGAATAAGTTAATAATACCCTCACCTACATTCATCAATGAATAATTATTGGGAATGAAATTTCACAACAATAAACTATAAATATTATTGATTTTTATTCTCACAAAGACACTAGTTTTTTACTAATGAAATTAAATTAAGTATTTTTCATGAATATATTTCTAGAGATATATATCTAATTTATGGGTTAAAATATTTGATTGATTATTTCTGACATGTCTGAAAATAATCAAGAAACAATGTTCATACCCTATGTTTTTAAGTATAACGTATGGTTTGGGAACCCCATCTTTGGAATAAAACATATAGATCATGTAACCTGCATTGTTGAAAAAGTGTGGATCAACAACCCTACGTTAGTAATTAACCCTACGTTTAAGACACAAACCTATGCTTTATCTGCCCAAATTTTATAAAAAATTATACATTGTTAACCATGATTTTTGATATTTTATGTACATGAAGGAACTCTATTTTTGACTTGGTCAATGATATATTTTTTTATTTAATTTATTTTCAATGTTTTCTGCAAAAATATTTCTGAAAGTAAATATCTCTTTAAAAACAGTTTATGACCGGTTCAATGTCTCATATTAAATAGATTAAATTGTTCCTATTTAAAATGTAATTTACAACTCTATGTGAACAATTTAAAATTCAAATGATCTCAATTTGTCATGCGATATTTTTGGATATGTTTAATCAAAATAATTCCATGATTTTCTTGTTAAATAGAAAGAGTATTTTTGTTTTCCGAAACGTGTGTGGTGATATATCTTTTTGAATATTGAAATATATAAAAAAAGATCAAATATATTTTTCATTTGGAAAGGATATACTTTGGAGACAAGTAACATGAAATGTATGTATTAGTATTAAATCCAACATAATCACTTCATTAAAAAAATTTATGATATACTTATATAATAATCCTAAAATTATGTCATAGGATTTTGTTCCAAATTCTATTTATTATTTAATATAGGTCCCAATAATTATACTATTATTCCATTGATGGAAACTGCAATGACTCAAACCCTAGTAGACGTGAAATGATGCGTTACATTATTAGATTTCCATGATTAAATGAAATCAAATTTCAAATTATTGATGAGTTTTAACTGTTTTTGAGAACTACATATATACATGATACCCTTTTTACATTTGGAATAGATAATAAAAAACAATACATAAATGATATTATAAAATGTACCCCTAAAACTTCATCCAATGATCACTTATTCATAACATGGGGAATAAAAAAATAGGGGTGAGGTCAAATTATCAGTGAGGATTATTTATATTATATGTAACCACAATTCAACAATTATAATCCTCATGCCTTGGTAATTAACTATAAAATAATGACTTTTAATCAATGAACTAATCATGAAATAAATTCATAAATAATATCAAAGTGAAAATATCACACATAATATTAAAATAAATTTGAAACAATGAAATTATTATTTATTTGAAGTCAGGTTTGTGGTACTTGAAAAAAATACCATCAATAACTTTCACAAAAATGGATTAAAACTACAGGTACAAGCCATTTAACATCGACAACATATTTATCTCATGAGGCCTACTAATACATCGTTGGACTATTTAAAGTCCTGGACCCACCCGTCTCTATCTATACAAGGAAATACTCATGTATTTATTTAAATAGTTTAGACCATGGAATACTCCATGGCCCTATAAAATAATTATAATAGAAAGAGTTATAAAGGTGAGAAAAATTGAGACAGTGTCAATGTAGAAAAGCAGATCACCGAAAAAAGAGAATATAAACATTATTAAACCTCTATTTATAACCCTCCTATAAAATCCAACACATACTCTTAGATTACTTCCCCTCCGCCACTATATTGGGGTCTTCCAGTCAGTACCTTGTTCATGACCACCCTCATGAACTGCATGATCACTAACATGGGATTCTTTTTTAGGATCATTATCATCTACACTTCCCCTCCCGGCTATCAAGTCCTCACTTGGGGATTTCCAAATCAATAAATCCTCTTTGGTGTACGAATCCAAAGAAGAATAATTATAAATAGATGATATCATGTATTTAATACCTTTTCATTCCGGAATCTCCATGTAGAGTTCATCATAATCTAGAGAATTAAATGACTCAATCATGGAAAAGAAGTTGGATTTTAGGGGATCTTTATATTTTTTAATAGCATGAGTATTCACATCGATAAAAAAACTCAAAAATAGGTTGAGAACCTGCCTAAGAATAAATAAACAAACTGTCATCCTGCCCAAATTCATTTCCAAGCATTGCGGTCTCCAATTTTCCTAGTAGAAGTAGTAACTTACAATAAAGATGGACAAGAAGTATGAGGAATAAAAGTGTAATTCTTGCTATCCTAATTGACTTGTACATCATTAAGAATTTTAGAAGCTATAGGAGTACCCACACTTGGTTCAAAGTCATCGTGAGTAGGAAACTGCACATTTCTAGTTCACCCAAAATCATTAACGACAGTCAAAACCAAAGAAAACTACAAATAAGTACCCATAGTATCCGCTGTAGTTGTAACATGTGTAAAACATTAGATCAACATCACTTTATAGAGGAAGTATTCTTCCAATATAGTCACACAGTCAATCTCAGCATCACTATAGGGTTCATAATTGGACACATCACCACATTTCAGGATGGAAACTTTCCCGTGGTGTAGTAATGGAATGTTATACACTGGGGAATCCCTTAAAGAAAATGGTGGAACACCCACATTACCATCAACTTGATACTTATGAGGAGAGTTTCCAGATTTCCCGGTCACTACCTCAGCAAAGGAGGCTTCTCCCTTTTGTAGACCCATTCACCAAAAAAACCTTATAATTTGATGTATATGTATCATCTTTCACACCAATAGAGGCATTATTCTTACCAATGGATGTAATTTTAAAATTACATTTGTCAACCAAGTATCCATATTATCTAAAATTAGAGCATTTCATACATCGATGCATATTATCCTTGATATGTCCAATGGATGAACAACTGAGGCAAATGTAAGGGAAATTTTCAAACTTCATCTCATGTTCAAATTGAATCATTCCAAACATTAAGAAAATGGTCTCATCAAGAGGAAAAGAGAGATCAAATTCAATAAGTATGCGAAAAAAATGACCATACCTACCTGATGTTGTCTCTTTATCAATATTAATTTGAGTTCCAATATCCATGTCAACATCCCATAGGATATTGGGATACCAAAAGACCCAATTGAACCCTTTGATACAGATCTGGGAATGTACAAAAATATTCATGGATTGAGAAGGGTCAAACTTGGGGTCCCAATTATAAAAATGAAGGATCCCATGTTTGAGATTAATAAATCCCCAAATTGATTCCCTTAATTTTAACTCATTTGACTGAAAGGTCATATGAATGAAGGTCATCCCAATAGAAACTATAGGACAATCACAATAGCCCTAGATTTGGATAAGACATAAACTTGGGTCTTCATGCTTCCAGGATCTAGATTCATGTGAGATGATCCAAGATATGATTGAATGTTTGCATGCCTCAATTCATTCCTCAAGAAACCTAGGCTTCGATTCAATAACTACAATGGAATAGTTTCTCAAAATCCAATTGTGAGTGGAGAGTTCACTATCTCGAGAGCCAGAGATGAATCAATTAGTGCTCCTAATATATAAATAAACCACATAGATAACATGTCCTATTGAATCTTATGTCTTCATCAGACCCGCAAGGGGAGTCACATCACATATCGATCTAGACACAGTGCCAATCTTTTTCAAGGGGCTGACAAAAACATTATCAGGATTGAAAAAATCATCAAAAGTCAAACTCATCACAGAAGGAAGACCTACGTGACATATTCGTATAGAGATTATCTCTTCCTAAAACATCATCATACATCAAATAAATATTCCTGATTACTCATATATAGAATAATTGATTTAACACATAAAAAATGGTCCTTATCATCAAATATGCATATTGAGTAGAAGATACAGATTTATTATAATTTCCCCAGTCAACCAACTATCATTCAATGAAAAAACCATATTTAAAAATGGTATAGGGTTTAGGAAATAATAATATCCATCATGAAAAAATGCGGATATTTATGTGAAATGTAATTTCAAATTTTAAATTATTAGATCAAATTGATTGTTTCAAGAGAATGTTGTCAATCAAAAAAATGTGAGATTTTTCAATAACCTTTACTACAAAATAATTCTCAAATGAAATCCCAACGAATCAAATAATTAAATGTAAAAATTTTAATTCAATGAATATAGAAATATTTATGACAATAAATTATGTGGGTATGTATATACAACTTATAAATGTTTTTTGGTTCATAATAACAAATATTCTCAATGGAATATATATTGAGATGAAATGCATTACCTTACACTTCTATTTGGTTGATTGCATAATAAAATCATGTATAATTTTTATTAGTTTCAAAAACATATATTATAATGATATTAATATTTATAATATCATATATGATACTTTTTTATCTTCTTATATAACATTTGTTAATACTATTTAATATTTTTTATTGTTTCAGGTGTTAGTTGCATTGTTTTCCAAGATTGTTCTTACCTGTTATTTTTTTTACTCTTACATAGATCATGATTTAATAATATCATAAATGTAAAATATGATTTAAATATAATATATATTCTTTACATATGCATTTAGGGTATTCCCTTAAATTTTTTATAGAAAATAAAATACACTGTTCTTGGAGATAGTTGGTCGTATATATATATGGAAACTATTTCCATATTCTTATCCTATTTAGTGAAATTATATAAAATTATATATACATATATTATCAAAACAAATATCATTTTTATTTCATATATATCACATATTTTACGAAACCGATCCTTAATACATTTCATGTAATGCATGGATAAATCACATCGCTTCGCGAGGCAGTAATCCACCGTATGTATGAACGAAAACATCATATTATAGAAAAAGGAATGCTTGAATATATTTGTGATATAATAATTCCAAAATAAGAATTTTATATCATATATATAATTTATAAACTATAAATCCATCAGTATACCCCATAACAAGAAGTGGTAATAGAAAAACAAATGGCATTGGTTTGTGAGGCAGTAGTCTACTATACAAATGAATGATGATTTTGTAACCCTTTTTAGGGATGTGTGTGAGGTTTTATGTCATATCCATAACATAAAAAAATATCAATATATGATATTTAATATTTTTAATATACAATAAAGGTATAATATAAATTTATGTAAGTGTATAAATAAGTAATATTAAAATTCCTATACAATAACATTATCTCTTCTTCGGGTATCCTTGAAAGGATTACATAAAAAAACATCAAAGGAATGAATATTGAAAACAATATGGATTATATTTCTATAGGGAGGTAATTTGGGATGTTTTTTTGGATATATTCTAGTTGATCAAAAAATCATGAGATTTGAGAATAAGTGGGGGGAGTCAGTTCCCTTTTATAGATAAGGAGGAGTGCCCTTCTTTTAAATACACAAAAGTATTTAGTATTGGGTGGTCCATGTTACCTCATTTTTTCATGATTGATAACTAATGGGGTATATGGATTATATTTTTTGAAAACACCTACAACAGACAATATAACACAATTTTTTTAATACTTGGTTCTATAACTCATATGATTCCATATTTTACAATTTTGGTCTTTTATTAAAATTAATAGTTTTCTATCTTATGTAATTTATCAAATTAGAAAAAAATAGTAATTAAAAGATAATTTGGTCTCATAAAATATAAATATGAAATAAATTTTTTAAAATAATCATTCCATGTGTTTTAGAAATAATTGTTTACACAATATCATGTTACATTCAAAAAAACCTCTTTAATAGCAACCATGAATACTAAGTATTTTACTATTTAATGGTCAATATAGTCATTACAATAGACCATTTTTTCCATGACTGGAAATATTTTTAGACTTAATAATATTTAAAAATAAATTTATTTCATATTTTAATAATAGAAATTATAAGTCAATTGATAAATTATCATTTATTAAAAAATACCATGAGTGATATTTTTGATACTATTCATTTTAGTTAAATTTAACAAATATCAATAAATTTATGGAATTTGATTATATTAAGTTTAAAGATTTCCAAAATGATTAATTCATCTAAATAATTAATTGAATATAATTATTAATACAATTTATTTCACTTATAATGTTATTAGTTTCATTTAATTTATATAATTATTAGCTAAATAATTATTGTGTTGGCATTTCCCAAGCATTTAATGTAATTATATATTTTATAACAAAATAAAATAAATTATAAAGGAAAAAATAACTCATTTTTTGTGTAACAAAAAAATTTATTACCAAACATATGTAGTTTTTTTCCATATCCCAAATCTTTATAGACATTACAAGAAAAAAAAGATTCAATTTTTTTTCTTTACTTAACATATTATATGGGTAACATTCATGGATTAGTATCACAAGAAATAATAAATAACAATTATAAAGTGTTTTAGGTATAACTATTTCATTTTAGTGGGGTTTTAAATGATCTTAGGTCGTTTTCTACCTTATATTCAAGGTTTAACAACAATGTAAACTCATTTTTACCCTAATCACCGTAATTAATTTTAACTCTTTTGACTAATATATTCAGTAAAAATTTAGTTTTTAATTATCACAAATATATAATAATTTTTATTAAAAATATGGAATCACTTTTTTGAAATTCTTTTTATATAATTAAATTTTTTTTAAAAATTAATTTGATACACGGAATGAGATTTCCGGGTTTTAAAGTGAAAATGTTTAAATGTTTATTTTGTTTTTATATCTAAATTCAAAATAAAAATAATTCCAGTAACATTAATTTGAGTAAATATGAATAATATATGTAATTATTCTTTAAAACCAATTTAATATATGATTTAATGTTGAAAATTATATAAATTAAAATCCATTTTCAATTAATATTCATTTTTTCCTCCATTCATAAAAAAACAATATAGAAAAATTAAAATATTTAACCCTAAGATAGTTTTGAATTTATAATTTAACGATTATGATAATTTCTCAAATAAAATTATTAAATATTTGAAATATTATTTTTTAAACATCTATACCTTTAAAATATGAAACAAATGTATTTAGAAAAAATATTTTTTTTGCAAAAAAATTGGATTTTCATCATAACATATTCCTATCAATTATATTAGATAAATTTAAAAAATTTAATTAATATATAATATCTCAATTTTGATAACATCAATATGTAACATTAATTAATTTAATATATTAGGAAAAAACTAATTTTAGTTCATAAATACTATTTTTTATAAAAATAATTATTTCAAATTTAATTATTTTTTATTTTCATTTCTTATTAATTAGTGACAATTGAATTCATCCCTTTGTATTCATAATTTATGTAATCCTATTCAAAACCACAAATTTACCTAATAGAAGATAATTTTCATTATAATATTAATAGTGTTCTATGAAACTCAGTATTGTGTGTTGAACATGCTATCAATGTACAACATTGTTTCATGTATATCAAGATAACTCGATATTGCATGTAATATATTCTATCCAGTAAAATGATATTATTTTTTATTATTAAGGGTTTTAACTTAAAATTAGATCACCCATAAATATATATTACATTCTAGTATTCTAATGAGACCACATGAGGCTAGGTATGGGAAGAGGTGTCACAGTCCAACATGTCGGGATGGTGTTTTTCAGAGGAAGATTATGTTACATGAATTTATCCATGAGATGATAACGATGTTTTAAACCCAAATTTTTTCCTAAAAAAAAGTGAATTTTTTTTTACTCAATTGTAAATGAGATAAAGAGGTTGATATTAGAGATAAATTGTTCCTTAATATATCAATGTTAAAGATATACTTGAAGTTCAAGAAAAAGAGGATGATTATTCCTATATACATTGTCCATATTGAGATAATTGATCATAATAGAGTTGATTCCTATTAACTAAAACTCACACCTTACCTATATCGATTAAAATAATTTTTCAATGTATCTTTCATGTGGATTTACATTTTTGACATCTCACATGAACTACATCCATAGGTTGTACCTTTGAAGAATGATATTTCATACATGGACAATCCAATGGTGATTTATGATCAATGATAGAATGTTATATTAACCAAGTCAACTCACCTGGTAATAATAATGTGGTGAAAATACATGTTTAAAAAGTGATGGTGGTATCTAGAAGGTGAGATGAAATAGGAGTACAAAATTTTGTTCTATTGTCAAAAATAAAATTCCAAGTGTGAAAATTTTAAAAGAGGGATGAATGTAAGGGGTAAAACGTTTATGAATGAAATACCCATTTGAATGAATAATTTATGTTTTAAGTAATGTAGTTATAGAAAAACTATGAACTAGTTTTTTATCATTATAAAATAGCATTAATCAAATTTAAAACAATTTTATTGACAAAACCTATTGATAATATATCCATTATATAATGATTTTCAAAATTTGCATATATTAACGAGCATGATAATGTATAATTAAAGCATATTGAAGAAGCAATGGATTAAACCTGTATTATCAAACCCTATAAAGATCATATATTAAAGATTATTAGAGAGATTGAATCTCTTGGTCTTTACCTTAAGTAATACCATGCTAAGATTCAATAATTGAAACATGAGTGAAACTTCTTACATGAGAATTTGAAGGTTACCATGACCACAATACAAACCCTGTTTGCTGAACAACCTCAAGAAAGCACCACCATCACATTCCTTACCGTTAGGTTGTATGATTGTGTAATCAGGGGTTGAGTATATATAATAGAGTTATAGGAATTGATATATTTTATTTTTAATGTAATTATGATTATTTTTTCAATTTATTTATTAGAAAATAAATTATAATATAACGAGTTTTATAAAAATTATATTTTCATTTGATTAAATAATGATTTTATTTTTTTGGGAAATATACTGTTCCAATTGAGAAACAATTTTGGTAAACTTAAAAAATCATGGAATAAATTATATATTAATAAAATAGTAGTATTAAATAATTTTGGTTAAACTATAAATTATAATATGTTTTAATAAACTCTAATGTAATTTTTATAAGTGACAAAAATTCGTTAGTGTAGTAAATATTAGTATTTTCTAATCAATAAATATTATTATTTCATAGTAAAAATACTCAAAATAATAAAATGTTATCATAAAAATAAAACATATTTTAAGAATGAGAACATAAAAATAATCCAAAGGTTATTTTTTTAATATTTTTTTTAAAAAGTTAAATCTTTTGGTAAAAATTAAATGTTGAATAAATATATGATTTGCATTATTAAAATATAATAGACAAAAAGTATTGTAAATAATAACACAAAGAGAATCCTTCAAAACATATTATTTTTATTCTTTAAAATAATCTGTTTTTAAATTTATTTTTCTAAATGTATAAACCCATAATGAATCCACCAAAACCAAAAATATATTTGAATGTTTTAAAATCAATTCTCTATGAAAAAGTCTAAAATACTCTTTAATAGTGGTATTATTTTTATATATTCAGTTTTTGCATTTTAGAATATTTGAAATCACTCTTATTTTGAGAAAACCACATGAAAAAACCATTGGATGGTTTTTGATTTTGATTATTTTGTTATATAGAGTCGAATGACTATGATAAGAAATCAATAAATAACACACCATTTTTTCTAAAAATACCCACTAAATCTTCCACTCCAATTTGAAAAATAACATTTATCAATAACATTATATCCCACAACCATCTTTAAATCTATACCATGGTTATCTAAATCTCCAAACAAGATTATCCAAATATTTTAAAAGTGTTGTGTCATGGTGAAGGATTATATACACAACCTTATATTTTAGTTACATTATTTTTAAAAATCTTTTTAATTTCAAATTATTCATGTTGTAATTTTTTTTACACAACCCATTAATAACAATATTTTTATATTGTACTGATAGAAAACACATTAATCTCATTATACCCTTTAATGAAACTTTATTTAAATCTTTTTTGTTTCCAAAATTACCCAATGATTTTCCACACCCTATTTTCATATCGGGAATTTTCTTTTCCCATTTCCAATCTAGGGTATTAACCAGGATTTACATATCCAAAATTGATTCATGATATCTATACATATAAAAAACACACCTTATTCAAGGTATTAAATATGTTGAAAGATGTTCTTATGAGGTATGATCTATGTCGCACAAAATTTTATATAAATGATAAGAATGTGACGGGTAATCAAAAAATTACATAGTACTCAAATTGATTTTTTAATTTATATATCTCATGGGATATCATCTATTATGAACACATGGTTTTCATAAGAATTGTATGCCATGATTTCTTAATGATCAGAATTATATTATTCTTATGATGTCATGTTTTTCATTGTTTTTTCATTCATATATAGTCATTATATTTTTAACTTATATCATGATAAAATTTTGATGATTTTTATTCTCACCCATTTATGTCATATTTATATACCTCTTGACTAACATGTGTTTCTTTTCTAAACTTATGCTTTGATTATTCCCTTGTTTGGAGTTATATCTCAACCATTTCTTATGTATTATTCCAGGTTATCATGTGCAGTATTTGAAGATCCAGGGAACATGAAGAAATGTTATAGTTTTTTTTAAAATGTTTTTGTATCTTCAATTCATATTATTTTTTATTGGTCTAATTAACCAAAGACACTTGGGATTTTGATCGTTTTATATTTTGTCATGTGTTACATTATATAATCCATTATGAAATATATTTTATTAAAGATACGGGTTTTTATACTTGTACTACATCAGAAATGGATAATCTATGAATATTTTTGGATACCTATATAATTTTATCACATAAAACAATTTTAATGGATGAGTTGTTAAATTTGGATGTATTTCTAAGAAGAAATAAGGTTTTGGTATTGTTAGTATGTACAAATCTTCTTTTATTTCTAAATTTTTATATATTGATGGTTTAAAAAAGTATAATTTTTATATATAAATTATGGGATAATTTAATGGAATATAAAATCCAAAATGATAATCATTTCATGTTTAAGTATGATTCTTTATTTTGTTATTCTAATAAAAATGAAAATATTTTAACTATTTATTTCATATATCTGACTATAAACATGTTAATTTTTTGAATTATGTTTAAATAGATAAAAATAATTAGAATTAATGATTAAGCCATGTTTATTTAAAAATATTACAATATCTCCCTAAAAATTATGAAATATTATAGTTACCTACCCTGAAAAAGTAAAATATCCATGTTTATGATTCTATCATGAGTGGGATGCAATATAAAGTTACATTATAACCTATAAATAAGTTAACTATTAATTTATCATTATAGCTAGTACATATTTATTTATTTTTTCCTAATAAAATATTTATTGTTTTCGAAAATAAAGATACTCTAGTTTTTTTACGATTAAGGTATATTTACACGGGGTTAATTTATTGCCCATAAATATGATACATTATCAATATTTATATCTTTTTGAAATTTATTTCAAAATGAAAAATGTTCTATGATTGTTTAAATTTTTTGTGATATAGGAGGTAATTTTGATAATTTGAAATTCTATTTTTTAAAACAATTTTTATTTTCATAATTTATATTCTATTATAACTATAAAAAAATGGTCTTGTATAATGGAATAAAAGAGATATTATTTAAATAATAAAAATTTTATTATACGAGTATAAATTACCACAATATTTTGGGGTGAAACCATTATTAATATTTAATTTATTTAAATTTTAATTATTTTTAGTCCTTTGTTATTGAAAAATCGTTATTAAAATTTTAATGGTATATAGCATAATGGATTTTAGTTTATAGTGTTTGGATGCAAATGTTTTAATTTTTAATTATAAGGGTATTTAAGATAACTATGGTCCTAAAAGTGATGAATGTATTTTACATACTTATTATTAAAATGATAAGGATTACATAGTTCACAATTAAACAACCATAGTTATTCAATAAACTTCTAATGTTATTTTTGAAGAAAATAATGTGAAATTGAATTCGGTTTTTTATGTTTTTTATGAGTTTAGATATTTTAATTTTTTTAGAGAAGAAACTTCTGATGTGGTTAAATAATTTAATGGTGAGAGTACTTATTCTTGAGTTGTTCCAATATCATGGATGATTCATAGATATCATCATATTGAAAATGTTATTTATAATATTGAATCTTTTAATAAATCTATAATTTCAACAATAATTTATTGTACTAATTATTATTTTATTTTTGGTTTTTCCTAAAAATATTAAGAATGATTTAAAGGATTATATTTATATTATTGATATACAACATGAGGTTAATTATAGTTCTATGAATAAATTTGGTCATTAGTTGAACCCCCTTTACAAAAGCCTATTCTTCTTCAAAAATGAATCTTTAGAAATTATATATATGAAACTATACTATCTATTAAGAAAAAATATACACTAAATTTTCACGGTTATTATCAACTAGAATGTGCCTATTTTTATTAGATGCTAAAATTTATTATTAAATTTTCTGTATCTTTTAGAACAATTAAAGGTTTTATGTTGTTTAAAATGTTTCTTTATAGTGTATTCATATTTGGTGTTATTACAAAAGATTATAATGTTTCTTGACACTCATGTTCAAAAAATGAAAAATGTTGTAAGCATTATTTTATATTATAAAAAAAATTATAATTTTATAAGAATTTACACCACGATTGGTATGATATAATTATTATGTTTCTATTGAAATTGGATCTCACAAAATGTAAATTTGAAACAATTTTATTTATTAAAATTATTTCAAATTATATCTTAATTTTTGAAATTGATATTAATGTAATTGTTTTTATACATTAATATTAATTTCATTATAAAGAACTTTAAAATTTTATGGTTGGTGAGGTTGAAATGAGTTTATGGGATAATTTCAATTATTTCGAATAACTGAAATTTTTAAAAGGAATGAAGTATTATTTTTTATTCAATCTAAATATGATAATTATTTGGTCAATATTTTTGGGTGCTGATATTCTGAATCTATTTGAATTCATGTGTGTATTAATTGTTAAATATATTTTCTTTCTTTTAGAAAATATGATTATTAATTTAAATATTGATACATTGTTGTATGTTTAAAATATTAAAATACTTCTTGACATGTAAAATTTGTTTACTATTTATTTGTGTGTTAGATTCCAATTATATCTTATGAAAAATGAATTCATGTTTGTTTAATGTATTATTGGATTTGTTAAAGGAAATATTACTTGTGTAAATTTTTATTCAAGTGAATTTTATTTTATTTTATTTGTTCTATGAATTTATCTTGGTAGGATGTAGACTAGAGGAAAAAATGTTGCCAGGAATGTGTCACTTTATTATATAGAATTTAGTTTAATGGTGTTCATGAAATAAAACATCATTGAAATTTCAATTAATGAGTGTATGTACATCATTGAGTCACATTGTCTCTGTCAGTATTTAGTGATTAAATTGAATTTTTTATACGGTGTTTTTAATTTTCAAAAGATACATATTCATTGAATATATTTTATTTTAAAATAAAATTTGTAAAATTAACAAATAGATATTTTTTAAAATCATCACATTTTTCCAAATTTGAAAAATTTATATTTTTTCTTAGCATGTTATAAATTAAGGTAGGAAAAATAATTTTGATTCTATTATGACCAACTATAATATGTATTTATTAATGGAATTTATTTATTACAAAATGAAAAAAAAATTCACATATGTTTTCAAACTAATATTTTTTATCTTTTAATATTTTATTATTTATATTCCTCAAAATGTTGGAGAATTCTATAAAAAATTATTTTAATATTTTAATTTTTAAAATGGGGAATATTTTTGGGAGATTGTTTATCTGTTTAATTTAGGTTTTTGTCATTAGAATTCCTAAAAATATTTTAATGTTTTTATATTTATCATATTTTCTATAAATCTATTTACAAGAACAATTTTTAGTTTATAGATTTATTTTAATATTAAATAATAACATGAGTTACATTGAATGGATTTTCAAATAACTTTTTGATATTTATATCTATTAAATTTATCTATATTTGATTCAACTATGAGTAAATATTAAAATTTTATTAAGATACTCTAAATATTTACAATGCCATTATATTATTTCATAAAATTTTTTTCTACATTTTATAGATCATAATTTACTATCTTTTAGTCATATATATTGATATATCAGTTCAAATAATGGAATCATAAAATCATTAGAAATGTCAATAATTTATCTATAATTATGTGTACTTAACCCACATATTATTATTATTTTATTTAGTGGGTTTAAAAAAATCATCGAGTATTCGATGTTAGATGATGACATGGGTTTCATAAATCAACCATATATGTTCTTGAAGATATTTTTTGGTGTTTTCATGTAAAGATATGGAATTTTAATGAAAATTCACAAGTTAACATATTAATTTCCACATGAATGACTATTAAGAGGAAACATGAAGTAGACATTTCGGGTACTGTATGTCATTATTCAATTGACTAGATGATATATTGTCATGATAAGTAAATTTAGAATATATGATTTTTTTAACATGGTATGTAAACCTACAATAGATTTAACTTTTAACTGACCATTATGTCTAGGATAACAAAATTGAATGAATGTTATATTGTTAACATGATCAGTATATCGACCACACCACATATGAAACAACTGCATGCTTTGATATTATGGTAAGTTAAATGAACTTATAGAATATACCTCATAATCACTCAGCATTCATATAATGTTCTGTATTATATTTATGGTGTTACAATTTGGATTGTTCTAGAACTCGGCATTTTTAACTATTTTTAAAATCATGTATACTATATTTTTTATTAAATTTATGTATAATTTTATTGATTTCTAGAATACATATATATTAAAATAGAATCCACGTAAATAATTTTAAGATATATTTCAAATATTTTCAATTAATGATTAATTTTATATTTATTTACGCATATACATAACAATTATACTTTATAAATTGAAATATTTATATTTTACATTTATCTATTGGTCTTGTTCGTTTATAATTTAATATTTTGTGACATAATAATAATTTTAACATATTTTTTAATACACAAGGCACCATAATTAAATTTTGAATAATTATACAATGAACAAAAATTGGGAGTATTTTGAAATTTGATTTTAATATTTCTATTGTATTCTAATATTTGTTGAAATGATTGGACGTATTATTTTTTTAGTACATAGTGTAGTATATTTCTATTATTTTATTTATTATTAAAGTATATAATTGTAATGGTTTTACTTACAATTAATCTACAATGATAATTTTATATCTATTGGATAATTATGACGTTTCAATTTAAATTATATAACCTCATTTGATATTATAATATTGATTTTTAAATAATAATTAATGTTTTTGAGACACATTCAGTGTATATAGTTATGATAACACAATATTTTGAGAAATGAAAAATATTTTCTCTAAACCATTATGTGATATACAAACCATGTCCTATGTGATCATGTATTATTCTACTAGAAATATATTCAATTGTTGAATGAAATATTAGACAAATCCTATTGATACCTTGAATATATGTGTTTATAATTATCTAGAACTAGTACCTTTGATTATTTATTCTTTTTTTCTTATGTGTGTAACACAATTTATAATCTATCACATGTTGTCTCACATTTATTTTAAATGTCTAAATTCAAAAGTCTTTTTCCCTTCATTGTGTTTTGAGTATAAAATTTTATTTTTTGGATAGTTTATTTTTTCATTACTATAGTCTAAATTCAGCGTTTTAATTGGTTTGTGAATCCCCATGTGAAATCCATGTGTCTTGTTTATACATTAAATAGAAAAAGTTGTTTGTAATGTGGTTATTATTCCAAATAAAAAACTAGTAAGTCAAAAATAAATCTATTATAGTGTTGAATGGTATATGAGTAGAGTAGTTCCAATTAGGCTTAAAATATTATAAAAACCCCATGTGTTATTTCATTTGATTTATGCAACTAAATAAATTTTTTAATTAACATGGTTAGCAATATCATCATGTTAAAATTTTAAATTTGGTCTCTTCACCCTAAATCGAGACCATCAACCATCCCCCATTCAATCATAACATATAATACCCGTATAATGATAATAATAATTATCAATATATATTTGTTTCATTAGAACATGAATAATTTCATACTTCAAAAATTTTCTAATTTAACTAAGTAAATGATTCAGGTTTCATGGAAAAAATTTATAAACGAATCCCACAGACATACAGATAATAAAGGTGGATAGTATCACAAGAAAATATCCTCAATGAAGCTTAAAATTCTTGATGGTTTTTGACTTAGTTGAAAAATTAATTGATAAAATGAATACATGAAATGTTATATCATAAGTAGGGATAAATAATTTGTGAATTCATTATTGTGAGTTGAATTCTACAAGTGAAAAATAATATAATGGAATTAAGAGGGTAATTTAAGGAAACACATTAAATTTAAATAACTCATTTCTAGATAAATAAGACAATTTATGTTAAATTATTATATTTTCTTAGGAAAAAATATGACGTTCACATTAAATTCAAATGTCCTTTTCAAAAAGTTTTAGTTAAAACCATTAAAAATTATTTTTAAAAAATTAAACAATAATATATAATTTCATATACAAAACGATTATATAGTAGATGTTTGGAGTTAAAGATAAATAATGTGATCAGGGATAGAAAACCATTATATATTTTAAAATACCTTTGTTGAAAACCTACATAAAAAAGGGAGAATAATACTAATTAAAAAATGGATAAAAAATATTATGGTTAAATAAGATAATAAACAACTAGTCTTCGAATAAGGGGTAGATCAATGTAGGGTGGATAAAATATTACCGGTGAAGAAAAGGGTCATATATGTATTATTGGAACTATACATAACAACTGTATACTTTTATGAGAATAAAACTCATTATAGATGGATATTTGGATTAAAATGTAATTTTCTAAATAAAAATTAAAAAAGAAAAAAAATCATATGATTGATGAAAATAATAATATAATAATTATGATCAATATGAAACATTATAATTCAAAGAAAGGGGATTGAGTTATCAAAATATATTTAAAAAATCATAATTCCTAAAGTAAGAAACATTTAAAAATGGGTTTATGTAGTAGAATAGTGCACAAAAAAAATAGAGGTATTTTAACATAATATTGTCATAGTTAATAATTTACCACACTTATAATAATTAATTCCATGAATAATTATTATAACTCATCAACATTATATTTAGCTAAGAAACATATTTACAACATCTATAACATTTAACTAAATTATATTGATGAGTAAATAGAAAATAAAACATTAAATTCAATAAATAAATTTAGAATCATGTTATAATAAATAAATTAGAAAGCATATAAAAATATAAAAACATTAGTTGCTTGATAAAAAACATGTCTCAAATATTTAAATTTTAGATTAAACCCTTACATTAAATCAATATATACAAAAATGGGATTTATCATACTGTATAATAAACCTATATTAATAAGATATTTTATAATCTTATTTATATATATTAACCTATAAATATTTTATTTTAGTTATTTATTATAAATGTATTCATTAGGTATAGTTTATTATCATTATCCTATTATAGATATTTTGATTATTTGGATTAAGATAATAAAATATTATGTTCATTCATGTTTATTGATACAAAGTTCATTATTACTATAATATATAGGGTACAATAATTAATGAATTTTAAGGGATTATAATTCCCTAATTCTATTTCATGATAATTTTAGTTATCATCTGAGGATATAGAAATAATTATTCAGTATTGTTTTATTATTTTTAAAAAGAGGGAGTTGTTATATTAATAACAAATAAAATATTATAAAATCACTTCCATAAAAATATTTTTATTAGGAATGTCATTTTTCTTCCTTAAAAAATTATTATATAATCCATGTAGGGTGATGAAGAGAGAAAAAGTATATAACTAGCTGGAGTTGGTAGTCTCTATTGGTCCCAGATAAAAGATTACAGATAGATAATAGGGCGTAATTGTTTATTTGTATATATAAATTAATTAATTTAAATATTTCGAGTTATATCATTGTTTTTTGTTAAAGTTGTTGAAGGCCAAATGAAATAGAGACAATGCTTTTTTTAGTTATTCAAATCAAAATGATCGTAGTCAACTCATTACATCTCTCATGAATTAAGATATTTGTAACCCAATATAACAAAATAATTAAATATTGGAATGATCATTATAAACCTAGAGACACAACCAAATTTTAGCACATTTTTTCATAAGTGGAAAAAAACAAAACAAATTATAATTTATATACAAGGAGGAACCACCGAAACAATTTATCTTTTTCAACTAGGAGGTAGATTTAAATACCCATGTTTATCATGGGAGTCAAAAACTATAGTTATTTTTTTTAATGGGTAATATAACACACTAAAAAATATGAAAATTGAATGGTATAAGAATTTTTATACCCATAGAAAGTGAAAATCTCTATCTTTAATCTGATTAGAAGTCGTTGGAAATTATTCTAAAAATGGAGAAATTTTTTTAACTCTATTCATTGAATTACCAAGGATCTTAGTATCATAATCATCTACTAGTTGAATTGTTATAGATTAAATGATTTCATACCAGTATAATGATGGATCCATTTGAGAGATGATATGGAATGTGGTTTTAGACATTATCTTGTTGGGATGATGTAGGGGGAAAAATTTTGGACCAAAATCGGTAGACTTTTTTGAGATGATACATACAATTAAAAGATATATTAAGTTGGATCTGATTAAGAATAACTATTATATATATAACTATAGAAAATATAATTCATTTAGGGTATTTTTATGATGGATTTTGGTAAGAGGAAAATTATGAGTAAGCGGTTCATTCGGTCATGTGAAATTCTAGAGATTATTCTATCTATTTCTTACTTACTGGAAATTCATTTGTCAATATCTTCTGTACATTATGAGTTTAATATTTAATTTTTAATAAAATCTATATCATGTGAATCTCCTGGTCTGTGCCCAGAAATAGCACATTTGGAAGAGAACCATTCTTATAAAAAACAACATGTTCTTATTTTTTACTATAGCGAGGATTTGTTTTGTAATAGGTTGAATCACCAGGTTAGGTATTTGTCGATAGAGAATATGATTTATGAAATAAAATTAGAATCATAAATTTATTTTATTGAATAATATCCCCACATGGTTACGTAATTAATAAAATTTCAAGCAATCAATTTCCCAAATGATGGGTAAAAGTAACATCTTACATAATGATAATATGAAATCAATTTCAAGCCTAATTTATATACATTAATTATATTATTCATATTTATATTAAATAAAATAATATTATGTTTCTCTAAATTGAAAAAGGAAATAGATTCATTCATACAAAATTTCATTATATATATTATATAGTTTTACTTAAAATATTAATTTTATAATTTTATAATTTTAATTTTTAAAAATGAACATAATTTCTGATATCATCAATTTAAAATAATATTACATTAAAGGTTTATTAATAATGGATAAATATTATTTTTTGGGTGATTAATAGAAAATAACTTATTTTAAAAGAATAACATTTTCTTTTTAGGGCATTAAAATGTCACATTATATTTTGTATTTTTATAAGATTTGATAGGTTAATTTTTACTAAACCTAATCCAATAAAGTCATATTAATTAGTTAATTTTTACTAAACAATATAGATACTGGATTTTATTAAATATACTAAAAATTCATAATCATAATTTATAAATTGTGTAATGTGTTAACTGTATTTTTTGGTCATTATTAACAGCAATTTTGTTAAAAAATCAAGTTACCGTGGTAAGAGTTAAAATGGGTTAAAAGGGGTGAAATAAAAAATAATGGTTAAGATGACCAATAAAATTATTTTAATCCTACTATATTACCATATTTAATCCATATCTCATCTCATGTTTATAAAGTATCCCTTTTGTATCCATTCATATTCGTTTATCTTTTAATTTATTATAATATTTTAGAAAATTCCAAGCACATCCCATCCCTCACCATTAAAAGGATGCCCCATCTTCTTTTCTAAAAATGTATAGAAAAACTTGAATCATAAAGGACCTTTCAAAATGAATTAGTAAAATCACACCAAATGTTCTGGAGTCTGAATTTTGAGTTGAAATCCTATCTTTGAATTCCAATAGTGTAAATATAAGGAGGTTGTTCGACGAAGAGATAAAACCCATACCTAAGTGTTATTATTTTATTTAATATTTTATATCATTAAGACCTACATTAACAATTAAAATAATATAAAATAAATCTATCACAGATAATTAGATGTTATTATGTTAATATATGATCTTTTATCTGTCTTCTCTTAAATAAAATGGGAAATGAGAATTATTTTTCAAATGTACCACCGACTACAATCTCATAAACTGATGTAATTTGTTTTTCATCACTACCTATAATGGATGGTTATAATTATGGATTTAATGTATATATATATGATATTAATGAAATAATTATCATTATTTTATTAGAATATGTCAACAATTTTCTTTATTTTTTATCAATTGAAAAATTAATGGGCCATTCATGGATACATGTGTATTACCCCTTTATAAGGGGATGCAATTAATTTCTCATCGTCACCTCTCACAGATAGTATATATATATGTATATATAAATAAATTTAATAATATTTATAATTTAATAATAATTATATAATGATTAAATTATATATACATTCATTCCCATATATTCACTGAAAATGTAATCATTAATCATTTGTACGCATGGCCTACAATCTCAATGATTGAAATGTAATCCATTTTTCATAAAAATCATACATAGTTAGTTATAAAATTATTTTAAATAAAATTAAAACAATAACATTATTATGAATCTTTAAATTATATAATATGGATCCATTTTACAATTTCAACCAAACAAATTCATTTTGGGGTTTTTAATCAAAAACCTCAAAATGTAATAATTAATCATTAAAAAGTAATTAAATATAACATGTATATAAGTTAAAATATAAGAATAGGAAAATTTAAAAAGTATTTTAACAATGTAAATAATGACAATATTTTTATTATTCTGAAGTATTTAGAACATACATTACTAATCAAAATCATTGTAAGGGATACTATACCATAGATTATTTTCTAATATGATTAAAAATATATATTTTTAAAATTTTTTTTCATAGAAATTTTCTAAAATGTTTTTATGAATTTATTTAAATATGAAATAATTAATTATAAAGTAAAATTTATGTCATTTATTACTTTAATTCAAAAGAATTTCAAAACTATTTTATTGATAAATTTTATACAGAATATTATTAATTTCATTACAAAATGAAAAGAGAACATTGAAATTTAATATATAAAATGTCAATATAATTTCTACCTTGAAATAAATTATTTAATGTCTATATAAGTTTATTATAATAAATTTTTTCATCAATGAAAAACACAACCACCATTTTTTTCAGGTTTTTTATTTTTGACAATGGGTTCTAAAGAAAATGGAAATAAAAATATAGAAAAATGATCTATATTTGGGTTCAAAAGGATATTATTATGAATTATATGATCTAAATGAAAGATTCCAACTTTTTCATATATATTATGGTAATTTAAATTTATTATGAATAAAAATTATCCAAATAAATATCTTATAATTGGTGATCATGATATATATCGCATTTTCATTAGGATATTATTATCCTCTTCATAATAATTATATTTTAATAAACCATTTATGTAGTTCTAGTTGAAGGTGTTCTTATAAGGGTTCCATGATAATTTTCAAATAATCCAACATGGTTTTTATTTTTTTTTTCTAATGATTTTTCATTACAATATTTTGATTTCAAAAGTAAAACTATTGAAATTATCTTTAACAGAATGAATTTGTAATTTTATGGTAAAAGGTATGTGTTTAAGAAATAATTTTTCAAGGGTTCCCATTTTTATGAAAAAATTACGATGGTTATTTTTACATTATTTTTTCATATAAATTATTTTACTTATGATTTTGAGAAATAAAGAATATTTCATGTATAAGTAAATGAATATTTGTGCTCAATATTTATTATATCAAATGAAATATCTCTTTTATGTTCTCATTTTTTTGAAATAGACTAACAAGTTTCTTCAATCATTAAAAATTTCACTTAGTGAATTTTTTATTATCTCCAACATTTTCATTTTTTTATAGGGTTTAAGGTTGAATTGGAATAATGATGAAATCAGGCTGAAAATTGTGATGATTTTTTAGGAAAATAAAATGTGAATCATTTTCAAAGAATTACATTATGAAATAAAATTTACTGAGTGCAAGTATATGAATTGTCATATATGTTTATTTTATTTATGAGTTACGACCTAATTATGTACACTCATAACCTAATTATATATTCTAAAAATAAAAAAAATTAATTATTGTTTCTGAAAATAATATTATGGGTTCAATTAGGATATTGTAGCTTTATATACTCATGTATAGTCTTTGTGAGAGTGGAATACTATAAATATACTCATGGTAAATCAATTAGATAATACCTAACTACACATATAATCATGCACAATCCTTGTGAGAATATATGACAAAATATATTCTAATTCAAAATCAATGTGTTTGTAGATTCGGATAATTATAGTTATATGAAATCTTTATGATCATAGATTATCAAACTTATGCTCTTGTATAATGTCTCTGTCTTATTAGATATACATCATTAACAAATACATTTTTGTGTTATATAGGACCCCAATTTTTTCATAATAATAAATTATACATATGAATTATAGTGGAACATAAATACTTACTTACGTCAATCATTAGATAACAATCCCTTGGAAAAGTGTTTATTTTAGGAAAGAAAAAATAAGACATCCAGAGAAGGATTTTCGATAGTAGATTTATAAAATATACCTTTTGATGCTTAAGATTAGTTTTAGATGTTGACATATATGTAAAGATATTGTATAAAAATAAAAAATTAAATCCTACAACAAAAGAAGGGATTTTTAATTGGATCATTCAATGGAATGGGATTTAGCCATCACAAAAATAAAAACATTAAAATAATAATTGATGAAAACTTATTTTCAAGGAAATAAATTCTTGTTTTATAAAGGGAAAAATTGATGTTAATTCGTAAAAATATTTTTCAAAAATGATTTTACTATGAATATTTGGTTATAATTCATGTTCATTAGTCCTTTAAAAGAAGTTGAAGAAGAAAATTTTGAAAAAACATACATTTCAAAATAATCTTCAATAATAGATCCCCTAATGGTAAAAAATAATATAGTGGAAATGAGGTGTGGATGATATTATTTATGATCTATGAAGGAAACCTTTTAATTATTTTGAAATAACTTTAATGAAAATACACTTCATTAGCTTTATAATAAAATCTTATATTAGAAATGGATAAATTGAAATATGATTGTTATATGAGATACTGTATAATCCAATTTCCATATCAGAATTACACCATTAATAGGAAGAGAAAATATTGACATAAAAGATAACAATAATTTTTAAGAGTATAAGATTTATAATTAACAATACAATACTTTTATGGGGAATGAATCATTAAACAGAAGGATATATTATTTATTATTTTACATTACCCATATAAAATATAATTTTTTTTTAATATTGGGGTGTATGAAACCATTAATAGAAGAAATTAGTCTACGAAAAAATATTATTACTCCAACAATATTGTTTGAGATTGAAAAATCCCTAAGAGACACTATAATTTGTGATGTAATAAATATAGTTTTAGGTGAGAGAAAATCTAAATATAAAATATAAAAACTGTGGATAAAGAATAATAAAACAATAGGGATAAACATAAAAATAAAATAGTTATAATGTCCAGGAATAAGCATTATAACTCAATGAAATGCTATTCAGATAAAAAAACCCTTAGAAACATTATAATGTTTGATTAAAAATATTTAATAATAGAAAACATGAATTGAGCCTTAAAATAATATTTATTAAGTGATATTTATGATATAATACTTAAAATAGGTACCGTATATAACAAATAATTACTAAAAGAATCATGATATAGAATAATTATCCAATAAAGGAAATTTTAATATGAAATCCTTACCCTAACTCTATACTTCCACGATAGTGATTTAACGTCATTTACAATAAACATAATTATATTAATAAATTATACTATAAAATTGTTTATATCTTCTAACCCATATACCTTGTAATTATATTTATTTACTATAATTTTATTAGTTATTATTTATTTTTATTATCAAATGTTTTTGATTTTCATTATTTCATAAATTATTTAAAATATAGATGATGATACCCATTAATTGATACCATGTACATAATTCATATATAATTTATGTAACTAAAATATATTATTTATAAATATTAGAATTAACTTAATTCGATTTTATTATAATTGTTTTAATGATTCATGATAATGGTTATCAGTCACATGCTTGTTTCCGTCATTTTTAATGATAAAATGTTGTTATATAAATAGTAGGTAAAATTTTAATATATCAATTCTAGAACAATAATAATGTATCTAATATTACTTCTATTCTGAAATTATATATTTTTTAATCATCCATGTTGTGGGATAGTGGGAAAACACATCACTATGTGGATGCTGTATTCCCCACATATACACGAATGAAAAATTTGTTTTCTATAGAACATAATGGTGTTAAAAATGTTTTATATTTATAGATATTAATAATTATATAAATAACATATCTTTTTATTAAATCAACTTTATAAACTATCAATGTATGGTGATAATGAAAATAAATGACATCACTTATGAAGGTTGTAGTCCGAACATATACATGAGAATGTTTTAAAATTTCTTTGAAAAAGGGGCAGATGTTGGTAATTGTAATTCAATAAAAATGAAAAATATCAATATATATTTTAGAATACTGTCAACTATTTTTAAATGAAAATATTTTTTCGATGATGATGATAGATAAGGAAAAAAGGCAGTTAATAGTACCTTTATTGAAAATTTAAACATTCAATTGATGCAATTTATTGAAATAGTTAAAATATAATATTTTCTAAGACAAGTGGCATAGATAAGTAAATTTATCAACTAGGGGAAGTTAAATTGTTCGTATTATGATGGGAATATTTTTATTTTAATTATAATAAATTTATAAATTATATAAATATATATTTTAACGTAAAATAATATTTAAAAAAATACATTTAAAAAATCAAATTTTAAATATTATATTTTTTAATATCATTTCATATATAATTCTAATTAGATATGTATATATATTAATTTTTAAATTATTAAATTTTATCATAATAAAATTTTAAAAGGCACAAATTTAATTTATTTTTTTTAAAATACACATCACTATAAAAATAGATTAATAAAAACATCCCTTTTTAATATCAAATAGTATTAAGCACATTTCAGAAAATATTAATCTTCTGACTATTGGAACCATGGTCTTCTATGCATGAATTGGAGTACGGTTTGTGTTTGTTGTCAATCATCACTGGATGTTCAGAATGTGTACCAACAAAGTGATCATACAGTTCATGCAGACAAGATTATTGGAGGTGGCATGTACTTGAAGGAGAGTAAACCTGCGCACCATAAGTTTTTCAAGATCAGAACATGGAAAAATGGAAAAGGGATAACGGTCGCGCAAGATTTGGGCTGGTCGCGCAAGTGACCAGCGCACCAAGAAAAGGACTTGAGCGCCGATGCCTAGGAGGTTTGGAAACTTGCGCTCCGGTTGTACTTCATGATCAGAACATCAAAATATGGCAAAGGAAAGTAGGTCGCGCAAGTATTGGTGTGTTCACACAAGTGAGTAGCGTGGCAGAGGAGAGGGCAGTTGGAACTGTGTGCCGTGACATGTGCACCGTGAGGACACTTGCGCTCCACCACGCAGGGGGTCCAGTTTGCGTATAAATAGAGGACCACCCCTCCTCATTTGCAATGAAATTCAAGGGTTCCATATTTTTTGAGCTCTCGTCGTGCAAGTGGTTGAGTCGGGCAAGTGGTAGTTGGGTCACACAAGTAGAGGATGCGCATCGGCTGTTGGCTGCGCGCCATAGGTGGTTTGGGAGTTAAAGGTGCAGTGTCGCACAAGTTTGGAGTTAAAGGAGGCAGTGTTGCGGGCGTGTGTTGATGTCACCTGCGCACCGATTTTGTACTGTGCATGTGACTTGCATGCTATTCTTGAAACATGGGAACTGGTCTTGGAGAAGCGTGCTAGGTGAGGTTGTTGTACGCATGTCCTTCTGAAGCTGCACGAAAACTAGAAGGTTGTCTGATACCTTCAGTGCAAAGAGGGATTAGTATACGAGTTAATGTTAGACTTCAACAGAGCATCTAAATTCAACTGAAGATGCATTCTTTTGCAATGATGAAGAGACCATCATGTCTATAAACTGAGTATGACTTCACCAAAGGCAGTTAGCCAGGGGGAGTCAACAGGAGTGACCCGAGGGAAGCTGTGAGCTATCCCTGAACCATTGTAAAGGCAGTGATCCTGGGACAGAGTGAGTGTTCCTGAACCTTTGTAATCGAATACTAGTGAAGATTAGTGGAATTTTGTACGACCGACAACTTGTCCTCATATACTCCTTGGACATATCCCTTAGTGGTGAACCAAGTAAAAATTTGTCTGTCATCTCTTTGCATGTGAATGTATCATTTATAATAATGTTCTTCTTATAGGTTTAACTAGTTTCTTCCAACATCGGAACACGGTCCTTGTTTTTAAAAAGAAAATGTTGTCACCCTGATTCACCCCTCCCCTCTAAGGGTTTCCCAGGGTCCTACAAGTGGTATCAGAGCCAGGTTCCTGGTGTTAGATCTGTCCTTTTGACATCATAAAGAATACAATCAATACTAGGGGAGTACCTCTCTTCGATGGAATTAATTTTCAGATTTAGAAGAACAAAATGAGATATCATCTAAGATCCCTTCGAATAGAAGTTATGTTTTCCACTATGCAAGGTATACATGTCACTGACACAAAAGGGCTGGCTATGACTAATGCAGACCAGAAAATTCTTGATGTAGACGCTAAAGCACAAAATGTACTCAACACAGCCCTTTCCGATCATATCATTCTAATGTTAATTAGTTGCAACTCAACATAATCCATGTGGGACAAACTCGAAATTATTTATGAAAGATATAGAACATTAAAGAAGGAAAAACTAAAAGTCCTGCACAATCGGTTCGATGATCTGAAGATGCATCCAGACAAGAATTCAGACACATTCTTCAATAGAGTTACTGAAGTGGTTGGAGCAATTCAGGGTCTCAGCAAAGAAATCAAATTCATTGATATAGTAATGAAAATATTAAGAAGACTTCCAACCATGTAAAATGCAAAGGTGTCATCCCTTGAGGAAATAGATCTTTCTAAACTTTCTCTGGATGCTCTACTAAGCATCTTGGTAGCATACAAAATGAGATTCAAACCAGAAAATGCTATGACTCGTGTGAGCAAAGAAATGGCGTTCAAGGCCATGGATAAACTGCAAATTTTAAAAGATAGTAGCGGGGAAGATGCCGAAGAAAAAGAAATTCTTTCTCTCATTGAAAAGAATTTCCATATGGGAAAAGGGAAATTTTATGGAAAGTTACCTCTCACATGTTTTCATTGTGGAAAAGTTCGGCACATTGCCTCTCAGTGTTTAAGAAAGTTCAATGATAAATATAGTGAAGATTATAACATAAAAAAGGCTCGAAAAAGATTTATAAAAAATAGACACTTCAAATCTGGAAAGAATATTCAGAGGAAGATTTTTGTCTATGAAGAGGAAGATGAGGATACTGAATTTTGTGAAGATGAAGAACCTAAATTTAAAACGGGAAAGCATGCTTCCATGATGGATACGGCTGAAAAGACATAACCCATGATCAATAAAGACATAGATAATCAGATTAATTATAATTGTGATTCAAAGACGCAAATTAAGGATTCATTTTCCATGCTTTAGAATAAATGTAAGAGATAAAATAAGTGGAAAGAAATTGTGGAAGAATCATAAAAATATGTTGATGAGCATGAAGCAGAGATTAAACGACTAGAAGAACTAGTGAGAGTTCAATTTTTAATCATTGAAGCACATATGTTGTTGTGGAACTAAAGATTAAAATTAAAGAACAAGCAAATTTCATAAATTATCATTCATCCAGACCAGAAGAGAAGTCCAAGACTATTGAGGGACTTGAGAAAGAAGTTATTACTCTCAGATGTAAAATTAAATGTCAATCAATGACAAATGAGGGTAAAAAGAAAATTCATTTTGGAAGATTCTTAGATGCAGAATTACTAGCAAGAGCCAAGTGTGGATTAGATGGGGATGGAAAAATCTTAAGTGATCAAAGACCCACTTGCATGGGAAAGAGTAGAATTAGTTGTGATGCTAAGACTTCAACTGTTGGAAGTAAAGAAAGCCAAAAGAAATACAAGATGAAAGTTGGACATACTGACACATTACCTGAAATGCTGAAAAATAATCCCTCAATCCAAACTAAATGAAAAACTAAAAATTATCCTCAAACTTTCAAAATGACATGAAGTTCAAATATTCTCCAAAGGAAGAAGGCATGAAGAGAAATTCAAGTGAAAATGCATTTCCTCTCATGAAGTGTCAGTTCTGTGGTTATATGGGCCATACCATGTCATAATGCGAAGAGGCAAGGAGCTACATCAATGGAGAAGATCTGCGAAGACAATAAAATAGATCGATTTCATATCCTCCAACTTATAGAAGAAATAGATTTTATGGTTACTGTTTAAATTGTTCTAAAATTATCCATAAAGCTATGTACTACAGGCAGATGTACGACAGGAGAAATTAATACAACACTCAAAGGTAGGCTAGTTTTTATGATCCTAATGATGTTGTTCTCACAAACAGTTTTCCCCTCTAAAAGAAGATTACGGTTATGAAGAATCAGATTATGTGGACAAAATTATTAAATGGCCATCAGTATTCTATGCTCAATCAAATATCTTATGTAAAGAAAAGAAGAAGATCGAGAAATACAATCTTGTAATAGTATCGCTCAAAGCTACAAAGAGCAGCAACACCTAGATACTTGATAGTGGATGCTCTTACCATATGATGGGAAAAGATGACATTTTGAATGACATTGAAAATAAGGTTGATGGAACAGTTCGGCTTGATAATGATTGTGCTTTGAAGATTAAAGGCAGAGGGAATACTAATCTCGCCATCGGAGAGCTGAGGAAAACTAATGATCTTTATGTGGACGGTCTATGCCACAACCTCCTAAGTATAAGCCTACTCTGTGACTCAGAGATTATAGTAACCTTCAATCAAAAAGGTTTCACTATAAAGGAAAAAGCAAGGAACTCTCATATGAAAGGTTGTAGAACAGATGGAAACTTATATCATGTTGACAACAAAGTAAACTCTTGCTATTTTTCCATTGAAGAAGAAAATAATTTTTGGCATTGGAGGCTGGGGCACATTAACCAAGAAGACATGGAAAAGATAATTAAGTTTAATATATTCATGGATATCCCCATTCTAAAACGTGAATGGGAAAATTATTGTGATGCATGCATTCATGGGAAGTTGGTATATAGTTCATATCGGCCAAAGTAGAAAAGTGCATCACAACTTCTTGATCTCATTCATACAGATGTATGTGGCCCAATAAATGTTGCTGGATTCTATGGATAAGGGTACATTGTTATTTTCATTGATGATTTTAGTAGAATGTCTCGTGTAATTGTGATTCATAGAAAGATAAAAGTACATGATTTCCTGAAAACATTTTGCTGGATTGCCATGAATGATACTAGGAAAACAATAAAAGTCATGAGATCTGACAATGGAGGGGAATACACATCCATTGAGTTTGAAAATTACCTAAAAAACATGGAATAGAACATGAGGTAGCTGCTGTGAGAACTCCACAACAAAATGGAGTTGTTGAGCATCGGAATTGACAGGTCAATAATATGGCCAGGACTATGCTGATTAAGAGTGGTATCTCTCTCGATTACTGGAAGGAATCTGTTCAAGCTATAGTGCACATTCAGAATCGAACATGGCTTTATAAGGGAGAAAAAAAGACACCATACGAATTGTGGCATGGAAGGAAGGCTTCGTTCAATTACATTAGTGTTTTCGGAAGAAAATTTTTCATCCGGAAAAAAGAAGTACATCAAGGTATGTTTGGAGACAATGCTGATGAAGGAATTTTTCTTGGATATCCAATGAACAGGTAAGCCTAAAAGTGTTTCAATAAATACTTGATGAGTATAGTGGAAAGAAATGATGTTAAGATTGTTGAAGGGAAAAACCAAAATTCATCCAATAATACCTATGCTGATGAGATAGAAGATGATGACGAATGTAAACATGGAGTAAATACAAATACAAAAATTGAGGAAGGTATACAAAACACTCAGGGCGCACATCATGATGTTGAATCAGAAAAAGAAACTGAAGAAGAAACTACGGCTGAAGAGATTGTGACTGAACCTCACAGAATAAATTGAAGAGATGAGATTGATCCTTCTAACATAATCAGGGATAAGAGTGAAACCACACAAATAAGGAGGATGAGGAATAACGTAGAATCTGCATTTCTTTTAGCCGTGGAGCCATCCTCATTTGAAGAAGCTTCAAAGGATGAATCATGGGTAAAAGCCATGAATGAAGAGTTAGACCAGATTGACAGGAATCAGACATTGGATCTTGTCTAGAGACCCGAAGGTCACAATGTTATTGGTACCAAATGGATCTTCAAAAATAATACTTATAAGAATGGAAGTGTCATTATAAATAAGGCACGACATGTATATAAACGATAATACCAGATTGAAGGAATTTATGTTAAAGAAACCTTTGCTCCAGTGGCTAGACTGGAGTTAATCAGGCTTTTCCTTGCCATGACACTCCAAATAGGATATAAAGTGTGTCAAATGGATGTCAAGACAGCATTATTTAATTGTGTACTCGAGGAAGAAGTCTAAATTGAAAAACCATAGGGTTTTGTTCTAAGTAACGATGAAACAATGGTCTGTAAACTGAAGAAAGATCTATTTGGTTTGAAGCAGGCACCCAGGGCATGGTACTCGCAGCTAGATTTTAATCTCAAGAAGCTGTAATTCAAAAGAGGGTGAGTAGATCACAATCTCTATGTGAATAATTCACCAAAATATAAATTCATGGTTCCAGTCTATGTTGATTATATTATATTTGGTGGAAGAAGGAAGAAATCATTGGAAAAATTTTCCAATCACATGAAATCTGAATTTTAAATCTCTATGATTGGGGAGCTCACATATTTATTGGGGATTAAAGGGATTAAAAAGAAGGAATACACTTTCATTTCTCAGGAAAATTATGCAAGAGAGCTATTGAAGAAGTTTAATATGCAAGACTCCAAACCAATATCAACTCTGATTGCAGTTGGAACTAAACATGGAAAGCATGAGGATGTTCCCTCTATTGATCCCACCATGTACATAAGGGTCATTGGGAGCCTACTGTACCTGACAGTGACACGACCATATATTGACTTTTCCACATGTGTTTCGTCCCACTTTCAAAGTAATTCAAATGAATAAAATATGGTGGCAGTAAAAAGAATCATGAGGTACATTCAAGGTACACATAACTTCGGGTTATTTTTTGCTGCACACATGGAAAATGAATTATTAGCATTTTCTGATGCTGAATGGGCTATTGATGTTGTAGACATAAATTCCACTAGTGGTGGAGCCTTCTATATTGGGCATAAATGTCTTGGCTGGTTGATCAAGAAATAGGAAAGTACTTCTATTAGTACTACTGAAGCTGAGTATATCTCCTCCACAAAGGCATGCACTCAAATTCTATGGATGATGCAACAACTAACAGATATTGGTGATGAGGTGACGCAACTAATGGTAATTTACTGTGATAACAAGAGCGCAATTGATCTTATGAAGAATCTTTTTCATCATTCTCGAGCAAAACATATTGAAATCAGGTATCACTTTATCAACGAAAATGTTGAGCAAGGAGTGATTAGAATGGACCATGTGGGAACTGATGAGCAAGGGTCTGATATCCTGACCAAGCCATTGTTAGCAGCTGTGTTTGAGAAGCATCGGTTGGACCTCGGTGTTTGGCCACCACCCAGTGCATAAGGAGGTTACAAAATTCCCCTCTCCCTGATTACTATAACTATTTTTATCTATTTATGGATGTGATGCAGGTTTGTGGGGGAGATACTATTTAGGGAGAGTATGGTTTGAGCTGAACATTGTACAAATTACCGTTCTTTGGGTTTATTGTCAATGGGGGAGAAAAGAATAAATTTCGGTATGTTTATCCATGCAATGCTCCAATGACACGATGCGAATTCATTTTCAGTGATAAGATGAGAAGGATGAGAAGGAATACATCCGTCATGTAATGCTTCTTGGGCGTCATTGAGAATCCCAAAACCCCAGAACCCAATTCATGCTTCCTATCTTGTTGGATACACAGAGCAATGCTCACGTAGACATAGAGTGTTGGATGAGTTGATTCTTGTGTTTTTAGTTTTCTCATGGATAGGGATCTATTGAATTTATTTTCTAATTTCCAACAAACCAAAAGGGGGAGATTGTTGGAACCATGGTCTTCTATGCATGAATTGGAGTATGGTTTGTGTTCGTTGTCAATCCTCAGTAGAGGTTCAGAATGTGTACCAACAAAGTGATCATACAGTTCAACCAAACAACAGTATCGAAGGTGGCGCCGTTTCCCAGTGTTTTCAAAATTTTTGGGCAAGAAAATCGACAAATGGAGAAAAGTGTTTTTAGGAAAGAGACTTGCGCATTGTGTACTTGAAGGAGATTAAACTTGCACGCCATAAGTTTTTCAAGATCAGAACATGGAAAAATGGAAAAGGGATAAGGGCTGCCCATGTTTTGGGATGGTTGCACAAGTGAATTGCGTGCTGAGAAAAGGACTTCCGTGCCAATGCCTAGGAGGTTTGGAAACTTGTGCGCTGGTTGTTCTTCATGATCATAACTTCAAAATATGGCAAAGAAAAGTAGTTCGTCCAAGTATTGGTGTGTTCGCGCATGTGAGTAGCGCAATAGAGTAGAGGGAGGTTGGAGCTACGCACCGGGACTTGCGCATCATAAGGAAACTTGTGTGCCACCGCGCAGGGGGTCTAGTTTGCCTATAAATAAAGGACCACCCCTGCTCATTTGCAACGAAATTCAAGAAATCGAGATTCTTCGAGATCTCGTCATGTGGGTGGTTTAGTCACGCATGTGGTAGTTGGGTCGCGCAAGTAGAGGCAGCGCGCCAGTTGTTGGCTGCGCACCATCGGCTGTTTGGGAGTTAAAGGTGCAGAGTCGTGCAAGATTGGAGTTGAAGGAGGCAGTGTCACACAAGTGTGTTGGTGTCACCTGCATGCGGATATTGTACTACGCAAGTGACTTGTGCGCCATTCTTGAAACTTGTACGCTGGTCTTGGAGAAGCGCGCCAGGTGAGGTTGTTTTATGCCAGTCCTTTTAAACCTGCACGAAAACTGGACGACTTCCCGATACCTTTGGTGCAAAGGTGGATTAGTATACGAGTTAAAGTTGTACTTCAACAGAGAATCTACATTCAATAAGGGACACATTATTTTTCAATGATGAAGAGACCTTCAAATCTATAAACTGAGTGTGACTTCACCAAAGGCAGTGAGCTTGGGGGAGTCAATGGGAGCGACCCGAGGGAAGCAGTGAGCTATCCCAGAACCTTTCTAAAGGTATTGAGCCTGGGATAGAGTGACTGTTCACGAACCTTTGTAATCCACAACTAGTAATGATTAGTGGAATTTGGTACGACCGAAAACTTGTCAGCGTAAGCTCCTTGGACGTTGCCCTTCGTGGTGAACCAAGTAAAAATTTCTCTTTCATCTCATTGCATATGAGTGTTTCATTGCTGGGCATATTCTTATTACAGGTTTAACTAGTTCCTACCCACGTTGGAACAAGATCCTTGTTTTTAAAAAGAAAACTTTGTCACACTGATTCACCCCTCCCCTCTCAGGGTATCCCGGGGTCCTATACTTACTGTTTAATTTAATTAAATTATTTGTATGAAAATAAATAAATCATTTCTTAAAAATAAAAGTAGATACTTACATAAAATAAATTTTTATTAGAAAGTCAATTTGTTGTCCTTTTATTTACAGAAGAAATTATTGTTCAAGTAATATTTTTGATGTTTCATATTATATTACATTATTATAATATAGTATGTTAGGGATCAATTTATTTTACTGTTCTATGTGTCCTAAGTTATACCAAATAAAATTTATTTCAAGGGAAATTAATACCAACATCATTGGGTTATATAATATCTCATGGTTGGGATCCTCTAGTAGAGACGTAGGTACCCCGTTGGTTGACATATGTTTCATGTAGAAGTTTTTAAATACTCTCATGAACCCAGTACTCACCTGAGACTCAGTTTCAGTCCACTTTATGTAAAAATATCTGTAATGTGGATTCACTATGGTGAGAATGGATACCCACTTAACCCATTTATAGCCACTCAATAATTTATCAATCAATCTCTATAGTTTAGTTATTCTTAGTATTATGTCTGATGGGCACCATTTAATTATGATATTATAGTTGAGAGTACATTTCTATGATACTCCATCAATAGGTGTTAGTATACAAAATTGAGATCTTTCATGTTGAGGATGATTAGTATGTTTAGTTAGATTCTTGGAATGGGAAAGTGTCTAGATGGCATGTTCCACCTTTTATATGTATGGAATATTCTGTATAGATATATTCTATATTGAGTAGTAATATAGATGAAAATCATGATTTTAATGAAAATTTTCTCCTAGTGTGAGATATAAATTACATCTATTGTGAATTATATGATACGTCTTACGATGTGATCTGTAATATTTTCCATTCAATTATATTGACATGTCATTATTGGACAAATATTTAGATAACCCATTTGGGTCTTTAGATAAGAATAATATAATGAGAGTCCCATTCTGAAGGTGAATATCATCCCATGTTTCTACCATCAGGGTGAGGACTTTTTGGTAGTGGATTTCCTCGAATCCCATCATGGAGGATTGAGTCTCAGTGAATGAGTTTTTGGTAATCTATGATTGTCTAATTTCTATGAATAAGTGAGCAACCATCCTTGATGAGTATTTCTTAATCACAAATATGAATCATCAGTTTCATTATTTGGGATGTTAGACTCAGGTTTTGAGTAAGGCCAACCCTTAGGAATCCCGAATAACCTATTTTTCGAGTTAGATATAACATGTTCATGTGTTGTGATAATTTTTGAGGGATCCATTGAAGTTAATGGGATAGTCATTTCTATATGATATTTCTAGTTTAATTGGAAAGATAATAGTGTGGTGATTTTGGAGACTTCATGTATCAGAAGTTTATAAGTAGTTGATGTAGATATGGATCAATGATTATATTTTTCATTGTATACAGGATGTGTTTTTCTGTTTAATATATATTTTTATGATCATTTGGCCTCAAAATATGCAGTATAAGTAATGATCTAGGATAATATTGTTCATCCACTACTAGTATCTGACTAACCAATTGTATATGGTATTGAATATGGAGAAATAATGTATTGCAAGTAATGGATTGGATAATAATTATTAGATTCCTCTTATGATATAATCTGTCGAATGGTTTTATATGATATGGTTTTTATAGGCATTTGAGTACTATTAAAATGACAACATCTGATCCATAGATACAAATTCAGACATCTTAGGTGGAATGGAAGGTCATTTATGCCATCATTGGGACATTTTCTTATGAATATATTAGAAAATAAATTATTTTAGGATCCATGATATCCTCAGGATATGATCTACCCAATATTGATTTAAACAATATTTCAGGTGACAATAAGGATTGTTGGAGAGCCCTTATAGTGTAGTTTGACACTATTGTTGAAATTCTTGATGGTTGTGTTTTTTGAGGATATATTATATGTGAATGATAGTATTTAAGGATTCCATTTTTCATGGTGGAGAGAATTATAGAAATATATAGAATTGTCTTGGTATATGGGTTTTATTAGAGTGATACTAATGATTTCTAATCAGGATTTATCGTGGTATTTATGTGCCTCTCGTGGTTGGAGGGAAATTCATTAGGTTGAATATAATGATGAAAATTTTTAGGTGAGTTAAGATGGTGTTGGGTGTCTACCTTGCGATTAGCTGATGCTATTTATAGGTCATATTTAAATTATAATCTCCTATGTGGTATACTTTTACGAGTGATAAATACGGGATTTGATCATGAGTAGGGATTCAATCAGGAATATGGTGGATTTAATGACCTTCATAATCTAAAGGAACTCATGTGTAGATGTGTTATTTTCCACCATTTGGATTGTTTTTGGGATTCTTGAAGAATGATTTTGTTTTTTTCATTTCATGTTTAAATTTTCTAGATAGTTGTGAGGATATATTGAGCCTAGTTTTCTCATATAGATATCTTATCCTTTTTTTTGAGATTCAAACTGATCTATTTTTCAGAAGTAATAAATGACAACTTCCCCTATAAAATGACCATGAGAAATTTCTTCTATAATCTCTTTATGTTTTGAATGGGGTTTTTCTCATTGGTATGGTTTTTTTGTGATATCTTAAAAATGACATGTTTTTCTTAATATTTAATATTTATCAAAGAAATATTATTTATTATCTAATGCTAAAACTGAAATATAATCTAAAATTAATAGTATAAAGAAGTATTTACTTCACATTTGATTCTAGTATGCGGGGATTTTCTAAAGGCTGATTTAATATTTTTGTGGTTCTAGGTCCTAGGTCAAAAATTTCAATACATTTGTATAGGAATTTAAGTATAGGTTTTTATTTCACCTTGACAAATTATACCCCTCATAGATAAGTAGGAAATCTAAATCTAGATACCTCATAAATTATATCTATCAATGTGGGGATAGATGTAGAAGGAAGAGATTTTTCATTGAAGGGGGTGATTAGATTCTGGTCAGGATGAGGTGACTATAGAGAAATAATTATTGGTGTGCCAACATGAATCTTTGAAAATTCTTAATGTGGGGATGATTATTATTTTTGTTTATTCATAGTATTTTTCTCTTATAATTTTCATTTGTTATTTTTGAATTTAAAGTACTGGTGGACTACTTATGGCCCCTAGAGAGGTGAGTTTTGGTGAAATATTTTATTTAGCTATTTCATGGAGTTAGTTAATCTCCAAATAAAGTAGTTTTTATTTCTAGAACACAGTCCATGTATAATTTTGGTACCATGATGGTATAATAAGGATCCAATTTTTCATATTCAACATATAAAAACACTGTAGAGAATATATGAGTGCACAAAATATTTTTTTCTCTATGTACATGGTAGGAAACCCCATGTTTGGTATGTTCCATGTAGAATATCCTTAGTATCATTTCTTATAGAATGTGTTGGGGGGTATCCTCGCCTATAATAGAGGATATGTCTGAGATGATTGTATGATTTTTATAGATATCATCTTTAAAAAAATTAATTTGGGATTGAGGTGATGATCTATATAAAATATGAAAATCTTGGACCCTGATGAGGCCTTTTGAAACATTGGCATGATACTCTCACAGGTATTAAGATATTAGTATCCCCATGGATTTCTTCTTCTTTTGTGTTTTTCAAGTTGGAGTATTGAATATTCATGAATGCAATAGTTAAGGATAGTATTAGTGGTTCCCTATAAATACTATAAAAACTCAAATATTCATATAAATAGATATGTAACATGAGGATAAACTTTCCTTAAAATGTACCTCCATGAAGAATGGGTGTCTATTATTTTTATTAGTTTATGTAGAGTATGTTGAACAATACAGTTATGTTTGGGAATGTGACCACTTCATGTTTTGGAAGATATATTGTATACATCTAATGTAGTATCTCAATAATTTATACAGGTGGTAGAGTATGGGGTTACATTTCTCTCTTAGTGACCACCATTTATTCAACTATGGGGTTTGGTGACTATATTGAATTAACGGTACTGAGATAGTATTTTTTACACCCTCATGATTGTATCATGGAAGAATGTTCATGTCATCCTTTGAGTTGTTGTGGTCAGTACACCAACCCAATATATGCGGCACAAATCCTCTATTCTAGGATAGGGTTTTATAAAGCTCCCAATTTGATGAGAAGTATAAACAATACATGGATGGATACTGTTTGCTCTTTGGTTAACTACATCCCATGTTGAGACAAGAGGTCCTCTATGAGGTCAATAATCCTTTGGCATATTTATATTTCATAAGAAGGGAAATTTCATCTAATATATTTAATATAAGTTAATTAATGAATATGGACATTGATTAAGGTGGAATATTTTGAATATCAGGTTCAGTAACTCCCTCTTCTAGTCTAAACAGTACATCAAGATATTTTTTCTATAGTGCATCTTGGGATTAGTTGTATAATAATATTGGTATTCATGATGTGCATATAGTTCGTCTATTCAAGGATATTTGGTACATCAGTTAAAAAATTATTAACCCCTTTATTACGATACTATATTTGAGTAGGGAAGTGTGGGAGTGGATTCATATTATAATTTTTCAAAACATGGATGGGAAAGCATATTCCCTATTTTATGATAAGTTAGGAACTCCCTTGAGGAATGGGGTGTCAGTCAAAAATCTATAATTCCACCAACCCCATTGATAACCATATCATTATCAAGATAAGTTCCCCTTCATTTTTATGATAATGTATTATAGACTCAGTTAGATGGATGACTATATGCCTTTTGTGAAATGTGGATTTGTTCTAGGTGGAAGATTCACTGGTAATTAAAAATCAATTATATATTGGTTAGGCTACTGGTGGTGCTGTTTTATTCAGATTTGCTTAAGATTTGTGAGGGGCCCTCAT
The DNA here is from genome assembly GCA_963277665.1 of Viscum album. Taxonomy (NCBI): domain Eukaryota; kingdom Viridiplantae; phylum Streptophyta; class Magnoliopsida; order Santalales; family Viscaceae; genus Viscum; species Viscum album. The sequence goes on from OY728119.1 coordinate 234,330,033, forward strand.
CTCACCTATATATGTAATAATATTAATTATTTCCTCTTGGTTTTATGTGGGGTAATGGGTAAGGGTTCCCTCATACAGAACAATGTGGTATGTTCTTCCTTATCCATGATAAGTAGGGATATTCTTTACTCGTTAGGCGAGAGGATTGTTTTTCATTAATGGGATTGGTGTATTTTTACCTTAATTTTTCAGGTCTATCCACTGAGTCCTTATTAGATAATATGAGTAGACTATTTGGGTGTCTTATGATATCCCCATGAGATTAATTGAGCACTGATTGAGAAGAGAAGCCATAGTTTCACCCATGTTTTTGTTCTCCATTTCACTACATATACTATGAGGTTCTACAATTATGGATCTTGGATGTGAGGAAATCTACATACTTATATACATAGTTTTTCCTAGAAACCTAATGTATATTTTTATAAATCATCATTGTTCACATGATTTCTTCCTAGATTTATTGTATCGCTGGTTATCTTTTATAGGTTAATGCAGACTTCAATTGGATTCATAGTAGTGATGAATGATTCTAGTGGGGCTTAGTGAAATTTTTAGCTAGTAGTTCTCAGGATATAGTTGGTGTGATTTAGTAGCCTCCATGTTTCTAAATGCATGATTCCTGGTGACATTTCAAGATATGAGGCCTTGTATATTTTTCCATATATACTTTCATCTATATTATATGCACCTATAATTTATAGAATATTTATACATTCATACTTTTGCATACTTTAGTTGCATGATTTTTTTATGATTTTTAATTAATTGTAAATGTTTTTCTATTGCTAGTTACATAGGATAACACATCACATATGTGTATTATTTCTTCATGGTTATAATCAGCAACTGATAACCTATTTGAGGGAGTCTTAGAGAGGAATATTAAACTTATTCTTGAAATAAAAGGTGATTGGGAGGGGGGGGTCGGGAATGTCTAGATATTGAATAATAATTTTGGAATAAATCAACAATTTTTAGTATTTAATTTTTTTATGTATGATTTCTTGTAACAACCTAAGAATTTTTGGTTTTTTTTAAAATAATTTTAATTTCTTTTATATATTGTGGTAAACACGACCTCGATTCGAAAAAAACCCTAATATAATACATCATTATATCCTACCAGTTAAATGGATCTGTTTCAATATAACTAACTATATTTTGGAAATGTTATAATTTACAAACTTATAAAATTAATTTATTATATATCAATTGATAATAAATAATAATGAACATCATTTGAAAGTAAAAGAATGGTTTTTTGGAACATCAGTTTCTCAAAATGGAATGTGGTTTTGTCTTAATTAATCAAAATAATCACTATTGTTGAATGGTTTTAATGATATTTTTTATATTAAATATTTAAAAAAAATTTATGTACATATAATATTTTAACTATGCATGGGATAAGAAAAAAATTTAGTTTTATTATTAATAATTCGTATTTTTAAAAAAGTGGGCTTTGTCTATTTTTGTGCATATATTTTAAAAAATATTTCTTCCAAAAACATGTATTTAATTTATTAAAATAGATTCCATATTATAAATGATGAGAATAAAATTTGGTAAATATTTTCCTTTTTAGACAATATAAATAGTAATCATTGTAAAATGTTTCACCAAAGTTGTGGGTAAATCTAGTAATTATTATTACAAATAAAATAATAAGGACTAAAAAAATGATCATACCACTTGATTAAATTTTATTCAAAGAATATAGTTCATCCATAATCACTAAAATAATTAATATATGGTTTTTATTTTCATTTTATTGTGAGTATAACCTTTATAGTATTTTAGGTAATGAAAAGTACAAAATATCACACACTTATTTTTAATAGCTATATTATTTTATACATGGAGATGACCATATTTATTTTAATTAATAAAAAATATTTTTAAATATAAATAATATTTCTTTATCATTATTTTTATTATTTTTTTTAATGAAGAAAAAATTACATTAAATTCATACACATAGTTGATGTAGTAATAATTCAATTAAACAGATAATAAAAGAAATGGTATTAAAAATAATAGCAGTTGTTTTTAATTGGAATGAATTAAGGTGTCCCATATATTTTCTATATCTACATAACATATATGGAGTATAGAAATCATTATTTTATAATTTGAAGTTATTATTTATGTGTTTAATGTCAAATTAAACTATTAGTGTTTATATGACCCGAATTATGTTTTATATTAAATACTATTTTATTAATTGATTTGAAATTCATATAATTAGTGTATTTGGAAATTTTAGGGGATATGGTTTTATAAATAAAATATTATCCCTTTATAGTCCTTTAATCTATTTATTTTAACATTATGAACACTTAAATTATAGGAAACTATAATATTTCAGAAAATTTTAAAAGGGTTAATGAGGGGTTAAAACTAAACAATAAAGATTAAAACACAACTATAACATAAAATAATTATATTATATGATAGGATTTTTAATAATACTAATATTTTATTCAAATGTTAACAAATTTAATACATTTTAGCATCAAAAAATATTATTATTAATTTAATACTTAAAAAATTAAAGGAATACGCATCCACTATATTATAATAGGACACTCTTTATCTCAATTTTTCATTACACTAGTAGACATATTTCTTGAGAAAAACTAGAAAATTAATATTTTAAACATATTTATACATTTTATTGAGGTTATTTTCTCTAAATAATATATCCCCTTTGTCTCTTATAATTATTTTTAAAGGGAATCTACGAAAGAAAAGTTAGTCATCTTTACAAAGTGTATACAGTTTCATCTACTTCCTATTAAAATATTGTACCCATAAAAATATAATAATTAAAATATTAATTATAAAATCATAAATTTACTATGATTTTATTAAGATTATAGGGGAACAAGATTCCATCTATTTTTCATTCTATTGAAACTGAAAACATCACATGTTCATATGTTTGAGTTATCGTCTCATCATAGTGGCATAATTCATTTTTAATAAACATGTATATTTTACATTTATCAAGATAATACTTATGAATATGTATGATATTTATGATAGAAATATTTTTTGGAATTAAAATATAATATAATCCTTCTTATAATCCAATATTTTGGAAAAGTGTAACATCACCCATGTGTTCGTGGGGAATACCACTCCAACGATGTGATATGATCTGATTTATAATTATTTCTAAATGAATGATAATAATGATAGATTTAATTATTTAATTAATTAATTAATATATATTATTATTAGGTAATAATAATAAAAATATAACGATGAGTTAGCATTTATCATTTTATCATTCCATCTACCGAACAATGAAAACAATGTTCATGCATATGTATGGACTACCATCTCCATGAATGATGTAACTCATTTTTTATATCAATATTTTATAGATTAATATTAAAACATATGAAATTATTATAATTTTTTTATGATACATAATAATTTTTAGAGAATGTAAACAAGATAAAATAAAAGGGTTGAAACTCAAAAACAACATACAAGAAAAATAGATTAGTTATTACCCCGAAAAGTGGTTATAACAAGCACTTGTTAATAAAAATATGATAGAAGATTATATTATTATCATATGTAGAATATTATATATGAATATTGTTATGTAATATATGAATAATAATTCATTTATAATTATAATGGAGTTTTAAATACATATTGTGAAAATCATTCTTGAGGCAAGGGTTTATTTCAAAATTTTATGGTTATTTGGGATTTTTTATGTTTATGTCTCTCTTGAGGGAATTAATTAATATTTTTTTAAACATAATATATTTTATTATTAATTTTTTTAACTTTTCTTATAATAGTACATTTTTTCTCTCATTTATACTGAAAATGAAAGAGAAAATGTTTTTTTAAGAAAATATTACTTTATTTCACTATTCATTCAAAAACACCTTCTCTTACATATTCATGTATTAAAAAATGTATTTTGATGAATTTTTTTAAAAATTATAAAATTATTTAATAAAGTAATTTTACCCATGTTTTAATTCATACAGAATGTTTTGAAAGGAATCTTCTTCTCATTTTACAAATGAGGTACTCTTCGACCTAAACTATATGAATGAAATTATTTTTAAAATATATGGCATGAATTTAATTTCCCAACATCATGAACACTTTTTTATTCAAGTATTCCTTTAAAATATTCCTTGAATAATTTTAAATAAAATAAAATCCTTAATACCTAGAAAATATTATTGTTTTTTAAAAACATATTTGAATTTGAAAATGGTATTACTCTTAAGAAACATTCTTCTGATATTTTAAAAATAATTTTATCTATATATTAAACAACTTTTAAAACATATAATTATAATATAATATAATTATATCATCCTATTTTATTCAATAGATTTTTCATGATCAATGTTACAGAGGATGTACTATTTTGATGCCATTCAACAAATTACTATGGATGGTTTATCAATTTGTATTCTAGTATTAAATATGAATTATATTTTTATTATGTTTCATCCATTTCATATGAGGTGTGAATTGAACATAGTTAGTGATTTAAGGGTCCCACTATATCACCTAGATGCCTTTGTAGGTAACTTGGGACAAACTAGCATGGGTATTTAGTAGAGGCCATACCCATTTATATGAGAGATATTCTCATGGGGCCTTGATGGAAATTTTATGATTTCCAAAATCATGTATTCCCACATTATGAGCATAGTTATTGATAACCATGTGATTATTTTATTTATGATAATATTCCTGGAAATGTTTCAATATCATCTCATTATTTATATCCAATTATTTCATCATCATTTACTCCTACAATATTATTATTAATTTTTAGATTATTGATGAAATGGAATTATATTATAGTTATATTCAATTATATATTGAATATTCCATTTTTATTCATGAAATCAACCACTATATACATACCCTTACTAATCAATACAACTCTCCCATTTCTTATGATTCCTTTCCACTAAATTCCATGAAGTGAATTTTGATTGATATCAAGGATTTTCTAAAGGGAATTATGGTGTTCTCTATGAAAATTCAATGTTTTATTTAATTTTTTCAATGTAATGTGATATTCAATAAAGTATATATTTTTATATAACTAATAAACTATCAGCCCCTTTTAGATGTGTTTAATTTTATCTAGTGAAAAAGTAATAATATAAAGACCAATGCTATGCTACTTAGGTATGGGTTTTTACAATTGACAGATATGAAAAAACATTAGTTCATTGGGACTATATAATGGGATCATATAGTTTTTAGTAAATACTAAAATAAAAATGATATGAAAATATTGTATGCTGTTAAAAAATTTATATAAAAAAATTAGTCTAAGCATATGAATAGTGATTTCGGAGAATATCAAGATAATCATTGAATAAAATATTTAATATGGAATATTATATATTCCTAAAAATGATGTTGTAGAGTGGTTTTACCCATGATTGGTTGAAATGTTCATACTCATGTTTCTATATCATTAACAATTATGAATTTATTAACGAGAAACTACAATTCCACTATTATATATAAAAAATAGTTGTTTTATATTATATGATTTATCCAAAAAGAAAACTTATGAGTTATGGTGTTGGGGGATAAAAAGATTACTAATTTTGTAGTTTTTATCCTCCAATGTCTAAAAAAATTAAAAGTATGATATTGAAGTGGTTTTTTGGAATGATATAATAACACTATTTTTCATGGTCATACAATCATTTGAATAATTGATAGATTTTATATTTATAACTTAATAAAATTATTGATTTATTTTATTAAAACATTTTAATACCTTGACCTAAGAACAAAAATATAAAGCCATTCAATGGAATCCCCCGAGTCTATAATAATTTCACTATATCTCTAGGGAGTCCCACTAGGGGTGATATATGGATGTAAATCATGGGTTGTGATTTACAGTCAAACATAATCACGAAAAAATACACAGTATTTTATATTATATTTTTAGTAGAACCATTTTATTTAGACCATATATAATGGGAAAAACCTGTTTAAATAGTAATGAAATAAAATTAATTGAATGTTATAAAATTAAATTTCACATGATAACACTTAGGATGGTATATCACACCAAACTCCACCATCTCATATATACTTACTATATCATGAAACTATAACTCAAAAATAAAAAATAATGGAATCTTCCCATTTCCAGCATCATGAACCATTTCATTGACATTTACAGTAGGTTGAATATTATTTATTGAGTATAAAATAATATGTATTTATACAATACCTTATATAAATATCATATAAATGTAATTTAAAATATAATTAAAATAAAAAATAAAAAATTATTTAAATTATTATTTATTTATCAAAATTTTTAAAATTAGACAATTTTTTATCCCATCAATGAAATGTAAAATGAATACAAAGAATTTGTTTTCACTCAAAAATCCATATTCCAAAAATTACATTTTTTTAAAATAAAAAAAACAATATCTATCATGAAGTACCTATTAGTTAAAATTCCCCTCATCCAAAAATTAATTGTAGACACTATATTTTGATAAAATCCATTTTTAAATAAATATTTTAGTGTATTATTATAATTTACTTTCACTAAAAAATGATAGATATTGATTCATCACACACACAATTGAATATAAGAACTATTTCATCCATTTTATACATGACCCTAAACCATATGTTGTTGAATTAAAAGGAGATATGTTTGACATTCTACCCCTAATAAACAAAACTATCTTGTGCCTTAATGAAAACCCTTAATGACATTCAAATACAACATAAGATAGTTCTGGATACTTGAACAATAAGCCAAACCAAATCCATTTTAGTATAAAAACACACACATATGACATAATGGATCTAAAAAATTAGATTATAAAAAATTATACACTTTAAATCATTCAAATTTTAATTACATAAAACATTAATAAAAAATTACAAACTTTTCATAAAACAAATTAAAATTTCAATTATATTGGTTTTACCTTTAAAAAATGACTCTAATAAAAATAATCAATTATAATTAGTTATCACTTATTACTTCAATGAAAAATGAGTTTAAAATAGTTATTGGGAAGATTCATTACTAATTTAAAATACCTATAAAAAATCATGTTGGTTACGAGAAATCAAATTTCATTTTGGAAATCATTATTTTTGAAAAAAATTAAATTCTACGAGAAAAAAATTATGTTAGTTCTAATTTGATCTCAATGCATAAAAAAGGATAAAAGTATTTCTAATTGATTAATGAAATTAGAACAACCTAAGTAAAATTATTTTTATATGAATACCCAATAATCATATAAAAATTACTTATTTTAAATCCATTAATCAATAATCAAGATGAACAAAAAATTAATTTCCCAAAAATGGTATCTAGAAAGCCAAAATTCTAATTATTGGATTCATGATGATAGATTGGATAAAGGTAATAAATAATGAATTAAAGCTAATATAAAACTCTAAAATTGGATTCCATGATGATCTGATCACCCCAATAATGAAAAATATTTTTTTGAATGTGGAGTTTCTTGAAAATCCCTCATATAGATCCGTAGAATCACCCATGAATAAAAAGAAATGTTAATAGACGTTTGGAGTTAAATAATGTATTAATAGTACATTTCTAATGAAATTTAATGATGTGTATAGTTGGATCACATAAAGAGGTAAAATTTGTGCATAATCATGATTCCTTACAAGATCAAAAAATGTTACATGGTCATATTACAAAATTGGATTGATTGCTAACCAAAAAATGTTTAGTTACTTCCAATAAACATAAGTTAACATCATTTTAATGAGTAGTATATTTAATAATGTAAGTCAATAGGCATAAATATTATCGTAAATTTCTTCCCTACATGGTTTTCATGCACAATTAGGATAACCATGCAAAAAATACATTTCTAAACTATAGTATTGATAAAACCTAATTTTTAATCTGAAACACCAAAAATCACAAAACTAAATACATCTAAAATTAAGTAATTATAATTATTCCTACAACATGATATTTTTATTCTAAATAGTAACTAGTATCTATTCTATGTGAACCAATCCTACCTCTATTTTCTTATCTTAACTTCTTTCATATTTATCTCCTATTAAATCATAGTTAGATTCCATAAAACATAAAATAAATGAATTATATGTAATTAGAAGATCATTTCCCCATAATCTATTAAATGCATCAATATCACTACAAAATAAGTGTCTGATCGAAACTTCAATACTTTCCCCCTCAAAATTTGATGTACGGTTGGTTAACACCTCTTCAAATATGACACATAGTAAACATTATGATCTAATATATAACAATGTTCCTTAGAGAATCCATAATACATTTCCATGAGTTTAATAATGATCTTAAGTATTCCTAAAACCATCATATAAACGTTTCCTATTTCAATATCCTACTCGACAATGTTCTTGGAGTAACATTATGATGAGACAGACTATTTTATAAACCACACAGAGATGGGTTTGTTTGAATATGTGTTGGCTTTTTATAATTTCAATTTATAACATCAATTTTTTATCCAATTTCATTTTACCCTTCCCACTTTCAGGTGAGTGGTTAAATTTTATCACTATTATCCTTCAATTAATCTGATGGATAATCAATTAAAAATAAAAAAGGTCATATTGATATAAAAAGATAGACTATTAGTTTGATAAGTATATTATTGGTGTCTGATATGTATTCATCTAAGGTCACATATCCCAATAAAATAATCATGCTTATTTTAAATTAGGCACCCAACTATGTTTTACTATGCATACCTCACTGAACTCTTTTCTTACTATCACATAAAGATACATCCCAGAACATGTCAATTATATGTAAGAAAAAACTAGATACTTTTCTAAAATAATGAACTATTCATTGATGTTGATGTGCTGCCTATTCCTTCTTTTTCTGACCTCAAATAGTATAATGTTACATTATATCTATTTGTATGAAAAACATTGTATATAACCTCATAATCTTATTTATTTCCTCAAATTGGCATGATACTAATTATTTAAAACTACCCCAACAATACTAACTTAGATATAGAAGATTAATGGCCCATCATAGTCCCTCAGTAAAGATAATTTCTAAAAAAAAAATTTAGCCTACTTGTTGACTAGTGCCATCTCATAAAGAATTAGGACAAGGAGTTCCACTATCATAACACATGTTATTATTTTTGTAATTTTATTTTATATTTTTAAATCATGAAGATAATAGATTTTGTTTCTTTTAATATTTATGAATGAAATATTACACAATAGTATATAAATAAATAATTTCGAGTGAGGAAACAACCATTCCATGATTAGGTGAAGACGATTTCATCACTGTCCAATTTGATTAACTAAGACCTTCTGATTATTCAACTAATTTCACTCATGAAGCACAATTATCAACATTATTATTTATGGTAAAAGTAATTTTTTAAATCTCTTATGAACACTGAGTCTCACCTACTCTATAGATTCTATTGATTGAAATTCCAAAATTGTACAGAATCTATCATCCTTCACTAATTTCGATCAAACAATGTTCATCCATAAATCCATACAACTCCAATTATATGAATTGTTTATTGAGATAAGTGTGGGTAAGTGATTTGGTTTATATTTGTATGGTTAAGTGATAGTTAATAGGAAAAATTGGAAATCAATTCGCATTCCTTGAGAATTTTCATTGCCCCATCGAATGAAATAATGTGTTTATATAGTGTCCAGATAAAAAATTTAATGAAATGACAAAATAGTTCTTTACTTTATAAGTTATTTAAAATTGTTCAAGAGAGAATATAGTTACTAGTGATTTAGACTTTGGTGCAACACAAGTGGATCCAAAAAGTATTTCCATATTTTCAACTCGTCTCAAGCATGATTTTTAAAAGATGGGTTGGTCTTAGTACTTGATAATCTTTTATCTTCTTCCTATATTTTTAGGATTCCTTTCTCCATAAAATGTGTTCAACTTCCCATTGACTGATCTCAATATCTGGTATAACTTCCTCATAATTTGATGGCCCCACAATAGTTTATTATATGAGGTTATACCACAACAACTATATTAGTCAGACATGGTTCTTTCTCTCATCTCAGAATCATGTTTCCTCATGGTGGGATATGGTAAGATTACCAATGATGGTGTGGAGTTATTTTTGAGTCCAATGACTAATTGATGTCGGGATAAATAATATAGTTATTACAAACATTATATTATGGGTGACAGTATGTATTGGATCAGACAAACCTTAGCCTTAATCAATTGATCGTGTCTAATATGGATGGATTTGGATAGACTAAAAATACCCTAGGTGAGAAAGTAAAAATTTGTTCATAGATATATTTGAGGAAACTCAATAAACACCTTGTGTGTGTACTTCATCTATCTTGAAACTAGTGCATGAGTTTGTATAATGGTATAGAAAGTTTTTTACCTACATTGGTAACATAAAAAAAGTCTTAATACAACATATTATTCATAAAATTATTTAATATTGGATGCGAAAAATCCAATTTTTAAAATTAGAATCAGGAGACTCCCAACAATTTGAATTATATATTGTATACTCAGGCTCATTCCTTTTATAGTTTATATTATACATATCATCAAACTCAGAAATATTTCTATGCACTGAACATATTCATTGATCATAGTCAACACCACTACATTAATACTATTTATTGATATCAATTATACATGATTATAGTTTCATATTCGGAATAAGAAAGTATTGGTGCATCAATATTTCTATATGTATAGAGTGGAGTGGATCTCATTTTCTCACATTATGGATCATGATCAGTGGAGAGAGGCATTGTCTTTCCCTTAATTAAGTATATCTTAGTTCATGTATTCACTCTTCATGGTTTTATAATAAAAATCCTCCCCTGTATTTAATTCAGATTAAAAGAGAGGACAAGATTAGTGAAATTTATATTATAATGGATCAAATGTCCCTCCTCAATTTTTGTCATATTATTCATATAGAGAATCTAGGATTAAAACAACCCTTGATCTTTGGTTCAATATTCTTCGATAAGATAAAGTCTTGATCATTTCTTCAATTGATAGTTTTGTCAAGATTTCTGTCTTCCTCCCTTGATTTCAGTAATATAAATCATAGAGTTTTTAATAATGGACCACTCGTGTTTGACTCAAGTTGGCAACATTTAATCTTTTTGATTTTTTTGGGAATTAATGCAGATTAATTCATGGTCATCATAATATTTGGATGAGAATCCATTAGAGTATTGGAATTCCCATTTGTGTACATGGTTATATTTTATTTACTACTATTGTTAGAATTTATTGAACATTGTATAGAAGTGGTTGTGGAATGGAATTACAATATCATGAGTCTATATTTTTGATAGTATTTGAAAATTAAATGATTAATAGTTTGTTTATAAATATTGACTTCATGCTATAAAAGTATCATTATTTTTTGGGGACATGGATGTTTTCAATTAAATCACACATAAATAAGGGGAGGCCAGACACAGAATGATGAATTTGCATGGAACATAAAAGAAATAAATTTTATATATAATCATGCTAACAGTGTTAAACAGGATAATGATTTTGTAAAGAAATAAATACATATTTGTATTTTTATATCTCTCATATGATTCATGTAGTGTATCCTTGAATATCACCAATGTATTTCATCCATTTATCCATAATTGAATATTATAAATAGGGTGTTAATCCAATATTTTTCTAAATGAGGACTGAAATGGATATCAAATTTAGGAAAAAAAATAAATTACCAATTGAACCACATTTTACAATTAAGAATATCAAGAAAAACAAAAACAATGGATCTTTATAATTTATAATCATCTAAAAAATCGAGATTGGGAAATTCATCCATTTATAAATTTTCTGTTTAGAACATTTTCTACAAAATCACTTGTCCAAAATAAATTTAATAAACCAATAAAGTATAAATTCCATTTTATATCTTGATTAAGGTTACAAAAAATTAATTTATGGATTTTTATTCAAAACAAAAATAATAAAATAATTATAAAATTAAATTTGATCTCTTTAAAAATTTAAATGCATATTTCATAGAATAAAAAAAATCACTATTTATCCATGTATATTTTATATTTATAGGGTATTAATCAATGAAATATAGATAAAAATTGAAAATTTATCTCCCATCACTCCCCAAAACAAGAATTATTACACTCCCTAAAAAATCTAATAAAAAAATGTCACAAAGAAGATGATGGTTCATAATTTCAAATACACAAGTGATATTTGAATGAAAACCTAGATTCACCCATTTCCTAAAATTTCTTGAATATTATGTTCCTTTCAATAATTACCTATTTTAAATTCATGTTCAAATACCGGAGGTGAAATAGAGATATTTATGTGGAATAAAATTTCTTTTCAATGGGAATCTTCTTCTATCATATTCCCTTAGCTTCCTTTCACCGATGTTTTAATTTACACTTCAATGATACAAATCTAATGAAATTATTACATGTTATTTCCCCCTTATTAATCTTTGATCAATATTAGAATCACCTATATGAATTTAGTTTGGATAATTCTATATATTTTTTAATAATTTTATTTTAGAAGAACCATCTATCTTAGAATAACTGTTCAAAAACACATATTGGATACTTAAAATGGATTTTATAACTCAAACACCTAGAGCATAATATTTCATATATTAATTATGGGGTTCTAACTAATATTTTTATAGTATCAAAGGGATTATATTTTTTTTTTATTTGTGTCCCATAGATTTCATGTTAAGTTGGTTATTTTTCATTCAAACTAGTGACCTTGTGATATATTTCTATTCCCAAAAATATCATTATCATAATATTTCTGTTACTAATTCCCCAATATATTTTCTATAAAAAAGTGGATATATTAACTCATATATCATACATGATTTTCAATTTAAGAATATATTGATCCTTCATAACTAGTATTCACTCATTTAATAGGTAGAACAACATTGAAGTATATGTTTTCTAAGAATAAAACACTCTTTAAAATAATAAATATAAAATAAATTGTCATTAATATTTTTAAATTATTTTTTGATTCCAATATATATAATAACATTCTTATATATTTTGACTCTCATCCTTCACCTATATTCATCAATTCTAATTTACGTTCCAAAATAAATACATAATGAATTATATTTAAGAAAAAATATAAATGGATATAAATAACCTTGTGATATTTTATCCCATAGTCTTAATTTAATGTCCCACCTCATTTCTTTGTAAATTACATGAGGTAATCTCTTATGTTGTAGTAAATTATTTTAAATTTGTGGAAAATAGAAAATACATATATATTTTTAAAAAAATCCAATACAAATAAAAATAAAAACATAGAAAGAGAATGATTGAGTTTTCCCTCCCAAGATTAGTGGTATTTAGAATATCCATATCTATAATTTCCATAGATTATCCCTAATCTATGAGTGGGTTTAATATGTGTGATATAAAATAACAAATCATCTTCTATGCATTATAGCTCAAAATTTATTTTCTCATGTGGGTTCCCTTGAATAGAAATCATCCATTCCACCCTTATTCATTATGTTATGAAAGGTGAAGTATGGGTGGAAGGAGAATACATGGGTCCCCTCAAAGATAATTATTATTTCTTCATCTACTTATAGTGCGTCATCTAATTGAAAAATTCATAATATCTAAAAAATGATAGTCATCAAGTAAATCAATCGGAATAAAATTAATAAATGTTGAGTTAAAATTGATGTTCTCTCCCAAATATTTAAAAGTTTGAAAGTTTGTTCCTAGATGAGAAAACTATAGGATATAATTTCATATTGTTCCTATCTTAATTTGATAGTCAATTTGGATAATAGGGAGTGCCTCATTATAATAATTTATCAATGTAATCATCATCCATCAATTTATTTTTATCCTAGGAAACCATTTTGTCGAAAATCTAGCTTATTTTTTATTCATTAGTGGCTTCCAAAAGTTATACCTCATCATCATCAAGGGAAATAAAAAATATATTCAAATATAAAATTCCATAATAAGGGATATTATTTGATATTTCATAAATATATATTGAAATAAATATGGTCTAGTGGTATCCCCCACTTAATTTTCAAAATTTAGTTTATTTTCTATTCAAAAACCTCTTTAAAATCAACTTATATAGATAGAGGTAGCATATGTCATTCCAATTTATGATACTAAATTTTCCAATATATTTCTTTATAATTATTTTATTAGGCCTATTATAATGGTATATATTTGTATTTTACGTTATAACTGTAATAATAATTTATATGATATTTAATAAAATCAAAAGTTAACATGAAAAAGTGGAATTTCTACTACATTATTTTCAACTTTTCTTGCTTCTGAAATGTTTTTGGGTAGTGGGAAGATTATTTCAATGAAAAATTGTTGAAGAAGTTTTTCATCTTCATATTCCTTAAACTCTCCCACCTCCTTTTCAATATTATCTTGAGTAAAGAACAAATTTAGTAGTTCCTATTTTTATTAAATGCTCATTTTCTCTATTTGAATGGAGTTGACTATTGTAGTTATCATATCCATTATTTTCCTTAAAATGGATTCATATTCATTCCAATTTAATTACAGGCCCATTAATCTTGAGTAGTAACTTCATATCTCCCATTCTGTGATCACCAATTTTGTTTAATGATGTGGGTCATGCATTTTTTGTTATTTTTGGGTCCATTCATAGAGTTTCTTCCATCATCCCACTCATTGGTGTACACAAAAGGTCAATCCTATGATTTCCATTAATAATTCACATTCAAAGGATCCAAAGCAAATGTTAATTTGGAATATGCGGTATGATTAATTATACAATAGTTTCAATATATATATTATCCCAGAATATTAAAACAAATGGGCTGAAAATAGATACAAATGAAATATAAAATAAACTGACGATATATAGTTTATCTTAGATTTGAGATATATATACCAACACCCAAAAAACCCAGATATTATGAATTCCAAATTTAATGGATCTTATTTATTGTTTAATATGTTAAATTTATACTTCTAGAAAACTTTGTTTGTCGCTCGAGAGGTTGGTCATAAGAGATCCCCTATCAGAATACTTATAATAGTTTATTTATTTTAATTATATTTTTAATAATAGAAGATAGAAAATGACGCCTAGTTTTTACTATGAATGAATGTGGAATAAAAATATAATAGTAATAATATATTACTCTTAGTGATAAAAGGGTCAATCCAATAGTAGTTTAACAAAGTCTTTTCACTATCCAATTTTTTTGACTAATTCCTATTTATAATTGAATCAATACTATTCATGAATCATTATTCCTAACATGATTTGTGTGGTTTGGTTTAATGTCCACAATATAGATGGTATACAAATTCTGAACTCCACCATAGTGTTGTGTAACCGAAATTCTATAATCGTAGATAATTTATGACCCTTCAACTATTCCCATCACGTAATGTTCATACATCTATCTACAAAACATCAATTATATAAATAATATATCTAAAAATACACAGGAAGTGACTTGATTAAAATTTTTATGGGGTTGTGATAATTACCAAGATATAATGGGAAGACTCTTCTTAATATTCATGAAATTCCATGGATCTACGACAAGAAAATCCAATTTGAATGATTTTATTTGATATAAGAAAAGATAGAAATGAAAAATCTACACTATTACCTTAAAATGGGTTAATATTAAGTGATCATAGAGTATTATAGGAAATGATCTTAAAAAACGAATGGGAAATAATCCAAAAATATATATAAGAAGTGATACATAATGTAATATTAAAAAAAGAACTAAATTAGATTGTAGAGTTAGAATAAAAAGATACATAATTTATCCCAAGAAGGGGGAATAATTATCTCAGTCATGCAATTTTATTAAATACAATAACCGACACAACATTCAATAGAATCTGAAAAAAAAATTAAACATTAATGATCTCTCATGATTGATCTCTATATTTTCTCTATTAGTATATGATTATACATTCTCAACTATATCATGATAAAAGTTTAGATCAAGTACTTTCTAAGGAATTTCCGTCATGTCTGCTTTTGTATTCCACATGTAGATATTGAGAATGATGAACATGATTTTTGGGATTTAATTAACATTGTTTTTTTGTAAAAAAATGGTTGGATTATATATCATGCCTACTTTGAACAGTGCTACATGATGTAACTACACATCGGCTTTTATTGATCTCAATACCTATATAAATATGTGATTAAATAGTGGATTGAATATTTATCCGGAATGATGCTGGACTAATCTGATTCTAGCATGAATATCACTTCATTTTATTGAACATCATTCTTCCCTACATTGATTTGAAATGAAAACAAGACAAAGGTTGATTAAGATGGTTATGTAGATAAGATTTGTTGATTTGAGATATATTATCTACTAAGACAAAGAGATAAGTCTTCATAATTCATCATTTATTCTTATTTTAGAGATGATATAATCCTAAATAATCACATATGAGCTACTGGTAAGAGAAATGTTTAAAGTGTTATGTTATTGTGGCCTTGATGGGGTGTAATGAACCTCAATGTGGAACTCAAATGTAGTCAGAATACTTATAATGATCTTGTGTTTTTTCAGTAATATGGGTGGAACCTAAATGGAAAAAAATAGGTAATATTATTTTTATTAGAACATGTCCAAATGAGTTCTTTGGAAATGAAGCATTAGTAATTGGTACTCCAACACTAGATTCTAGAAGGATTTCTTCATCGTCTTCCATGATCCTACATATGTCTTCAAGTTTGGTTTAGTTAGGTTTCATGGTTGGGTTGTATCTTATTTAATGTTTTTTGGACCAACTCTCTATATAAAATATGTCCATCTCTCATTTAACCTTGAAAATGATTCCATATAGATTCATTAGAATTTTATGGTATCCATGAATGTAAATCATACACTTTCATTCTACATCATAAACATTAAATGAGCATTGTTCTTCCATTCATCTTTGAATCATGTGTATTCATGAAGGGATATGGTCCACAATCTATTTTTATTGTGGAGTATATTTGATGTGTTGTGGATGACTATTGTGAATATTATTAAACTAGTTGTTCAATAATGAGCATATGGGAGAGTGATGATGTTCTATTTGGAGAACCTCTTACAAGATCAGTTATATTGAATTATAGACTATTGTTCTGGAGTTATTTTTGATACACTAGATTGTGTATGGATTCTTCAGTTCTAAGATTCCTATTAATAAATTCAAAAGACACAATGTGTTCATAGACCTTTGAGATTTGAACCCAGTTATGGGGAATTGTCAATGAATGCGCATTTTAATCAATTTATAGGGACCAATGGCAACCATAGATTATAACCCATGCTTAAAATCATTATACAACATCAGTTTTCTAAAATATTATTTTTACAGTGTGGCTTAAGAGATTTTATATAGCATGACTTGGATATTCTATACATGAGCTCCATATTTGTTATTTTTCATAGGGTACTAATCCTTAGATAGATGAGATTATCTTCTCTATGAACGTATTCTTTGATCGTACTATATACTAATTCTATCATATATGGTTTTATATGAATTGATTCGTCTTCAATTTATTATTATACTGGTTATTATGTAGAAGTCTTGTAATGGATTGGTCTTATATATCTGGCAGATTTAATCTCACAAAATCCCATTAAGGTGACTAGTTAGTGAAGGGGGAATAATCATCTTCTCCATTACGTTAAACTTAGTTCAACTGTTCACATATCACACATTTCTTTCTACATTCAGTCATCTTATTTGAATCATTTTATAACATCAGATGAGATTGGTGAAATTTATCTCATAAAAATTCTGAATTTGATCATTGATTATAGCTGTCTTCATCATCTAGTGAATACACATCAAATTATAATTTTATAATTAGTTCAATATTATTTAAGAAAAAAATGATTATGTTTCGTCTTCCTTAAATAGTTACAATAGTTCGTTCATATTCCCCCAACCAATTTCAGCAACATATCTCCCTAGGTAACTACTTAATCAAGGTTTATATAAGTTTGAATCAGACAAAAAATAGTTCACTTTTTCATTAGCATGGAAGGCTTAAATTCTCACTCAATATCATTTATCCAAAGACTTGGTTAATAAGGGATAAATATTAATGATGTAATATGTGTTCCACGAGAGTAGTCAAGGATGAAACATTCGGTTTAGATATAATATGAGCCAAATAATACCCCCAAATATCTCTTAATGCACTTCTTGGTGAATCCATCCCCCTTCAAGAATTGTGGGAGATCACAAAGCACATTGGAAGAGAAATTTCTTTTCCTAATTCACTATGATTTTAGAGAAAACCTATTCACAATGAGTTTTGAAATCATGGAGAACATTATAAATGCATGCAAGGTTGATGGTATCTTCATTAGTCTAATAGATCTATTTTCATAAACATATCCCAAGATTTCTTCATAAAAAACATAAAATATTTGTGAAACCTCATTCTTATAAATACCACCTTCATTTAAATATTTTTGGATTGGTTACCAGAACATTTTTCTTCCAAATTGATCCAAATTAGTAAACCTCCTAGAAATTGTTAACCAAAGCATGATGGATTACCCAAGGTATCCATGTTTTTGAAACCCTTTCCCTTGTGTTCACAAGAGACTCGATCCATGGTGGATATATCTCTCACCAATTCTTGTACCATTGATAAAGTAAGAAGGCCCCTTGGGGAACATGTGGCTTTATGAAGCATCCAACATTTTTTGAAGCAGTCCATTTATAAGCCATGTGTTGACAATGAGGTAGGGGAAAACTCTTTTTTGAAGAATTCATACCTCATAAAGAACTCCACACATAAACCAAGACCTCATTTTAAGAAATGTTAACCCTATTTCACAAATAATACTATTTTGTGAAGCACCTAGAATCTGTGATGAACATGATCTTTGAAAATAACTTTTTGGTAAGGATCTATTCTTCATGAAAACAAAGTCCATGGAAACTCCATTGTGTATCCTAATTATTAACCCTATTTTGGGAAGGTTGAGTGCCCAATTCCAATACACCCAACCAGGATAGGTCTAGCTGAACCTCATGTCCCCTTGTGATGTGTTCCACCCACTATTATTTCTTCCCACATGATTCAATGTGTGTATTTTTCATCGAAGATAACCTTTTATTTCGTATCTTAGTTATTATAAATCATATTTCCTATCAAAAAAGGTACATTAATGTGAAACTCATGATCATCCACTCTTCCATGGATGTCCCAATTCCATAATCCTCTGAAAGGTGCATGAGAAATATTAACGTAAGGCCTTATGGTAAGAAGTGTGCCCCCATGTCTGAGATGCATATCGTAAAACCTACTAGTACTACATCCTATTTATAGAATGTTAAGATTTAAAACAAATCACACAATACATGATGTAAACATACATATTTACAATGTGTGAGGAACATAGGAAGCCCCATGTATAGTCATCATGGGATTCCGCATTCTCCCAATGTGTAAAAAATATCTTCCATATCATAATTGTATCACGAATAAACCACACTTACACTATTTAAAAAAATCATAAGATGGTCTATGTTTCACTAAAATGTAATGATATCCTCCATAGGAATCATCTATGATTACTACCCACCCAAATTGTTGTTTCTCATAAATGTACAATGACACCCCTCTACCAGTAGAAAAATTAGATCATGTGGTCCACATTTCTACTGCTTCCTCTTGTATATCATATTGATCATGAATGATTCAGGATTATAGGTAACTAGTTATCATGACATGTGAATTATCCCAATCCTCCTATGGGACTCATATTCATGGTAGACCAAAAAAACCAACTCTAGTACCTGTCTATAGGTGTAAGCCCTAACCATTTTTGAACTAAGTGAGATTTCATTCCCAACTAAATGGGATTTTTAAAAAGCTTCCAGGATGTCCAAACCCAAAACCTAATCCATGAAAATATTCTACATGCCACATACCTGTTATGATAATGCCCTTCACATGTGAGACTACATCTCTTCTATGTCAAATGGGAAGTAAAATGAATAATCATCATACAATCCCAACAAGGAAAAATCATGTTGTGATGGGATCATTCAACAAAAAATAACTATAACACCCTCATGGTTGCTACTTTAGAAAATATGATAATACATTCTATATGATGATAAACTTCATGGACAAGACCTATCAAATGACATTAAACTATAGCTTCAAAATTTCATGGATTTTGATCCCTGTCCGCTAAGCATGGTACATAGGATGCCTGTTTGAGGTAAAATTCTGACCAGTGGTATACTTATGTTCCTCGTAGGAAAAAACATCTCAGATCAGCCTCCATAATATTTTTTAGTCCATTCATTCATAAAACATTAGGGTTTGTCATTTTCCCATTATGAGAGAAACCTCTCATATCAACTTACAGTAGGATTCCTGATATATCAATTGGTAATACTTCACTGCATGAAATCATTACATTATAGGAGAAACCTCCTAGATTCACCTCTGTGGATCATGATGATGTACCAATAGTGTCTACACATGATATTAAACTCATAACCCAATTTTTCTCAACCAACACTCTAATATGTATCCACAAAACATTAAATTCTTGATATGTCCCCAAAATACATACCTCATACGAAACATGAGATGCCTGAGGTGAAACCCTTGGATGATATATTCCGTTAGTGTTAGTTTCCATATAAAAAACAAAAAAATTCTAAGGTGAATCCCCAGGAAGATATATACCCCTAGATTTTGTTTACCTGGAAGTCAACACATGATGATTTGGGTTCCAAACCCAAGATTTGTCACTGATATTCCATCATAGGAAGAAGAATATAGGTGACCAATGTGTCAAACACCCACAGAAGACAAATATTCTAAATGTGACTACACTACTGACTGAAGGATTCTACCCTAAAAAGATTCCATCTAAATGTCTAAACCAAATCATCATAATTAATCATCATCAACAAAGTGATTTCCCTTAGAATGAGTTCCACGAACATGAAATAACTCTATGAGGTAGTCCTTGACTAGCTGAAGAGTTCCAAGGAGTATTCCATGGAAGGATAAACCAATATCCCACAATCCAACTTTGAGGAAGGTGATTAGTGTTAAATTAAAATTTATTGAATATTCCCATCTCTGGAATGTGGGGATATGAAAAAACAAACAAGCCGGCTTGTGCAACCATGTGAGGATGCATGGGTGTGACCAGATGAAAGCATTGACAATAGAAATACTAAACCATATCTGAGACTCTTCTCCTAAAAATGAGTACTAGTAGATTTCGGGAATCATGATATTATAGTTACATTATATCTAGATATCCGACATTAGTACCCCCAAAAAAATGGTGGGCCCAACATGGAACTCACTAGATTTAGGGCAAGCATTACTTTTCTAATCCTTGGTCTGTGACATTGTCAAAATGGAACCCACTTCATCATCATATGATTATACAACATTGGGGCTTTGAGTTAAAAATTACTTGTACCTATACAGATGGGTAAATTAAAAATACCTACAAGTATCACATAATAATGAATCAATATCCCAGAACCCATATGTTTCAGGGATGGCTAAATACAGAGATGGATATCTCATATGACTCAGACCCCATCATTACATCTATCTCAACTACGTCTTATGGTATCCCATGTTCCATATCTCTAATAAAATAGATTTCCCTAGATGTGATTTTATCAGTAATACTGATTACCAAACCATGTGTATAGTAAAATATTCATGATGTAAATTTTCAATTGTTGTGTTTCTATTTGATGGTAGCATCCAAAGATTTGTTTTCGTATCAAAATGTTATATAAGATCCCAAGATATATCTATAACCTAGTGGTATTATGACATTAATATTAAATATATGTCATATGGTTTAGATACACCATATAAAATAGACATAGTTGATGTTAGACTATTAGGTGATAGGTCTCATTAGCATTGAGACACCCACTCATGATGTTCTCACTTGGTGATATATAGTAGTGAGATCATTGGGATATAACCTCAAATAGGAACACCACATGTGTTGGGTGTCATTGGTTATTCTTATCTATAGAAATGTGTTTTTGACTCTTAAAATGAGGAAATTATCAATGTGTTCTATTTCATAATGTAAATTGTTATAATGAGAAAATTATGACAATGAATTCATGGAGAGATACTTTGTCTTGTGTGTTTAATTGGTGGAATGTCATTGGTAGAATTATCATGATATAATTTTCCATTCCATGTTGATAAAGTGATATCTCTATCATGTTTGATCAATTTAGTAGTACCTTCATTAAATACATTTCAATGGTATTTGAAGGAATGTCAATCTAGTTAGATCAACACATAACAAATAAAAGAAAGGGTGATGACACAAGTGTGCATTCTGATTAATGAGATATCATATTATAATGAGATTATATTTCACAGTGAATATATATAGATTGTTTGTCATTGTTATGACTACTCCCCTTCTCTTTAGGTTCCATGATGGGTTTCAATATTCCACTCATGGTCTATGACTATTATTCACTACAATTATGATAAGGACCAAGAGGGTCACACACAATAGCACTTTCAAGCTTCCACCATGTTCTAGTGAATAGGTAAATATGAAATTAGGGACCCCAACATAATTTCCATGAGTTTCCATTATATATTTATCACCGCTAAATAAAAAAATTCATTTTTATTTAAGTAAAAATAAATTGATTGAATTCATTTAATTAAATTATTTACATGTATTTATGTCAATACATGGAGTAATATTATATCATCGAATACTATATTTAATATAAACATGTCATATAATATTATCAATAATTACATGTTGATTAAATGACTTTGGTTTATCACCTAATATATTTAATATATATTACATGTATGTGATATAATATAAATAGTATAAATGAAATATTTAGTTTTTCATTATTACTTTTCCATTACTTTTTTATGTGGATGAATGAAATAACAGGCTAAGAAATATAACTTGGTATTTGGTACATCCATTATATAGGTTTATGGAGAGCTTATTTTCTATTTTTCAAGGGAATTAATTTCCAATAAATTGAGTGATCCTCTCTCCACATCCCATATACTTGAGGGAGAGATAAATTGTTCATGAAATCAATCCAAGGATATATTTTCAAATCATAGAAATAATGTTTAGGTGATCATCAGGTTGTTGAAGAATCGATAGACCTCAATGCTAGCACTCAAATTCTTGAAATCAGTATGGATGATATAGAGAGGTTCTACTTCGGATCCCTCAACCAATGATTGTTTATGATAGGATACATTAAAATGTGGGAAATAAAACAACTTTTATTTTGTTTAATTTATTTCAAATTGTTTTCTTATAAAAATAACATGTGATCCTTGGACTTATACCGAGGCTTGGATCGCCAGAGACAACGATGTTACATAACTCAGGTGATGAAATATTAAATTACTTAGGCCACCAGCTTCTGCTACATTCTCTAGTAAATTAAATTGTTATCAGTGTGATCATGTGAATTTTACGATCCAAATAATATTTAAATTTCATTAAATAATTTAGGGATCATTAAATTTGTCCCAATAGAAAAGGCTACGTGTCGATCTGATTCCAAGTGACCGAATTAAAGCCATAAATTTCTTTATTATGGATAAAAACACAACAGTTACACATTATAATTTAAGTAACATTATAATTCACTATATGTTTGTGTTTTCATTTTATGGCGATATAGTTTTGATCACTCTCTGATCTGAACATTTTCCATAGTGAGTTTTTTTCTTTCCCAATATGGTTTGAAAAAACCCATGTTTTTTTTTCAATTATTTCCAATATAATCTCAAAAATAGAAACGAATACACACACATATCTTTTATTTTACTTTCCTTATATAGAATAATGGAATTAATAAATTTAAAACATAAAAAAGGAGATAGGACAACCTTTTATAAACCCAATTTAATAATAATTTTTACAAGAGGAGAGTAGGTTGTGGAATTATCTTCCTATGGAGGGATTACATTTATGTTAATGAACAAATAAATAAAATCACTTTCCTAATAAAGGCACCACCGACCACATAATTCCCTCTTATGTAGAACATAGGACCACCACACCTCCATCCACCTCAAGTATGTCATAGATGAACCCACATTACTGATGCCTTTCTCCTTTGATCTGACCTATTTTTTGCCAGTCCTCCCACCTCTCTAGTCAAAACCACTTCCACCTACCTATCATGAAAGTTTCATTGTTAAAATCATTGTTTCCTCATGTAGGTATATTTTTCATTGGATTCACATGTGACATCACTAGAGAGACTCCTAGGTGTCTCCCTCCATGTTGGATTGATTAAATCCATAGGCCACTATCAAGACGCCTCCCAAAATTGGACACCCCGGTTGCAAGACCTCCCTCCTATATGTCGTCACTAATTCTCATAGATTTGAGGCTAACCACCATCACTACCCCATGTCCTCTTCAGTTATCATGATCTATAGTGTTCCACCCATGACCCAACAATGGCAGAGCTACACCAGCATTCCACTGTCATTTGCATTGTATCAAACCCTAATCACCGGCCAGACCTCCCTCAGCTATCAATTTTCAAGCCTCACATGAAAACCTACCTAGAACCTATGCTTTGGAGGTCTGACCCTTCACCACAAGCCCATTACCAACTGCTATTCCTCCCTAATTAGCATATGTTGGACATGATTTTCATCTTCATTGGGCCGAGGTGAATTAGTATGGCTTCGAACAGTTATGGACGGGAATGCCTATCTATGAACATCCCTGAACAGGTTTTTCCAGACCCAAATTGGTCTTGGGAGGGTTCATCCCTTACTTTAATGGGAATATGTGGGTTTGGCTTGGACTCTAGGTCGGGGCCTGAAAATTTTGTTTATGAGAAAATTTTAGTTCAACCATAATTAAATTTGTATAATTAATATTAAATTTAGTATAACATAAATTTAATTAAGTAATAATTAATCAGTTAAAAAATGAATAATAATTTTATTATTTAAAATAAATAAAATAATTTTGATATTAAATCTGATTAACTAGTTAAATTATTTTTTGGTGATTAAACATTATGTTAATTTTGTCCTGATGAAATTATTTTTTTGAATACTTAATTAATTTAAATTATATTTATGATCTCAAAATAAAATTTATTTATAATTTTATTTTATCACCCAATTTCTGTTTATGCTAACTAGTTTTAAGAATTGACCAAAACCATGTATGTATGGTTATGTTCATTTTATTTATAATTACAACATGTATAATATGTAATAAGTTGTAAATATAATATGGATTGTTTATATTAATTTTTTAATTCAATATGTGTTAGGTCTTGCACCTCTAATTATTATACATTATATTCATATCTTGAGACCCCCAATCACGCATGTGCGTATTCTCACACATTTGATAATTCCATAGTAATATGTGGATTCTTTGAATTCAAGAAGACATCTTAACACCCTATGATATTTTTGAATTATATTTTAAAATTAGTTTAACTTCGTTTATATTTTCTGTTTCACACAACACTAAAAATATTTTATTTTATATTATGGAACTTTGTTTGGTTTCGTTTATATAGAACCCCAAGTTAATAATGCACCACACCCAACATAAATCTTAGCTTGATATATATGGATACCCATGTTATATTGCATCTCATGAAATAATGACTTTCCTCAATGCCTTACATAAAACACAAGACCATGTTTTACCAAACAATAATATATTATGAAAATGTTACTTATTAGTATAATAAGATATAAATAATCCGTTAAATTAGAGGTTATGAATAATATTATATTTTTTATTAAAACATATCATTTAAAAAAATATAATATGCATTTATAGGTTACCAATTAATTAGAAAATAATATGAAAAGCAGTTGAATATTAAGGTAAATACTATTATTTTTATGGTCACAAATATATATTACCCAACAAAGATTAATTAATAACAAATGGTGAGTGATATTAATTTAATATCTATTTTATTTATGAAATAATATTTTTTATTTTAATTAAATTGTTTTCACAGACATAAGATATGAAAAACTCCAATTTTATGCTTAAAACCCATATTTTTTATAAAGGTATTTTTAGTGACTTATAATGGAGAACAAATGTTAAATCAAAAATTTTGAAATTTTATATTTTTAATATGTCAAAATAAACAATATATTTTTATGAAGAACATAATAAATATATTCGGGTAAATTTTTGGTATTTTTATGTAAAGTTGTTTTAATGAATAGTTAAAACAATGAATTTTAATTCAAAAATACATTTCCATATCAATTTTTTTCGAGGATAAATTAAATTTTAAATAGTTTTCAAAGTTTAACTAAAAAATATTTTTTCATTAAAATAATTTGAATAATTGGAATCTATTTCACTTTGAAATATAATATAATAACATAGAAATCATTTAATCTTTATCACTTTAGAAACACACATTGTTGACGTGACTATGAGTTTAAATTTATATTAACTTGTCCCACTTCTGTGCTCTGGATTTAGATGAATGGATTAAATATTTTGATTATTCATTCTAGATAATTTATAATAAGTTCAAATTTTTTTGTGACAAAAAATATTAGTGTAAGTAATTAAAATTATTTACATCGATTAAGGTAAAAATAAGCTTAAATAAGGAATAAAACGTAAATACAAGGGCCTAAATAACCTATAAACATGTCCAAAATACATTTTATGGAAATATATTGACCCAATAATCACATATATATACTTTATAATTTAATTGGAATGAATTTACTTGGAAAAACGTTAGTGGGATTCCCTTTCTCATAATATACAAAAGTGCCACTCCTCCTCCACTATGAAATGGTCTCATCTCCTCCAACTTCTTTACACCTCTAAAGACACTTTTCATTGATAAAGATCTTCCAAAATAAATTATAACAACCCTACCATCATCCTACAGCCCTCACCATTAGGCTGACGCAAATCCAATGAATCCCTTTGATGCAAACCAAAAGGAGTTACTCTAATAAGTGGTAACATTATTCCTCAAGTTCTTTTACATTATTTCAAATTTCCACAACCCAAATATTATTAGTCTATACATGTATATCAACAACAGAATCATCAATATAATAATATTTTTTATTCTATGGGTTTTACCTACACATACACATACCTCTATCTAACGGGTAATGAACATACTATTTATGTGTACGATGAACTATTGCCTCACAAAACGAGGATTATCCTTTTTTCCTTTACTTCCTATCTTGGTTGTAATTATCACATGACATATATTTATATATAATATATATGATGTTAATTATTAATCTATACTTATATCATTATTTTGAAAAAAATTTCTTTATACCTTAAATTTTGGGTTATTATAATAATTTTTTTTGAGGAAGTGTGGACTAAAACCCCCTAAATGTGATGTGATTCATTAACACACTACCAAAAATTTATTAAAGACGAGTTAAGTGATAATATATGAAATATATAACATTATATTTATAAATAAATGGTATTATTTTATATATATATATAAATATATATATATATATATTCATTCTTCTTTCTTCTTTCAATACAATAATAAAAATAGAAACAACGTTCATGAAAACATATGTCCTACCGTCTCCATAAAAGAGGAATACCATTTAATATGCATATATTATATAGAATATAATAATAAAAATATAACAAATAATAATGATATTAATTTCATAGTTTATATTCTAAAAATTATTATATTAGTATAAGAACCAAATATATAACAAATTAAGACACATACAATGAAGAAAAAAATATTATCTGAAGTGAAAACCTCATAGTGTTGATAAAAAGTGGGAAATATAAAGTCAAAATTATACCATATATGGTAATAGATATAAGAAAATTCTTCTATATAATATTTATATTAAACACACCTTTATTAAACAGAAATCTTATATGAGTATGAAGAGAGTTGATACCCAAGGTAAGAGAATTTCATGTCACTTTTTTGTTTATGTCATATAAATGATTTAGTAATCACCAATTCATTATGTGTGGAGTTTATAATTCCCATTGATGTATTTTATGATTATTAAACTTTTATATAACTATATTATCATATCCATTTTACTATATTTCTTTCATGGGATTTATGATTCAAATGTATCTAATTGGTAAAATAAATTTGTCATAATTTTCCTTTGTTGATACACATTCTATGTTATGGACCTATATTTTTACATTAGGTGTATGAAATAAATTTTATTTATATATGATATATATCATTATTTTCATTATAAATTATGCTTCATGTAATTTTAGTTTCATACATGGGTAGTATAGTCAATGTTTCAAAGTAGTAAGAGTTTATTGAAACATTCTCATCATTCCATAATATTTTTTCGTTTGTGATTCCTTTAATGAAATATTATGATCCAACACTTAAGATATCTCAAGAATTTATTTACACTATAGTTAGTAACTATATTTTATTGTATTTATACCATTTTTCAATTATTTGAAACATAATATAGTAAATAATTTTTTTAGGAAATTCCGAATATTCCTTCTCTTCGGTCAAAAATTTGTGTTCTTTAAAATCATTTCTTCTAAACTTTTTCAAAAAATATTGTATTACTCTACCAAGATAATTAAATTATATTTTTAACTATACATTACCTCTTCAGGGAAAATGGATGTTAATATAGAATTTGATGTAGTTTTCTGTTTGATGCACCATTCTAAACTTTTTAATGAATAGGTGATGTTCAGTGTGTAAGGATTTATATGCCATCATGGAATAAATTGCATTAAAGAAAAATTTACAATATTAAGAAGTTAATTATATATATATAATTATTTCCAAATTTTTTTAAATTTTTTGTTTCAATTTTTTTTTAAAATAATTGATTTTCCAAATATTTTTAACCATTTATTATAAATTTTCAATGAATTTTCAATATAAATTGGTTTCAAAATGTTTTACGTTTTAAGAGTCAAATTTCAAAGAATAAATTTATATATTCCCATGAAATGTTTTTAAACGATTTTTCAAAAATTGATTTCCATCTATGATGACATCTACTGATGATGCTCATGATCCAATAGATCCAATCATATTATATTATGAGAATTTGGTGTTTTTAAGGAATAATTATTTTGACACCTATTTCTCTTCCCCTGGTTATATGCTTTTAAATACCTCTTCCTTTCACATTTTGTGATTTTATGAATGTTTTTAGCAACATTTATATTTTCCATTGGTTTTGATGTGTTGAAAATTTAATGAAAATCATTTAATTTCATGTGTTATTATTGTTTTTTGTGAAACCCATCACTTTTTATTGGTCATGATATGATGAATGTTTTATTATCCTATGGAACATGTATATATGATTTTTTTCCATGACATGTGCGACCTATATCTCCCTCCAATTCATTGGGTAATCATAAATGGTATATGAGCTTAAAGGGTACACATGTTGTAGCCAAAGCCCGTAAACAAGAATGCACATGGGTGGAATACCAAGCATGAAAATAAGTATGTGCATGAGTTATAGCCCAAGAATTAAAGTAAGATGTTTCACATGTTATAGAATAATCTAGAAAATAATAGGGTACATATGTTGTTACCCCATTCTCAAAGAAGTTATATAGGTCGTAGTGAAATACTAGTGTGTTATGATGGTCTAGGTTCGTAACACTGGTATAAAAGTTTCAATGTTTAGGTTTATGTGAGCATGGTATGTAGTATATATCAGTTACGCTTTCATGGAATATTATCTTGATTCCCTTATGATTAATTTATTTTGAAAACCCAATATTTATTCAATGATTTATGTTTATGATCTTCAATATTCTTGTTAAGATCATCTAATGTTATGGTCACTTTCTCATTCCCTTATGTTAATGTTTATGCTAACAAATATCTCTTGTTTACCCTTAATGAACATCTGAGATCACGCCTATTTACATTTCCTAAAATGAGGTTATGGAAATATATTTTATTT
Organism: Viscum album; assembly: GCA_963277665.1. Classification (NCBI taxonomy): domain Eukaryota; kingdom Viridiplantae; phylum Streptophyta; class Magnoliopsida; order Santalales; family Viscaceae; genus Viscum; species Viscum album. Next base: position 234,360,139 of record OY728119.1, read on the forward strand.
TTGATATTTCCAATAGGGTTTTTAATATTGGATAGCATAATGGGAGATAATTTATCTCACTATTGTAACAGTTTTTATTTTTCCATATTTCCAAAGGCACAAGACTAATAAGGTATTTTGGTGTCTGTTTTTATAATGTTATAAATTTTATGCAGATGTTATGAAATGTTAATGTATGAAAATTCAGTGTTGCTACATACATTTAGGTGTGATGTGGACCATTCCATGGTGAGGTACCCTGGACTAGGGAAAGAAATACAACAATAGTCAATGATCAACTCATGCATAATACCCCTAGTTCATGGTCGATCCTTTTAGTCTAAATGAATAAAAACTTAATATATTATCATGAATATGTTGTATATTTATATCCTTTTTTTATATAATTTATATGAATGTGATTAATTACTGTGAGAACACATAAAATAATAAACGGATAAAATTCATAAATATGTGATGAATATTTTTTCTAATAATATTATATTGAGAGAGAAACAACATATAATAAATTTATTAATATAAATTAATTAAATTAATTGAAAAAATAAAACTCTAAAAGAAATATTATGTACAAAAATCTTTCTAGAATTTGAATTTGAAAAAAATATGGGTTTGGGGTTGTCTATTTGCCATAGTTGAGCATAACCTTCTACATGTGAGTTCTTTTGAGAATGAGGGTTTGAATTAACTAAATTTTGATGTAAAGATGTATCTATAACAATATTTATTTAAATTAACAGGAAAGAATTATTTATATAATATTATGATATTTCAATCTAGGACTTCACTGAAATGGATCAAGGAGCTTCAAGTTAATGCAGATGGCTAATCAAAAACCGACATTGTACTCATTGAGTAGTGGCTTAGACATTGTTTATTACTATGTGGGGATGTATAGGGTTCCTTATAAATAGAATACTAAACTGACAATGTATTTTGATTCTACATTTGAGGGTTTTCAGATTATGATAAAATACCTAGTGAAATTAGATAACATAATTTATAAATAATGTCTAATCACAATCAAGATAATTGTATTAATCTACTAGAAGTTTATTTAAAATGAAATTTAATTAAATAAGAAATACACTATAGTAATCATGGATGAATAAAATTTCTTAAATAGAATGAATTTACTATTTTAGTACAATATTGTGCACATAATAATGTGATATTAGAAATTCATGGTGTTGGTTTCCCCAATACCTTTTAAGCCACCAAAGAGGTGAGGGTGTGAAAAAAATGCTTTTAGGAGAATCATGTATTCAGAATATTATTGTTATTTTATAAATTTTCATGAAAATAAAATATATTTTGTGGATACAACATTTGAAAATGGATGATTTTACAAGAATCCTCAAACCAGAGATGCTTGTGAGGATAATGTGACGAATGATAATAATTGGTTATAATTACACTGATTATGTTTAAATTTAATGTTGGATCATGGTCTTTCAAAAATCTAATACTGATGTCATTTTCCCCCATATATTCCAGTATCATTTAATATTAAAAATTGAGTAGAATATAGTAAACACATAATTTCCCTTATTTATGTTTCCCATTGTAAAAAAGAATATAGAGAACATAAAATTTTTAATTATTGTGGGAAAAAGTTGAAAGACATGGTGAAAAGGAAAATGGAAGGAGTGACACAGAAGTAAATTTTTCAATGAAATAAAAAATATATAGGTTTTTTATGTAACAAAAGGTTATTTTATTTTTATATCATGGAATAAATCTACGAATGTTTAAAGGAAATGAACAAAATTGAAAAAGAAAGTAATCAGTTCTTCTTCATTGAATAATCATCATTATATGTAATGATTCTATTTTAATTCATGGGTATTAAATAAAATTTTCTTTTCATATTTGTGTATTGAAATATAGAAACAAAATAGGAATACAAATATTGTAATAAGTAGGATGTGTTCTCCAAGAGACAGAAAATGGTACTTCCTATGTTAGCGATGATAAGTACCGAACTTCCATATTTCCGGGTTTTATGAATATAATGGAACTATAATTGAGAAGAAACAAGATATTTACCTCATATATAAATTTAACAAAAGATACATTATATAATGTTCATGAATAAATTCTACCTGTGGTGTTAATTACTCATGTAATTTTTCTATTAAACTTGTGAAAAAGTTATTAATATATAATGTAGGACATATATACCTAGTTGTGGAAAGATAATGCATTTTCATTTATAAATATAAGTGGAGATTATAGATGTAGCCAATATATTATGTAAACATAGTTGGGATAAACACCCTAGGTAATGATTAAATATATAATTGTTTAGTTTTTACGATGAATCATTTTAATATAATGTTATGAAACAAATAATTAAGAATTAGTTCATGTAGAGGAAATGAATTGTTCCCTGGGAAAGCAAGTAGTTTGTACACATCATTATTTTTCATAACCATATAAAGAATATTAAATTGATTTACGGAATTGTTTTTTTATATGATACATGTTTCTTTTGGATGGTCTGCCAATATCTTGTCCAAGCATTCACTGATCATTATATGGTAGTGTGGTGTAATTTTTCAATTCACATTACATTATCTATATCTGGTTTATGATGAAAATAAAAAGTATAAGTGATGACCCTTATATGTAAAAATTGATCACTAAAATGTATTGTGGATTAATTACCAAAGGCTCATTTCTGTTTAGGAAGAAGAGACAAGAAGTATGAACGAGGAGAATGAATATTGATAATTTACAAAAACATCCATTATATTTCAAGAAGTGCTTCACAATTATTAGTGATATCACATAACCATATTCCATCTATAATAGAAAGGTTATATCCTATGAATTATAGTATTATGTAGATCCATTATTTCATAATAACATGTGTTTATTTAAAAAGGGGTTGTTATAAAAAAACACACATATATCAAGTAAAAACACATTTTGAATCTAAATTAATTATCCAAAAGGTAAATAATATAATATAGAAATATATATAATATAAATTATGTAACAAATTGAATACCTATATTACTATAAAATAATATATATATTTTTGAGATAGTTGATGTAAGATATGAATTTCATTATTTAATGGCACAAATACATGAGTAGTTAGAAAAGGATCAATTTCCAAAAGAGCTCATGGATGAGGAATGTTCTAGAGACACAAACCGCATAAGAAGGAATAATCCTTCTGATTTTTTATATTCCTTGTGGCTAGTGATAACTATACATTGATAGTTATAATTTCAATAAGAGAGAAGAATATGAGAATAATCTATGATTGGAAAGGTTAATTAAAATTCAATAATGCATTATCCATATCAATTTTCAAATGGGATTATTATATTCAATACATTTTTAGGTATTCAAGTGGAACTATACATTAATGGTACATGCCAAGTACCAATCATGCCCATTTGGTAATACTATATCATTATGTATAAATTCCTTAAACATTTAATTGGTACTACCTATGTTTATGAAATATTCATTGTAAATTGGATGTCAAGACCAACATCCATGGAAGGTTTCTATATGACCCTATAATAATGGGTTGTTGAAATCATGGAATCACAATTAGAGTGTGAGTCACTGAAATCTAGTTCATGATTATTGTACGTTACTATATTGTAGAATATTCATTTGGAATGAATTTTTCTATATTCCTAGAGATTTTTAGTGGGAGATCCATTTTTCCCAATCAAAATACTTTTGATAAGATATTTAAAACTATTTGTCTTACAATTAGATAAGAGTGGAAATAATTAATAAGTCTACATATTGACATAATGTACCAACTTATGATCTAGGGAACAAGATATACTGAGGAAGATGCAATGGTTTATTATACATAGCCAAGTCAACATGTCTTCAATATGTATTAAAAAATACATGTTTGAACAATTCAAGAAAGAAATACCAATTTCACATGACATAAATCTCTCCAACAATACATGTAAAACACATTGGAAGAGAATAATGTTGTAAGTTTAATTCCATATAATTCTATGATGAATCAATCACATATGTGATGATATGTGAATGAAATGATATTAGGTACAAATACATCACAGTAGTAAAATATCATTAATGACAAGGAGGAATGAATGCGATGAAGTCAGAAATATTTAATTGTATTGTATAAGATTAAGTGAAAATGTTATATACCTTGTATATAGAGAGGAACATATACTAGTTATGTGGGGGAAAAAACTTTTTTTCATGGGTATAAATGATCTAATATCATAGTTAGACTAAAGTTATGAGAGGGAAAACCTCATAAAGTAATGTGATATGCATGTTTACAGATATCGAGTACCTTGAACCTTTATTTGAAGATATAGAATTAATTTATAATAGACAATTATTTTTTCTAGTGATTAAAATTTTAAATAGTGAATAAACATTTGTCATAATATAAATTATTATGATTATAGTACTAGTACTAGAGATTATTACATGTTTGTAAAGTTTAATAAAGGTAAAAGACATAGGGATAACAACTCTTGAGAAGTTATACTCAATAAGGTAATGATGAAAATAACATAATTACTACACTATGTAAACATGGTAGATCCATCAAATACATCCATAACTCAGCTGAATCACAATCATAATAATCTGAGAGACAAAAATTATAGTTATCAAGATTCCTCTATTGAAAGTGTAATTTTAATAAAAGCATGTTCTCTCTAACCAACTTTATTAGTTTATTTGATTACCATAGCTTGTGTATTGTGTGTAATGTAGGTTGTATAAATACCATTATAGTGTTGAAATTTATGCATCATTTTCCGATAACAATATCCATTGTGTAGTTGTAATATCAAAACGTTATAAAATATTCAATGATATAACGAGAATCTCAATATTCTATGGAATTAATTATAAAAATATGTATTATTCTCTAGATGCTTTGTACCGACATGGCACAATTTATGTTAGGCTATCAGGTGTTGGGGGCTCACAGGAATTGAGACTTCCCCTCAAGAAGTTTTCAGTTGGTGACATCTACTTTTGAGAACATGAGGACAATGTAGACAATATGAAAACCATGTGTTTTGGGTGTCATTGGATATTCATATCTATAAATAGTTATATTAGTCTCCAGACTTGAGATCATTATCAAAATTTACAATCCGATTATTTACATTTATACAAGTTTAAAACCATGAAAATGATGTTGGTGGGAGGTAGTTTTTGTTTGGTACATCATTGGTGGCTCATAATTAGTTGAATGATCAAGATACAGTTTTTTACTTCAATTATGAAGGAGTGGTATCTATAGCTTTTTGATAATGATGGTAGTACCATTATTGAATCCATGTCCATGGTGGTTGAAGTTATGTCTGTATAGTTAGATCAATACATAATGAACTAGAGAAAGGGGGATGAAATAAGTTTTCATCCTACATTATGAGATATTATATGAAATATAATTTATATTAGATGGTGTGTATACGTAGGTTAATTGTAATTACAATGAAAACTCCTCATCTCTTTCGCGACCATGATGGGTTGCTAGATTCACCTCTTTGTATATGAATATTACTCACTACTATTGATATAAGAGACTAGAGGATCACACACAATTTGAACTTCAAGATTATTCCACGTTATGGTGAATATGTATACTTGGTAGTATGGGCCCCACCACGAGGAGTGACAGTTGACCAATAATTTTTGATCACCAATAAATAAATAAATACTCTATTGTTCTAGTATATAATAATTGATTTAGTTTTTATATTATTATTAATTGCAAATGATTATGTAAATATAAAGAATTATACTATATAAATGAATATTATATTTAATATTCATGGTTCATTTAACATTAGTGGGAATTATGAGTTGAGCTAATTACTCAGGTTTATCACAGAATATATTTATCATATTTTACAATTTTTTTGATAAAATATAAATAATATATATAACATAGTTAGTTAAACTTTTTTATTTATTCATTATTTTTTAGTGGATAACTGTTATATAATGGTTGGGTTCCCTAACCGGGTATTTTTCACATCCTATATATAATTAGTTGATGAAATTGTTTTTTAGTGTGCATGAGAATTTATATCTTATAGAGAGAGAGATCCTCTCTCCTCCTCCCATGTCCTTGAGATAGGAATAGACCGATTGAGTAATTGATCCAAGGATGTCCTAAAATATTTTTGGAATAGATTCGAGGTGATGATTGGGAAATTGAAAGAATTGTCTATGCTCCATAAAAAATCTTAAAATTCAATGATAAAAAATCACATGGATTCTCAAAGAGTTTGTGTATGATCTATTAGGTTTCTGATTAGGATCTTTCAATTATGTATTATTGATGATAAAAAGTATCTAGACACTCCAAAATAAATGAGGTACATGATTTTTTTGATTTAATTATTTTCTTATTTAATTAACATGATATCCTTAGTCCTATAGTAGGTATTGGATCACTAGATACAATTATTTTACATCACAATAGTTAAAAAAAATTTAAAATACTAAGTCCACCAACTTCCATTGTATTCCATAGAGCCGTTAGTTTCACCTTCATATATCATTCAATTGAGGTTGATGGACATTATCATACCTCAATATGAGTTTTAAGGACAACATACCACAAGTGGTATGACTCACTAGTATTGGGATACAAAAATTCCTCACCCACACTACTACCCCAAGGGTTGCACAAGGAGTAAGCACTCTCCATTTCAATAAAAACTGCTTTAGGATCCTTTCCTCTGAGTGTTCCTATGTCTCTCTGCCCTGAATTGAGGTGGTGTGTATGTATGATTCACCATGTCTATGAATACCACTTAGGAGTTTCTAATGACTTATCCCACTAAGCCCTATCAGTGCTAGTGAATACCAATCATTCATGACGAAGAATATGTGTACATTACACCTGCTCTTCCCTGATCATTCTAAACCACTCAATGTCAACATTGGACATGTCCCTATAAGAAATCTGATAATGGGAATCATCTTCCCCATCTATATTTTTCACTACCATTTAAGACAAATTCCACCGGATCCCTATGATAAAATAATATTGATCCATATGGGCCCAATTGTTTTCGAAACCCAAGAATCCTCATAGGCATGCCTGGTTGACCCTTTCAATTTTCATCACCACTATAATTTTTCAATATCCAACCCATGGAGATGTGTTCCAATGTGGAGGTCCTCCTTTCATCATTAAAACCTCAGGTGGAGGTCCACCCATATCTAACAATTTTAAAAAAGGTCCTTCCTGTGTCGTTCCTAGATAAATCATAGGTCCTCCCTACATTTCAGTGACTAAAGAGGAGGTCCTTCCAACATCATAAAAAACTATAAATTAGGTCCTTCCATTTCTAACCCCACTAGATAAAATGAAGGTCCTCCCTATGTCAGAGACAATCAGAGTAAATGTCATCCCCACTCCTTTAAAAATAATTATGGATGGCATCTCATTGTTCCCAATGATAAAATCAAATGTCCTCCCCATGCATTCAACATGCAGTAAGGAGGTCTTCTAAATATATCTACTCCATAGAATGAAGGTCCTCCCCATTTTTATTTCAAATCATAGAAAGGGATTCCACTTACTCTCAAAATCCAATAATATGTTTATCCCCATGTCGCATCCAAACATAGGGTTGGTCATCACAACTCCTTCAAAAACTCACATGATGGTTGTCCCTATATTACCACTGACCAAAGTATAGGTCCTATCTCCATCATTGATAACTATTGTGGATGACCACCTCGCCTTATCTGAAAATATACTAGAGGTCTTCCCCACTACTTCACTAGTCAACATAGAGGTCTTCCCAACTCTGAAAATTGATAATACAGAGGCCCTAAGAATATCCCAACTAAAAAATGGAAATCCTCCCCACATTACCACCGACCATCATGGAGCACATCCCCATGATGATGAATTACACTCCCCTAAATTAACATCCCTATGAAGAAGGATGTGCAATCACCATAAAAGGAAAAATCTTGGGGAATTCAAAGTCATTGTTTACATCATAAATTATTTGGATTTTGAGGAAGAAGATGACTTGGCAATATATTTTCCACTCCACCTATAAGAGTATAAGGAAATAACCCGACATGTGAGATTCTCTATATCAAAAGGTGAAATCCATAAGATCCTTATATCTCTCTATAGGTACATATCGGTGGAGGAATGTCTAGACCCCTTATAATGGCTCATAGTACATCAATATCAATCAACTTCATTCACTTTCTCTACATCTACTCAAAAGAATAGATATTTGTTCTCATATGGGTTATCTCTTTTATATATTAAGATACCTACTGAATTGCTGATCAGTGCCACAACCCTCACACATTAGGTAGTTTTAAGTACCGATTACTACTAGTATGCGATAATGTGGTTGGTATTTTCCCCATGATATAAACCACTTTCTAGTGAACTAATGCCTCGCATAGTGGCCCCACTATAGCCAAACCATTCATTAAATTGATCCACATTGTTTTAACTACTTGTTTATTATCTAGTTCAATTAGATGCTTGAGATTACCAATACCTAGATCCTACATATGAGTAAGAAACCTTATGGGAGACTATGGACATTAATCAGCTATCAATGATGATTTGGATAAATTTAAACTTCAAACATTGATATCTTGAAATTCTTCATCGTGGTCCATGCTACATTATTCCACCAGTCCATATAGGCGATTCATCACTACCTTTATGATCATCATTTGACTTCCCCCAGAAGAGTACATCATTTTGAATATGTTTTTTTAGTAGTTTGGATTGGTTAATTTGGCCACGCTATTAGTAGTTCAGGAACTATGATCTCATTAATTCCTAACAAAGATCCAACAAATATTATTAAAGAGCCTTAGAGTGCTCCACAAAATAATAGAAGAGGAATCACAACATATATAAATTAGGGATTGGGGATAGTAATCTACACTCGACCTCATCCCTATTATACCACTACAGAAAATACAGCTTGATTATGAAAGTTATACTCTGGATATATACATGATAAACAAGTATATCCCCACCCTTCCAGAGGATTATGTGAACATGGGAATGGATGCGATGTGTTATATGTAAAACCCACCAAATGTGGAATCATTGTACTCAGAATAACCTCATACAGGTTTTCTTACACATTATCAAAGGCAGGTTTTTAACCTCGAGGATCCCTCCTATGACATATCATTTCTTAAAAGTTAGATCATTGATAATGGTAATGAGAATATTATGCCTTCTGATCCATCTACAGTTATGTCAATGAAATATGTAAGCCTTACTATTTTCCTTGATTAATAGAAAAGCATCAAGAATGAGATCATTTTTTATATACTCCCATATTATTAAATTATGCGATGGGATCCCATTTCTACTATATAGGGCAATTTCCATGTACTCCTTATCCAGATACACCAAATCGTGATTTCCAGTTCAGCACACCCCAATAGAGTAGAGGAATGAAACTATGGAAAGAGACCATGGTTTGAGTAATTTAACACTCTTGAGTAGTGTGATTATCCTCATTAGTATATTGTTCGTGTAGCTACCTCAGATGATAAGTCTTTTTACCAATTTCAAGATCCTTTCAATGTATTATTCATTTGGAATTTTTGATAATATTGGGATTCCTACCAAGGATATTTGATAGATTCTCACACAGCTCCACTGAAGTTCCTAGAAAGGATATTTATGGAAATCCCGCCTAATGAAAAACTATATCTGGAATGGGTAGATTTCATTTGAGAAACCTCATATATTGGGAACATGTGATTTTTCCTATTCAATGGGGCGAGTGACCAAATAGAGAATTTGGACTATATTATTTAAATGTGTGGCCAAATATTTGGAACCCTTCATTGGTAGGAAGCATCCAAGCTCTAGTTTTTTGTGTAGACATTAGAAGAACTTGCATTAATCTTGTAAAACTAGCTACCCATTGGGTCCATTACTGGTTGGGAAGAACTTATTAAGAGGTTACTCTAAAATATCTACACAACTACATGCATGAAAAGTATTTTTGACATCTTCAGGTGAAATAAAATTCCCAATGAGTGAGTCACAAATTTTTTATCTAGGTGGAAAGGACTCACATAATCAACAAACATGTTGTTTAATCAAGATAATATTCAAACATGAGCATATGGAATGTTAAGGCATAGATGGTCCCTAACCTGATCAATTAGAATATCACAACTGGGTTCCAATATTTTTTCCAAAAATCACAAGTGCTTTGAGGAAGCCTTATAGTAGGATAAGCAAGCACATATGTTAATTTCATGAGATCCAAATAGAACATATTCCAATGATGATAGTAACATGGTAGTACCGAAAGATTCCTCTAAGATAATGGAATTTTTATACCCTATACAAGTAGAGCCTCACCATGTGATACAACCTCATCACGCTTAACCTTTCGTAGAACATAATCGATAAGAACCACATCACTAAGAAAAACCACAATGATAGGAGAATATCTCTCTTGAACCTCATCATCCACCAGCCCCTCATTAAGGATTGGCACCAAGAGTAACCATTCAAGATAAGACGGACTCAGTCTATTCATTTAATGATGTATAGATCCCCAGTTGTTTCCTCATTTCCCTATATTATTAGAATCTAAAGATACTAGATTACAAAGGGCCACATGAATCCAAACGTACTGACCATTCTATAAATTACATAACTATATGATCCTTGGACATAACATAATGGGATACTATGTGATCAAGTATAGGATCCCTTACCATGTGGATAATAGTTGTTCAAGTTTGGAAACGTCATTGCACATGTGGAATGAATCTCCACTGTGCCTGATAGTGATAGTGAGAGTTGAAGTGAATGAGAGCCTGTTTCTAAACATGGGAATTAGAATTACGATGAATGGTTCACATGTTGACTACTAACTCATGCCCATTATGTCAATTGTGCCCACTTTTTTAAACCTCGTCCTCTTGAATTCACCTAAACATCACCAGAGAAATCATATCATCACCCTTAAAATATAAAAATAGTAGGTACATAAAACACATGGGAAATTTGAGTCCCCCATCAATGCTTAAACCATCTCACACTCTCAATGATTACATTCCTCTAGTGATGGGAGTTTTTTCTAGGGTCCACCCACTACTACTCGAATCCCCAAATGATGAGCAAGAGTATTCCTTTGTGAATGTTTTTGTGTTAGTATACTACTTCACATTGCTTCATGAGGAATAATTACATGAAAACTTCCAAAATTCATTAGGCTAATGCCATCCAAAGGGAGTCTAAATAAGTGATAATACACAAAAATTTCAATCATGTGATTAAAATTGAGACATGGATGATACCTAGGATTTGAAGAAGGTGTTCCATTGATCTCAGTATTAAGTGTACCCCTATACTCAGCTAAATTCATAGCAACAATTAAATATGTTGAATTATTGGACAGATTATACACAAAAAAATATTGATCCGACAGGACATGTGAAATATGAGCCATAACCAGCCATTATTCAAAAGGAATTGGTGTTGTGTCAGTTAGTTAGTCCCCCATAGGATATTCACTATACCAACAAGAGCCTAATAGTACAACCAGTATCATCTATCATGCCTCATTCCAAATAGCATATCATAACAAGAAGAAACTCATAATTGGAACAGAAGTATGATGTGTTTTAGAACATCACCAGCATACCTAAGGGACATCAATCATAAAGGAAATCATCATATCAAATTAAATTTTTGAGACCCTCATAGAGGCCTTGAATAGACACCTCATGTTCGAATCAAATGTAGCTACTGGAGAGACCTAATATATATAGGAGGCTAAAAAATTGGAATTCCAATCCATCATCTCATTTTCAATATAAAAATATATTTACCTCATGTAGGGGCACATTAAATCACTATACACCACATACCAATTCGATTTTATAGAGATTCGTCATTGTCTGATCGACATAGGTTTTGGAATCAACATCACCCCAATTTGGACACTCTACAGGTTGGGGCTAACCGAATTGTATTTGAGCCCTTATGACCAAGAGCTCCATGTTTATTATAAAAATAAGAAGATACAATGTGGTAGAATTCAGTTGAAGACACATTTTTGTGGATTTCTATCGAGAACATAATTCAATGCGGTCTAACATGAAACCACCTAAAAAATATTTATGAGATGGCCATGGATTCCTCTACAAGTTGTTATTCCCTCCTCATATCACAAATTCCTCTTGTATTCCCTCAATGGTTGTTTCAGAATTTTTTAAGGTGATGTGTCTCCCTTTGACTCTTATAACTCACTCTATTAGGATGTAGAAAACTACAAGGGATAGAAGATGCATGTTCAGAAAAATGATGTTGAGCGCACAAGCATCATGCCCAGTCCATGTGTGGACCAAGATGATGCTGTCATTTATTATATCCATTAGTTGAAGGCAATGATTCTAAACATGGGATGCTTTATTTAAATTTAAATGATAAATTTTCATAACATACCTATGTATAACTAAATTTCAACGATAATCACATTCAAATACATAGGACATGATAAATTGAAACAAGAAGTTCCTACTCCTATGAGGTATCAATAGGTTCACCCTATGGCCACCATTTCACCACATTATCATTTTTTCTATATGTTGAGATTGAATCCCCAATAATCGAATCCCCAGTATTGCTTTGACAAAGAGAATTTACATCGTGGTGGAAGGATAGATATAATTATCTTGACAACCTATGTCACTAAAATCTCACTATATCCAAAACCCCTCAGTGGAGATTCTATATCCTCCCAATAAGGTAGTATTGACCACTATAGTCTTTTTTGCTAAGTTGATCTATCTCCCCCACTAATTCACATACTATTGTTGATGAATAAGATTTGAAAGAAGTCCCTAGTAAATTTTAAGAGGATGTCTCCACCATCGTTGATTAGATGATTTAGGAAAACCTAGGAACAATAAAATATCTCAAGAAAACCCTGCTCAGTGGAACTATTCCTCTAATGGTGAATTTGCAGTATTTTGGCTTCCTGAAGCAGCGTCAGAATCTTTTTCTAGAGTTATGAGGATATTCTATGACTAGACACCCAATCATCAAGAACCAAATTTTCATCCAATATAGTCACCATGAATGGAATAGGAATCTAAAGAATCACACACCCCTTTCATGGTTTCGAGGTTGAGGTTGGGGATGATAAGATTATCAAATCTAAATTCATCATGTAGGTGAATTACCCCATGTGTCTATCTAGCATCACTATAGTTAAGAAAAATAATTGGTAGATTAGGGTCTTTATCGAACTCCATGACCTCAACCACCATTGTATAAAAGATGATTTTGCCCTTCTAGAGATAGAGTTATTGATCAATGCCACTGTCGGGTTAACGTCTCACTCAATCATGGATGGATACAATAAGTACAATCAAATTCAGATGTCCCTTTTAGATTAGTGGTCTAAAACCATTATGGTACAACAAGGGATTTTCTACTATCAGGTGATGCCCGTCATTCTAAATAATGAAGGAGAAACTTATCAGCTATCCAAGAACCACATAATAAAACAAATCCTTGTACAATTGGATGAAATATACATAAATGACATGGTTGTCAAATCCCGCCCCAAAATAAGATCCATCTCATAGATCTTGATAAATTATTCATCATCCTTCACTCTTAACATTTGATGATATATCCCTTGATTAGTACATATAGGGTTACTTATGGAATGATTATTAGCTACATCTTCAGATACAGATTGATAAATATTGACCTAAATATGATTAGATCTATCATCCAGATGCCTCCCCCAACAACCATTATATGATCTAGGGTATTCAAGGACACTTTCCCTACATACACCAAATCATTGAGAATATATCTGGAATTTTTAGGTCCTTATCTATGGTCATGAGTAAGGGTATATCCTACCAGTGGGATGAGGTGTACCAAATCTCTTTAAATTATATATTACAATATTTAATAAAACCATAAATTATGATGATACCTATCACAAGGAATCATCTGATCCTATATGTGACCTTACAGGAAGAATCAACCTACAAAATTATCACCCATAAAAAAATAAATTTATGAAAAAAATTGTATACTACCTTAATTTCATGTTCCTCAACCAAGAGTCCAAATACTACCCTATCAAGAAGAGATTCCTTAGGCTAGTTTTTTCATTTCAGGTGTAGCGCCATTATTTGTAACATCACTAGATAAAACAAGTGTCCCATGTGAGCCCTCTATAGTATATAAAAAATTACCACATGTTGACAGGAGGACTAGCATGTTGGTAAGTGATCCTTTAGCATTTCAAAATTAGGTTCATTATATATAAGTCCATCGATGGTCAGTCATTGGATGATTTCCAAGATTCACACTCAGCTGCTAATGAACTACCCGAAGACTCCATATTATTAGATGAGGAAATATTCTCAGTGGAATAAGTTATTCCACGTTGGAGGACACATTTCAATGGTGACACCTAGAGCCCAATTGGTGAAAGACTCAATGATCCTAAACTCAATAAATTGGGTGTCAGAATAATTTTTATCACACTTGCACATTTCATCCTATTATACTCATTCATTCAATCATAGGACTACATATACAATGATGCAAATTATTAGAATCTCATCATTCATCTTAACATATCCCTCAATATTGAATTTTTCCACATTCATGTGAAGGGAGACTCTAAATAAGTCCTCAAAATGATTAATGGAAACTATATCATTAGAAATATGGATCTCATTCCCCTATTACAGTGAACTCTCTAGTTGATTTACTAATTCCCTTCTTTTCCATAATTTAGTCATGTACCTTGATCACTGAATAGTCACGATGATACATTGTCAATTTTAGCTACCTCTCTTGCATTTCCAGGACAAGATGACCTCCTCTTTCATGTGGAGAATGATATGGTTATCCATGATGTGGTCCCATATAGAAATGAAATCTAATTGGTAAACTATATGAATTCTAGTGGTTCTATGTTAAGACCCCCCCAGGTTCCCATGCACAGAAGAGGAAAACTCTGATTGGACATCTCCTTTCATCCAGTACCTTTATCTTCACATTCTCCCACTATATCGATCAGAGAGAAAAAATATTTTTTTGTCCATTGTTTTCAACCCATTAGAGTATGACTCACACAAAATAAACCCTATAAATAGTTGATTTTTAGGGAATTATCTTATTCTACATGAAAGGATATGATAACCTAGTTCATGAAGGAAGTTTATGTTGGTTTATGTTGTTACAATCAAGTGGTTTTGGCGATCTCCAACCAGATTCAAATTATACGATACTTCTTTCCCACAATGGTCTATGACTACATGAAATATGATAAGATGTGTCACACATATTATATTTGTGCCAAAAATATTCATTAACTACTTGATCTTATACACGCCTCCATATATTTTTGGATTTTGTGGGATGTGGACTCGATTTTATCACGTCATATCCATAACTATCAACCCACCAGTGAATGTTCATTATGAATGTGAGAAAATTATTTTCTATTTTGTGATAAACGATTATTCTAAAACATTTCAAGGCCTGATACATGATCCAATTTTTGGGCTACCACATCATCCTTCAATTTCGAGTCCCCCAAAGTATTTTAACAAAAAATGGTAACTTCCTAACCATTGACCAGATGAGATTATACTCCAAGTACAACATCCAATCCAACCATACATCATGCTACCATACACAATAGAATAGAAAACTCAAGGCATAAAACAAGATCCTCTATAATATTCTATAGAAAATAGTGTCCTAGAATAAGATATGTTAGCCAGAAAAGATCCCCCACACCCTATGGTATTTTTAGATGATGACTTGTAATTCCACCCAGGTGACTCCAGACTCCATGATGTATGTAATAGAGGAAGTACCTACCATTGAGGTTCAGTAAATATAGATTTGAACATCTATATATGACCATAATATTCAATAAATACTAGTATAATTATTTCTAGATGAGCTAAAATCCCTTAAGGAGAAAAGGATTCAAGAATTGAATAATCTAGACAGGAACCATAATAATATATAAAGGATGTTGATAAGAATAATATTTTTCCATCCATTCTCTTAGGAGACACAGTGTTAGATCTCCAAACAGTATTGATACATAAAAATAATCCCCCAAAGATGGATTTCAAATAGGAAGGACCTTGCATCATTCCCAAGGCATATTCTAATTGTGCATACTAATTTATTACTTCATGTTGATAGGGGATCAATCCTCTGACCAATTCCAAGTTTCACATGCATTACATCATGGGAGGAGTTTACCATGTTCTAGTTTCATGAAAATAAAATGAATAACAATAATTTTTCTCACCACACGACATTAAATTGAACATTCAAATAATAATAAAATGATTTTAAAAAATAAAATTGGTCTGAAATATATGGATTTAAACTACGAATTCAATTCTAGGTATCAAAAATATAAAATATGTTCTAATATTACTAGGGATGAGTGGTGTGATGGTGGAAACACTTTTCATTAATTCACATCAGGATTTCCAAATCACCATGTATGACATATCTATTTGGAATACCATATGATACCAAATTTAAGACTCTTAAACTAATAAGATCCCATATGGTCCACACATGATGATCATAATCTATTTGAATATGGTCGCAGTTATATGAACTTAAACTCAACGAATACCTTACAATATGAGTGTATTACTAAGTAATAAAAACTAAACTTCCATAACACAATAGATTAACCAATGGTCTTACCCCTCCTACAAATGGAGTTTCTCTCCATGAGAGTTGAAATTTATGCAATTTTAACTTGAGATTCCTCTAAATTATAGATGGATTTTACATTATGAAATGAACATTTTAGACCCCATAAAATTTGTGATTTTCATATGTTCCCTCACTAGAGAGGATTTCCCAAATTATTGTTTTTACTTTATGTTGTCATGTTCTCTAACAATGTGAGGGTTGATTCCCATCCCTATGGGTTACATAGAGATGACTAGAAATTTTATATTTGGTCCCAGCTACAAATTCACCAACCCTTCATCCCATTGGCCTCAGTTTCTTTTCCATGAATTATGAACCTAAACTATGTCATGTTTGACTATAGATATATGTGATGTTTGTGAGACTCCATTTGATCCATTAAAATCATTTTTTACCTCTTTTAGGCCTCATATGCATCATTAGAAAAAACAAATTTTATAGTCCTCACATAGTTAATTTAAACTTATATCTCTTATAGTATGAGTACCATGACATTAATATTTTCTCTATGGTCTTAACCTAATTACAATAAACTATGTGAAACTGGCATAAGGATTGTAGTGAAAATTTTCTCCATTCATGTCATGTTTTCACTCTTACACCTTATGAACTTCCGAATTTCATTTTATCTATGGTATATAACATACTACATTAGACTATGTCCATCCACATAAAGAACTAATTAGGTATTTATAATTATCAATAATAGATACATAGTAACACATAACCATTCCGTGTCTAGGACCAACAATGTATTCACCACAAAACCATCCATTATATTTAGTGAAATCACTAGAAAATGTCACATTGTCATAATTTCATGTATAATCCCAATTTAGTAACCTTGACCCATTAGTAGTATAATATTACCTCATAGCATCATATTGGGAAGAAACAACCTGAACATATGATGTTAAACTTCAGTCATTACATGGAAAAGTCATTGATACTTCTAAATAAGAAATGATTCTTCAATGCATAAAAAAAGACACAATATATATCAAATAAATAGTGGAAAAAATGAAAACACAATCATCACATGATGTTAAAGTATATCTTTTCCTTATGCGTGCAAATGATTCCTCATATCCAAATTTGAGACTGTTTAAAACTTTAGTTTTATGGGTTAATCCCCTGATGACATTGATATTAATCCACACCATATTCCAGAAATACATGTGTCAATATTCCCATCCTTATGGGATATGTAGTGATGCCCAGATATATAATCATAGGTCCAGATCCTCCCTCAACATTTTCTAGGCCCCACTTTCCCAAAGACATGATGTCTTATAGGGATATGGTTTATCAGAAATCATGTGGTGGAGGTACCTTTTGGCTTAATTCAGATTTATTTATCACTCTACTATGCCACAAATGACTCTTTGATACACCCATTCCCCCTACAGTCCTTGTTCAATTAATTTAACCTTGTAGTATCCATATTCTGTGTTTCACAACATTGAACTGTCTTTCCCAACAATATCAATGCATGATGAAAACTATAGTTCTAATTTTGAATCAATTATAAATTTTTTATATGACAAGTATGAGAGGAACAAATTACCCCATGCAGAGCGGTATGCATCTTGATGTGATATGTTTAATTCCACACGTCCTTGAGAGTGGGTTCAATAATACATTATAATAAACCCCCATAGACATTACTAAATGCCCAATGGAGTGGGATATAGAGTGTTCAATCTTCAACATTCATCCTTACAACCCATATCCTCACATCATGTCCTTCTTGATTAGGGTTTCCACCATCCCTCAAATTCCCAATTGGTACTACTATTGGAAATGTTGTCTAACCATGTATCACCACCATCATAGGAAAATGTCTTGATGGATATCTATAAATAAATAGTGGATCATGTGTTATAAATTTTTTCAATAGTAAATCCTTAATTTTCATCCTCCTTCAGGAGTAATGTGGTTGTGGTTTCTATGCTTCTAAAAAGGTAAATATTCAACCCCTACCCATTAGTCACTCCTTAACTAGAGATCAGTGGAATTGACCTTAATTGTTTGGACACCTAATGTCTTGGTGGAGTTCTAACACCCTTAATGTTACCCTTGCATGCATCCATGCATGTTTAGTAAGAAATTCATCCATTAAGTCATTCTCAATATGACTCCACCTGGACCCCTCTATATGCTTCCATGGGTCCTGGGAATTCCTCTATCATGCAATTTCTTCCATACCAATCATTGAATGGGTGGGATTCTAATTTTTTCTAGGATGTTTATCAATTTGTTCAAGACACATGTTATCCTAGTCCAAGATTCCGGAAATTAATGTGCGTGTAAATCATACTTGGAGCATGTATTATGAAATTATGTCTCATTAACCATCATTTACGTCAGGTTATTAACTCTCTCATATGACATAAGTCTTTTTGATATCCACCTATAGTCTATGTTTTATGACCATAAACCACTATGTATAAATCCAAGCATCTTGAAATTTAAATGTATGTAAGTATCCCCCCCCCCAGTGATAGAATGTGTGGATTTAGGCTTCCATGACCCTCACTCACATCATGTTGTTTTCACTCCATCACACTAAACATTTCTTTTTGGTAGATTAAGGCAGAATTCCATGATTTTTGACCTGAAAAAAATTAGGGCCCATGTCAACAAGGTGGTTGTACATGAAATTAGTTGAGTTCCCATTGGCTTATTCACATTTAATAATCTTCTATCGATGTACTGTAATAAATTTCAATAAACTTCTATAATATACCATGAAACATGAATTTAAAATGTTTTATATTGTTCATGAATTATAACCTTATAGTATATTTATTATCTTGGTCACATGATGATAAATTGTGAGATGCATCCAGATCATATGACTTCAAAATGTGTCATGCACCATCCTCATCGTACAATGTGAAACAATGTTCCAATTTCCCTTATTGTATGAGATTAAAATGCATGTCTATCATCCTCATTATGTGTACTGAAACTGAATGACATCTCATACCCTCACCCTTGATGTCATTTTTGTCTGATTTTGGTCATCGATCACATCGTTTATTTTGAAATTACTTGGAATCCAAATTGAAACTTCTCATGGAATATAGTTATGATTTTTTTCAGAATGATACACATATATAATGGTATCGTTAATCCATGATGAAGTAATTCATTGGGAATTGGAAGAAATTAAAAAATTCATTCATCACATTCCCACACATTCAGTGCCCCTAATATGATTCCTCACCCTCTCCCAAATTTTATGGGATTATCAAAATGAATTGTATCTATCGAAGGCCCACCTACCATCCTAGGGAAATATATAGATTTACTTTGGAAGACATTCTGAAATATGATTATTGTTTAAAAAAATTAATTGTTCAAACCTAATTTGTTCTCCCCACCCTCGACAAGAAGATATGGTTGTTGTATTTTGAACACAGTTTTCAGTTATCAAATATCATTACCCCACTCAAATTTTGTCCCAATTTATGGATATCTTAATTAATATATCCCATTAACCATTATTTAGGTCGAATTGTACACCCATGAAATTATCCCATGTGTGCACTTGAGAACCATTTAAATGAATGTTGGTTTATTTTTGAACCATTATTCTATAGATACAACATACCTCGGGCCAAATTTTCTTAGTGACTAGTCATCAATAGAAGACCCTGACTTTTCGATGACTATATATCAATCTCATATAAATGAGTAATATCATAATAACACCTTATTTATCACAAAAATAATTTATAATGTGGTATTATAGATTGATCGTTGGTTATCTAATAAATGTTATTAATGTGCGATGATAAAAAAATAAACCACGTTTTTTTTCATATAGGAATATTAAACAAGACAATATATCAAATGAACATCCACATATCAGAACCTCTCCATTGAAAAATTCCTTCAAAGAGCGATACTAGTGATCGATCGACTAGGATAGGCATGAATTTATTGAGTGGACTATAGGATCAATAACTTCTCTTTCATGTTCCATTACTCCACATCATCATTAGAGTGGATGCCCTCCACATTGATCCACTGCCAGTTTTTCTATCCCCTACACTAATTCATCATGAACATCTCCTCTTATTTAATGGCCTTAGCCATGGATACCTAGTACTTATGGCTATTAATGTCCTTATACTTAGTATTAATGACTACAACATTCCCTTGTATTTGACCCTCAAGTCTAGAGATATATCCTTCATCCTCCTCAAGGTCTATTTAACACCAAATATTTAATTTACTCCAATAAAGGTCAATATCCTTCCATTATTCCTGTTTCCGCCCAATTAAAATGACCCGAGCCAGTGCCTGGTGGTTTCTAGAGTCCACCCTGTCAGTCCGCAAGATGACCTGCTAGTGGCAGAGATACCCTATCTAGTTTTGTAGATCCTCTATTGTGGACGGGGTGATGACGTTCTACACATTCCTCGATGCTTAATGGAAGATAATGTTTTTCTCCTCCATGATGTATGGGCATGAATCTTGGAAATATTCTAGCAGTGTACGTTCATAAGAAGGAAGGATCTCCAAAATATAATTATTTGGATCATCAAGGTGAGGGTTTTCAGGCTTAGGAAAATGAATATTCACATAATGGGATATATAATCTCCATCCTTTTTTCCTATTGTAGAAGCCTCCACAACAACTTATGTCATATATAAGGTCTGAAGAACTGCCTCGTCCCCCACAAACAAAACCATGATAAATCATGGGATTGTTAAACCTAATACATCCTCACCAACCTCCCAAGTCACTGGTGAGATATCCAATTCAATCATTTTTATTCAGGTCTGGTAGCCACCGCCGGTGGCCCATTGTGATTAGCACCACCACCACAACTACATAAGACTTCTCTATCATAGGCCTCAACTAGACTCCCTAAATTGAGGTAAAAGTCTCATAATTCTACTCTATTAGTTCTCACCCATTTATTCAGAACACAATGATATCCTAGGACATTTCTATGGAGAGTAATGTCTTCCATCTACACATCATCTTTAGAAGAAGCTAATACTTTTTTTGGCACAAGTGGTTCAATACTGAGTGCCATTAAAATTTCAATTAAAAAATGAGACAATAAATAATAGGATGGAAATAAAGTGAGTGAAGGTTTTCAGGGAAGAAGAGAATTATGTAAATTATATGTTATATTACGGAGGTCCTAGGAGATCATGAGAAGCACTGTGGGTAAGGTTTCTTCCAGAACTGCAGCATTAGTTTTAGGCACTGATGATTCGCTTCTCATAGTCATAGATTCAGGGAGGAACCCCATGCTCTCCCCTTCATTAGTGGAGGTCCCACAACCCACCTTTATATGTCCATATTTTACATCTTTATCTTTTTCATATAATTCTTTTTCAATTAGAGAAAAGTGTTTTGAAAGCATTCTATTATAACATTATGTCCAATGAATATAACAAATGGACATTTTTCAAGTTGGCAGTAGTGTGTCCTCCCATGGGTGATCATTGATAGGTATTGCTTATCCAAGAATCATCTTAATCATCATGAAGAGGTAGACACATAGCAAGATTATCTTCCAAAGGTTGTGAGGGTGTTTTATTATTTTAAATCACCCTTACTCATTTAGATAGAGCATGCATAGTGGCCATAGAATGGACTTGGTCTACCATCACTTCAACATATTTCTCTTTGTAGTTTAGAGACACAAGTATGTCATCCATAGGATGAATAATCCTAGTGAGATTCAATCCGGTCATGTTAAGATTCTACCACATCTCATGAACACTAGAAAATTACTTATAGATATCCCAGTTGCTGTAAGAATCGTGGAAGATGATGTCACTATGAATGTATATGTGGTGAAACCACTACTTGAAATCTTAGACAAATGTCCCCGAGACTACCCAGATGAATACCAATCTTATCATGTAATCCTTTCAGAGAATGAAGGTCTTGGTACTATTTCCTCTCCCCATTACACTTACCTATACTGGTCCACAATATGCGGGACCCAATAAAACTTCTATTCCCACTAGCCTAGATATTCCCCCACGGCATGATCTATCCCCCATTCTAAACTATTTGAACATATGAGGGGTCATCCATTAATTGGTTTGTGTGGCCCTCCACCTCAACATGTCCTCGGGTATGCGTTAACCCTACTCTACACATAGCCCTTAACCAAAACATATGTGGCAATGTGAGGTGTCATCTTATTCTCCTTCTTTATATCTCTAAATGTGAATATGCACCAAATCTGCCTCATCACCAAAGGATGACTCTCTTGAAACACATCTAAGTAAACATTTGATGTTAGCCTCTATAGATATTTGAGCTATCATATGATATAATGTGGATTGTATGATTCATAAATCAAACCATAGTTAACACTTTCTACCAGTACCTCCCTTGAAAGTCCATGAGGTAAAATCTATATTCCATATTCCATGTGCTGACATCCTTCACCACTCTCATTGGCATGGAAATGGGAGGAAAATTATGTTCTCTTCTTTACTAGCTTTATCTATTTCATCATACAATACTAACATGAATGAATGAATCCACTTTAAATTTAATATCACAATATAGAATTTTTTATATTGTGGAAAAATTAAATTTGGGTGCTCCAAACCCCTATTATGTGCGGCCACCCAATTGATCAAGAATTGGAGGGGACCACACATGTACTACAGCATCATACATTCAATTATATGGTGACATAACATGCACAACATTTATAATATTAGGATATCATGGTTAACGTACTTCCCCATCCTAGACATCACAACTGTAATGAAGGTTCTTGGGTACACCCTATTATGAGCATCCCTCATTAAGAGCATCTAGCCATAGATGACCCAACCAATGAATCTCACTAGTCTAACCATAGTCTGAGACTCTGTCTTGACACTATATCTCCGAAACATACTTTGGAATTCTTTTAAGATCCAACATTAGGATCCCTCCATGCCCTATCGATATCCTCTAGGACATGTTCAATGTTTTATCAATAGTTTCAACGTAGGATTCCCCCCTTCAACTATTACTGGAAGTAGTTTGTTAAAAATTATCTTATCTTGTGCTTAATGGTAATTACCCAAACAAATATCTTCTCATTACAAGTTCCCTGCACCCAATCTAGTTGCACCTTTTACAAATTCAGAAGCTTCTCTTGGTCCCCACATTTTTTCTCTATAGGGATGAAGTCAACATACATTTCACCTAGAATCATGATCCCAAAAAATTTATAGAGGTCCCAAATATAGATTACAGTATATCTGTGAAATATTTGAAATGTAGTACTCCACATTTACCATATTCTCAATATCATAGTTTTTATTTCCAAGGGGAGGTAGACATGAAACTGTGAGGTCCATGATGATTAAGATTGTCATACTCACTTCATATGTACCTTGAACATAGTGTATGAGTCACAAACCTAGTATGCATTATCCCATTTTTGTATAATGTTTATACCCTAGAATATATCATATCCACCATTCAACCCCTTGAGGGGATTCTCCCCATGAGTATCCCTATGCCACTATTATATCCTTGATATGCATCTAAACTGGAAAGATAGTTCATCCCTACTCACCATCAAGATGATGAAATCATCTCTCAACACGAGTCTATAGAACTACGTCATCTTTCATAAAGAATATTTCTTAAAATAGTTTTTATGTAGTCTAAGAAATGAGAGGTTTCCCAAAGTGATTTAATCGCTCTCCACAATCTTGTTGTTCCACAACTGGTCTTGCCTTCCAACTACATCATTGATGACTCAATGAGATGAAATTTGATTCAAAACATAGTTTTATTGTGTAATTTTGATTCATACATGTTGTAAAAGAAGGAAATTTGAGGATATATATCTTAATGATCAAGATCACAGATGGAGCATCATGAAAATGTTGTTATAAGTTTTTAGTTTGCTGAGAAGAGTTCATAGAGAAATTGTTCAGTTGTTCGGTTCTCTAGGAAGTGTTTGAGATGTTTAGTTCATAGAGATCATGATCATTATGAAAAGAGAGAAAAAATATTTTATTCACACAATTATTGATCAGGTAGGGGGATCCTCCTCTCAATTATTTAAGGGGGGTAAAACTATATGGTCTTTATGATGGACTGTTCATTATAAACAATCATGCATGGGAATCAAGATTGAGATTCGAGTGTGACCATCCCTAAAGGGAGTATATTACCAATGGTTTTGTGATACTCCCTCAAAATATAACAATCCTTCCCCTGTTGGATCCCATTCAAATGGGGTATTATTTGGGACTAAAATATGAATTCCATGGGATTAGTCAAGTAAGACACAACTAGTTCCTAGCGAATCCAAGCCAAAATGGCCTTGAAATACCTCTTGAGGTTATTCTTCATAAATCCCTCCATGTATATTATTTTTCAGAGCTTATGATGATCCTTAAATGAGTGATTTCATTGAAAATGTGAATTAGTTGGATAAAAAACTTATATATAGGGAGTTTGACAGTTATGAAGCACTTTGAGAATGTGTGATCGGTTTGTAGTGCCTTGTTGAGTCTGAAAGAGCCATGTTCATTCATGGAGCACATGATTTCTTCCAAAAAAGCATCCATGATTCACGAAACACCTTTGATATAAATACCCCATTACATTTGATATTTTTGGAATGACTACCCTACCATTCAGCTTTCAAATTTATCCCAAATCATAATACTCATGTGAAAAAATAACCAAAGAGAGATGGACCACCCAATATATGTAACACCCTTGGTAAATAAAGAAAAAGACATCTTTATATTTATCCATATTTGTGAATAAAATATTAATATTACTTTAAAGGGGATGCTATGCTCGATGGCGTACCCAATACGCAACAACGAGTTTCTTGGAAATCTTACGTTGCACTCTAATAATAAAATATTATTATTTTAAATAGTAGTTAACGCCTACCCGTTGTAATGGCGGGAATGAATAGAACTAAATACAAAATGATTATATATTTTTGTCAAATATTTTTACCTTTTACAATAAATGTTAGAGGATTAAAAATGCGAATGAATCCAATTTTAAGCGTAAACATTGTAATATTCTTTAAACGGTCGATTAACTGCCTTTTGATGGAGAACATATTTTAAATGCAGTTTTTGAAAATATTATGTGTTATATTTGACAAAATAAAATTCTTCTTTAGAATGGGGAAATCAAAATTTACTTTGTGATAATTTTTGGTATTTTTCCGAAAACGTTCAATTTTTAATGAATAGTGAAAAATGTTGTATTTTAATTCAAAACCACTTTTTAATCTAATTTATTTATATGATTAGATTATCTTTTTAATTGGTTATAAAGTGAAATTAGAATATATTTTTCCAATTTAATCAAATAGTGGTCATTGTAATTAATTTCACTTTGAAATTTGACTTAAACTAGTGTCAATCATTTGATATATATTGCTTCATAAAAACACGCTATTTGTTCTAACGGCGGGAATTAATTATTAAATTAATTAATGAAAATTTTATGTTTTTAATTTTTTAAAGTAGACATCATTTTTTAATTTGGAATATCAAATATATCTTAGGGTGGAGTTTTGGTTTTTTCTGGAAAACTTCAATTTTTGATGAATAGTGAAACCACTAAGTGGTACTTAAGAAACTGATTTTTTCGTTTAAATGAAATTTTACCACCTCTGTGTTTTGAATTTAAAAATCTGACATACATTGTTGTCATTAAGAAGTAAAATGTGGTTCAATGGGATTAAATTTTTTTTAGTGAATAGTAACTTTTATGTTTTTAATCGCGATTAGAGGTAATTAGTGTAGTTTATGGTAAAAATAATGTTTTAATAATATGAGATGAGCTTGACACATGTTCTACCCTCATTGGATGTGTCGTGGCCGACCAAGACAATCCATCGGTCAACTTGGGGACCCTATAGAGCCACTTTGGTTGGGAAATGACATAAATAACTTTTTATTTAATGTTAATGTAAAAATGACCCAAACATGAGATGTTTTAGTAAAACAATTTTTACATGGGGTTATACAAGTCGGATTTTTGACTATAAATATTCATTAGAATGATAAAACGATTTCCTACATCTTGATATTTTTTTTGTAATTTTTAGACATTAAATATATTAATGTATATATGACATCATGATGATGCAGTGATTACCTCATTAATAAAGGATTTAAATAAAATGAAAAGATAATGTAACATCTCTGACCTACACTTGTACAAAACCTATTTTATGGGTATATTTATAACCCTTATCACCTTATCCATGAATTATATCAATGGGGGACATTTTAAATCCGAAACGCATTTTTAAAAAAGGAACATTTCTTTACATTCCAAGGGTGCCCCTCCCCTCCTCTTATAAAAGGCCCCCACCTCTACCTCCGTACCCACACTTACAAATCCTTTGTCTCAGAAAAACCCTACCAATTATGTATCTCCAAATCCCTCTCTAACTCCTTGAAGCCTCAATTTGGGAAGAAGTCTTCCCAAGAAATTCTTTGAGCTCAAACCAAAGTTAGTTACTCGATTTTAAGGTAATATCTTCACTTGAGTCCTTTTGATTTATTTTGCTTCTCCAACCCCCTAAACTCTTTTAATTCATTTGTTTCGTAACAACTCCAGAATATTCAATATACTAGGTTGTTTTTATAATAATTATTCGAGCTACACTTACACACACCTTCATCTAATGGTTAAAGAACATACTCTTTCTGTAGTTGGCGATTTTCTGCCTCACGAAACGATGATTGTTCAATATTTTTTGAACACCTTTAATGGTGGCCATTATGATGTCACTGTATTTTATATATTATATATATGGTATTTATTTTTACTATATTCTTCTGTATTTTATATTTAAAATGTACCTTTATTCTTTTCATGTTGTGTAAATGCGATAATTTCATATGAGGAAGTGTGGACTACCGCCCCCTCAAGTGATGTGACTCGTACATGCAATACATGGAATGTATAAAGAATGAAATTAATTAAAATATGTTTCCTATATAACATATATATTATAATGTAATTATAATATATATATATATATATATATGATTTATTTTTAATTCCATTAATATGACAAAAAAATGAAAGTAGCGTCCATGTGTACGTACGACCTACCGTCTCCAGGAATGATGCTTTTCGTTTTTTATATCCAAATGATATGCAATAGTATAAAATGAATATGTACTGGATATATATGATATTTTAATCATTAATACTATACTGGAAATTATTTACATATAACTACATGGGCAATCATTTTTCAAACAAGTTCATTTTTGACTCATGTACCAAACATCAGCAAAAACGTCTGATATGAACTAACATTATTAAACAATTATTATTACAATATAATATGTAATATGAACTGAATAATAATCTTTAAAGGAGTTACTTAGGCAAGTATAAATTGACCAAAGTTTATTATTCAGGAATATAATGAAACGAATAAGACAATTCAGACTTGAGGTAAGGGATCCTACTCCTCTCTTTTTAAGTACACTCTTTTATGTCATTCATTTTAATGCTCATATTTCTTGTTATTGGGATGTTATTTTATATTAATCTTACTATAATGTTTATGTTCATATGATGAGAGACCCTATTCTCTTTCATCAATCCATTTTGTATGTTTTGAGTGGCGCCGTTAGGCTGCCGAATTTTCGTAAGAGATCTAACATCTCTCTTTCTTTTTAAGTATTCTCCTTTATGTCACTTCTTTAAATATCTTCTTTATTATGTTGGGGGATGTTATATTATATTCCTCTTTCGGTAAACTTTATGTTAATATGATGAGAGACCCTATTCTCTCTCATCAATCCATTTTGGAAGTTTTATGTGGCGCCGTTAGGCTGCGGAGTTTTCGTAAGGGATTTCTCATCTCACTTTTATTCCCATGAGATTTATGCTACATTTGCCACAATTTCCTTTGAGTGGTGTATGTACTGCCCATTATTTTACTCATTGTGTAATATAATTTCATTTATTAGTATTTACATCAATGTTGTATTGTCCTTCTTTAACGGGGTGAATGTTTCGAAATATACCCATGTCGGTAAGTGAACCTTTCACCCCCCCTCTTTTTAAAAGACATCATTTGTTATATCTTTTAATTAACATAATATTATATTGGGATATGTTCTTATATATCCTTATTGATTTAATTTTTTATGTCCATGTGATGAGATACCCTTTTTATCTCTCATCAACTCATTTTCTGAATTTTATAGTGACACCGTTAGGCTGTCAAATTTTTGCAAGGGAACTTCTTAACCCAAATTTGATTATTTGGGATAAACTTGTACTCCTTGAATATGTGGTTCTATGAATATGTGTGAATAACCTATGATTTTCTTGCACTTAATATCCACTTATATTTGGTGTATTCGTTTGTCACACAAAATTATGTAATTGATATATCCTTAAACCAAGGATACCATCTTTGTATGGGACTTCGTCTCAATCTCCATTCATTGAGGAATATTTTATTTTATACACAACCTTCTTTTATATGGTGTATAAACCCCATTGACTTTTACGTTTATCCAAAAGGAATATTTTTATACGAAGCGTTTTACAAAATGACAAAAGGGGATGTTTTGGTCATACTTATGCGACGACAATGACTTCTCCGCCACTATGACCATTATTTGAGTTTTGGATTCCTCTACAAGCCATAATATTTTTTAAAAGAAAACTAAATACCATGTTTAAATTTTCTTTTATTTTGGTATTTAAAATGGTTTTGATAATGTTTTTATCACTGTGTTATTGATATCTTCTGATTGAAATGTGGAAATGTTATGTTTCCTTTATGTATGTTTTATGTGATATGATTATGTTATGGTTCTTGGGCGTTGTTATGAAGATGGGTGGTTCCGTGATAAATTAAGGGCGGGTGAGCCCGATATAGCTCTCCAATGCATTGGGTAACGCGAAGGAGTGAAACGTTAAGGTTTCTCCGAAGAGATTTTAGGGAATATACTATGGTGGGTATTCCAAACGCAACCAAGAGGGTTACTCCCTATGTAAGAATGTTATGAATACCTCAAGTTACCTTTTATGTCTTATTATTTCTCTGATTTATTCATGATTTGATGAGGTATGTTAAGGTGCCTTTGTTTTATGGGTAAAGTATGATTTCATTTTTATGTATATATGAACTCATGTTTCTTTTCCATATTTTTATAACCCTTACTGAGATTTTTATGCTCATCCCATGTTTTTTTTTGAAATGTTTTTCACAGGTCAAGGGAAAGGTACATGATATGATGATAGTGTCAACGAAGTGTCAAGAAAGAATCCATGGTTTATTTTTTTAATATGTTTCCATTGATGGGAAAAAATGAATACTATATTTTATGTAACCACTTTGTTTGAATGTGGAATGTATTGCAAGTTTTATGATCTAATTATCTAGAACTCTAAACCTGAAAATATCATCAATGTGAAATCTTGTAATAACTCAAGATTAAGTATGGTATAAGGCTGGGGCCTTATAGTTGGTATCAGAGGTCGGTTTCGACAACTTTAGGGATTAGGAGTTTTTGTTAGACACATGATTAGTCCCTATATCTATTATTTGAGTTAAATCCTTGTTTTATAACTTTTTTCAGGTCATGTAAAGTCGGTTAATAATGGAAGGAGAAGGATCTCAAATGACATTCCTATCTCTTACTGATGACATGCTTGCAATAATTATTGCAAAGTCATGTTAGAATGATTGTGAAACTTTTTCTAGCATACAACTCACTTGCAAGCAGTATTTTGAGATTTCAAACACCTCCACTATACCTCATTATCATCGTGGATCATGGGTTGTTTTTTTATACAAATAATATTTTCACAGTATTCTCATATTTTCAAGAAAGGTAAATATTATCAAGGTATTTTCATATTTTTTACCTTATCAAAATAATTTGAAGCATATTATGATTTTAAAAAATGCTATTGAGTAAGGAGAACCTTGCACAACCTATTTATATTTGCTTTTAAAATACAGTATCTCAGAACATACTTATGGTATTTTAAAAGGACCAATAATAGTAAGTTTCAACTCAAATTATGTCGACTATTTTATAGAAATCATGTTTTATCAGATGTTTTGGAATTATATATCATACATGATTATTTTCAAAAAATGTTTTTCTGTGAACACCAATATGACCCATGTTGTACACAGAGTATTTGGATGGATGAAGAAAATGATTTTGAAAGATCTCTAAATAATATTTGTAATGCATGGGACTTCTACCTACGTGAGCAAGATGACGATGAAACCGAGTGGACGCCATGACCAATGTATGATGTTATTCATTTTGGGAGTCATTTTTTTTCTTATGGTGGTGAAATAAGACATCAATAATTAAGATGTTGAGATCGTAACGAATTTGGATGAAAATGAGAGGTATAAGGAAACTATTGAGGTTAAAACATATCAGGGTTATTTTTGGAGTTTTATAAAAAGGACAACACGCAGACCGTGTGACAACCCGTCACGTCGGACAAAGCTACGGGAATTGAACCCACAACCAAAGTGCAATTGGTATTTATTTCCTACCATTGGACTACGTGAAGTCCCTGGTTAGTTTGACTAATTATTTTTAGTTAGGAGACTTTATGAATTAAGAGTAAGTTTATTTTGGGTTATTTATGAAAATGATTACCTTATCATGGACGATATGTGATTAGGTTAATTACTTTTCAATACAAAACTTTAGGAGAAATTGATGTTGTTTGAAGATAAATGTTACGATTTAACTTGGAAGAGTATGTGACTAAATCATTGAAATATTTGGGTTTCAATCATATTTTGGTTTACTTTGAATAATTTAATGGAAAAATTGTTTATCAAATGGTCCTCGTTGAACTTTGGGTTTTGTTGGACAAATTTTGGAGATTAAGAATAGATTTTCTTTTTATAAAGGGTTATCCATTTTTTGATTATCTGATCATGTACTAATTTTTTTTTTGGTTATGGGTAGATTCTAAAGACATGGGAAGTATATAGTTCTCTTTTGTGGATTAGGCGATTCTCTAGAAATTGATTATAGTACTCTTAATGTGAACAAGTCTTTCAAAATACTCATCTTTTGGAGAAAATATGAATTTGTGTAACGAATCTAATAAAAGTTGAAAGTCAAAATGATAAGTGATTATGTTTCCTTATGAATAAATTCCTCAATAAAAAGTAACTTTACAAAAAATGTTGTCTATTATCTTTTCCTAATGGGGAATCAAATACAGTTTAACCCATCACAAGTTTGTGATTTTCTTGTGGTTAACTATCTCCTAAACATGTTTTCTATCACTCTCCATCAGAACATGACCATATGTTTTCTCCTCCATTTACATGTTTTCCTACATGGAATCCTAGTATGGGTTAACTCGGGTGACCTCTGTACTTATCTTTATTTATTTTAAAGTTACTGTTTTACCGACTCTTGTTCTGATGTGGGACTTTCAAGGATGTTTCCAAGCTCAATTTTAAAATTGTGAGGACGCAATTACCAAAAGGGGGGAAGGATGTAACACCCCAGGTAAATAAAGAATATGAAATCTTTATATTTATCCATATTTGTGAATAAAATATTATTATTACTTTAAAAGGGAAAGCTAAGCTTGATGGCGTACCCAATACGCAACAACGAGTTTCATGGGAATCTTACGTTGCACTCTAATAATAAAATAATATTATTTTAAATAGTAGTTAATTCCTAGCTGTTGTAGTGGAAAGAATGAATATAACTAAATAAAAAATGATTATATATGTTTGTCAAATATTTTTACCTTTTACAATAAATTTTAGAGGATTGAAAATGCGAATGAATCCAATTTTAAGCGTAAACATTCTAATATTCTGTAAAAGGTCAATTAACCAGTTTTTGATGGAGAACCTCTTTTAAATCCACTTTTTGAAAATCTTATGTGTTATATTTGACAAAATAAAATTCTTCTTTATAATCGGGACATCAAAATTTAATTTGTGTAATTTTTTTGTATTTTTCCGAAAAAGATCAATTTTTAATGAATAATGAAAAATGTTGTATTTTAAATCAAAACCAATTTTTAATATAATTTATTGATATGATTACATTATCTTTCTAATTGGTTTTAAAGTGAAATTAGAATATTTTTTTACCATTTAATCATATTGTGGTCATTGGAATTAATTTCACTTTGAAATTTGACTTAAACTAGTTTCAATCTTTTGATACATATTGCTTCTAAAAAACACACCATTTGTTCTGACAGCTGGAAATAATTATTAAATGAATTAATGAAAATTATATGTATTGAATTTTGTAAAATAGACATAATTTTTGAATTCGGAATATCAAATATAACTTAGGATGATGTTTTGGTTTTTTTCTGGAAAACTTCAATTTTTGAGGAATAGTGAAACCACTAAGTGGTACTTAAGAAACTGATTTTTTTTTTGTTTAAATGAAATTTATCCACCTCTGTGTTTTGAATTTCAAAAATCCGACATACATGGTTGTCATTAAGAAGTAAAATGTGGTTCAATGGGATTAAAATAATTTTTTTTGGTGAATAGTAACTTTTAGTTTTTAATCGCGATTAGAGGTAATTAGTGTAGTTGAAGGTAAAAATAATGTTTTAATAATATGAGATGACCATAAAACATGTTCTACCCTCATTGGATGTGTCATGACCGACCAAGACAATCCATCAGTCAACATGGGGACCCCATGGAGCCACTTTGGTTGGGAAATGTCATAAATAACTTTTTATTAAATGTCAATGTAAAAATGACACAAACATGAAAGGTTTTACTAAAACAATTTTTACGTGGGGCCATACAAGTCAGATTTTTGACTATAAATATTGATTAGAAAGATAAAACGATATCCTACATTGTGATATTTTTTTATAATTTTTAGACATTAAATATATTAAATTATTTATGACAGCATGATGATGCAGCGATTACCTCATTAATAAAGGATTTAAATAAAATGAAAAGATAATGTAAACTCTATGACCTACATATGATCAAAACCTATTTTATGGGTATATTTCGAACCCTTATCACCTTATCCTTGAATTATATCAATGTGAGACCTTTTAAATCCGAAACTCATTTTAAAATAAAGGAACATTTCTTTACATTCCAAGGGTGCCTCTCCTCTCCTCTTATAAAAGGCCCCCACCTCTACCTCCTTACCCACACTACCAAAGCCTTTGGATCGACCAACCCCTGACAAGTTTGTATCTCCACATCCCTCTCTAACTACTTGAAGCCTCACTTTGTGAAGAAGGCTTCCCATGGAAGCCTTTGAGCTCAAACCAAAGGGAGTTACCCGATTTTAAGGTAATGTCTTCACTTGAGTCCTTTTGTTTTATTTTGCTTCTCCAACCCCCTAAACTCATTTTATTCATTTATTTTGTAACAAATCCAGTATCTTCAATATAATAGTATGTTATTATAAGAATGATTCGAGCTACACTTACACACACCTTCGTCTTATGGTTAAAAAACATACTGTTACTGTGGATGGCGATCTTCTGCCTCACGAAACGATGATTGTTCAATATTCTTTTAACACCTTTAAAGGTGGCCATTATGATGTCACTGTATTTTATATATGATATATATGTTCTTTATGTTTACTATATGCTTCTGTATTTTATATTTAAAACATTCCTTTATTGTTTTAATGTTGTGTAAATGCGATAATTTCATATGAGGAAGTGTGGACTACCGCCCCCTCAAGTGATGTGACTCGTACATGAAATACATGGAATGTATAAAGAATGAAATTAATGAACATATGTGACCTATATAACATATATATTAAACTGGAATTAAAAAATATATATATATATATATCATTATTTTTTAATTCCATTAATATGACAAAAAAATGAAAGTAGCATTCATGCGTACGTACGACCTACCGTCTCCATGAAAGGCGCTTTTCGTTTTTTATCTCCAAATGATATGGTATAGTATAAAATGAATATGTACGGGATATATATGATATTTTAATCATTAATACTATTCTGAAAATTATTTACTTATAACTACATGGGAAATCATTTTTCAAACAAGTTTATTTTTGACTCATGTACCAAACATCGGCAAAAACGTCTGATATGAACTAACATTATTAAACAATTATTATAACATTATAATATGTAATATGAACTGAATAATAATATTTAAAGGAGGTCCTTAGGAAATTATAAATTGACCAATGTTTATTATTCAGGAATATAATGAAACGATCAAGACAATTCGGACTTGAGGTAAAGGATCATACACCTCTCTTTCTTTTTAAGTACACTCTTTTATGTCATTCATGTTAAAGCTCATCTTTCCTGTTATTGGGATATTATTTTATATTACTCTTACTTTAATTTTTATGTTAATATGATGGGAGACCCTATTATCTCTCATCAATCCATTTTGGATGTTTTGAGTGGCGCTGTTAGGCTGCCGAATTTTCATAAGAGATCTAACCTCTCTCTTTCTTCATAAGTACTCTCCTTTACGTCACTTATTTTAAGCTCCTCTTTGTTATGTTCAATGATGTTATTTTATATTCCACTTTTGGTAAACATTAATTTAATATTATTAGAGATCCTATTCTCTCTAATCAATCCATTTTGGAAGTTTTATGTGGCGTCGTTAGGCTGTCGAGTTTTCATAAGGGATTTTTCATCTCGCTTTTATTCCCGTGAGATCTAAATTTTCCACAATTTCCTTTTAGTGGTGTATGAACATCCCATTATTTTACTCATTGGGTAATATAATATCATTTATGAGTATTTACATCAATGTTTTATTGTCCTTCTTTCACGGGGTGTACGTTTCGAAAGATACCCATGTCGATAAGGGAACCTTTCACCCTCCCCTTTTAAAATGACTTCTTTTGTTATGTATTTTAATTCACATATTATTATGTTGGTATATGTTCTTCAATATCCTTATTGTTTTAAATTTTATGTCCATGTGATGAGATACCCATATATCTCTAATCAACTCATTTTCTAAATTTTCTAGTGACGCCGTTAGGCTGTCAAATTTTTGCAAGGGAACTTCTTAACCCAAATTTGATTCTTTGGGATAAACTTGTAATCCTTGAATATGTCATTCTATGAATATGTGTGAATAACCTCTGATTTTTTTACACTTATATTTTTTGTATTCGATTGTCACACATAATTATGTAATTGATTTATCCTTAAACTAAAGATACTGTCTTTGTATGGGACTTCGTCTCAATCTCCTTTCATTGAGGCATATTTTATTTTATACACAACCTTCTTTTATATGGTGTATAAACCCCTTTGAATTTTACGTTTATCCAAAATGAATCTTTTTATAAGAAGCGTTTTACAAAATGACAAAATGGAATGTTTTTGTCACACGTATGAGGCGACAACGACTTCTCCGCCACAGTGACAATTATTTGAGTTTCAGCTTCCTCTAAATGCCATAAATTTTTATAAAAGAAAAATAATTAACATTTTTTACTTTTCTATTATTTTGGTATTTAAAATGGTTTTGATAATGTTTTTATCACTGGGTTATTGATATCTTGTGAGTGAAATGTGGAAATGTTATATTTCATTTATGTATGTTTTATGTGATATGATTATGTTAAGGTTCTTGGGTGTTGTTATGAAGACTGGTGGTTCCGTGATAAACTAAGGGCGGGTGAACCTGATATAGCTCTCCAATGTATTGGGTAACGCGAAGGAGTGAACTGTTATGGTTTCTCCGAAGTGATGTTAGGGAATATACTGTGGTGGGTATTCCAAACGTAACCAAGAGGGTATCTCACTACGTAAGAATGTTATGAATGCCTCAAGTTACCTTTTATGTCTTATGATTTCTATGATTTATTCATGATTTGATGAGGTATTTTAAGGTGCCTATATTTTATGGGTAAAGTATGATTTCATTCTTATGTATATATGAACTCATGTTTCTTTTCCATACTGTTATAACCTTTACTGAGCTTTTTATGCTCATCCCAATTTTTTTTGAAATGTTTTTCATAGGTCAAGGGAAAGGTACATGATATGATGATAGTGTTAAGGAAGTGTCAAGAAAGAATCCATGCTTTATTTTTTTAATATATTTCCATTGATTGGAAAAAATGAATACTATCTTTTATGTAACCACTATGTTTAAATGTGGAATGTATTGAAATTTTTATGATCTAATTCTCTAGAACTCTAAACCTGAAGATATCTTCAATGTGAAATCATGTAATAACTCAAGATTAAGTAAGGTTTAAGGATGGGTCCTTATAGTTGGTATCAGAGGTCGGTTTAGAAAACATTAGGGATTAGGAGTTTTTGTTAGACACATGATTAGTCCCTATATCTATTATTTGAGTTAAATCATTGTTTTATAACTTTTTTCAGGCCACGTAAAGTCGGTTACGAATGGAAGGAGAAGGATCTCAAACGACATTCCTATCTCTTCCTGATGACATGCTTGAAATAATTATTGCAATGTCATGTTCGGATGATTGTGAAACATTCTCTAGCATACAACTCACTTGAAAGTAGTTGTCTGAGATATAAAACACCTCCACTATACCTAATTATCATTGTGGATCATGGGTTGTTTTTTTAGAAAAATACCATTTTCAAAATATTCTCATATTTTCATGAAAGGTAAATATTATCAAGGTATTTTCAAATATTTTACCTTATCACAAGAATTTGAAGCATATTATGATTTTAAAAAATGGTGCTGAGGAAGGAGACCCTTGCACAACCTATTTATATTTTCTTTTAAAATATAGTCTCTCAGCACATACTTATGGTATTTTAAATGGACCAATAATAGAAAGTTTAAACTCAAATTATGTCCGACTATTTTATAGAAATCATGTTTTATCAGATGATTTGGAATTATATATCATACCTGATTATTTTCCAAAACTATTTTTCTGTGAACACCAATATGACCCATGTTGTACAAGGTGTATTTGGATGGAGGAATAAAATGATTTTGAAAGATCTCTAAATCATTTTTTTAATGCATGAGACTTCTACCTACGTGAGAAAGATGATGATGAAACCAAGTGGATGCCATGATCAAGGTATGATGTTATTCATTTTGGGAGTCGTTTTATTTTATCTTATGGTGGTGAAATAAGAATTCAATAATTAAGATGTTGAGATCGAAACGAATTTGGATGAAAATATGAGGTATAAGGAAACTGTTGAGATTAAAACAGATTAGGGTTATTTTTTGAGTTTTATAAAAAGGACAACATGCAGACCTTGTGACAACCCGTCGCGTTGGACAAAGCTGCGGGAATCGAACCCACAACCTAAGTGCGACTGCTATTTATTGCCTACAATTGGACTACGTGAAGTCCCTGGTTAGTTTGACTGATTCTTTTTAGTTAGGGGACTTTATGAATTAAGGGTAAGTTGATTTTTGGTTATTTATGAAAATTATTACCTTATCATTGAGTATATGTGATTAGGTTAATTACTTTTCAATACGAGACTTCAGGAGAAATTGATGTTGTTTGGAGATAAATGTTACGATTTAACTTGGAAGACTATGTGACTAAATCCTTCAAATATTTGGGTTTCAATCATATTTTGGTTTACTTTGAAGAATTTAATGGAAAAATTGTTTATCGAATGTTCCTCGTAGAACTTTGGATTTTGTTGGACAAATTTTGGTGATTAAGAATAGATTTTCTTTTTATAAAGGGTTATACTTTTTTGGATTATCTGATCTTGTACTAACCTTTTTGGTTTTGGTTTTGGTTAGAGTATAAAGACATGGGAAGTATATAGTTCTCTTTTTCGGATTAGGTGATTCTCTAGAAATTGATTATAGTACTCTTAATGTGAACAATTATTCCTAAATACTCGTCTTTTGGAGAAAATATGATTTTGTGTAAGGAATCTAATAAAAGTTGAAAGTCAACATGATAAGTGATTATGTTTCCTTATGAATAAATTTCTCAATAAAAAGTAACTTAAATAAAAAATGTTGTCTATTAACATTTCCTACTGGGGAATCGAATACCGTTTAACACATCACAAGTTTGTGATTTTCTTATGGTTAACTTTCTCTTAGACATGTTTTCTATCACTCTCCATCAGAACATGACCCTATGTTTTCTCCTCCATGTCCATGTTTTCCTACATGGAATCCTAGTATGGGTTAACTCGGGCGACCTCTGTACTTATCTTTTTTTATTTTAAAGTTATTGTTTTACCGACTCTTGTTCCGATGTAGTACTTTCAAGGATGTTTCCAAGCTCAGTTTTAAAATTGCGAGGACGTAATTCCCAAAAGGGGGGAAGGATGTAACACCCTAGGTAAATAAATAATATGAAATAATTATATTTATCTATCTTTGTGAATAAAATATTAATATTACTTTAAAGGGGATGTTATGCTCGATGGCGTACCCAATATGCAACAACGCGTTTCTTGGGAATATTTCTATAACACCCCGAGATTTTATGAAAAATATTCTTTTTAATTTCCTTGATGTCTTGTGTTGTATGCTACACCAAATGGAGCTTTCACAACACACATCATTGACTTTACTTGCATTATGCGCAATCGCGACCTTCATCGATAGCGTGTGTAGTACGCAATACCGAGCTTTCACTAAACAATGATATTCTATTAAAATATTATTAAAACTAGCCATTATGAATAGTAATAACCACTTTTTTAAATTTTGTAAATTTTATTTTTCAAAACAGTCTTCATTTTTGGATTTGTAATATCAAAATTAGCTTAGGGTGAAATTTTGGTACTTTTCAGATAACTTTCATTTTCTGATGAATAGTGAAAATTACTAAATTTTAATTAAAAACAACCTTTTTAATCGAAATAATTAATAGTGATAAATTATAAATTTGAGTTGTTTTAAAGTATATTTAGAATATATTTTTACAATTTAATACAATGTTGGTCATTGGATGTAATTTCACATTTAAACCAGACATAAACAAGTGTCAATCTTTTGATAGTTATTATCTCTTAAGAACACGCTATTTGTTTTGACGAAGGAAATTAATTTTTAAATTAAGTAATTCAACTGATATGTTTTGAATTTGGTAAAATAGACATCATTTTTCAGTTCATAATATCAAATATAGCTCAGGACTAATTTTTGGTATTTTTTCTGGAAACATTTATTTTTTGATGAATAGTGAAACCACTAAGTGGTAGTTAAGAAAAATGAATTTTTCATAAAACTTAATTTTACCGCTTCTATGGGTGGAATTTCAAAAATCCGAGACACATAGTTGATGACAGTAAGTAAAATGTGATTCAATGAGATGATAATAATTTTTCTGTGAATAGTAACTTTTTACTTTTTTTTACCACGGTTAAAAGTAAATAGTGTAATTAAGGGTAAAATGATATTATTATTACCTTAACACATGTCCTAATTCTATTGTATAAGTGAATTAGACCAAAAAACCTCAGGAATAAAATATGACCATTTAGGCCCACTTGGATTAGATTAGGACTTTTATTATTAATTTATTTAAAGAAGGGTTAAAATAGTTAAAATCAATGTTTAATAAGTATATAATTTTTAATATAGGGTTATACATAAGATAAATTCGACTATAAATATTCATTAGAAAGAAAACAATATTTCCTACATAATGGTATTTTATATTTAATTTTTAGACATTAAATAATTTAATTTATTTATGACACAAAGATGATGGAGTAATTATTTTATTAATGAAATATTGACATAATTGATATAATAAATACCAAATTAAATATATGTTGAGACTTTTTATGAATTACATTAATTTTCTAGGTTAATATGACATTTTATTATTGTTATAATTAATTTTTTTAGAGCTAATCAGTCTGTTATGATTTTCACAAAAATCAATTACTAAATAGTGTCAAAATTGACATAAAATAGTATTTAAAACAAATATTATATTATAAATTGTTCTTTTATTCCTAAAAATAATGGTTTCATCCAAATGACTTAGATAAGGTTATATATATTAATAATAAACAACTTGGGGTTCTTTTGGCTTCTTATAGTAAGTTTATTAACCTTATAGTGTAAGAACACAAAAACACATGGTAAAAGTAAAATTATCTAACTTAATGTTAAATCTAAATGATAAGGTTGAAATAGGAACCTAAACTTGTCTAAATTCTATTTTATGAGAGGATTTCAACCCATCCCCACCTTAGCTTCGAAATAAATAAATTTTTAGCTATTTAAAACAGAATTTGGCTTTATAATAAAATAATATTTTTAGTTATTCCAAAGGTGCCCCTCTCCTCCCTTATAAAAGGGCACCTCCTCCCTCTCTTCCTCACACCACTTTGATCCATCAAGATCGGCCAACCCCTACAAAAGTCTCTTCTCCACTTCCTTAGAAACATCCTAGAGGTCCTGGTCTTCTTCAAAGACCAATTTTAGTTCCCTAAGAGGAGGAATGAAAGAGGCGTTTCAAAGAAGAGGTAATGTCCGTTACCGATTCTTTCAACTTTATTTCTCCGTCCATTTCTTCTTCTTAGGATGTTTCATTATGAAGTAATAACAACAGTATCAATAATATACTTATATGTTATTATAAGTATGAAATGACCCTATTTCACCATCTATCCACCCTACAGAAAATGAAATAACCGCGCGTGCGTACATACGGAATACCGTCTCTACGCCGTGGTGTAATCTATTTTCCACCACCACCTTCTCGGATGGGTATAATGGTGTAAATAATAACTATATATTATTATTATAAATTGATATTGATTAAAAAATAGTATACATACACTCCAATACAATTTCACGATCATGAGAATGATATCATCGCTCGTGCGTACGTACGGACTACCGTCTCCACGACACGATGAGATTCATTCTCCACATTAACCATTCATGAATGATTATAAAGTATATATAATAAGTAAGCAAGAAATATATGAAATAATAAGGATAATGGATTTATGTGTATACATATGTATGTCGTATACTAAATTCCATTCAACTCAATAAGGAAACGAAAACAGCGTTCATACGTACGTATGGCCTACCGTCTCCATGAACGGTGTATTTCATTCCATTTACAGATCTATTATGGATATGTATATTATGAATACATATTATATATAAATCATGTTTTTTATTCTGGAATTAAGTAATCATGATCTAAGTAATCAGATGAATAATTATAAGTCAAAACACGGACAACAAATGAAACGATTTTACCCAAAACGCTCTTTAACATGGAATTTACAAAAGAACTGGTGATATAAAGTAATAAGTGAACCATATATGATATCATAAAAATGAGTATGATTCTATAATAAGTCAATGACATTATTTAAATCATTATATAGGAGGTTCTGACACTTACGAAGCAAATCTGACCTAAGGTAAAGGATAATTATTCTAATCTCATTCTTATCTGAGATTGTTTACTCGTAAGTATTTACTGGTTGTTATGTTTATTATCCATGTCCATATGCTCTAAAAATGTTTTCATAAAATGTTTACTTTACTTCCATGTATGTTTAAGAAATTTTTACCCTTTTATTACTTTTACCACATTGTATGGAAGGAATCTTTCTTTTGTTTACCATACGAGGAACTTTTTGACTTTTCCAGCAAATGTACGAGAAGAATGTTTTTTTAACTTATACGGCACGGACAGATTTTTACGGTTTTATAAAGCCTTATTTTCATGAAGCTTCCTCCAAGTGATTTCATGACTATTTTCAACAAAATCATTTTCTTTTAAAATTTCACGATGTTTTTTAAAAAGAAATTGATTTTGAAGAAGAAATGATATTTTCCTCAAGAATTCATTTAAAGTGTTTTATCAAAACCATTTTCTATCCAAGATGACATTATTTCATATGTGTATGTTTCAAGTATAATGTCTCTATGATTTACATGGTTTCAATTTTCTTATGATGAAATATCCATTTGTTTTATATGGATTATGTGATAATGGGATGATGTTTATGAAACCCATTTTATTCTTTGGGTTATGATGAATGTTTTATGTTTATTTTGTGGAACAAGTAAGAATGATTTCATTATGAGATGAGTGGGACCTAGATCTCCCTCTAATGCATTGGGTAAATATTTTATATCTCATGAGATAGACATGACTGGAATGGTAAGTTAATCCGGTTCAGTGTTACAGGACTGAAACAAGGTGTGAACTCGATTCAGAATGGGACTTTGTACACTAAGATGGTCTTGGAACCAATGTCTTGGCTACTATGGAAATCATTACATGTGCTTAATGGATGCTACAATTACATGTTTTATTCCCATACTATTTTATCATGATTTATGTTCCATTATGATCTATGCCTTATGTACTTCCATGTTTTATGTCGTTTCTCATGATTTTTAATGTTCATGTTTTTTTAAGTTCAAATGTATATGATATGTTTAATTTTATCCATGCTTACCCTTACTGAGCATTTGAGCTCACCCTTTTTATGTTTTCTTTTCCCCAGG
Source organism: Viscum album (assembly GCA_963277665.1). NCBI lineage: Eukaryota > Viridiplantae > Streptophyta > Magnoliopsida > Santalales > Viscaceae > Viscum > Viscum album. The sequence continues at coordinate 234,403,396 of OY728119.1, forward strand.
ATATAAATAAAGGTTTTAGGTAAGAAAAAATGGAAGATCTTAATGGGAGATGTTGAAGATCTTTCACCACGATTAGAAGATTACGTTCCAATTTTCCAAAGACAATAAACTATTACGGTCCTTGTGTGTCTATTTTCGTTATGTATTAAGTATTCCACTAAAGTAATGTAATTTCCATGTACGTCAAGCTTTGGGTATCTACAGTTGGTATCAGAGGAAAAGTTTAGTCAACCTTTGGAAACTAGGATGCGAAAACTTTAGTGAGATCCCTAGAGATATTTTTATGGTATGTCTAGGGATGTCCCTAAGGACAAGTATACGTATACGACATAGTCCTAGAACTATGGTAACAATATTAGATTAAACCAAAGATGTTAGATATTGAAGTTACTCCCCCTTTATTATGATTTTTGCCTCTCACACTATTCTTTTTGGGTTTTAGAAAATGGCTGGAAACAAGATAATTCACGATAATGGAGGATATGATGGACAATGGAATGATATTCTTCATGAGAAACCAAATGAAATGGGATTTGGAAGTCCAAACAACATTATTATGCTGAATCAGAAATCTCATAATATGATCAATAATGTAAAATTTGGTAAGTTTCCTAAATCGGCTAATAAGAGAAAGATGGAGTTTCATGATGATCATATAGGAAAGAAAGTTCAATTTCCCCTATGTAAATCATGTGGGAAGAGGCATCAAGGGGAATGTTTCAAAGGAACTGGAAGATGCTTTGGGTGTGGAAAAGAAGGACACAAAGCCAGTAAGTGCAAAGGAAAAGGTTCAGTTAACACAATGGATGAGGATAATGGTATTGCTACGACATCAACAATGGTTAAATGTTTTAAATGTGGAATGTATGGGCATTATGAAAACCAATTCCCTAAGGGAAAGTCTAATGAAGAGAATCAGTATGGTCGTATGGGTAGTATTTATGTTGATGATGATGAACAGACTACAAATGATATGTGAGATGAAATAATTGTTGAAGCTCGGTCAATGGTTTAACAATGTAGTGGAATGAATACATGTTTATCATGTGTAATGTTGTATAAGTAATCTCATGGTACTATGGAATAAAGATACATCTAAGGATTGTTACACTGTAGCCTTTTCTTGAGTTTTGAAAGTGTATGATTAATGGTACCAATATCCATGAAAGGTTATACAGATATTTGTGGAATATAGATGATATGAACATAATAAAGGGATAATGAGAGAATTAAATGTTTGATAGTATTGATGAGCTCATGACTGATATAAGGATAAGGTTATATCATGGTTTGAGTATATTGAATTTTTGGATTTTGGTATGTGAAAAGAGTTAACTTTTGACATGCTTGGTTGATGACATTTCAAGTAATCGTTTTCTTTATACTATGAGCTTGGACCAAAGTATTTTAGATAAGCCTAAATATTGGAATGGATTATGTTAACCATAAGTTAGTATTGTTTAAGGATAGAACTTTTTTTGATATTATTTATGTGATGATATAGTAATGTAGTTTAGAAAAAGGACAACCTACAGGATGAGCGACAACCCATCGCATCGGACAAGGCTGTGGGAATTGAACCCACAACCAAAGTGCGACTGGCCTTTATCGCCTACCACTGGCCTATAGGAAGTCCCTGTTTAGTAGAAACTATTTTTATTATATTAAGCAGTATGATATATGAAGTATAAGTCCATTTTAGGAACTATATATTATTAATCTCACTATAGATGGACTTATATAAGTTTTGATAACTTTTCGAACCTTTTGTTTGAGACAGATGGAATGACCCATCATTCTATCACATGATCTATTGACACATCATGAATGACAAATTCTACTTCATTTCATTAAGAGATGAAGTGGAAATTATCCAAAGAACAACCAATGGTGAGACTATACCAAATCACGAAAGTATTTCTTCTAATTCAAATTTCATCAACTTTAGGGAAATGATCTTGAAAACCAAAAATGTTGTCCTAGTGCTCTTATATCCGATGAATCAGATGGTACCTTAGGTCGTCACAAATTTATGGCATTGTGATTGCTGGATTTTCCATATCCATGTTCTCTACCATCAGAACATGATGGTTAGATTTCTCTTCCATATCCATATTTTCACCTATGTGGAAACCCAATGATTTTTTTATTTGGGTAACCATTACGTTTCATAATTTTGTTTTTAAATATTGGTTTTGGTATTCCTTTTTACGATGTGGGTTTCTATTAGAGAAACATTCGAGGAGTAAACCATTTATAACCCCGAAAAATTTCGAGGGCGAAATTCATTTTAAGGGGGGTAGAATGTAACACCCTGAAATTTTATAAAAAAATAATCTTTTTAATTTCATTGATGTCTTGTGTTGTATGCTACACCAAAGGTAGCTTTCACAACACGCATCATTGACTTGCCTTGCATTACGCGCAATCGCGACCTTCCTCGATAGCGTGTGTAGTACGCAATACCGAGTTTCACTAAACAACGATATGTTATTAAAATATTATTAAGAATAGCTGTTATGAATAGTAATAACAACTTTTTTAAATTTTATAAATTTTATTTTTCCAAATGGACTTCATTTTTGGATTTGGAATATCGAAATTAGCTTAGGGTGAAATTTTGGTACTTTTCGGATAACTTTCATTTTCTGATGAATAGTGAAAATTAATAAATTTTAATTAAAAACAACCTTTTTAATCGAAAAAATTATTTGTGATAAATTATTTATTTGAGTGGTTTTAAAGTATATTTAGAATATATTTTTACAATTTAATACAATGTTGGTCATTAGATGTAATTTCACATTTAAACCACACATAGACAAGTGTCAATCTTTTGATAGTTATTATCTCTTAAGAACAAGCTATTTGTTTTGTAGACGGGAATTAATTTTTAAATTAAGTAATGCAACTGATATGTTTTGAATTTGGTAAAATAGAAATCATTTTTCAGTTAATAATATCAAATATAGCTTAGGCCTAATTTTTTTTATTTTTCTGGAAACTTTCATTTTTTAATGAATAGTGAAACCACTAAGTGGTAGTTAAGAAAAATGAATTTTTCATAAAACATCATTTTACCACTTCTATGAGTGTAATTTCAAAAATCCGAGAGACATGGTTGATGTCAGTAAGTAATATGTGATTCAATGAGATGAAAATAATTTTTGGTGAATAGAACTTTTTACTTTTTTTACCACGGTTAAAAGTAAATAGGGTAATTAAGGGTAAAAATGATATTATTATTACCCTAACACAAGTCATAATTCTATTGGATAAGTGTAATTCGACCACAAAAAACCTTATGAATAAAATATGACCATTTAGGCCCCCTTGAATTAGATTAGGACATTTATTATTAATTTATTTAAAGAAGGGTGAAAATAGTTAAAATCAATGTTTAATAAGTATATCATTTATTATATAGTGTTATACATAAGATAAATTCGACTTTAAATATTCTCTATAAAGATAAAAATATTTCCTAAATAATGGTATTTTATTTTTAATTTTTAGACATAAAATAATTTAATTTATTTATGACACAAAGATGATGCAGTAATTATTTTATTAATGAAATATTGACATTATTGATGTTATAATTACCAAATTAAATGTAATTTGAGTCTTTTTATGAATTACACTAATTATATAGGTTAATAGGACATGTTATTATTGATATAATTAGCTTTTTTAGAACTAATCTGTCTATTATGATTTTCACAAAAATAAATTACTAAATAGTGTCAAAATTGACATAAAATAGTATTTAAAACAAATATTATATTATAAATTGTTATTTTATTCCTAAAAATATAAGGTTCGGCCAAATGACTTAGAAAAGGTTATATATATTAATAATAAACAACTTTGGGTTCTTTTGGCTTCTTATAGTAAGTTTATTAACCATATAGTGTAAGAACACAAAAAGACACGGTAAAAGTAAAATTATCTAACTTAATGTTAAATCTAAATGATAAGGTTACAATAGGAACCTAAACTTGTCTAAATTCTACTGGATGAGAGTATTTCAACCCATACCCGCCTTAGATTCAAAATAAATCAATTTGGAGCTATTTAAAACCGAATTTGGCTTTATAATAAAATAATATTTTTAGTTATTCCAAAGGTGCCCCTCTCCTCCATTTTAAAAGGGAATCTCCTCCCTCTCTTCCTCACACCACATTGAGACTTCATGATCAGCCAAACCCTGAAAAATTCTCTTCTACACATCCCTAGAAACATCCTAGAGGTCCTGGTCCTCTTAAAAGTCCAATTTTAGTGCCCTAAGATGAAGACTCAAAGAGGCGCTTCAAAGAAGAGGTAATGTCCGTTACCAATTCTTTCAACATTATTTCTCCTTCCACTTCTTCTTATTAGGTTTTTTCATTATGAAGTAATAACATCAGTATCACTCATATACTGATATGTTATTATTAGTATGAAACAACCCTATTTCACCATCTATCCATCCTACGGAAAATGAAATCACCGCGCGTGCGTACGTACGGAATACCGTCTCCACGCCGTGGTGTAATCTATTTTCCACCACCACCTTACTTGGATGGGTATAATGGTGTACATACTAACTATATATGATTATTATAAAGTGATATTGATTCTGAAATAGTATACATACACTCCAATACAATTCCACGATCATGAGAATGATATCATCGCTCGTGCGTACGTACGGACTACCGTCTCCACGACGCGATGAGATTCATTCTCCACATTAACCATTCATGAATGATTATAAAGTATATATAATAATTAATCATGAAATATATGACATAATAATGATACTGGATTTATGTGTATATATATGTATGTCATCTACTAAATTCCATTCAACTCAATAAGGAAACGAAAACAGCAATAATGCCAACGTACGACCTACCGTCTCCATGAATGGTGTATTTATTTCCATTTACTGAACTATTATATATATGTATATTCTGAATTTATATTATATAAAAATGATGTTTTATATTCTGGAATTAAATAATCATGATATAAGTAATCATATGAATAATTACAAGTCAAAACAAAGACGACAAATGAAATGATTTTACCCAAAATTCTCTTTAACATGGAATTTACAAAAGAACGGGTAATATAAAGTCATAAGGGAACCATATATGATATCATAACAATGTGTATGATTCTGTAATAATTAAATGACATTATTTAAATCATTATACAGGAGGTTCAGACACTTACGAAGAAAATTGGACTTAAGGTAAGGGATAATTATTCCAATCTCATTTTTATCCGAGATTGTTTACTCGTAAGTATATACTGGGGATAATGTTTGTTATCCATGTCCATATGCTCTCAAAATGTTTTCATAAAATGTTTACATTCCTTCCATGTATGTTTAAGACATTTTTACCCTTTTCTTACTTTTACCACATCGTATGGAATGAATCTTTCTTTTTTTTACCATACGAGGTACTTTTTGACTTTTCTGACAAAAGTACAAGAAGAATGTTTTTTTAACTTATACGACACGAACATATTTTTACGGTTTTATAAAGCCTTATTTTCATGAAGCTTAATCCAAGTGATTTCATGACTATTTTCAACAAAATACTTATCTTTTAAAATTTCATGATGTTTTGTGAAAAGGAATTGATTTTGAAGAAGAAAGGATAATTTTCCTAAGAATTCATTTCAAGTGTTTTATCAAAAACATTTTCTATCTAAGATGAAATTATTTCATATGTGTATGTTTCAAGTATAATGTCTCTATGATTTAAATGGTTTGAATTTTCTTATGACTAAATATCCATTTGTTTTATATGGATTATGTGATAATGGGATGATGTTTATGAAACCCATTTTATTCTTTGGGTTATGATGAATGTTTTAAGTTTATTTTGTGGCACAAGTAAGAATGATTTCATTATGAGATGGGTGGCACCTAGATATCTCTCCAATGCATTGGGTAACGATTTTATATCTCATGAGATAGACATGGCTGGAACGGTAAGTTAATCTGGTTCAGTGTTACAGGACTAAAACGAGGAGTGAACTCGATTCATAATAGGACTTTGTCCACTAAGATGGTCTTTGCAGCAATGCCTTTTCTACTATGGAAATCATTACATGTGGTTAATGGATGCCACAGTTACATGTTTTATTCCCATTCTATTTTATCATGATTTATGTTTCATTATGATTTATGCCTTATGTACTTCCATGTTTTATATCGTTGCTCAATATTTTTAATGTTCATGTTTTTTTAAGTTCAAATGTATATGGTATGTTTTATTTTATCCATGCATACCCTTACTGAGAATTTTAGCTCACCCTTTTTATGTTTTCTTTTCCCCAGGATATAAAGAAAGGTTTTAGGTTTGAAAAAAAGGAAGATCCTTATGGGAGATATTGAAGATCTTTCACCACGATTAGAAGATTACGTTCCATGTTTCCAAAGACAATAAACTATTACGGTCCTTGTGTGTCTATTTTTATTATGTATTAATTATTCTTATAAAGTAATGTAATGTCCATGTACATCATGCTTTGGGTCTGTACACCTACGTTGCACTCTAATAATAAAATAATATTATTTTAAATAGTAGTTAATGCCTAGCCGTTGTAATGGAAGGAATGAATAGAACTAAATAAAAAATGATTATATACGTTTGTCAAATATTTTTACCTTTTACAATAAATGTTAGAGGATTGAAAATGCAAATGAATCCAATTTTAAGCGTAAACATTCTAATATTCTTTAAAAGGTCGATTAACCACTTTTTGATGGAGAACCTCTTTTAAATACACTTTTTGACAATATTATTTGTTATATTTGACAAAATTAAATTCTTCTTTACATCGGGACATCAAAATTTACTTTTTGTAAATTTTTGGTATTTTTACAAAAAAGTTCAATTTTTAATGAATAGTGAAAAATGTTGTATTTTAATTCAAAAACAAATTTTAATATAATTTATTTATATGATTATATTATCTTTTGAATTGGATTTAAAGTGAAATTAGAATATATTTTTACCGTTTAATCAAATTTTGGTCATTGTAATTAATTTCACTTTGTAATTTGACTTAAACTAGTATCAATCTTTTGATATACATTGCTTCAAAAAAACACGCTATTTGTTCTGACAACGGGAATTAATTATTAAATTAATTAATGAAAATTATATGTTTTGAATTTGGTAAAATAGACATCATTTTTGAATTTGGAATATCAAATATAGCTTAGGGTGAAGTTTTGGTTTTTTCTGGAAAACTTCAATTTTTGATGAATAGTGAAACCACTAAGAGATACTTAAGAAACTGATTTTTTCATTTAAATGAAATTTTACCACCTATGTGTTTTGAATTTCAAAAATCTGACATACATGGTTGTCATTATGATGTAAAATGTTGTTCAATGGGATTAAAATAATTTTTTTGGTGAATAGTAACTTTTATGTTTTTAATCGCGATTAGATGTAATTAGTGTAGTTTAAGGTAAAAATAATGTTTTAATAATATGAGACGAGCTTGAAACATGTCCTAATATCATTATATCTGTCATGGACGACCAATACAATCCATGGGTCAACTTGGGGACCCCATGGAGCCACTTTGGTTGAGAAATGACATAAATAACTTTTTATTTAATGTTAATGTAAAAATGAAACAAACATGAGATGTTTTACTAAAACAATTTTTACATGGGGTTATACAAGTCGATTTTTTGACTATAAATATGCATTAGAAAGCTAATAATATTTACAACATAATGATATTTTTTTTATAATTTTTAGAGGTTATATAAATTAAATTATATTTTTCATCATGATGATGCAGCGATTACCTCATTAATAAAGGATTTAAATAAAATGAAAAGATATTGTAAAATCTATGACCTAAACATGTCCAAAAACTATTTTATGGGTATATTTAGAATTATTATCACCTTATCCTTGAATTATATCAATGTGGGACCTTCTAAATCCAAAACTCATTTTAAAATAAAGGATCATTTCTTTACTTTCCAAGGTGCCCCTCCCCTCCCCTTATAAAAGACCCCCACCTCTACCTCCATACCCACACTTCAAAAGCCTTTGGCTCGGCCAAACCCTACCCATTTTGTATCTCCACATACCTCTATAACTCCTTGATGCCTCACTGTAGGCAGAAGTCTTCCCAAGGAAGCCTTTGAGCTCAAACCAAAGGGAGTTACCTGATTTTAAGGTAATGTCTTCACTTGAGTCCTTTTGTTTTATTTTTCTTCTACAACCCCCTAAACTCTTTTTATTCATTTATTTTGTAAAAAATATAGTATCTCCAATATACTAGGATGTTTTTATAAGAATTATTCTTGATACACTTACACACACCTTCGTCTAATTGTTAAAGAACATACTGTTTCTGTGGTTGGTGATTTTCTACCTCATGAAACGATGATTGTTCAATATTATTTTAACACCTTTAAAGTTGCCATTATGATGTCACTGTATTTTATATATGATATATATTTTATTTATGTTTACTATATTATTCTGTATTTTATATTTAAAACATACCATTATTCTTTTCATGTTGTGTAAATGCGATAATTTCAAATGAGGTAGTGTGGACTACCGCCCCCACAAGTGATGTGACTCGTACATGCAATACATGGAATTTATAAAGAATGTAATTAATGAATATATGTGACCTATATAACATATATATTATAATGGAATTATAATATATATATACATATATATCATTTATTTTTAATTCCATTAATATGACAAAAAAATGAAAGTAGCGTTCATGTGTACGTACGGCCTAGTGTCTCCATGAACGGTGCTTTTCGTTTTTTATCTCCAACAGATATGGAATATTATAAAATTAATATGTTCAAGATATATATTATATTTTAATCATTAATAATATTTTGGAAATTATTTACTTATAACTACATGGGCAATCATTTTTCAAACAAGTTCATTTTTGACTCAGGTACCAAACATCGCCAAAAACATCTGATATGAACTAACATTATTTAACAATTATTATAACATTATAATATGTAATATGAATTTAATAATAAAATTTTGTGGAGTTAGTTAGGAAATTATAAATTGACCAATGTTTATTATTCATGAATATAAAGAATCGAACAAGACAAGTCAGACTTGAGGTAAGGGATCCTACTCTTCTCTTTATTCTTAAGTACACTCTTTTATGTCATTCCTTTTAAAGCTCATCTTTCTTGTTACTGGGATGTTATTTTATATTACTATTAATGTAATTTTTATGGTCATATGATGATAGAACCTATTCTCTCTCATCAATACATTTTTTATGTTTTGAGTGGCGGCGTTAGGCTGCTGAATTTTCGTAAGAGATCTAACCTCCCTCTTTTTTTAAGTACTCTCCTTTATGTCACTTCTTTTTAAGCTCTTATTTGTTATGTTGGGGGATGTTATTTTATATTAATCTTTTGGTATACTTTATTTTAATATGATGAGAGGCCCTATAATCTCTCATAAATCCATTTTGGAAGTTTTAAGTGGCGCTGTTAGGCTGCCGAGTTTTCGTGAGGGATTTTTCATCTCACTTTTATTCCTGTGAGATTTATGCTACATTTGCCACAATTACCTTTGAGTGGTGTATGTAAATCCCATTATTTTACTCATTGTGTAATATAATCTCATTTATGAGTATTTACATCAATTCTTTATTGTCCTTCTTTCACGGGGTGTATGTTTCGAAAGATACCCATGTCGGTAAGGGAACCTTTCACCCTCCACTTTTTAAAAGACTTCTTTTTTTATGTCTTTTAATTAACATACTATTATGTTGGGATATGTTCTTATATATCCTTATTGATTTAAATTTTATGGCCATGTGATGAGATACCCTTTTTATCTCTCATCAACTCATTTTCGGAATTTTGTAGTGACGCCGTTAGGCTGTCAAATTTTTGCAAGGGAACTTCTTAACCCAAATTTGATTCTTTGGGATAAACTTGTACTCCTTGAATATGTCGTCCTATGAATATGTGTGAATAACCTCTGATTGTTTTACACTTAATATCTACTTATATTTGGTGTATTAGTTTGTCACACATAATTATGTATTTGATTTATCATTTAACCAAGGATACCGTCTTTGTATGGGACTTCATCTCAATCTCCTTTCATTGAGGCATATTTTATTTTATACACAACCTTATTTTATAAGGTGTATAAACACCTTTTACTTTTATGTTCATCCAAAAGGAATATTTTTATACGAAGCATTTTACAAAATGACAAAAGGGAATGATTTTGTCATACGCATGTGGCGACAACGATTTCTCCACCGCCGTGACCATTATTTGAGATTCCTCTTCCTCAACAAGCCATACCTTTTTTAAATGAAAAATAAATACAGTGTTTTACTTTTCATTTATGTTGGTATTTAAAATGGTTTTGATAATGTTTTTATCACTGTGTTATTGATATCTTGTGATTGAAATGTGGAAATGTTATGTTTCTTTTATGTATGTTTTATGTGATACGATTATGTTATGGTTCTTGGGAATTGTTGTAAAGACGGGTGGTTCCGTGATAAACTAAGGGCGGGTGAGCCCGATATAGCTCTCCAATGCATTGGGTAACACAAAGGAGTGAAACATTATGGTTTTTATGAATAGATTTTAGGGAATATACTGTGGTGGGTATTCCAAATGTAACCAAGATGGTTACTCCCTACGTAAGAATGTTATGAATTCTTCAAGTTACCTTTTATGTATTATGATTTCTATGATTTATTCATGATTTGATGAGGTATATTAATGTGCCCATGTTTTATGGGTAAAGTATGATTTCATTCTTATGTATATATGAACTCACGTTTATTTTCCATATTTTTATAACCCTTACTGAGCATTTTATTCTCATCCCAGGTTTTTTTTGAAATGTTTTTCACAGGTCCAGGGAAAGGTACATGATATGATGATAGTGTCAAGGAAGTGTCAAGAAAGAATCCATGCTTTATTTTTTTAATATGTTTCCATTGATGGGAAAAAATTAGTACAATCTTTTATGTAACCACTTTGTTTAAATGTGGAATGTATTGCATGTTTTATGATCTAATTCTCTAAATCTCTAAACCTGAAAAGATCCTCAATGTGAAATCTTGTAATAACTCAAGATTAAGTAAGGTTTAAGGCTGGGTCCTTATAATATATATAGGGTAAGAGATACCAATTACATTGTGTTCATAAGACCCCCAACCCTAGTGAATATGCATTTCAAGGAGGCCTACTTCCCTAATGATCGAATAAGTCCCCATGTGGTTATTAAGGCTTCCCAAAACATCGATACTTCAAAAACTAGTACATTACTATGCAAGGAGCATACTCCAATGTACGGTAACATTATTTCACAAAGCATTAACCCATCAGAAAGCACCCCACACATTATATAGGACTTCATTCCGTGGTAGGGTAACCCTTTTTCACAAATTATACTCCATCATCAATCCCTCGATCTTTGAAAAGAACCTAAGCTTCATGAAGCACCACTATACAAGGCCTAATCTTGGAAAAAAATCTAATTTGGGCTACACCAAGGTTATTTCTTTAAGCTAATCCAACATCAAAAATGATGAGTGCCCACGACGACACACCAAATCGGGATGTGTCCAACAACACCTTTAGTCCCAATGTGACCTATGTTACCCAATCCCTTGTGTTCCCACATCATTCCATGTGTGGACTGATCCTCACACCTAAAATTTTATCTTTAACATTGGAATTATAATGCATGCTCCTTATCAGTATGGGTATGATAACATGGCCCTCATGATCGATCAAACCTTCATGTAATTTCCAACACAATTCCCCTACAAATGGTCTATGAGCGGTGGTCACATAAGACCAAGGGGTAAGGAATGAGTACTAAAACATCCAAGATACATGATGTAAAACTACCTCGTGTCCCATCTTAGTTTTGTGAAATTAGACTGCATGAAAGCATAATTATCAAACGATGTAAAACTATAGCCATACCATATGAGATGAAAACAGGATACCACATGTATTATCATCATGGGATTATACAACCACCATCACAAACAATATGCCTCCTATACAAGGAGGATTTAATTAATAGTATCTACTTTCCCTATTTCATAAGAATATAATTCTTCTACTATGAATCACATGGAATACGATCCTCCCCGAGAAGATTCCACACATAATCCCAACACATATCATCTTTACTACTAGAAACAACTCATGATATTTCCACCAATGGACAATGAGGATCTTCTGATATTCATATCTAATACTTCCATTTGTATCTCAAATTATGAATGACTGAAGTGGGCTTAGAGGTTAGCATTGATCATGACATCCACATGATCCCAAAACATCTATGGACTTACTATTCAATGTAATGCCCAAAAAACCATCTTTTCCCTCTTCTATAGATTCAATCGTATCCCATTAAACACAATGTGGGCGTTAATTTATATATAATTGGAAATATTATTTTCCACCTTCATAATCAAATTAATTTGTACATAATAATTACAATGATCTTGGAATTATTTATTCATATAAGATTTTGATTGTTTAAACTTTAGATAAATAGCACTATCACTGTGTCAGTGGACCGTATGTAGAATACCTCTAGTAGTGATCAACATGTGATTATTTGATCTCAAATAATCCCCTGCAGTACTTTGGGTTCTAGAATAGTGGTACATGTTATATAAAATTACCCCCTTTAAAAAATTTTCAACATCTTTTCCTTTCTTTTTCTTCAATTGGGTGAATCTTATGACTCACCAGGATATTGAACATTTTCCAAGAAATGTTATAGAAATTTAGGGAATTGTTTTTGAAAAAATGGAGTCTAAGTATAAATGTTTTTTCACCTTTTCAAGGATCTCCCAGTGTATATAGGCTTCCCAATTTGGTTAGATATTTTTTTTAAAGAACCTTTAGTTATTTAAATATGAATGATGAATACAAATTGTGTAATGGGTGTGTTCTGCAGGGAATATTCCATGAAACTAGTACACAATGTGACAGGAATACACTTCATCTAAATATTACATGTATTTTAATGTTAAAATTACATTTTCAATAAAAACATGGAAATATTTTAAACATACATTAGTCCCAATTATTACACGAATTTTAAAGGGATTATAGAAGATGTAAATTTCACAAAAAAGGATTTTATTATGTTTCATTGGTTAGTTTTATTTCATAAATCAAAAAACCTCTAGGATCTCAACATATATCCCTTTTATGGTGATTTTGGGAGGCTCTGGTCAATCTTTATAGATACATTTATTGTTGGATCATCGGTGTAGTTCTGTTGCGTCTCTAAGGGAAAGAGATCCATTTTTCTTCGTCAATTACTTTGGTCATGGAAGGGTCATTTTATTTTGAGGTTGGATTTATTATTCTATAGTGGGGTTTCATCTTGTTTCATTCTAGATATATTATGTGATCTTGTTCCAATATCCAACCCTTATTGTATGTGGTTTGTAAGGTGTGGGTTCTTTAGTTATGTTTTGTTTCTTCTTATCTATTGACCCTTTTGTTGAATTGAATCAATATTAATATGTGATGAATGATTAGATAGCCTTGGGTGTCATTTTTTTTATCTTCCTTGTACTGGATTCTATTGTAGGTGGGTGCGACCCATGTTCTAATGATGTTGGTTCCATCTATAACCAATATTAGTGAAAATAATTTCTCCTATTTCTGATAAAAAATAAATTTAAAAATGAAGTTCCATAATACAAATATTTTGTTTTGGGTGTGTGGGACTAGGTTTTAATAAATATGGGTTTCCCTAGGTTTTGGTAAATGGAAATGGGTATCAATGAATTATGGAATGGTTTTGTGAAATGGTTTTCTAAACATGGTTTGATGGAAACAGTTTGAGGAATTGGTTTAAAAAATAGAGAACATGGGAATCCATGGGTAATTAGGTAGAAGGTATAGTAATTGATCTCATCCACTATTGGTTGGTTTTCTCATGGGACAATACCCTTCCATCTAGGTTATATTTTTAAAGGACTTGATAGACCTACTGCAGGTTTACTTGTTGGGGTATTCTACTGATATCATGAATCGATGTATATGTCTAGTGGGTTGGATAATATGAAATTTTAAATGTTAGGTATGAGTGTCTTAGATATCATGTCCTAGTGTGATCCCTAGAGTGTTGTTACCAGTGCTTATTACTTTTGTATTGTACTATTTTTTTACATGCTTGGATTTTTCATGATATGTGATTAATTATTTGGTTTGTTTGGACATGATATATCTAATGTGATATACATATATGATATTATTTGAAATTAATTTATTTGATTTTTTATAAACTATGGAAAAGGGGAAATTAAACTATTTTTTATGCTTTTAATATAAAAATGTTAAATTGTTATCATTCCTTGTTTACATTATAGTTTATTATGCTAGGACTATTTTTTAGAGAATTGATATGAAACACCTATTTGATACCCTCCTGAGCCTGTTAGATCACAACTTTTGTACCCTTTCAGCGGTGCGTAGACCTGGTTATGTATTTCAATAATGTAATAGGAAAGACTTTGAAGTGAGGTGGCATGGTTTTCCATCCACTAGGCTGAGTAGCTGGTGGTGATATGGTGGTATTCTTCCCACACTCTCTCATAGAGTAGTTTCTTTATTATTTTGGTATACCATTGTGGTTATACTTATTATTGTATATTTTTTATACTATTTAGATTTTCTGATTTTGCTGTTTTTTTCAGTTAGGGAATATATTTATCACTTATACTATTTTATCTGTTATTTATATATTCCATGTCATCACTTATGGTTACTATAAATCATTCCTTTATGATTTTTTAATGGCTAAGTTGATGTTTCTATCCCATGAGGACTAAGAATTCTCTTATGGTATGTGGCTGATGTGGTTGGGAAATAGATTAAGAGGGAATTCATGTATGATGATTGCAGCTGATCATCATTCTTCACTTCCTTTAATCGCTACACTATACGTCTAAAATTAATGGTTTGATTCTTGATCTCTTTTCATGGAGATAAGGAGGAGGGTTAAAAAATGCTCTTGGTACATGAATGTTTTCTAGAAGATTTTTTCACTAGGGTTAAGAGAATCTCTAGAGGGTACTATTGTGAATCAAAATATCATACCATGGAAAATGATATAACTTTTTGTTTATTTAGCAAGTAGAAATGGTAAACTATTTCACAAATACCATATTTCGTTATCAAAATCCTTAAATAAACCACTATCTATATAATAATATTAAATAAATTATTTACATTATCAGTACAATATTTTTTATAAAATACATAACATTTAATTAATAAAATTATATTTATTTCATCAATATTCAATATATCATTCCCAAGGGACTTGATAACGCAGTCTTCACTTCATATTCAGTACCCACCTAACATTTAATAATATTCATTTTTCATTTCCTAAGTAAATCAATGTTAATAATATTAATTAACATACAAAGGAATATTTTTATTAACTTTCAACTCACATATAAATATAATGACTTGATATTTATGATCTAGTAATTCTTAATAAATTTTATTCATTATATTGATGAAAATTATTTATTCCAATAATTAAATTCAAATATCATTTTATTGAGAACAATATAAACAATATGTGTGTGGGCCTCTTGGATTATTTCTTTGGGGTTTGTGTGTGTTCACCCAGTGTTTAATATTATTATCTAGGAACAAGTAATGGGACCTATGAGGATGATGTTAGTACAACAATTTCGGAAACCACATCTGAATGATCACTATATAATATAATCACATTATATTTATATTTTATCAATATGGTTTCATAATCATTTCATTAACCTATATTATTGATATGTAATTAATTAACATCCGAAAATGAAACTATCATTACACTATAACCATAAAGATTAATGTGATAGTTTTATTATAATAAAAGGGAAATGGTAAAAACATCTATAATGATGGAAGTGAAAAATAATTCCTTGACATATTCATTAATAACATATCACTAATGATACACTAAATTTAGCCCAAATTACTCTGAACATATAACATCCTTGTTTTTAGAAATTCATATAAGTAACCTTCCAATTATCTGTATTAATAACAATATTAAAGTCCAAGGATCAATACTCATGCATGTTGGTAAGAAATTCTTATGATAAATAAGCATATTGAATTCATACTTGTGGTCATGTCCTCTAAATATTTGTCCATATATATTACTAAGTGAAAAAATATTGGGATGGAGTTCCATTATCTTATGAGTACTCACACCTGAAAATCTGCATCACATGTTTTACATAAAATGAAATCATACAACTATATGAAAATGTTTAATATTATCATTAGTTAATAATAATGATTTCATCAATGTAGGGAAATTATTTTGTATTTTTAGTACAAAATATACTCTATGATGTTATGTAACAACTCGGACTCGATAACCAGCAAAATTGGAAGTAGGACCAAATCACCACAGACACAAAGGGAGTTCCTAATCCCCATAGGTATGAAACTAGAACCCAAGTAAAAAAACATTAATGGGATGATTTCGCCCAAAATGAAATAAACGACATTTAATATATAGATATATTGGAAATAATTAGTATAATAATACTAGAAGAAATATATGTGACAACCAAATAGAAATAGTGGTATAAAAATAACACAAATGTAGATAAAACAAAAGTAAAATGTGCAAAAATACTTGAATGGACAGCTAAAAAATGAAAACCACTAATCTATGTGATATATGGGAAATGTCACTCCATTATACCATCAAATACCTATACATACATAACATAGAACTCACCACTCCATTGCAAAACAATACCTTTTTCTATATCAAAATACAAAACGAGTTCTACAAACCACAGAATGGGTTCATAGGGTGTAAGATAATAAGGCATAGATGGATGACACCAAGGTATTCTATATCAAAGTATCTATACTGAAAATTCAAAATATAATTATTTCAAAAAGTCATGGAATGATGATTAGTAAATCAATTTTATATATCAGAATCATGGTAAATATATCCATTTTTTCACAAATCTAAAACAAAATTTGGTAAAAAAATTCAAATCTAAAATACAATAAACAATTTACATTTCATAAAATCATTTATATCAAACAAAAATATTACAATCCAATTTTTTTAATAGAACAAGGATAAAATAAAATATGAGGCTAGAAGACTAGTTATACCATAATAATCAACTTATATACACAGTTCCTTAGAACACAAACCGAAGGAGAAAAGGTTCACCCCATGAGTCAACACCAAAATAATTTGAATATTAATTACCTAGAATAGTAGGCCCAAGGATAAGAAGAACACCACATGAGTGAACTCCCTAATAATAAAATGGACAAGGCATGATACATCTATCAACTAAGTACCCAAGGATTCAAATTTTCATCATTTTCCAAATAAATTCTAGAAGGCATAATATTTCACTAAATATTCCAAACAAACTAGTATTCAAAAAATAATTCTTTTAAAACATATTCCTCAATATATGTAACAATGATTTTATAACCCCATTTCATTAAAAAAGGGAAAACATATTTTATCACATTTACTTTTACACATACAAATCTATCATTCCATTTTATTTTTAATACAATAAAATAAAATCAAAAGAAATAATAGTTCATCCAATATAGGATTGTGATAGAACTACCTACCTCAAAATCAGGTTAAACACTACTTAAAATGGGATTAAAAAACTAATAATAATATAGAAAAATAAACTAAGGCTATAGATTTTATTTCCAAATCGTATAATTGTTTCTATAAACAAAACATAAGATGAATAGGATAGATCACAACATAAATCAAATCACTTACACAAAAAATCAAAACCAACATAAGGGGAGACCCCCAGAAGATGATATTATAATGTATATAGAAGGGATTTAAGATATGTTTCCACATGTTCAAATATCCAGAAACATATCCCAACCCTACTATAAAAATAAGAGCAATGAAGAAGTTGAAATACAACTTACCTAAAGAGATGAAATTTAACCATGATGGAGATATAGAACTAAAAGAAGCGACCTAGAAGAGGTGGACACCAATTATGATTTTGAAGAGCCAAGGGTTTTAGGTGAGGAATAATAAAATCATATTAATTAATATTATGGTTTACAGTGTATAAAACATACAGTGTTGGAGGGGTTTACACTTTAAATCACTGATTCATGGTGTAAATTTCCTTACATTATGTATACACTGAAAACACATTTCCTCATGTTAAATTATCTTGAGTGGTGATTATATGATATAAAAAAATGTATTACAGTGAAAAAAATTACATTCCCTAAATATATACCATGAAAAGGTCCCCATGGTCAACTGACTTCCAAAATCATACTTTTATGATGATAATGATCCATGCAGGTAGTGGCACACCCATATTTTTGAGATACTCCCAAAAATCTCCGATGCTCCTTAAAACTCAATGTACCCCTCTTAAACATGAAGTATTGTATACCTTTTTATACATGATGTTAGAATATTCTCATCATTTTACTTTCCATCAAAAATAATTCATATGGAAAGGGTACTCCAAAAATAGGTGAAGACAATTATCCTTCTCTAATGATTCATGCTCCCATGTATCGTGCGAATCTGATATATATTTACAAAACACTCAATCCAATAGGATATACTTTCCACAAAACAATTTCACTTTTGTATCAATGATCATGACTAGTTACATCACAATAGAAAAATCTAGATATATGTCAATGACCTCCCATGTCAAATCATGAGTAGGATAAGGAAGGAAATTTATTGATCTATCATATGTGGAAGAAATCATGGATACCTATCATCCAAGAAAAAAATACTAAAGTATAAGAAACATTACCATGTGACATGGTGACAAAAAAATGAGTCCACATTTGTCAAATCCAATGTCCCAAATTCCCTAAGCTGGTGGTGACTCGACTGAGGAGAAAATTTCATGAAAACATGGCCAGTAAACCTCAAAGGATGAAATCAATGATTTCTATAATACATTGATCTATAATGATTTGTAACTTTATATCAATGTATATATTCAATTATTTATGAAATGTCATGGAAATGACTAAATCCCATAAGGGAGGTCTCACCATCCTATTCTTAATAAAGAGGTGACCTACACAGGGGACCATAAACGCCTTAAAGGGTTCCATTATAATTGATGAATGATAGCAGTTATTATAAGAAAACTCCACACATACCAGATGGATATCCCATTATGCACCAAAATCCAAAATACAAAAAATAAATCATACCTACATGACCTAAATATAATTCAATGACCATCATTTTTTGGATGATATGTTTTTTTGAACTTGAATTTGTTCACCATCACCTCCTAGAGAATATTATAGAATTAGGAGGTAAGAATGGGATCTATATTGAAGATAAAATCAATGGTAACCAAATGAAATATCAAAATATCATCCAAATATTTCTTTACTAGATATTTCATATTAGTTGTATTCCTAATCAGAATGAAATGAGCATATTTTATTAATAGACCAACATAAACGTAGATAACATTCTTCACTTTGGTACTCTAGGGTAATATCAAAACAATGTCCATCTAAACCTCATAAAAATTCCAAACTAGACTGAGAATATGATGTATAATACATAATGATTTAAAATTCTCTACAATTATCGGTTGAAAGCTATAACATCAGGACACAAATAAGCACTGTCACCTTTAATACTTGGCCAATAGAAACATCACAACATGTCATAATACATAATTTTAGTGCCCAAATGAACTAACCATAAATAAATATGATAGTTATGAAATAATTAATTTTTTACTTGATGTCAGGACAAAAACCCAAAGGCCAATGTGTAGAATACCATCTGAAGATAGAGACCAGCTTGGAACGATCACCCCACTATATATGGTTTCCTTTATTCCCATGAACTCATCATATAACTACTAACCCTATTGAACAAACTCAATTAGAGGTGAAGATAACTAATAAATATTCAAAACCATACTTTAATAAACCCCTAGGATTCTAGATGCATTTTTTGATGAGTCCCATCCGACTTCTTTCTTCATTTGATCCCAAGAAAACATGTGGTGGATCGCTTCTTCTAAGATTGTCTGTGATGAAATTTAACTTCTCTGGGGTGTAGGTTATGTTGAAATCAAACATCTTAAGAAAATACATACATGTTCTCTATTCAATATTCAATCCCACTTGAGAAAAGATTCAAAAAACCTCTTATAATCATAAAATACCATGAATATATCCCCAAAAGGTAGTTCACCGAACACTTATGTGCATGATTAATTATGGAAGGATCCAAATCATGTGAGAGGTAATTTTTCTCATTTTTCCAAAGATGAGAGAACCATAGGCCAACATTTAATCATACTATATAAGCACACAACCCAATACAACATCAGAAGCATTATATTTTACCATATACCCATTTTCACGATTAGAAATGAAAAAATAGTTATTAATGTACAAATTCATTTGAACTCATAGAATGAAGACAAATATTTACCATCATATGTGAATTTCAAACAATTGTTTTTGGTATGAAATGTTAACGGGGTTTCTAAATTGATAAATCCAATGAGAAGAACAAATAAGATACCCCATGACCTGAGAGGCTCCAAATATAAAATATTTTAGGTGCCACCTAAAATGAAAAGAGAACCATCACCTTCATAAGATCGATCATATGAAACAATAGTAAATAACATTCCCCAAGAAGGTGACTTCCCAAATATTGATATTTCATTCTAAAATATTCCCATAAAAAGAAAAATTCTAAATATTGGTATGGCCAGATTCAATTAGTTCTAATGCTCATATTTATATCTAGAATAAAACAGGATATCATCAATGAATATAATAGAAAAGTTTCAAGATAATGACGGAATATCATATTCACAAAATCCAAAAAAATCATAGTACAGCTTTCTTTAACAAATGGAATAATAAAATATACATAATTTCCAACACTAATTTTAAAAGTTGTCTTTAGAATATTATATTTTCCCAAATACTAGTATTATGATAAACAGACTGAAGAATAATTTTTAAAAACCACCCTTCCACCGTTAACAGATAAAAAAATTCATCCATAGGTGGGAAAAGTGTATTTTTTATAACGATACCCATTAAAAATTTTGGTAATCCTGGCAAAAACTAATTGAAAAAGATGAAATCTTGAAAAGAGAACTATGGATATCTATGATGGAGGACAGTGGTGGAAACACCCCTTCACATGTAGATCCTACAACATGAACTTGAGTTCCTTTAGATCTGTTGGTTCTATAAGACACGAGGGTATTAAGAATGTATATGTATTTGGTACCAGGTCAATCATAAAATCCACCTCCCCCTTTGAAGGAAGACTAGAAAAGTTTTAAGGGAAGACAAAAAAGAAGTGTTTAATAACTAAGGGAATATATTTAAAATAGAAAACGTCAAAAGTATCTACAATAATGGTAGACCACAAACTCTCAAGCATTGGGAAGGGGGCACTACATGAATATACATTGGATGAATTCATTCTATAACACCTAATAACTTCAATTAGAAATAATGAATTAAACAAACTAATGATAAAAATCAATCTTATCATGATTACAAACAACACAATTTATCATGATGATAGAATCAAAGATATTTAGATCTAGAATGAAGAAATACCTAACTAAATCTGCATTATATATAGATAGAGAATAATAAGTACCCTAAAACACCTTCCCTTTCCTATTTCCAAGAGGTTTTCTCAACTACATAATAAATAATATAATTTCAATTGGATGTTTTACAACATTTATAATATAGGAATACATAAATTCAATGGAGGAACCTATATCTTACAAATTAGTTTATATAGAATATGAAAAAAATATGGAAACCCTCACTATCATTGGGCTAATGTCAACCTCCACCGGAATATCATCTAATGTGCTATTGTTTTTTACTATTGAGTATTGTGTCATGATCCTTGTAGATTTTTAATCTTCTAAATATTCCATAGTGGCCTTTGACGGTGACTATCCTTGATTTTAATGAGGTGTATAAATGGACTAATAGAAACACTAAAAGTGGCCATGGAATCCAAATGTTTTTCACATATTCACATGTATAGAATAAGAATATCCTAGGAACCCAACTTTTCCACACATGTAGAATTTCAAGGGAACACTAAAGGATATAACTAATCATTCAGAGGAGGCCAGCTTTTGGAAACCACCACCACTAACTCTATGAGGATCATACAACTTCCTATTATTTCCTGGTGTTCCCCTCTTGGTACCACTATGTTAAAGGGGAGGGAAAAAATAACCAATATTTCAAACCTTCTAAAACTATTTCATAATATCCCAATCAACCTTGTTAGTTTATGTGATAAGCTTCATTATATACCCCTGTGATCAGATATTTGGTCTCAAACCTTGTAGATACATATTTCTTATTAGAAAATTAGTTCTCACCATCTACATGGTGAAACAAACTAGATCCTCAAAATAATTGGTGTACTATAACATTGAATGACATTACTACTACAAATAGAGGAAATCGAATGAAACATCCATTATAAGATACAATGTACATAACTATAGATGATATATGGTCTTGAAAACCTTCAACTACAATCCCACATTCCTATCCACCTGTACCCTAGAATTTGACAATCATTTGATGGGACCCTTGAACATGAACATCACACACTTAACCGTGATAGCCTTTTGTGTAACTAGGATGCCTATGATCTGATAAAATTTTCCAAAAAATCCTTTGTCTACCAAGGTTCTTTCATATCCCTTTGTGATGAGGAATTCCTATGTTATAACTCTTGAAATTAATCCTTATATCTTTCAACACATGGATAAGCCACACCAACATATTACTAATCTTGTTTTACATTATAATACCTAGAATTAACTACTCACATGATTTCCTCTATAATATTATATTCCAAATAGTGGTTCCCTTATGGAGAATCTATTGTATCACCCTCTATTAGAACCTATAGAAGACGTGTCAGATGTCTGTTTATACACTATAAAAACAAAATAAATCAATCAGATACAAGATAATATGAGTTGAAGACATCAGAAAAAATTGATATTCATATAAAAAATGAACACATGAGACATACATCCAAATATCACATGGTAACATGAGGCTCGTTATGGAAATAGATGGTCATAAACTCACAACAAACTACCTTTTATGTCCCACAAAATATTATCTCTTTTTTAACAAAATTCCATGAATAATCATAACATACCTATAATACCATTTTATAATGATCAAGAACAGATAACCCTTGAAATTGGGACATGAACCATAATTCCATAGACCCAAAGAGCTCTCCTGATATCCATGGGCTAGACACTGCACTCAGGAATCAACAACAAGTAGAAAGAATTATTTCACCTGACCTGAAACAAATTGTATCACACACACACAAACACATATATTATAACAAACCTACTCTTAATACATGATTAGTTACATAATATTATATTTAATATAGCACATAATATCGATAAGTCTAGTTTCTTTTGAAATTTTGTACATTACATATCAACATAAAACATGAAATACATTGTCTTTATTGAAATCCACTTTAACAGGTTCATAATATTACTTCATACATAAAACTGCATTAGATAACCTGGGAAAATACCTAAGAAAGGGGTGGGCTATAAATCCATTTAAGGAAATAAAAATTTCAAATTTGAAACAGGTTAGACAATAGGCATATCAATGTGGAAGAAAAGTATCCTGAATAATAAGGCATGATATATCATGATAATCATAACATGGGAAATTTGCAAACAACATAATACAATGAATCATAAATATTGGTACATAATAAACAGGCAAGACTTCCTAATGAAAAATTTTAATAAAGGAATCAGGTTTACCCTTATCCCAATATGACATATCATGATATTAAACATTACCCAATGAATTGGATCCCTATATGGGCACACCAGTCATACTCATTTAATTCCAATTCTTATGTGTGGCCCATATATCATACAACCTAGATTCAATAATCATTATAACTTATTCCTTTATCAGGGAGTGTGGAATAAATATGTGTAATCCCCTTATCAATAATTCTATGTTAATAAATGTGAACACCCTTTATTGGTAATGTGTATGGTATTCACTACACAATTGGTTTGTTATCGAAAGTCACAATGATATTTTGACAGCATAACAAAGTCACATAGAGATCCACAAAAATGGATTGATTAGAGAAAAAGGTATGTATAATCACATATAAATAAAATGTTTGATAATAGGGAGGTGGATAAACATATACCAACATTATAAATTTGAAATTTAGGGCATAAGGTTATGAAGGAACATGAATAAAGAAAACAATTGTCTTTATTTTTCACCATGGTAACATGCATACAAAAAGGATCATAGGAGGATTAATGAGACATAAAGGGGGGATGTCATAATTTATAAATAAAATTTATTTAATGTGGTATATGGAATAATATATCCCAATATGCTCAGACTGAAATGAAGAAGCATAACATAAAACAGGGTGATTGAAATAAAAGAGTGGAGATAAATCCCATACAAAATTTTGGCATTATAACAGATTAGATAAAGGAAAACATGAGAGGGGATAAATAATATTTCATTCAAATAACCTCAATTGGATATTAAGGTAATATTTAATGTAAAATTATAATATAAACAATTTCAATTAAGAAGGAAAATTCTAAAAAAGTTTCCACAATTAGAAGGGGAAAGGAATGCGAGGATCCATTATTTGAATGTGTGACTCAAAAGGCTTGCGAGGGGATTCATGAGTGATTGGGCGAACCTTGGGAGGACTCTAGTGAGTTGATTTATGAGTTAGGAAATGATAAAATGTGTTTTAGGGAAAGTAAATGGGAGATTGGGTGGGTTTATATAGGAAGAAATGAGGATTTATTTATTATTTTAGTTTTGGAATCTCCATAATAAAATACTTTGAGGCACAAACAATCCCATTGTTTTTAATGGTTTCTTACAAATTGAATTTATTATCATCATATTATAAGTCCAAGGTCCAAACATCTTAATATATTACCCTTGGTTATGTGGAGGTGAGTCACCTCTTAATATAATGATTTTAAAATAATTAAATATATTATAAGGCTTGGAGGATTCTTAATGGATTTTAAAATTAATTAAAAAAAATCATAAAAACATTTAATTTTAAAATGGAAATCATGTATTTTGTCTTAGATAATACTTTTATTACTTATTACATATCTTTTGTGTCATTTTGATATCATAAAGCACAAAGTGTACTTATATGTAATTTATTTTTTTTAGAAAATTCGGCTATCTCAGAAAATTATGAAAAATTCACCATTGGATAATTCTGAAATCCTGATACCAAAAATAATAATAATTTTATCTAAACAATTTTCTAAATGATTTAATTTTAAATTTTTAAATAAAACCAACATTTATATAAAATTACAAGATTTCTAATAATAATGTTTTTTGAACCTTTATAAATATTATATTTCACAACATTAATATTATATGATCCTTTATATTTGATATAAAGTATTTAATAGTAAGATTAGAATATTATTTAGTAAAAAAATACATTAATTCATCAAAATGAATTCCTTAATTTAATCTGAATATCATATAAAATTACTATTCCTGTTTTATAGTATAAATTCCCTTTATAAAGTGACATTAATATGATAAAATATAGTCATCATTCTAAAAATAATAATTTACATACACATTATTACTGGATCCTAATATATATACCTTGATTACACCCACGAACAACCAAAGAGTAATGTGTTTGATTATTGGACTTTCATCGGGCGATTTAGTAAACATTGTATAGGTTGTGATCTTGATGACCATGAACATATCCCATAAAAGGTTTCCCTCATGCTTATGTTCATGGATTATAGCTTAGTATTGGCCAATAAAAAATCCTAGAGATTTTATCTCTCTCATAAAATTTAATAAATGGGATTCATATGGTATAATCTGTATGGTTGAGGCCATCAATTATTTTTTCTTTTTAATTGGATCATTAATTCTTCATATTTATATTAACCATGTGAAAAATGTTCAAGGACAATATTACCAATGCTAAAGATACATAATCATCATTTAAATCCCATTGGATAAAAAAATAAGTGCATGTGTTTTCTAGGAACATATTTCATAATAATACATTTAATTAAAAAAGGGGAATTTTATTTATAACATTTTTTTCCATTACATATATATAAGAAAACAAAAATAAAAGACTTATATTCAATAATAAAATGGAATTTTTTGTAGAAAAAAAACTTGAAATCTAGGTAAAATTAAATTTATATATCAAATAAAATGAGAATGGATAACTAAATACCAAAAACTTGTACTCCATTTGATATGTGGGTTATATCCTACCATATCACAACTATATTTTCTTACCGAGAAGATATAAACATAACTACCTCACTACAATGACTTACCTTTTCCAGTAACAATATACAATACCAGGTCTACACACCCCTGAAGGGGTCTACGTGGTGTGAGGTAAATATGTTTACTAGGGCACCACCCAGGTGTTCCATATCATGTCTCTGTGAAAATAATCCCAAAATGTTTATTTTATTGAAAAAATTGAATGATGAATAGGAATATAGTTTTATATCAAAACCATGGTAAATAAATATTTTTTTTCATAGTTTATAATAATTGTTGTTAAATAAATTTCATATAATAAAAAGAAATCCATTTATGTTGCACAAAATAATTCCTATCAAGCCAAAATAGTACAATACAAATATCAATGGTAAATAGGAAATAGATAAAAACAGATATTGCTAGAAGACTATTCATACCTAAATCAATTACTATTACACTGTGGTCCTTAGAACATAGGCCTAAGGAGTAGAGGAACACACTATGAGTGAACCCCGCAAAAATTTCAACATAATGTCCCCAAAACTACATGTTTAGGGGGAATATGAAGACATCATGGTTGAACCCCCAAGTAATAAAATGAAAAAGGGCCTATAATTCACCTTCTATGAAAGTACATGAGGATTACCATATACATCATTTACCTAATATAATTCAAATGGCCTTAAAATTAAAAAACAATTCAGAAAAACCTTTTATTCTATTAAAAAAATTATTTTAGAACCCAATTCGTAATCCAAATCACATACCTTTGAAAATACCTTTTATTTTACCAAAGTAAGGGAAAAAACATTTTTTCGCAAATTTAATTAAACTCACAAATCAATGATGCTAGTTTTTTATAAAAAATATTTAAACTCAATGAAAATTTTGATTTATCAAACATCATCTATTGATGGAATCACCTACCTCAAAAACACTTATATAAATACCTATAATTGAATCAATAGATAAAGAATATCATTGAAATTTTTTCCCCTATAATAAATTCAAACATCCTAAAATCTATTCCCAAAACAAAACTATCAGTAGAGTGGACCTCTCACAACATAAATCCAAGAACTCAAACTGCATACCAAAGGAAACAAAGTCGATGACCCCTAGAAGATGATCTCACAAAAGATATAGCAAGGACAAAATAAACATCACCGTGTGATCACATATCCATAAATATAACCCTTTGCTAATACTGTAATAAAGGCATTGAAGAAGCATAGATACCATTTAGCTAAAGAGAATAAACACAAGCAATTTGTAGATCGAATGTTGAAAAAAGAGTTCTATAAGAAGTTGATACAACCAAAATCAACTTCAATAGATTGGTGTTTGAGGAATGGAATAATAAAAATAATTGAATTTGAATTTATTATTATAGTGTATAAAACATAATGCGCATGAGGGTTTCACAATTTAAATAATAGATTTATGGAATATTTTCCACATATTAGATTTACACTAATAAACAACTCCTCATGTTAAATTACAATATGTGGTGACTTTATGAATTAAAAATAGGATTTATGACATTATGGATTTTATGAATTAAAATATTTTCACGACATGATCCCCATGAATAATTAAAATCCTAATGTAGAAATTTACAACATAAATGGTCCCAGTAGGTAGAATCTAGACTTGATTCAATAGAAACTACCAACAACACTCGACCTGCCATCAAATTTCAATGTATCAATATTAAATATAAAAAGAGAATACATTTAATATAAGATGTTTCACATTGTCACATTAAATTTACTAATATAAAAAAATTAATATATGATAAAATAGTTATTATTATTTATCTTTTTTAATATATAGACAATTTAATGTATAAATAATTTTCCTCTACTATACCAACTCTAACACATATAAGTTAATCTATATATTGTTGAATTTTATTGAAATTATGGATATTCTTTAAAAAATTCAACTAATATTGGCAGAACCTCAACTCATCATATTTTATCCAACATATAGATAAACACATTTATCCTCAATAAAACACATTTTATCATTATGTACTTTTCGAACATGTTATAGAACCAATGAACAATAATCTATGTCTGTTGAATCTATATTCTCATATTAATTATATATTTGTTTTTAATAAATAGCTCCACTTATGATATAAGATAAATGAGATAACTATTCATGTCCATTATTGAGATCTAGTTGAGATTGATAAATTCATTTTCATTCAACTATAAGATTTGCAACCCTTTTCTTCTTAATTTTAATACAAAATACAAGATTTATTTATTCTTACCTTGATTTTAAAATAAAGTAAATCTCACCACATTTGTAAAGTATAATTTAGTATCACATGATATTTAAAACCGACGTATTAATATATATATATATAACATGATTATGAGAAATGTAATTTCCATGGAGTTCCAAAACCTATTTAGGTATATTGAAAATTTATATCATTTTAAAACATAGATATTATTTTATAGAATAATTTATTATTAATGAACTTAATTTTTTTCCATTAGAAACATTTTTATACATTCAATATATCATTTATTTATATAGATTGAACTTTTAATGACTTATAAAATCAAAAATGCACAAGAAACAATAAATACAATTCCATAGTTAATTAAATATAATCCTTTTGATAAAACCTGATTATCATTTAGTTAATTAATTTACCTTGTTAAAAAATTGCAACTAAACTATTTATGTAACCAAAAAACCCTTATAGAGAACATTCATTATTACATAGTAATTATAATACTCTATAATATTGCATATATATGTGTAGAAAAAGTTACATTGTTCATTTTTCTTATAGTACCTTTGAAAACAAGGGTTTATCCATTTAGGATTCTAATAAGCACGTAGACTCCAATTGTTGAACAACTTCAATAATTGGTTACTGATGAGGTTATTTTTCTAACACATTAATTTTATATAATTAATAATTTTTCTTTTGTTACTGGTTTTAAGTGTTGTGTACACTAATCTTGTTTTTTTCATGTATAAATATCAAATTATGTTCTTATGATAATGATGGTATTTATCTAAAAAAACCTTTAATCATATAAATCGATTTTTTTTAAAAAAATTAACAATATGTTTTTAAAAACTTTACCCCACTAAAATGATGGTATATTTAAAACTCATTATATAAATTACTGTTACAAGATCTATATTTCACTAAACAATTATTTCTTTGGAGTGCCTCTCACAACTATGTTACATAGGTAGGTCTTTATCCCAATTATATCATATATGCCTCTTGGATGATTAAGTGGAGAACTCTTTGTGCAACCCATCAAATGGATAAACTCAACACTATTACATTTTTGTCCTTACTCTTAGGGTTTCATAGAGAATTGTAACATGATGATGAAATATGGATTAATAAATATACTCATATGGTTATCCTTTTCCAACATGCCTTACCTAAGATAATATATGGGCACCATACATTTACATAATATACACTATTTAATATTCAAGGGGCTGATATCTAAATACTATGGAAAGAATATAAGACTTATTATTTTGTAGGTTATTTATAATCACTATATTATGTCATGTTCTTCCCATATATATGTATGTATGATTCTAATGAGTTTCTTTGGAATCATATTAATTCCAGTAATTTAATATGTTTGAAACATATTGATGTGTAATTATTTATAAAACTCTGAAATTTAGTAATTAGCACAAATTAATTTACAACTATATTCAAATGTACCCAAATTTATTCAATATATAAGAATAAAAAAACCCTTTCATATTAAGGATTTGAATTATATAAAAAAAATCTACACATGATTAATCATATATCAATAAATTATCAACCCTTCCTTTTATAGACACTTCATTCCACTATGGCAGTGATTAGTATAACCCAAATTACCTATACCCAAGAATACCCTACACTAGAGAGACATAAATTCCATTATAACTCTAAAAAAAGTTTTATATCATTATTAATTGGATAACTTAATATCACCACTTAATACAAGCTAATTCAAAGGTAGATGTAAATTAAATCAATTATCACACCTATCATGTAACCCCTTTTAAACATGTAAGATAATATTGAAGTAGTTTTAGAATTGGAATAAAGAGAATAAATTATCATAATTTTATAATAATTTCTATGAATAATTAAAGTAAAGACCAAAATTAATAATTTATTCATATATTTAGAACAGAGATAAATACTTACGAATAATTCATAAATATGTAATTAATAATTTTTTATAATTTAATAATTCAATATAGACTATCCATGATTAAATAAAAATAAATCCATTATATTTATTTATAATTTATATTACTTCATATGATAATGTTATATGTAATTTACTTTAAATATATTAGTCAAAATGAAATATATACAAATTATAATCTAAATTCATTTTTGTAAAATATCTATATATTCTAAATATCATATATATATAATATTATTTAAAACAACGATAATATAAACCCTTAAAAATTATTTTAATGTTGTTGAAATAATATCATAAAAAATTATATAATTTGAGTAATTATAATTATGTTATTATGAACAATTCCTAATATTATATAATAAATATTTTATATATTTTCCTTAATTTGAAAATTGAAAAACCTGTATAAATTACATTTATAATTTACCTAAAAACATTTTATATTAGAAATTATAGGTCATTACTATAATACCCATAGAGTTACTGATGAATTTGAATTTGTTTTCAACAATGAAAAAGATTCATAAAAAAAAGGTTTGTTGCCGATGAATTGTTTTTTGAGAATCTTTACAAATAAATTCAAGTATTTGAGGTGTTTTTTCCATTAGGTGGAAGTGTTCTTAACATCATTAAAGGTGACCAGGAAGCCATTAATTATGTTTAATGAGAGTTGGATTTTATTTGGAATTCATATATTACATGGTAAAAATTTAGGTACAAAAAGTTTTTTAAGGGTGAACCACACAAGTCAATTTTACTACCCAGTTGAGATTTATCACATTGTAAGCCATTTTGGAAAAACAGAAATCGAAATTCAATCACATGGAAGAGAAATATCCATCATTTAAGAAAATTAAACTATATGTGAGTGAATGGGACAGTGTATTACATGCTTTGGGTCAATGGAAAAAGTAATAAGTCCACACATAAGATATTAAGCCCAATGTATGTATTTTAATCTATGTATATGAGATTTATTTACATTTAAATTAATTAATCTATGCTTACGAGATTTGTTTTAGCATAAGTAAATTCATCTTGGTGCATGGTATTTCTCTATATATATTTAGATTTAGTTATTAATACATTATTTGACATTTAAAAAATCTTGAAAATTATTAGATCATAATAAATATGAGCTTTTAATATAATTTATTTTTTTAAAATTTGAATCTCATAATATATTTTTCTTTGTAAATTTTTTTGCACGTACAATCATTTATATTATGAAAATATTTGTGTTATATGATATTTAAATGTTCAAAAATTTGATTTTCCAAATGTCATACTATTATTAATTAAAACTATATGATTCCCAAGTCATTCCTATGTTTATATAAATAAAAATTAAACTAAAATTCAATAAAAAAAGCATTTATTGAATCTAATTTCATGAAAAAAGATCAACCTGGAGAAAACTTTGATGAAATGGATATCTATGGGGTTCAAATGAATTATTACATTTTCATTAATAAAATAGATGCAAGTTTAAGAATTATTTACTGATACATAAATCCTAATTTTCATTCTAGAAAATATATTACAAATGATTTTTTTAAAAATGTATGATATATATTGTTAAATTGGTTTTTCATGTGTGATGTGCCACAAATATTTTCTTCGAATTGTGAAAAGATTGGTGATAATGTAAATTAAGTCGATCCAGATATCTAAAGATAATTTTTTTGGTTATTTTTGATTCTATAAAAATATATTATCAATAAGAATTCTAAAAAGGGATTTTAAGGTTTTTGTGAACCTAAGGATGAAGATGGGGGAGGTATTGATATTTTCATGAGATAATGGGGTAGAAGACCCACATGAAAAGTTTTATCAAGTCTTTAGAAGAGAGATTGAGAAAGGTGAAAATAGTTTGTTATTATGATGATATCTTTTATTAGGATTCAGTCATCATACTATATACCAATTCATGTTTATGAAAAGGGAACGAGAATTTAATGTTCCATCTGTATTGTAATAGGGGATTCATGAAGATAGAGATTTTACTATTCTGAAATATTAAGGAATGAATATATAGATGTTGAAGTAGGATTAAAGAATTATGTTTTGAATGATATAAGTGTAAAAGGGAGTTTTTAAAGCTTTGATTATTATTATTTAAGAATAATATCTTCCCTGAGCATATAGTGTTGATTATGGGAGAGTAAAAAGAAGAAAAACCCATAAAAGGGTTTTCAGGCTATGAGATGAAAATGGATGAAACATTCATTATTATTTTCAATAGTTTTATATCTTCATGAAAGTAATAATATGACTCTTTTTTTTCCAGTATTCTTGCGAAAGAAATTTTAATCAATTATTTAGCTATCCTTCTTTTAATTGATATTTCACGTCGATTTTGATTTATTGTAACTAGTAAGATACTATGTAAGACTAGTTATATACTATTTAATGGTAGATATGTGATACTATAAATCTATAGATGATTAATTATGCCTCTATACCTGTTATAATATATTTATCAACTTAAAGTGAAAAATATATTACCAGAATAATAGCTAGTCTTTGGAAGGAGTAGCATCACACATTGCGATTTAACATTATAAAAACTATAATGTGACTCATCTAATCTATTTTCATTATTTTCATGGAAATATGATTGTGAAATATCTATCATTGAGAATAATATCTTATCTATTTCCTTGGGGAAATAATATTCCAAGAATAAATTTTAAAAATAATATCTACCAATTTACTCATGTGATCTATTAGAACATAGAATTCGTAACTACGTAGAATGTTACCTCTATTTGAATCTATCACTATGTTGGATTATAGAAAAAATAAACCTGATAAATAGTATATAATTTCCAAATTTTAATGGAAAAAGTTTATATGTATAGAAGAAGAAAAATAATACCAAATAACATTAATGTTTCTTTGATGTTCATGGTGCTACTGCAATTATTTTACAACCAATCCAAAGAGGTGATCATATGACCTCCACTGCTAATAGAAAGTAAGAATTAAAATATATATTGCATCAAAAAATATTATTATACATTTTTTTAGAGAATGTTATTATCATTTTGATGGGTCTATAAAATTTTAAATATGTTTAGGATATGTTATATAGATTCTATAAGTGGGAATATCAATGATAATGTGGGAAATATAATACTTTTGGGAAATAGTTTTGAAGAGATAAATACGGTTAAGTATGAATCCATTGATAATTACAACACTAAGATTAATGAAATACTGAGTAACATTAGTAGATTCATTGAAAAACAAGATTATTATTTTATTTCGAATACACTCATGAGAAATTTTAAAGCTGGATTAGATCTTTAAATTTTTTCTCTGGAAGATAAATAATAACATCACCATGTTGAGGTACATAATATCCTATTATCATATGAAATGAGAAATCCACATGCATTTATGAATAATGTTATTAATGAGATATATTTTGAAGCTATGCTAAATATAATGAAAAAATAATATGTGCTTAAACCATTTGTTGAACCAGATGGTGATGATGAGACATATGAAGATGCAATGTGAATCATGTATGCTAACTCATAAATTATAAGAAGTGGTAATGTAAAAAAATAAGGAAAAACATCCCATGAGAGCTTTCTGTGTGGTGGTGTTGGAAATTATGTTGTAATTATCTATGGAATAATAATGTTGAGTAGGAATCTGATTATAATGATGAAAATCCTATGAAGATAATGTGTTACAATTTTAATTGGAAATAAATAAATCTAGTGAGTTCGTGAAGATAAAATTTCAAGTGTGAAAATTTTAAAACAGGGATGAATGTAAGGGACAAAACGTTTATGAATGAAATACCCTTTTGAATGAATAATTTCTGTTTTAAGTAATGTAGTTATAGAAAAACTATGAACTAGTTTTTTATCATTATAAAATAGCATTAATCAAATTTAAAACAATGTTATTGACAAAAACTATTCATAATATATCCATTATATAATGATTTTCAAAATTTCCATATATTAACGAGCATGATAATGTATAATTAAAGCATATTGAAGAAGCAATGGATTAAACTTGTATTATCAAGCCCTATAAAGATCATATATTAGAGATTATAAGAGAGATTGAATCTCTTGGTCTTTACCTTAAGTAATACCATGCTAAGATTTAGTAATTGAAACATGAGTGAAACTTCTTACATGAGAATTTGAAGGTTACCATGACCACAATACAAACCATGTTTGCTGAACAACCTCAAGAAAGCACCACCATCACATTCCTTACCGTTAGGTTGTATGATTGTGTAATCAGGGGTTGAGTATATATAATAGAGTTATAGGAATTGATATATTTTATTTTTAATATAATTATGATTATCTTTTTAATTTATTTATTAGAAAATAAATTATTATATAACGAGTTTTATAAAAATTATATTTTCATTTGATTAAATAATGATTTTATTTTTTTGGGAAATATACTGTTCCAATTGAGAAACAATTTTGGTAAACTTAAAAAATTATGGAATAAATTATATATTAATAAAATAGTAGTATTAAATAATTTTGGTTAAACTATAAATTATATTATGTTTTAAAAAACTCTAATGTAATTTTTATAATTGACAAAAATTCGTTAGTGTAGTAAATATTAGTATTTTCTAATAAATAAATATTTTTATTTCATAGTAAATATACTCAAAATAATAAAATGTTATCATAAAAATAAAACATATTTTAAGAATGAGAACATAAAAATAATCCAAAGGTTATTTTTTTAATATTTTTTTTAAAAGTTAAATCTTTTGGTAAAAATTAAATGTTGAATAAATATATGATTTTCATTATTAAATTATAATAGAGAAAAAGTATTGTAAACAATAACACAAAGAGAATCCTTCAAAACATATTATTTTTATTCTTTAAAATAATCTGTTTTTAGATTTATTTTTCTAAATTTATAAACCCATAATGAATCCACTAAAACCAAAATTATATTTGAATGTTTTAAAATCAATTCTCTATGAACAAGTCTAAAATACTCTTTATTAATTGTATTATTTTTATATAATCAGTTTTTTAATTTTAGAATATTTGAAATCACTCTTATTTTGAGAAAACCACATGAAAAAACCATTGGATGGTTTTTGATTTTGATTATTTTGTTATATAGAGTCAAATGACTATGATAAGAAATCAATAAATAACACACCACTTTTTCTAAAAATACCCACTAAATCTTCCACTCCAATTTTAAAAATAACATTTATCAATAACATTATATCCCATACCCATCTTTAAATCCATACCATGGTTATCTAAATCTCCAAAAAAGATTATCCAAATATTTTAAAAGTGTTGTGTCATGGTGAAGGATCATATACACAACCTTATATTTTAGTTACATTATTTTTAAAAATCTTTTTAATTTCAAATTATTCATGTTGTAATTTTTTTTACACAACCCATTAATAACAATATTTTTATCTTGTACTAATAGAAAACACTTTAATCTCATTATACCCTTTAATGAAACTTTATTTAAATCTTTTTTGTTTCCAAAATTACCTAATGATTTTCCACACCCAATTTTCATAATGTGAATTTTCTTTTCCCATTTCCAATCTAGGGTATTAACCAATATTTACATATCCAAAATTGATTCATGATATCTATACATATAAAAAACACACCTTATTCAAGGTATTAAATATGTTGAAAGATGTTCTTATGTGGTATGATCTATGTCGCACAAAAGTTTATATAAATGATAAGAATGTGACCGGTAATCACAAAATTACACAGTACTCAAATTGATTTTTTAATTTATATATCTCATGGGATATCATGTATTATGAACACATGGTTTTCATAAGAATTGTATGCCATGATTTTTTAATGAACAGAATTATATTATTCTTATTATGTCATGTTTTTCATTGTTTTTTCATTCATATATAGTCATTATATTATTAACTTATATCATGATAAAATTTTCATGATTTTTATTCTCACCCTTTTATGTCATATTTATATACCTCTTGACTAACATGTGTTTCTTTCTTAAACTTATTCTTTGATTATTCCCTTGTTGGGAGTTATATCTCAACCATTTCTTATGTATTATTCCAGGTTATCATGTGCAGTATTTGAAGATCCAGGGAACATGAAGAAATGTTATAGTTTTTTTAAAAATGTTATTGTATCTTAAATTCATATTATTTTTTATTGGTCTAATTACCCAAAGACACTTGGGATTTTGATCATTTTATATTTTGTCATGTGTTACATTATAGAATCAATTATGAAATATATTTTATTAAAGATACAGGTTTTTATACTTGTACTAAATCAGAAATGGATACTCTATGAATATTTTTGGATACCTATATAATTTTATCACATAAAACAATTTTAATGGAGGAGTTGTTAAATTTGGATGTATTTCTAAGAAGAAATAAGGTTTTGGTATTGTTAGTATGTATAAATCTTCTTTTTTTTCTAAATTTTTATATATTGATGGTTTAAAAAAGTATTATTTTTATATATAATTTATGGGATAATTTAATGGAATATAAAATTCAAAATGATAATCATTTCATGTTTAGGTATGATTCTTTATTTTGTTATTCTAATAAAAATGAAAATATTTTAACTATTTATTTCATATATCTGACTATAAACTTGTTAATTTTTTGAATTATGTTTATATAGATAAAATTAATTAGAATTAATGATTAAGCCATGTTTATTTAATAATATTACAATATCTCCCTAAAAATTATGAAATTTTATAGTTACCTACCCTGAAAAAGTAAAATATCCATGTTTATGATTCTATCATGAGTGGGATGCAATATAAAGTTGCATTATAACCTATAAATAAGTTAACAATTAATTGATCTTTATAACTAGTACATATTTATTTATTTGTTCCTAATAAAATATTTATTGTTTTCGAAAATAAATATACTCTAGTTTTTTTTATGATTAAGGTATATTTACAAGGGGTTAATTTTTTGCCCATAAATATGATACATTATCAAGATTTATATCTTTTTGAAATTTATTTAAAAATGAAAAATGTTCTATGATTGTTTAAATTTTTTGTGATATAGGAGGTAATTTTGATAATTTGAAATTCTATTTTTTAAAACAATGTTTATTTTCATAATTTATATTCTATTATAACTATAAAAAAATGTTCTTGTATAATGGAATAAAAGAGATATTATTTAAATATTAAAAATTGTATTATATGAGTATAAATTACCACAATATTTTGGGGTGAAACCATTATTAATATTTATTTTATTTAAATTTTAATTATATTTAGTCCTTTGTTATTGAAAAATCGTTATTAAAATTTTAATAGTATATAGCATAATGGATTTTAGTTTATAGTGTTTGGATGCAAATGTTTTAATTTTTAATTCTAAGGGTAATTAAGATAACTATGGTTCTAAAAGTGATGAATGTATTTTACATACTTATTATTAAAATGATAAGGATTACATAGTTCACAATTAAACAACCATAGTTATTCAATAATCTTCTAATGTTATTTTTGAAGAAAATAATGTGAAATTGAATTCGGTTTTTTATGTTTTTTATGAGTTTAGATATTTTAATTTTTTTAGAGAAGAAGCCTCTGATGTGGTTGAATAATTTAATAGTGAGAGTACTTATTCTTGAGTTGTTCCTATATCATAGATGATTCATAGATATCATCATATTGAAAATGTTATTTATAATATTGAATCTTTTAATAAATCTATAATTTCAACAATAATTTATTGTACAAATTATTATTTTATTTTTGATTTATTCCTAAAAATATTAATAATGATTTAAAGGATTATATTTATATTATTGATATACAACATGAGGTTAATTATAGTTCTCTGAATAAATTTGGTCATTAGTTAAACCCCCTATACAAAAGCCTATTCTTCTTAAAAAATGAATCTTTAGAAATTATATATATGAAACTAGACTATCTATTAAGAAAAAATATACACTAAATTTTCACGGTTATTATCAACTAGAATGTGCCTATTTTTATTAGATTCTAAAATTTATTGCTAAATTTTCTTTATCTTTTAGAACCATTAAAGGTTTTATGTTGTTTAAAATGTTTCTTTATAATGTATTCATATTTGGTGTTATTACAAAAGATTATAATGTTTCTTGACAGTCATGTTCAAAAAATGAAAAATGTTGTAACGATTATTTTATATTATAATAATAATTATAATTTTATAAGCTTTTACACCACGATTGGTATGATATAATTATTATGTTTCTATTGAAATTGGATTTCACAAAATGTAAATTTGAACCTTTTTTATTTATTAAAATTATTTCAAATTATATCTAAATTTTTGAAATTGATATTAATGTAATTGTTTTTATACATTAATATTAATTTCATTATAAAGAACTTTAAAACTTTATGGTTGGTGAGGTTGAAATGAGTTTTATGGGATAATTTCAATTATTTCGAATAGCTGAAATTTTTAAAAGGAATGAATTATTATTTTTTATTCAATCTAAATATGATAATTATTTGGTCAATATTGTTGGGTGCTGATATTCTGAATCTATTTGAATTCATGTGTGTATTAATTGTTAAATATATTTTCTTTATTTTAGAAAATATGATTATTAATTTAAATATTGATACATTGTTGTATGTTTAAAATATTAAAATACTTCTTGACATGTAAAATTTGTTTACTATTTACTAGTGTGTTAGATTCCAATTATATCTTATGAAAAATGAATTCATGTTTGTTTAATGTATTACTGGATTTGTTAAAGGAAATATTACTTGTGTAAATTTTTATTCAAGTGAATTTTATTTTATTTTATTTGTTCTATAAATTTATCTTGGTAGGATGTAGACTAGAGGGAAAAATGTTGCCAGGAATGTGTCACTTTATTATATAGAATTTAGTTTCATGGTGTTCATGATATAAAACATCATTACAATTTCAATTAATGAGTGTAGGTACATCATTGAGTCACATTGTCTCTGTCAGTATTTAGTGATTAAGTTGAATTTTTTATACGGTGTTTTTAATTTTCAAAAGATACATATTCATTGAATATATTTTATTTTAAAATAAAATTTTTAAAATTAACAAATAGATATTTTTTAAAATCATCACATTTTTCCAAATTTGAAAAATTTATATTTTTTCTTAGTATGTTATAAATTAAGGTAGGAAAAATAATTTTGATTCTATTATGACCAACTATAATATGTATTTATTAATGGAATTTATTTATTACAAAATGAAAAAAAAATTCACATATGTTTTCAAACTAATATTTTTTATCTTTTAATATTTTCTTATTTATATTCCTCAAAATGTTGGAGAATTCTATAAAATATTGTTTTAATATTTTAATTTTTAAAATGGGGAATATTTTTGGGAGATTGTTTATCTGTTTAATTTAGGTTTTAGTTATTAGAATTCTTCAAAATATTTTAATGTTTTTATATTTATCATATTTTCTATAAATCTATTTACAAGAACAATTTTTAGTTTATAGGATTATTTTATTATTAAATAATAACATGAGTTACATTGAATGGATTTTCAAATAACTTTTTGATATTTATATCTATTAAATTTATCTATATTTGATTCAACTATGAGGAAATATTAAATTTTTATTAAGATACTCAAAATATTTACAATGTCATTATATTATTTCAGAAAATTTTTTCTACATTTTATAGATCATAATTTACTATCTTTTAGTGATATATATTGATATATCAGTTCAAATAATGGAATCATAAATTCATTAGAAATGTCAATAATTTATCTATAATTATGTGGACTTAACCCACATATTATTATTATTTTATTTAGTGGGTTTAAAAAAATCATCGAGTCTTCGATGTTAGATGATGACATGGGTTTCATAAATCAACCATATATGTTCTTGAAGATATTTTTTGGTGTTTTCATGTAAAGATATGGAATTTTAATGAAAAATCACAAGTTAACATATTAATTTCCACATGAATGACTATTAAGAGGCAACATGAAGTAGACATTTCGGGTACTGTATGTCATTATTCAATTGACTAGATGATATATTGTCACGATAAGTAAATTTAGAATATATTATTTTTTTAACATGGTATGCAAACCTATAATAGATTTAACTTTTAACCGACCATTATGTCTAGGATAACAAAATTGAATGAATGTTATATTGTTAACATGATTAGTATATCGACCACACCA
The DNA here is from genome assembly GCA_963277665.1 of Viscum album. Lineage (NCBI taxonomy): Eukaryota > Viridiplantae > Streptophyta > Magnoliopsida > Santalales > Viscaceae > Viscum > Viscum album. Next base: position 234,444,323 of record OY728119.1, read on the forward strand.
CATATGAAACAACTACATGCTTTGATCTTATGGTAAGTTAAAGGAACGTATATAATATACCTCATAATCACTCGTCATTCATATAATGTTCTGTATTATATTTATGGTGTTACAATATGGATTGTTCTAGAACTCTGCATTTTTAACTATTTTTAAAATCAGGTATACTATATTTTTTTATTAAATTTATGAATAATTTTATTGATTTATAGAATACATATATATTAAAATAGAATCCACGTAAATAATTTTAAGATATATTTCAAATATTTTTAATTAATGATTAATTTTATATTTATTTACTCATATACATAACAATTATACTTTATAAATTGAAATATTTATATTTTACATTTATCTATTGGTCTTGTTCGTTTATAATTTAATATTGTGTGACATAATAATAATTTTAACATATTATTTAATACACAAGGCACCATAATTAAATTTTGAATAATTATACAATGAACAAAAATTGTGAGTATTTTGAAATTTGATTTTAATATTTCTATTGTATTCTAAAATTTATTGAATTGATTGGACGTATTATTTTTTTAGTACATAGTGTAGAATATTTCTATAATTTTATTTATTATTAAAGTATATAATTGTAATGGTTTTACTTACAATTAATCTACAATGATAATTTTATATCTATTTGATAATTATGATGTTTGAATTTAAATTCTATAACCTCATTTGATATTATAATATTGATTTTTAAATAATAATTAATGTTTTTGAGACACATTCAGTGTATATAGTTATGATAACACAATATTTTGAGAAATGAAAAATATTTTCTCTAAACCATTATGTGATATACAAACCATGTCCTATATGATCATGTATTATTCTACTAGAAATATATTCAATTGTTGAATGAAACATTAGACAAATCCTATTGATACCTTGAATATATGTGTTTATAATTATTTAGAACTAGTACATTTGATTATTTATTCTTTTTTTCTTTTGTGTGTAACACAATTTATAATCTATGACATGTTGTCTCACATTTGTTTTAAATGTCTAAATTCAAAAGTCTTTTTCCCTTCATTGTGTTTTGAGTATAAAATTTCATTTTTTGGATAGTTTATTTTTTCATTACTATAGTCTAAATTCAGTGTTTTAATTGGTTTGTGAATCCCCATGCGAAATCCATGTGTCTTGTTTATACATTAAATAGAAAAAGTTGGTTGTAATGTGGTAATTATTCCCCATAAAAAACTAGTAAGTCAAAAATGAATCTATTATAGTGTCGAATGGTATATGAGTAGAGTAGTTCCAATTAGGTTGAAAATATTATAAAAACCCCATGTGTTATTTCATTTGATTTATGCAACTAAATAAATTTTTTAATTAACTTGGTTAGCAATATCATCATGTTAAAATTTTAAATTTGGTCTCTTCACCCTAAATCGAGACCATCAACCATCCCCCATTCTATCATAACATATAATACCCGTATAATGATAATAATAATTATCTATATATATTAGTTTCATTAGAACATGAATAATTTCATACTTCAAATTTTTTTTAATTTAACTAAGTAAAAGATTCAGGTTTCACGGAAAAAATTTATAAAAGAATCGCACAGACATACAGATAATAAAGGTGGATAGTATCACTAGAAAATATCCTCAATGAAGCTTAAAATTCTTGATGGTTTTTGACTTAGTTGAAAAATTAATTGATAAAATGAATACATGAAATGTTATATCATAAGTAGGGATAAATAATTAGTGAATTCATTATTGTGAGTTGAATTCTACAAGTGAAAAATAATATAATGGAATTAAGAGGGTAATTTAAGGAAACACATTAAATTTAAATAACTCATTTTTAGATAAATAAGACAATTTAATTTAAATTATTATATTTTATTAGGAAAAAATATGACCTTCACATTAAATTCAAATGTCCTTTTCAAAAAGTTTAAGTTAAAACCATTAAAAATTATTTTTTAAAAATTAAACAATAATATATAATTTCATATATAGAACGATTATATAGTAGATGTTTGGAGTTAATGATAAATAATGTGATCAGGGATAGAAAACCATTATATATTTTAAAATACCTTTGTTGAAAACCTACATAAAAAAGGGAGAATAGTACTAATTAAAAAATGGATAAAAAATATTATCTTTAAATAAGATAATAAACAACAGTCTTCGAATAAGGGGTAGATCAATGTAGGGTGGATAAAATATTACCGGTGAAGAAAAGGGTCATATATGTATTAATGGAACTATACATAACAACTATATACTTTTATGAGAATAAAACTCATTATAGATGGATATTTGGATTAAAATGTATTTTTTTAAATAAAAAATAAAAAAGAAAAAAAATCATATGATTGATGAAAATAATAATATAATAATTATGATCAATATGAAACATTATAATTCAAAGAAAGGGGATTGAGTTATCAAAATATATTTAAAAAATCATAATTCCTAAAGTAAGAAACATTTAAAAATGGGTTTATGTAGTAGAATAGTGCACACCAAAAATAGAGGTATTTTAACATAATATTGTCATAGTTAATAATTTACCACACTTATAATAATTAATTCCATGAATAATTATTATAACTCATCAACATTATATTTAGCTAAGAAACATATTTACAACATCTATAACATTTAGATAAAATATATTGATGAGTAAACAGAAAATAAAACATTAAATTCAATAAATAAATTTAGAATCATGTTATAATAAATAAATTAGAAAGCATATAAAAATATAAAAACATTAGTTGCTTGATAAAAAACATGTCTCAAATATTTAAATTTTAGATTAAACCCTTACATTAAATCAATATATACAAAATGGGATTTATCATACTGTATAATAAACCTATATTAATAAGATATTTTATAATCTTATTTATATATATTAACCTATAAATATTTTATTTTAGTTATTTATTACAAATGTATTCATTAGGTATAGTTTATTATCATTATCCTATTATAGATATTTTGATTATTTGGATTAAGATAATAAAATATTATGTTCATTCATGTTTATTGATACAATGTTCATTATTACTATAATATATATGGTACAATAATTAATTAATTTTAAGGGATTATAATTCTCTAATTCTATTTCATGATAATTTTAGTTATCATCTGAGGATATAGAAATAATTATTGAGTATTGTTTTATTATTTTTAAAAAGAGGGAGTTGTTATATTAATAACAAATAAAATATTACAAAATCACTTCCATAAAAATATTTTTATTAGGAATGTCATTTTTCTTCCTTAAAAAATTATTATATAATCCATGTAGGGTGATGAAGAGAGAAAAAGTATATAACTAGCTGGAGCTGGTAGTCTCTATTGGTCCCAGATAGAAGATTACAGATAGATAATAGGGCGTAATTGTTCATTTGTATATATAAATTAATTAATTAAAATATTTCGAGTTATATCATTGTTTTTTGTTAAAGTTGTTGAAGGCCAAATGAAATAGAGACAATGATTTTTATTGTTATTCAAATCAAAATGATCGTAGTCAACTCATTACATCTCTCATGAATTATGATATTTGTAACCCAATATAACAAAATAATTAAATATTGGAATGATCATTATAAACCTAGAGACACAACCAAATTTTAGCACATTTTTCCATAAGTGGACAAAAACAAAAGAAATTATTCTTTATCTACAAGGAGGAACCACCCAAACAATTTATCTTTTTCAACTAGGAGGCAGATTTCAATACCCATGTTTATCATGGGAGTCAAAAACTATTTGTATTTTTTTAATGGGTAATATAACACACTAAAAAATATGAAAATTGAATGGTATAAGAATTTTTATACCCATAGAAAGTGAAAATCTCCATCTTTAATCTGATTAGAAGTCGTTGAAAATTATTCTAAAAATGGAGTAAAATTTTTAACACTATTCATTGAATTACCAAGGATCTTAGAATCATAATCATCTACTAGTTGAATTGTTTTAGATTAAATGATTTCATACCAATATAATGATGGATCCATTTGAGAGATTATATGGAATGTGGTTTTAGACATTATCTTGTTGGGATGATGTAGGGGGAAAAATCTTGGACCAAAATCGGTAGACTTTTTTGAGATGATACATACAATTAAAAAAAATATTAAGTTGGATCTGATTAAGAATAACTATTATATATATAACTATAGAAAATATAATTCATTTAGGGAATTTTATGATGGATTTTGGTAAGAGGAATATTATGAGTAAGCGGTTCATTCGGTCATGTGAAATTCTAGAGATTATTCTATCTATTTCTTACTTACTGGAAATTCATTTGTCAATATCTTATGTACATTATGAGTTTAATATTTAATTTTTAATAAAATCTATATAATGTGAATCTCCTGGTCTGTGCCCAGAAATAGCACATTTGGAAGAGAACCATTCTTATAAAAAACAACATGTTCTTATTTTTTACTATAGCGAGGATTTTTTTTGTAATAGGTTCAATCACCAGGTTAGGTATTTGTCGATAGAGAATATGATTTATGAAATACAATTAGAATCATAAATTTATTTTATTGAATAATATCCCCACATGGTTATGTAATTAATAAAATTTCAAGGAATCAATTTCCAAAATGATGGGTAAAAGTAACAAATTACGTAATGATAATATGAAATCAATTTCAAGCCTAATTTATATACCTTAATTATATTATTCATATTTATATTAAATAAAATAATATTATGTTTCTCTAAATTGAAAAAGGAAATAGATTCATTCATACAAAATTTCATTATATATATTATATAGTTTTACATAAAATATTAATTTTATAATTTTATAATTTTAATTTCTAAAAATGAACATAATTTCTGATATCATCAATTTAATATAATATTACATTAAAGGTTTATTAATAATGGTTAAATATTATTTTTTGGGTGAATAATAGAAAATAACTTATTTTAAAAGAATAACATTTTCTTTTTAGGGCATTAAAATGTCACATTATATTTTGTATTTTTATAAGATTTGATAGGTTAATTTTTACTAAACCTAATCCAATAAAGTCATATTAATTATTTAATTTTTACTAAACAATATAGATACTAGATTTTATTAAATATACTAAAAATTCATAATCATAATTTATAAATTTTGTAATGTGTTAACTGTATTTGTTGGTCATTATTAACTACAATTTTGTTAAAAAATCAAGTTACCGTGGTAAGAGTTAAAATGGGTTAAAAAGGGTGAAATAAAAAATAATGGTTAAGATGAACAATAAAATTATTTTAATCCTACTATATTACCATATTTAATCCATATCTCATCTCATGTTTATAAATCATCCATTTTGTATCCATTCATATTGATTTATCTTTTAATTTATTATAATATTTTAGAAAATTCCAAGCACATCCCATCCCTCACCATTAAAAGGATGCCCCATATTCTTTTCTAAAAATGTCTAGAAAAACTTCATTCATAAAGGACCTTTAAAAATTAATTATTAAAATCACACCAAATGTTCTGGAGTCTGAATTTTGAGTTGAAATCCTATCTTTGAATTCCAATAGTGTAAATATAAGGAGGTTGTTCGACGAAGAGATAAAACCCATACCTAAGTGTTTTTATTTTATTTAATATTTTATATCATTAAAACCTACATTAACAATTAAAATAATATAAAATAAATCTATCACAAATAATTAGATGTTATTATGTTAATGTATGATATTTTATCTATCTTCTCTTAAATAAAATGGGAAATGAGAATTATTTTTCAAATGTACCGCCGACTACAATCTCACAAACTGGTGTAATTTGTTTTCCATCACTACCTATAATGGATGGTTATAATTATGGATTTAATGTATATATATATGATATTAATGAGATAATTATCATTATTTTATTAGAATATGTCAACAATTTTCTTTATTTTTTATCAATTGAAAAATTAAAGGTCCATTCATGGATACATGTGTATTACCCCTTTATAAGGGGATGCAATTAATTTCTCATCGTCACCTCTCACAGATAGTATATATATGTATATATAAATAAATTTAATAATATTTATAATTTAATAAGAATTATATAATGATTAAATTATATATACATTCATTCCCATATATTCACTGAAAATGTAATCATTAATCATTTGTACGCATGGCCTACAATCTCAATGATTGAAATGTAATCCATTTTTCATAAAAATCATACATAGTTAGTTATAAAATTATTTTAAATAAAATTAAAACAATAACATTATTATGAATCTTTAAATTATATAATATGGATCCATTTTCCAATTTCAACCAAACAAATTCATTTTGGGGTTTTTAACCAAAAACCTAAAAATGTAATAATTAATCATTAACAAGTAATTAAATATAACATGTATATAAGTTAAAATATAAGAATAGAAAAATTTAAAATGTATTTTAACAAAGTAAATAATGACTATATTTTTATTATTCTGAAGTATTTAGAACATACATTGCTAATCAAAATCATTGTAAGGGACACCATACCATGGATTATTTTTTAATATGATTAAAAATATATATTTTTAAATTTTTTTTCATAGAAATTTTCTAAAATGTTTTTATGAATTTATTTAAATAGGAAATAATTAATTATAAAGTAAAATTTATGTCATTTATTACTTTAATTCAAAAGAATTTCAAAAGTATTTTATTGAAAATTTTATACAGAATATTATTAATTTCATTACAAAATGAAAAGAGAACATTGAAATTTAATATATAAGATGTCAATATAATTTCTACCTTGAAATAAATTATTTAATGTCTATATAAGTTTATTATAATAAATTTTTTCACCAATGAAAAACACAACAACCATTTTTTTCAGGTTTTTTATTTTTGACAATGGGTTCTGAAGAAAATGGAAATAACAATATAGAAAAATGATCTATATTTGGGTTCAAAAGGATATTATTATGAATTATATGATCTAAATGAAAGATTCCAACTTTTACATATATATTATGGTAATTTAAATTTATTATGAATAAAAATTATCCAAATAAATATCTTATAATTGGTGATCATGATATATATCGCATTTTCATTAGGATATTATTAATCTCTTCATAATAATTAGATTTTAATAAACCATTTATGTAGTTCTAGTTGAAGGTGTTCTTATAAGGGTTCCATAATAATTTTCAAATAATCCAACATGGTTTTTATTTTTTTTTCTAATGATTTTTCATTACAATATTTTGATTTCAAAAGGAAAACAATTGAAATTATCTTTAACAGAATGAATTTGTTATTTTATGGTTAAAGGTATGCTTTTAAGAAATTATGTTTCAAGGGTTCCCATTTTTATGAAAAAATTACGATGGTTATTTTTTCATTATTTTTTCATATAAATTATTTTACTTATGAATATGAGAAATAAAGAATATTTCATGTATAAGTAAATGAATATTTGTGCTCAATATTTATTATATCAAATGAAATATATCTTTTATGTTCTCATTTTTTTTGAAATAGACTAACAAGTTTCTTCAATCCTTAAAAATTTCACTTAGTGAATTTTTTATTGTCTCCAACATTTTCATATTTTTATAGGGTTTAAGGTTGAATTGGAATAATGATGAAATCAGGCTGAAAATTTTGATGATTTTTTAGGAAAATAAAATGTGAATCATTTTCAAATAATTGCATTATAAAATAAAATTTACTGAGTGCAAGTATATGAATTGTCATATATGTTTATTTTATTTGAGTTACGACCTAATTATGTACACTCATAACCTAATAATATATTCAAAAAATAAAAAAAAGTAATTATTGTTTGTGAAAATAATATTATGGGTTCAATTAGGATATTGTAGCTATATATACTCATGTATAGTCTTTGTGAGAGTGGAATACTATAAATATACTCATGGTAAATCAATGAGATAATACCTAACTACACATATAATCATGCAAAATCCATGTTATAATATATGACAAAATATATTCTAATTCAAAATCAATGTGTTTGTAGATTAGGACAATTATAGTTATATTAAATCTTTATGATCATAGATTATCAAACTTATGCCCTTGTATAATGTCTCTGTCTTATTAGATATACATCAGTAACAAATAAATTTTAGTGTTATATAGGACCCCAATTTTTTCATAATAATAAATTATACATATGAATTATAGTGGAACATAAATACTAACTTACATCAATCATTAGATAACAATCCCTTGGAAAAGTGTTTATTTTAATAAAGAAATAATAAGCCATCTAGAGAAGGATTTTCGATAGTAGATTAATAAAATATACCTTCTGATGCTTAAGATTAGTTTTAGATGTTGACATATATGTAAAGATATTGTATAAAAATAAAAAATTAAATCCTACAACAAAAGAAGGGATTTTGAATTGGATCATTCAATGGCATGGGATTTAGTCATCACAAAAAATAAAAACATTAAAATAATAATTCATGAAAACTAATTTTCAAGGAAATAAATTCTTGTTTTATAAAGGGAAAAATTGATGTTAATCCGTAAAAATATTTTTCAAAAATGATTTTACTATGAATATTTGGTTATAAGTCATGTTCATTAGTCCTTTAAAAGAATTTGAAGTAGAAAATTTTGAAAAAACATACATTTCAAAATAATCTTCAATAATAGATCCCCTAATGGTAAAAAAAATATTATAGTGTAAATGAGGTGTGGATGATATTATTTATGATCTATGAAGGAAACCATTTAATTATTTTGAAATACCTTTAATGAAAATACACTTCATTAGCTTTATAATAAAATATTATATTAGAAATGGATAAATTGAAATATGATTGTTATATGAGATACTGTATAATCCAATTTCCATATCAGAATTACACCATTAATAGGAAGAGAAAATATTGACATAAAAGATAACAATAATTTTTAAGAGGATAATATTTATAATTAACAATACAATACTTTTATGGGGGAGTGAATCATTAAACAGAAGGATATATTCTTTATTATTTTACATTACCCATATAAAATATAAAAATAAAATTTTAATATTGGGGTGTATGAAACCATTAATAGAAGAAATTAGTCTACGAAAAAATATTATTACTCCAACAATATTGTTTGAGATTGAAAAATCCCTAAGAGACACTATAATTTGTGATGTAATAAATATAGTTTTAGGTGAGATAAAATCTAAATATAAAATAAACAAACTGTGGATAAAGAATAATAAAATAATAGGGATAAACATAAAAATAAAATAGTTATAATGTCCAGGAATAAGCATTATAACTCAATGAAATGCTATTCAGATAAGAAAAACCCTTAGAAACATTATAATATTTGATTCAAAATATTTATTAATAGAAAACATGAATTGAGCCTCTAAATAATATTAATTAAGTTATATTTATGATATAATACTTAAAATAGGTACCATATATAACAAATAATTACTAAAAGAATCATGATATAGAATAATTCTCCAATAAAGGAAAATTTAATATGAAATCCTTACCCTAACTCTATACTTCCACGATAGTGATTTAACGTCATTTACAATGAACATAATTATATTAATAAATTATACTATAAAATTGTTTATATCTTCTAACCCATATACCTTGTAATTATATTTATTTAATATAATTTTATTAGTTATAATTTATTTTTATTATCAAATGTTTGTGATTTTCATTATTTCATAAATTATTTAAAATATAGATGATGATCCCCATTAATTAATACCATGTTCATAATTCATATATAATTGATGTAACTAAAATATATTATTTATAAATATTAGAATTAACTTAATTCCGTTTTATTGTAATTTTTTTAATGATTCATGATAATGGTTATCAGTCACATGCTTGTTTCAGTCATTTTTAATGATAAAATGTTGTTATATAAATAGTAGGTAAAATTTTAATATATCAATTCTAGAAAAATAATAATGTATCTAATATTACTTCTATTCTGATGTTATATATTTTTTAATCATCCATGTTGTGGGATAGTGGGAAAACACATCACTATGTGGATGATGTATTCCCCACATATACACGAATGAAAAATTTGTTTTCTATAGAACATAATGGTGTTAAATTTTTTATTTATTTATAGATATTAATAATTATATAAATAACATATCTTTTTATTAAATCAACTTTATAAACTATCAATGTATGGTGATAATTAAAATAAATGACATCACTTATGAAGGTTGTAGTCCGAACAAATACATGAGAATGTTTTAAAATTTCTTTGAAAAAGGGGGAGAGGTTGGTAATTGTAATTCAATAAAAATGAAAAATATCAATATATATATTAGAATAATTTCAACTGTTTTTAAATGAAAATATTTTTTGGATGATGATGATAGATAGGGAAAAAAGGCAGTTAATAGTACCTTTATTGAAAATTTAAACTTTAAATTGATGCAATTCATTGAAATAGTTAAAATGTAATATTTTCTAAGACAAGAGGAATAGATAAGTAAATTTATCAACTAGGGGAAGTTAAATTGTTCGTATTATGATGGGAATATTTTTATTTTAATTATAATAAATTTATAAATAATATAAATATATATTTTAACGTAAAATAATATTTAAAAAAATACATTTAAAAAATCAAATATTAAATATTATATTTTTTAATATCATTTCATATATAATTTTAATTAGATATGTATATATATTAATTTTTAAAATATTAAATTTTATCATATTAAAATTTTAAAAGGAACAAGTTTAATTTATTTTTTTTAAAATACACATCACTATAAAAATAGATTAATAAAAACATCCCTTTTTAATATCAAATAGTATTAAGCACATTTCAAAAAATATTAATCTTCTGACTATTGGAACCATGGTCTTCTATGCATGAATTGGAGTACGGTTTTTGTTTGTTGTCAATCCTCACTGGATGTTCAGAATGTGTACCAACAAAGTGATCATACAGTTCATGCAGACAACATTATTGGAGGTGGCGTGTACTTGAAAGAGAGTAAACTTGTGCACAATAAGTTTTTCAAGATCAGAACATGGAAAAATGGAAAAGGGATGAGGGTCGCGCAAGATTTGGGCTGGTCGTGCAAGTGACCAGCGCACCGAGAAAAGGACGTGAGCGCCGATGCCTAAGAGGTTTGGAAACTTGCGCTCCAGTTGTACTTCATTATCAGAACATCAAAATATGGCAAAGGAAAGTAGGTCGCACAAGTATTGGTGTGTTCACTCAAGTGAGTAGCGTTGCAGAGGAGAGGGAAGTTGGAACTGTGTGCCGTGACATGTGCATCGTGAGGACAATTGCGCTCCACCACGCAGGGGGTCCAGTTTTCCTATAAATAGAGGACCACCCCTCCTCATTTGCACTGAAATTCAAGGGTTCCATATTTTTTGAGCTCTCGTCGTGCAAGTGGTTGAGTCGGGCAAGTGGTAGTTGGGTCACACAAGTAGAGGATGCACATCAGTTGTTGGCTGCGCGCCATAGGCGGTTTGGGAGTTAAAGGTGCAGTGTCGCACAAGGTTGGAGTTAAAGGAGGTAGTGTTGCGGAAGTGTGTTGATGTCACCTGTGCACCAATTTTGTTCTGTGCTCGTGACTTGCACGCTGTTCTTGAAACATGGGCACTGGTCTTGGAGAAGTGTGCCAGGTGAGGTTGTTGTATGCAGGTCCTTCTGAAGCTGCATGAAAACTAGAAGGCTGCCTGATACCTTCAGTGCAAAGAGGGATTAGTATATGAGTTAATGTTAGACTTCAACATAGCATCTAAATTCAACTGAAGATTCATTCTTTTGCAATGATGAAGAGACCATCATGTCTATAAACTGAGTATGACTTCACCAAAGGCAGTGAGCCAGGGGGAATCAACATGAGTGACCCGAGGGAAGCTGTGATCTATCCCTGAACCATTATGAAGGCAGTGATCCTGGAACAGAGTGAGTGTTCGTGAACCTTTGTAATCGAATACTAGTGAAGATTAGTGGAATTTTGTACGACCGACAACTTGTCCGCATATACTCCTTGGACATAGCCCTTAGTGGTGAACCAAGTAAAAATTTGTCTATCATCTCGTTGCATGTGAATGTATCATTTCTGATCATGTTCTTCTTATAGGTTTAACTAGTTTCTTACAACATGGGAACACTGTCCTTGTTTTTAAAAAGAAAATGTTGTCACCCTGATTCACCCCTCCCCTCTAAGGGTTTCCCAGGGTCCTACAAGTGGTATCAGAGCCAGGTTCCTGGTGTTAGATCTGTCCTTTTGACACCATAAAGAATACAATCAATACTAGGGGAGTACCTCTCTTCGATGGAAGTAATTTTTAGATTTAGAAGAACAAAATGAGATATCATCTAAGATCCCTTCGAATAGAAGTTCTGTTTTCCACTATGCAAGGTATACATGTCACTGACACAAAAGGGCTGGCTATGACTAATGCAGACCAGAAAATTCTTGATGTAGACGCTAAAGCACAAAATGTACTCAACACAGCCCTTTCTGATCATATCATTCTAAAGGTAATTAGTGGCAACTCAACATAATCCATGTGGGATAAACTCGAAATTATTTATGATGGATATAGAACATTAAAGAAGGAAAAACTAAAAGTCCTGCACAATCGGTTCGATGATCTGAAGATGCATCCAGACGAGAATTCAGACCCATTCTTCAATAGAATTACTGAAGTGGTTGGAGCAATTCATGGTCTTAGCAAAGAAATCAAATTCATTGATATAGTAATGAAAATATTAAGAATACTTCCAACCATGTAAAATGCAAAGGTGTCATCCCTTGAGGAAAGAGATCTTTCCAAACATTCTATGGATGATCTAATGAGCATCTTGGTAGAATACAAAATGAGAGTCAAACCAGAAAATGCTATGACTCGTGTGAGAAAAGAAATGGTGTTCAAGGCCATGGATAAACTACAAATTTTAAAAGATAGTAGCGGGGAAGATGCCGAAGAAAAAGAAATTCTTTCTCTCATTGAAAAGAAGTTCCAGATGGGAAAAGGGAAATTTTATGGAATGTTACCTCTCACATGTTTTCATTGTGGAAAAGTTGGGCACATTGCCTCTCAGTGTTTAAGAAAGTTCGATGATAAATATAGTGAAGATGATAACATAAAAAAGGCTCGAAAAATATTTTTAAAAAATATACACTTCAAATCTGGAAAGAATATTCAGAGGAAGATTTTTGTCTATAAAGAGGAAGATAAGGATACTGAATTTTGTGAAGATGAAGAACCTATATTTAAAACGGGAAATCATGCTTCCATGATGGATACGGTTGAAAAGACATAACCCATGATCAATAAAGACATAGATAATCAGATTAATTCTAATTGTGATTCAAAGACGCAAATTAAGGATTCATTTTCCATGCTTTAGAATAAATGTAAGAGATAAAATAAGTGGAAAGAAATTGTGGAAGAATCATCAGAATATGTTGATGAGCTTGAAGTAGAGATTGAACAACTAGAAGAACTAGTGAGAGTTCAATATTCAATCATTGAAGCACATATGATGTTGTGGAACTAAAGCTTAAAATTAAAGAACAAGAAAATTTCATAAATGATCATTCATCCAGACCAGAAGAGAAGTCCAAGACTGTTGAGGGACTTGAGAATGAAGTTATTACTCTCAGATGTAAAATTAAATGTCAATCAATGACAAATGAGGGTAAAAAGAAAATTCATTTTGGATGATTCTCAGATGCAGAATTACTAGAAAGAGCCAAGTGTGGATTAGATGGGGATGGAAAAATCTTAAGTGATCAAAGACCCACTTGCATGGGAAAGAGTAGAATTAGCTGTGATGCTAAGACTTCAACTGTTGGAAGTAATGAAAGCCAAAAGAAATACAAGATGAAAGTTTGACATACTGACACATTACCTGAAATGGTGAAAAATAATCCCTCAATCCAAACTAAATGAAAAACTAAAAATTATCCTCAAACTTTAAAAATGACATGAAGGTCAAATATTCTCCAAAGGAAGAAGGCATGAAGAGAAATTCAAGTTAAAATGAATTTCATGTCATGAAGTGTCAGTTCTGTGGTTATATGGGCCATACCATGTCATAATGCGAAGAGGCAAGGAGCTACATCAATGGAGAAGATCTGCGAAGACAATAAAATAGATCAATTTCATATCCTCCAACTTATAGAAGAAATAGATTCTATGGTTACTATTTTAATTGTTCTAAAATTATCCATAAAGCTATGTATTGCAGGCAGATGTACGACAGGAGAAATTAATACAACACTCAAAGGTAGGCTAGTTTTTATCCTCCTAATGATGTTGTTCTCACAAACAGTTTTCCCCTCTAGAAGAAGATTATGGTTATGAAGAATCAGATTATGTGGACAAAATTATTAAATGGCAATCAGTATTCTATGCTCAATCAAATATCTTATGGAAAGAAAAGAAGAAGATCGAGAAATACAATCTTGTAAAAGTATCCCTCAAAGCTACAAAGAGCAGCAACACCTGGATACTTGATAGTGGATGCTCTTACCATATGATGGGAAAAGATGACATTTTGAAGAATATTGAAAATAAGGTTGATGGAACAGTTCGACTTGATATTTATTGTGCTTTGAAGATTAAAGGCAGAGGGAATACTAATCTCGCCATCAGAGAGCTGAGGAAGACTAATGTTTTTTATGTGGACGGTCTATGCCACAACCTCCTCAGTATAAGCCTACTCTGTGACTCAGAGATCATAGTAACCTTCAATCAAAAAGGTTGCACTATAAAAGAAAAAACAAGGAACTCTCGTATGAAAGGTTGTAGAACAGATAGAAACTTATATCATGTTGACAACAAAGTAAACTCTTGCTATTTTTCCATTGAAGAAGAAAATAATTTTTGGCATTGGAGGCTGGGGCACATTAACCAAGAAGACATGGAAAAGATAATTAAGTTTAATATATTCATGGATATCCCCATTCTAAAACGTGAACGGGAAAAGTATTGTGATGCTTGCATTCATGGGAAGTTGGTATATAGTTCATATCGGCCAAAGTAGAAAAGTGCATCACATCTTCTTGATCTCATTCATACAGATGTATGTGGCCCAATAAATGTTGTTGGATCCTATGGATAAGGGTACATTGTTATTTTCATTGATGATTTTAGTAGAATGTCTCGTGTAATTGTGATTCATAGAAAGAGAAAAGTACATGATTTCCTGAAAACATTTTGCTGGATTGCCAAGAATGGAGTTGTTGAGCATCAGAATTGACAGGTCAATAATATGGCCAGGACTATGCTGATTAAGAGTGGTATCTCTCTCGATTACTGGAAGGAATCTATTCAAGCTATAGTGCACATTCAGAATCGAACATGGCTTTATATGGGAGAAACAAATTCACCATACGAATTGTGGCATGGAAGGAAGGCTTTGTTCAAATAAATTAGTGTTTTCGGAAGAAATTTTTTCATCCGGAAAAAAGAAGAACATCAAGGTAAGTTTGGAGACAATGCTGATGAAGGAATTTTTCTTGGATATCCAATGAATAGGTAAGCCTAAAAGTGTTTCAATAAATACTTGAGGAGGATTTTGGAAAGAAATGATGTTACGATTGTTGAAGGGAAAAACCAAAATTCTTCCAATAATACCTATGCTGATGAGATAGAAGATGATGACGAATGTAAACATGGAGTAAATACAAATACAAAAATTGAGGAAGGTATAAAAACACTCAGGGCTCACATCATGATGTTGAATCAGAAGAAGAAACTGAAGAAGAAACTATGGCTGGAGAGATTGTGACTGAACCTCACAGAATAAATTGAAGAGATGAGATTGATCCTTCTAACATAATCAGGGATAAGAGTGAAACCACACAAATAAGGAGGATGAGTAATAACGTAGAATCTGCATTTCTTTTAGCCGTGGAGACATCCTCATTTGAAGAAGCTTCAAAGGATGAATCATGGGTAAAAGCCATGAATGAAGAGTTAGACCAGATTGACAGGAATCAGACATTGGATCTTGTCTAGAGACCCGAAGGTCACAATGTTATTGGTACCAAATGGATCATCAAAAATAATACTTATAATAGTGGAAGTGTCATTATAAATAAGGCACGACATGTATATAAACGATAATACCAGATTGAAGGAATTTATGTTAAAGAAACCTTTGCTCTAGTGGCTAGACTGGAGTCAATCAGGCTTTTCCTTGCCATGACACTCCAAATAGGATATAAAGTGTGTCAAATGGATGTCAAGACAACATTATTTAATTGTGTAATCGAGGAAGAAGTCTACATTGAACAACCAGAGGGTTTTTTTCTAAGTAATGATGAAACAATGGTCTGTAAACTGAAGAACGATCTATTTGGTTTGACGCAGGCACCCTGGGCATGGTACTCGCGGCTAGATTTTAATCTCAAGAAGCTGTAATTCAAAAGAGGATGAGTAGATCACAATCTCTATGTGAATAATTCTCCAAAATATCAATTCATGGTTCCAGTCTATGTTGATTATATTATATTTGGTGGAAGAAGGAAGAAATCCTTGGACAAATTTTCCAATCACATGAAATCAGAATTTTAAATCTCTATGATTGGGGAGATCACATATTTATTGGGGATTAAAGGGATTAAAAAGAAGGAATACACTTTCATTTCTTAGGAAAATTATGCAAGAGAGCTATTGAAGAAGTTTAATATGCAAGACTCCAAACCAATGTCAACTCTGATTGCAGTTGGAACTAAACATGGAAAGCATGAGGATGTTCCCTCTATTGATCCCACCATGTACATAAGGGTCATTGGGAGCCTACTGTACCTGACAGTGACACGACCATATATTGTCTTTGCCACATGTTTTCCGTCCCGCTTTCAGAGTAATTCAAATGAATAACATATTGTGGTAGTAAAAAGAATCATGAGGTACATTCAAGGTACACATAACTTCGGGTTATTTTTTGCTGCACACATGGAAAATGAATTATTAGCATTTTCTGATGCTGACTGGGCTGTTGATGTAGTAGACATAAATTCCACTAGTGGTGGAGCCTTCTATATTGGGCATAAATGTCTTGGCTGGTTGAGAAAGAAACAAGAAAGTACTTCTATTAGTACTGCTGAAGCTGAGTATATCTCCTCCACAAAGGCATGCACTCAAATTCTATGGATGATGCAACAACTAACAGATATTGGTGATGAGGTGACACAACTAATGGTAATTTACTGTGATAACAAGAGCGCAATTGATCTTATGAAGAATCTTTTTCATCATTCTCGAGTAAAACATATTGAAATCAGGTATCACTTTATCAACAAAAATGTTGAGAAAGGAGTGATTAGAATGGACCATGTGGGAACTGATGAGCAAGTGGCTGATATCCTGACCAAGCCATTGCCAGCAGCTATGTTTGAGAAGCATCGGTTGGACCTCAGTGTTTGGCCACCACCCAGTGCATAAGGAGGTTACGAAATTCCCCTCTCCCTGATTACTATAACTATTTTTATCTATTTATGGATGTGATGCAGGTTTGTGGGGGAGATACTATTTAGGGAGAGTATGGTTTGAGCTGAACATTGTACAAATTACCGTTCTTTGGGTTTATTGTCAATGGGGGAGAAAAGAATAAATTTAGGTATGTTTAGCCATGCAATGCTCCAATGACACGATGTTAATTCAGTTTCAGTGATATGATGAGAAGGATGAGAAGGAATACATCCGTCATGTAATGCTTCTTGGGCGTCATTGAGAATCCCAAAACCCCGGAACCCAATTCATGCTTCCTATCTTGTTGGATACACAGAGCAATGCTCACGTAGACATAGAGTGTTGGATGAGTTGATTCTTGTGTTTTTTGTTTTCTCATGGATAGGGATCTATTGAATTTATTTTCTGATTTCCAACAAACCAAAAGGGGGAGATTATTGGAACCATGGTCTTCTATGCATGAATTGGATTATGGTTTTTGTTCGTTGTCAATCCTCAGTAGAGGTTCAGAATGTGTACCAACAAAGTGATCATATAGTTCAACCAAACAACAGTATCGAAGGTGGCGCTGTTTCCCAGTGTTTTCCAAAATTTTGGGCAAGAAAATCGACAAATGGAGAAAAGTGTTTTTAGGGAAGAGACTTGCGCGCTGTGTACTTGAAGGAGATTAAACTTGCGCGCAATAAGTTTTTAAATATCATAACATGGAAAAATGGAAAAGGGATAAGGGATGCCCATGTTTTGGGATGGTTGCACAAGTGAATTGCGTGCTGAGAAAAGGACTTCCGTGCCAAAGCCTAGGAGGTTTGGAAACTTGCGCGCTGGTTGTTCTTCATGATCATAACATCAAAATATGGCAAAGAAAAGTAGTTCGTGCAAGTATTGGTGTGTTCGCGCATGTGAGTAGCGCAATAGAGTAGAGGGAGGTTGGAGCTACGCACCGGGACTTGCGCATCATGAGGAAACTTGTGTGCCACCGCGCATGGGGTCTAGTTTGCCTATAAATAAAGGACCACCCCTGCTCATTTGCAATGAAATTCAAGACGTCAATATTCTTCGAGATCTCGTCATGTGGGTGGTTTAGTCACGCAAGTGGTAGTTGGGTCACGCAAGTAGAGGCAGCGCGCCGGTTGTTGGCTGCGCGCCATCGGCTGTTTGGGAGTTAAAGGTGCAGAGTCGTGCAAGATTGGAGTTGAAGGAGGCAGCGTCACGCAAGTGTGTTGGTGTCACCTGCAGGCTGATTTTGTACTACGTAAGTGACTTGTGCGCCATTCTTGAAACTTGCACGCCGATCTTGGAGAAGCGCGCCAGGTGAGGTTGTTTTATGCCAGTCCTTTTGAACCTGCACGAAAACTGGACGACTTCTCGATACCTTTGGTGCAAAGGTGGATTAGTATACGAGTTAACGTTGGACTTCAACAGAGAATCTACATTCAATAAGGGACGCATTATTTTTCAATGATGAAGAGACCTTCAAATCTATAAACTGAGTGTGACTTCACCAAAGGCAGTGAGCTAGGGGGAGTCAATGGGAGCGACCCGAGGGAAGTATTGAGCTATCCCAGAACCTTTCTAAAGGTAGTCAGCCTGGGATAGAGTGACTTTTCACTAACCTTTGTAATCCACAACTAGTAACGATTAGTGGAATTTGGTACGACCGAAAACATGTCATCATAAGCTCCTTGGACGTTGCCCTTAGTGGTGAACCAAGTAAAAATTTCTCTTTCATCTCATTGCATATGAGTGTTTCATTGCTGAGCATATTCTTATTACAGGTTTAACTAGTTCCTACCCACGTTGGAACAAGATCCTTGTTTTTAAAAAGAAAACATTGTCACACTGATTCACCCCTCCCCTCTCAGGGTGTCCCGGGGTCCTATACTTACTGTTTAATTTAATTAAATAATTTGTATGAAAATAAATAAATCATTTCTTAAAAATAAAAGTAGATACTTACATAAAATAAATTTTTATTAGAAAGTCAATTTGTTGTCCTTTTATTTACAGAAGAAATTATTGTTCAAGTAATATTTTTGATGTTTCATTTTATGTTACATTATTATAATATAGTATGTTAGGGATCGATTTATTTTAGTGTTCTATGTGTCCTATGATATACCGAATAAAATTTATTTCAAGGGAAATTAATACCAACATCATTGGGTTATATAATATCTCATGGTTGGGATCCTCTAGTAGAGGCGTAGGTACCCCATTGGTTGACATATGTTTCATGTAGAAGTTTTTAAATACTCTCATGAACCCAGTACTCACCTGAGACTCGGTTTGAGTCCACTTTATGTAAAAATATCTATAATGTGGATTCAGTATGGTGAGAATGGATACCCACTTAACCCATTTATAGCCACTCAATAATTTATCAATCAATCTCTATAGTTTAGTTATTCGTAGTATTCTGTCTGATGGGCACCATTTAATTATGATATTATAGTTGAGAGTATATTTCTTTGATACTCCATCAATAGGTGTTAGTATACAAAATTGAGATCTTTCATGTTGAGGATGATTAGTATGTTTAGTTAGATTCTTAAAATGGGAAAGTGTCTAGATGGCATGTTCTACCTTTTATATGTATGGAATATTCTGTATAGATATCTTCTATATTGAGTAGTAAGATAGATGAAAATCATGATTTTAATGAAAATTTTCTCCTAGTGTGAGATATAAATTACATCGATTGTGAAGTACATGATACGTCTTACGATGTGATCTGTAATATTTTCCATTCTATTATATTGACATGTCATTATTGGACAAATATTTAGATAACCCATTTGGGTCTTTAGATAAGAATAATATAATGAGAGTCCCATTCTGAAGGTGAATATCATCCCATGTTTCTACCATCAGGGTGAGGACTTTTTGGTAGTGGATATCCGCGAATCCCATCATGGAGGATTGAGTCCCAGTGAATGAGTTTTTGGTAATCTATGATTGTCTAATTTCTATGAATAAGTGAGCACCCATCCTTGATGAGTATTTCTTAATCACAAATATGAATCATCCATTTCATTATTTGGGAATTTAGACTCAGGTTTTGACTAAGGCCAACCCTTAGGAATCCTGAATAACCTATTTTTTGAGTTAGATAGAACATGTTCATGTGTTGTGACAATTTATGAGGGTTCTATTGAAGTTAATGGGATAGTCATTTCTATATGATATTTCTAGTTTAATTGGAATGATAAGAGTGTGGTGATTTTGGAGACTTCATGTATCAGAATTTTATAAGTAGTTGATGTAGATATTGATCCATAATTATGTTTTTCAATGTATACAGGATGTGTTTTTTTGTTTAATATATATTTTTATGATCATTTGGCCTCAAAATGTGCAGTATAAGTAATGATCTAGGATAATATTGTTCATCCACTACTAGTATCTGACTAACCATTTGTATATGGTATTGAATATGGAGAAATAATGTATTGCAAGTAATGGATTGGATAATAATTATTTGATTCCTCTTATGATATAATCTGTCGAATGGTTTTATATTATATGGTTGTTATAGGCATTTGAGTACTATTAAAATGACAACATTTGATCCATAGATACTAATTCAGACATCTTAGGTGGAATGGAACGTCATTTATGCCATCACTGGGACATTTTCATATGAATATTTTAGAAAATAAATTATTTTAGGATCCATGATATCCTCAGGATTTGATCTACCCAATATTGATTTAAACAATATTTCAGGTGACAATAAGGATTGTTGGAGAGCCCTTATAGTGTAGTTTGACACTATTGTTGAAATTCATGATGGTTGTGTTTTTTGAGTATAGATTATATGTGAATGATAATATTTAAGGATTCCATTTTTCATGGTGGATAGAATTATAGAAATATATAGAATTGTCTTGGTATATGGGTTTTATTAGAGTGATACTAATGATTTCTAGTCAGGATTTTTCGTGGTATTTATGTGCCTCTCGTGGTTGGAGGAAAATTAATTAGGTTGAATATAATGATGAAAATTTTTAGGTGAGTTAAGATGGTGTTGGGTGTCTACCTTGCGATTAGCTGATGCTATTTATAGGTTATATTTAAATTATAATCTCCTATGTGGTATACTTTTACGAGTGATAAATACGGGATTTGATCATGAGTAGGGATTCAATCAGGAATATGGTGGATTTAATGACCTTCATAATCTAAAGGAACTCATGTGTAGATGTGTTATTTTCCACCATTTGGATTGTTTTTGGGATTCTTGAAGAATGATTTTTTTTTCATTTCATGTTTAAAATTTCTAGATAGTTGTGAGGATATATTGAGCATAGTTTTCTCATATAGATGTTCTATCCTTTTTTTTGAGATTCAAACTGATCTATTTTTCAGAAGTAATAAATGACAACTTCCCCTATAAAATTACCATGAGAAATTCCTTCTATAATCTCTTTATGTTTTGAATGGGGTTTTTCTCATTGGTATGGTTTTTTTGTGATATCTAAAAAATGACATGTTTTTCATAATATTTAATATTTATTAAATAAATATTATTTATTATCTAATGCTAAAACCGAAATATAAACTAAAATTAATACTATAAAGAAGTATTTACTTCAAATTTGATTCTATTATGCAGGGATTTTCTAAAGGCTGATTTAATATTTTTGTGGTTCTAGGTCCTAGGTCAAAAATTTCAAAACATTTGTATAGGAATTTAAGTATAGGTTTTTATTTCACCTTGACAAATTATACCCCTCATAGATAAGTAGGAAATCTAAATCAAGATACCTCATAAATTATATCTATCAATGTGGGGATAGATGTAGAAGGAAGAGATTTTTCATTGAAGGGGGTGATTAGATTCTGGTCAGGATGAGGTGACTATAGAGAAATAATTATTGGTGTGCCAACATGAAGCTTTGAAAATTATTAATGTGGTGATGATTATTATTTTTGTTTATTCATAGTATTTTTCTCTTATAATTTTCATTTGTTATTTTTGAATTTAAAGTACTGGTGGACTACTTATAGCCCCTAGAGAGGTGAGTTTTGGTGAAATATTTTATTTAGCTATTTCATGGAGTTAGTTAATCTCCAAATAAAATAGTTTTTATTTCTAGAACACAGTCCATGTATAATTTTGGTACCATGATGGTATAATAAGGATCCAATTTTTCATATACAACATATAGAAACACTGTAGAGAATATTTGAGTGCACAAAATATTTTTTTCTCTATGTACATGGTAGGAAACCCCATGTTTGGTATGTTCCATGTAGAATATCCTTAGTATCATTTCTTATAGAATGTGTTGGGGGGTATCCTATCCTATAATAGAGGATATGTCTGAGATGATTGTATGATTTTTATAGATATCATATTTAAAAAAATTAATTTGGGATTGAGGTGATGATCTGTATAAAATATGAAAATGTTGGACCCCGATGAGGCCTTTTGAAACATTGGCATGATACTCTCACAGGTATTAAGATATTGATATCCCCATGGATTTCTTCTTCTTTTGTGTTTTTCAAGTTGGATTATTGAATATTCATGAATGCAATAGTTAAGGATAGTATTAGTGGTTCCCTATAAATACTATAGAAACTCAAATATTCATATAAATAGATATGTAACATGAGGATAAACTTTCCTTAAAATGTACCTCCATGAAGAATGGGTGTCTATTATATTTATTAGTTTATGTAGAGTAAGTTGAACAATACAGTTATGTTTGGGAATGTGACCACTTCAAGTTTTGGAAGATATATTGTATACATCTAATGTAGTATCTCAATAATTTATACAGGTGGTAGAGTATGGGGTTACATTTATCTCTCAGTGACCACCATTTATTCAACTATGGGGTTTGGTGACTATATTGAATTAACGGTACTGAGATAGTATTTTATAAACCCTCATGCTTGTATCATGGAAGGATGTGCCTGTCATCCTTTGAGTTGTTGTGGTCAGTACACCAACCCAATATATGCGGCACGAATCCTCTATTCTAGGATAGGGTTTTATAAAGATCCCTATTTGATTAGAATTATAAACAATACATGGATGGATACTGTTTGCTCTTTGGTTAACTACATCACATGTTGAGACAAGAGGTCCTCTATGAGGTCAATAATCCTTTGGCATATTTATATTTCATAAGAAGGGAAATTTCATCTAATATATTTAATATAAGTTAATTAATGAATATGGACATTGATTAATGTGGAATATTTTGAATATCAGGTTTAGTAACTCCCTCTTCTAGTCTAAACAGTACATCAAGATGTTTTTTCTATAGTTCATCGTGGGATTAGTTGTATAATAATATTGGTATTCATGAGGTGCATATAGTTCGTCTATTCAAGGATTTTTGGTACATCAGTTAAAAAATTATTAACCCCTTTATTACGATACTATATTTGAGTAGGGAAGTGTGGGAGTGGATTCATATTATAATTTTTCAAAACATGGATGGGAAAGCATATTCCCTATTTTATGATGAGTTAGGAACTCCCTTGAGGAATGGGGTGTCAGTCAAAAATCTATAATTCCACCAACCCCATTGATAACCATATCATTATCAAGATAAGTTCCCCTGCATTTTTATGATAATGAATTATAGACTCGGTTAGATGGATGACTATATGCCTTTTGTGAAATGTGGATTTGTTCTAGGTGGAAGATTCACTGGTAATTAAAAATCAATTATATATTGGTTAGGCTGATGGTGGTGCTGTTTTATTCAGATTTGCTTAAGATTTGTGAGGGGCCCTCATCTCACCTATATATGTAATAATATTAATTATATCCTCTTGGTTTTATGTGGTGTAATGGGTAAGGGTTCCCTCATAAAGAACAATGTGGTTTGTTCTTCCTTATCCATGATAAGTAGGTATATTTTTTACTCGTTAGGCGAGAGGATTGTTTTTCATTAATGGGATTGGTGTTTTTTTACCTTAATTTTTCAGGTCTATCCACTGAGTCCTTATTAGATAATATGAGTAGACTATTTGGGTGTCTTATGATATCCCCATGGGATTAATTGAGCACTGATTAAGAAGAGAAGCCATAGTTTCACCCATGTTTTTGTTCTCCATTTCACTACATATACTATGAGGTTCTACAATTATGGATCTTGGATGTGAGGAAATCTACATACTTATATACATAGTTTTTCCTAGAAACCTAATGTATATTTTTATAAAACATCATTGTTCACATGATTTCTTCCTAGATATATTGTGTCGCTGGATATTTTTTATAGGTTAATGCTGACTTTAATTGGATTCATAGTAGTGACGAATGATTCTAGTGGGGCTTAGTGAAATTTTTTGCTAGTAGTTCTCAGGATATAATTGGTGTGATTTAGTAGCCTCCATGTTTCTAAATGCATGATTCCTGGTGACATTTCAAGATATGAGGCCTTGTATATTTCTCCATATATACTTTCATCTATATTATATGCCCCTATAATTTATAGAATATTTATACATTCATACTTTTACATACCTTAGTTGCATGATTTTTTAATGATTTTTAATTAATTGTAAATGTTTTTCTATTGCTAGTTACATAGGATAACACATCACATATGTGTATTATTTCTTCATGGTTATAATCAGCAACTGATAACCTATTTGAGGGAGTCATAGAGAGGAATATTAAACATATTCTTGAAATAAGAGGTGACTTGGGAGGGGGGATCAGGAATTTCTAGATATTGAATAATAATTTTGGAATAAATCAATAATTTTTAGTATTTAATTTTTAATGTATGATTTCTTGTAACAACCTAAGAATTTTTGGTTTTTTAAAAATAATTTTAATTTCTTTTATATATTCTGGTAAACATGACCTCGATTCCAAAAAAACCCTAATATAATACATCATTATATCCTAGCAGTTAAATGGAACTGTTTCAATATAACTAACTATATTTTGGAAATGTTATAATTTACAAACTTATAAAATTAATTTATTATATATCAATTGATTATAAATAATAATGAACATCATTTGAAAGTAAAACAATGGTTTTTTGGAACATCAGTTTCTCAAAATGGAATGTGGTTTTGTCTTAATTAATCATAATAATCACTATTGTTGAATGGTTTTAATGATATTTTTTATATTATATATTTTAAAAAAAAAATTATGTACATATAATATTTTAACTATGCATGGGATAAGAAAAAAATTTAGTTTTATTATTAATAATTAGTATTTTAAAAAAAGTGGTCTTTGTCTCTTTTTGTGCATATATTTTAAAAACTATTTCTTCCAAAAACATGTATTTAATTTATTAAAATAGATTCCATATTATAAATAACGAGAATAAAATTTGGTAAATATTTTCCTTTTTAGACAATATAAATAGTAATCATTGTAAAATGTTTCACCAAAGTTGTGGGTAAATCTAGTAATTATTATTACAAATAAAATAATAAGGACTAAAAAATTGATCATACGACTTGATTAAATTTTATTCAAAGAATATAGTTCATCCATAATCACTAAAATAATTAATATATGGTTTTTATTTTCATTTTATTGTGAGTATAACCTTTATAGTATTTTAGGTAATGAAATGTACAAAATATCACACACTTGTTTTTAATAACTATATTATTTAATACATGGAGATGACCATATTTATTTTAATTTATAAATAATATTTTTAAATATAAATAATATTTATTTATCATTATTTTTATTATTTGTTTTTAATGAAGAGAAAATTACATTAAATTCATACACATAGTTGATGTAGTAATAATTTAATTAAACAGATAATAAATGAAATGGTATTAAAAATAATAGCACTTTTTTTAATTGGAATGAATTAAGGTGTCCCATATATTTTCTATATCTACATAACATATTATGGAGTATAGAAATCATTATTTTATAATTTGAAGTTATTATTTATGTGTTTAATGTCAAATTAAACTATTAGTGTTTATATGACCCGAATCATGTTTTATATTAAATAATATTTTATTAATTGATTTGAAATTCATATAATTAGTGTATTTGCAAATTTTAGGGGATATGGTTTTATAAATAAAATATTATCCCTTTATAGTCCTTTATTCTATTTATTCTAACATTATGAACACTTAAATTATAGGAAACTATAATATTTCAGAAAATTTTAAAAGGGTTAATGAGGGGTAAAAACTAAACAATAAAGATTAAAACACAACTATAACATGAAATAATTATATTATATGATAGGATTTTTAATAATACTAATATTTTATTCAAATGTTAACAAATTTAATACATTTTAGCATCAAAAAATATTTTTATTAATTAAATACTTAAAAAAATTAAAGGAATACGCATCCGCTATATTATAATAGGACACTCTTTATCTCAATTTTTCATTACACTAGTAGACATATTTCATGAGAAAAACTAGAAAATTAATATTTTAAACATATTTATACATTTTATTGAAGTTATTTTCTCCAAATAATATATCCCCTTTGTCTCTTATAATTATTTTTAAAGGGAATCTACGAAAGAAAAGTTAGTCATCTTTACAAAGTGTTTACAGTTTCATCTACTTCCTATTAAAATATTGTACCCATAAAAATATAATAAATAAAATATTAATTATAAAATCATAAATTTACTATGATTTTATTAAGATTATGGGGGAACAAGATTCCATCTATTTTTCATACTATTGAAACTGAAACATCACATGTTCATATGTTTGAGTTATTGTCTCATCTTAGTGGCATAATTCATTTTTTAATAAACATGTATATTTTACATTTATCAAGATAATACTTATGAATATGTATGATATTTATGATAGAAATATTTTTTGGAATTAAAATATAATATAATCCTTCTTACAATCCAATATTTCGGAAAAGTGTAACATCACCCATGTGTTCGTGGGGAATACCACCCCAACGATGCGATATGATCTGATTTATAATTATTTCTAAATGAATGATAATAATGATAGATTTAATTAATTAATTAATTAATTAATATATATTATTATTAGGTTATAATAATAGTAATATAACTATGAGTTAGCATTTATCATTTTATCATTCCATCTATCGAACAATGAAAACAATGTTCATGCATATGTATGGACTACCATCTCCATGAATGATGTAACTCATTTTTTATATCAATATTTTATGGATTAATATTAAAACATAGGAAATTAATATAATTTTTTTATGATACATAATAATTTTTAGAGGATGTAAACAAGATAAAATAAAATGGTTGAAACTAAAAAACAAAAACATACAAGAAAAATAGATTAGTTATTACCCCGAAACGTGATTATAACAAGCACTTGTTAATAAAAAGATGATAGAAGATTATATTATTATCATATGTAGAATGTTATATATGAATATTGTTCTATAATATATGAATAATAATTCATTTATAATTATAGTGGAGTTTTAAATACATATGGTGAAAATCATTCTTGAGGCAATGGTTTATTTCAACATTTTATGGTTATTTGGGATTGTTTATGTTTATGTCTCTCTTGAGGGAATTAATTAATATTTTTTTAAACCTAATATATTTTATTATTAACTTTTTTAACTTTTCTTATAAGAGTACATTTTTTCTCTCATTTATACTGAAAATGAAAGAAAAATTTTTCTTAATAAAATATTACTTTATTTCACTATTCATTCAAAAACACCTTATCTTACATATTCATGTATTAAAAAATGTATTTTGATGAATTTTTTAGAAATTATAAAATTATTTAATAAAGTAATTTTACCCATGTTTTAATTCATACAGAATGTTTTGAATGGAATCTTCTTCTCAGTTTACAAATGAGGTACTCTTCGACCTGAACTATATGAATGAAATGATTCTTAAAATACCTGACATGAATTTAATTTCCCAACATCATGAACACTTTTTTATTCAAGTATTCCTTTAAAATATTCCTTGAATAATTTTAAATAAAATACAATCCTTAATACCTAGAAAATATTATTGTTTTTTAAAAACATATTTGAATTTGAAAATGGTATTACTCTTAAGAAACATTCTTCTGATATTTTAAAAATATTTTTATCTATATATTAAAAAACTGTTAAAACATATAATTATAATATAATTTAATTATATCATCCTAATTTATTCAATAGATTTTTCATGATCAATGTAACAGAGGATGTACTATTTTGATGCCATTCAACAAATTACTAGGGATGGTTTATCAATTTGTATTCTAGTATTAAATATGAATTATATTTTTATTATGTTTCATCCATTTCATATGAGGAGTGAATTGAACATAGTTAGTGATTTAAGGGTCCCACTATATCACATAGATGCCTTGTTAGGTAACTTGGGACAAACTAGCATGGGTATTTAGTAGAGGCCATACCCATTTATATGAGAGATATTCTCATGGGGCCTTGATGGAAATTTTATGATTTCCAAAATCATGTATTCCCACATTATGAGCATAGTTATTGATAACCATGTGATTATTTTATTTATGATAATATTCCTGGAAATGTTTCAATATCATCTCATTATTTATATCCAATTATTTGATCATCATTTACTCCTACAATATTACTATTAATTTTTAGATTATTGATCAAATGGAATTATATTATAGTTATATTCCATTATATACTGAATATTCCATTTTTATTCATGAAATCAACCACTATATACATACCCTTACTAATCAATACAACTCTCCCATTTCTTATGATTCCTTTCCACTAAATTCCATGAAGTGAATTTTGATTGATATCAATGATTTTCTAAAGGTAATTATGGTGTTCTCTATGAAAATTCAATGTTTTATTTAATTTTTTGAATGTAATGTGATATTCAATAACGTATATATTTTTATATAAATAATAAACTATCATCCCCTTTTGGATGTGTTTAATTTTATCTAGTGAAAAAGTAATAATATAAAAACCAATGCTATCATACTTAGGTATGGGTTTTTACAATTGACAGATATGAAAAAACATTAGTTCATTGGGAGTATATAATGGGATCATATAGATTTTAGTAAATAATAAAATAAAAATGATATGAAAATATTGTATGCTGTTAACAAATTTATATAAAAAAATTAGTCTAAGCATATGAATAGTGATTTGGGAGAATATCAAGATAATCATTGAATAAAATATTTAATATAGAATATTATATATTCCTAAAAATGATGTTGTTGAGTGGTTTTACCCATGATTGGTTGAAATGTTCATACTCATGTTTCTATATCATTAACAATTATGAATTTATTAACGAGAAACTACAATTCCACTATTATATATAAAAAATAGTTGTTTTATTTTATATGATTTATCCAAAAAGAAAACTTATGAGTTATGGTGTTGGGGGATAAAAAGATTACTAATTTTGTAGTTTTTATCCTCCAATGTCTAAAAAAATTAAAAGTATGATATTGAAGTGGTTTTTTGGAATGATATAAGAACACTATTTTTCATGGTCATACAAT
Source organism: Viscum album (assembly GCA_963277665.1). Classification (NCBI taxonomy): domain Eukaryota; kingdom Viridiplantae; phylum Streptophyta; class Magnoliopsida; order Santalales; family Viscaceae; genus Viscum; species Viscum album. The sequence goes on from OY728119.1 coordinate 234,474,299, forward strand.
CATTTGAATAATTGATTGATTTTATATTTATAACATAATAAAATTATTGATTGATTTTATTAAAAAAAATTAATACCATGACCTAAGAACAAAAATATAAAGCAATTCAATGGAATCCCCCGAGTCTATAATCATTTCACTATATCTCTAGGGATTCCCACTATGGGTGATGTATGGATGTAAATCATGGGTTGTGATTTACAGTCAAACATAATCATGAAAAATACACAGTATTTTATAATATATTTTTAGTAAAACCATTTTATTTAGACCATATATAATGGGAAAAACCTGTTTAAATAGTAATGAAATAAAATTAATTGAATGTTATAAAATTAAATTTCAGATGATAACACTTAGGATGGTATATCACACCAAAATCCACCATCTCATATATACTTACTATATCATGAAACTATAACTCAAAAATAAAAAATAATGGAATCTTCCCATTACCAGCATCATGAACAATTTCATTGACATTTACAGTAGGTTGAATATTATTTATTGAGTATAAAATAATATGTATTTATATAATACCTTATATAAATATCATATAAATTTAATTTAAAATATAATTAAAATAAAAAATAAAAAATAATTTAAATAATTATTTATTTATCAAAATTATTAAAATTAGACAATTTTTTATCCCATCAATGAAATATAAAATGAATACAATGAATTTGTTTTCACCCAAAAATCCATATTCCAAAAATTACATTTTTTTAAAATAAAAAAAACAATGTCTATCATGAAGTACCTATTAGTTAAAATTCCCCTCATCAAAAAATTAATGGTAGACACTATATTTTGATAAAATACATTTTTAAATAACTATTTTAGTGTTTTATTATAATTTAATTTCACTAATAAATGATAGATATTGATTCATCACACACACAATTGAATATAAGAACTATTTCATCCATTGTATACATGACCCTAAACCATATTTTGTTGAATTAAAAGGAGATATGTTTGACATTATACCCCTAATAAACAAAACTATCTTGTGCCTTAATGAAAAACCTTAATGACATTCAAATACAACATAAGATAGTTTTGGATACTTGAACAATAAGCCAAACCAAATCCATTTTAGTATAAAAACACACACATATGACATAATGGATCTAAAAAATTAGATTATAAAAAATTACACACTTTAAATCATTCAAATTTTAATTACATAAAACATTATTAAAAAATTACAAACTTTTCATAAAACCAATTAAAATGTCAATTATATTGGTTTTACCTTTAATAAAATGATTCTAATAAAAAAAATCAATTATAATTAGTTATCACTTATTACTTCAATGAAAAATGAGTTTAAAATAGTTATTGGGAAGATTCATTACTAATTTAAAATACCTATAAAAAATCATGTAGGTTACGAGAAATAAAATTTCATTTTGGAAATCATTATTTTTGAAAAAAATTAAATTCTATGAGAAACAAATAATGTTAGTTCTAATTTGATCTCAATGCATAAACAAAGGATAAAAGTATTTATAATTGATTAATGAAATTAGAACAACATATGTAAAATTATTTTTATATGAATACCCAATAATCATATAAAAATGACTTATTTTAAATCCATTAATCAGTAATCACGATGAACAAAAAATTAATTTCCCAAAAATGGTATCTAGAAAGCCAAAATTCTAATTATTGGATTCATGATGATAGATTGGATAAAGGTAATAAATAATGAATTAAAGCTAATATAAAACTATGAAATTTGATTCCAGGATGATCTGATCACCCCAATAATGGAAAATATTTTTTTTGAATGTGGAGTTTCTTGAAAATCCCTCATATAGATGTGTAGAATCACCCATGAATAAAAAGAAATGTTAATAGACGTTTGGAGTTAAATAATGTATTAATAGTACATTTATAATGAAATTTAATGATGTGTATAGTTGGATCAGATAAAGAGGTAAAATTTGTGCATAATCATGATTCCTTACAAGATCAAAAAATGTTACATGGTCAGATTACACAATTGGATTTATTGCTAACCAAAAAAATGTTTAGTTACTTCCAATAAACATCACTTAACATCATTTTAATGGGTAGTATATTTAATAATGTAAGTCACTAGGCATAAATATTATCGTAAATTTCTTCCCTACATGGTTATCATGCACAATTATGATAACCATGCAAAAAATACATTTCTAAACTATAGTATTGATAAAAACTAATTTTTAATCTGAAACACCCAAAATCACAAAACTAAATACATCTAAAATTAAGTAATTATAATTATTCCTACAACATGATATTTTTATTCTAAATAGTAACTAGTATCTATTCTATGTCAACCAATCCTACCTCTATTTTCTTATCATAACTTCTTTCATATTTATCTCCTATTGAATCATAGTTATATTCAATAAAACATAAAATAAATGAATTATAGGTAATTAGAAGATCATTTCCCCATAATCTATTAAATGGATCAATATCACTACAAAATAAGTGTCTGATCAAAACTCCAATACTTTCTCCCTCAAAATTTGATGTACGGTTGGTTAACACCTCTTCAAATATGACACATAGTAAACATTATGATCTAATATATAACAATGTTCCTTAGAGAATCCATAATACATTTCCATGAGTTTAATAATGATCTTAAGTATTCCCAAAACCTTCATATAAACGTTTCCTATTTCAATATCCTACTTGACAATGTTCTTGGAGTAACATTATGTTGAGATAGACTATTTTATGAACCACACAGAGAGGGGTTGGGGTGAATATGTGTTGGCTTTTTATAATTTCAATTTATAACATCAATTTTTTATCCAATTTCATTTTACCCTTCCCACTTTCAGGTGAGTGGTTAAATTTTATCACTATTATCCTTCAATTAATCTGATGGATAATCAATTAGAAATAAAAAAGGTCATATTGATATACAAGGATAGACTATTAGTTTGAGAAGTATATTATTGGTGTCTGATATGTTTTCCTCTAAGGTCACATATCCCAATAAAATAATCATGCTTATTTTAAATTAGGCACCCAACTATGTTTTACTATGCATACCTCACTGAACTCTTTTCTTACTATCACAGAAAGATACATCCCAGAACATGTCAATTATATGGAAGAAAAAACAAGATACTTTTCTAAAATAATGAACTATTCATTGATGTTGATGTGTTGTCTATTCCTTCTTTTTCTGACCTCAAATAGTATAATGTTACATTATATCTATTTGTATGAAAAACATTTTATATAACCTCATAATCTTATTTATTTCATCAAATTGGCGTGATACTAATTATTTAAAACTACCCCAACAATACTAACTTAGATATAGAAGATTAATGGCCCATCATAGTCCCTCAGTAAAGATAATTTCTAAAAACAAAAATGTAACCTTCTTGTTGACTAGTGCCATCTCATAAAGAGTTAGGACAAGGAGTTCCACTATCATAACACATGTAATTATTTTTGTAATTTTATTTTATATTTTTAAATCATGAAGATAATAGATTTTGTTTCTTTTAATATATATGAATGCAATATTACACAATAGTATATAAATAAATAATTTCGAGTGAGGAAACAACCATTCCATGATTTGGTGAAGAAGATTTCATCACTGTCCAATTTGATTAACTAAGACCTTCTGATTATTCAACTAATTTCACTCATGAAGAACTATTATCAACATTATTATTTATGTTAAAAGTAATTTTTTAAATCTCTTATGAACATTGATTCTCACCTACTCTATAGATTCTATTGATTGAAATTCCAAAATTGTACAGAATCTATCATCCTTCACTAATTTCGATCAAACAATGTTCATCCATAAATCCATACAACTCCAATTATATGAATTGTTTATTGAGAGAAGTTTGGGTAAGTGATTTGGTTTATATTTTTATGGTTAAGTGATAGTTAATAGGAAAAATTGGAAATCAATTCGCATTCCTTGAGAATTTTCATTGCCCCATCGAATGAAATAATGTGTTTATATAGTGTCCAGATAAAAAATTTAATGAAATGACAAAATAGTTCTTTACTTTATAAGTTATTTAAAACTGTTCAAGAGAGAATATAGTTACTAGTGATTTAGACTTTGGTGCAACACAAGTGGATCCAAAAAGTATTTCCATATTTTCAACTCGGCTCAAGCATGATTTTTAAAAGATGGGTTGGTCTTAGTACTTGATAATTTTATATCTTCTTCCTATATTTTTAGGATTCCTTTCTCCATAAAATGTGTTCAACTTCCCATCAACTGATCTCAATATCTGGTATAACTTCTTCATGATTTGATGGCCCCACAATAGTTTATTATGTGAGGTTATACCACAACAACTATATTAGCCAGACATGGTTCTTTCTCTCATATCTGAATCATGTTTCCTCATGGTGGGATATGGTAAGATTCCCAATGATGGTGTGGAGTTATTTTTGAGTCCAATGACTAATTGATGTCGGGATAAATCATATAGTTATTACAACCATTATATTATGGGTGACAGTATGTATTGGATCAGACAAACCTTAGCCTTAATCAATTGATCGAGTCTAATATGGATGGATTTGGATAGACTAAAAATACCCTAGGTGAGAAAGTAAAAATTTGTTCATAGATATATTTGAGGAAACTCAATAAACACCTTGTGTGTGTACTTCATCTATCTTGAAACTAGTGCATGAGTTTGTATAATGGTATAGAAATATTTTTACCTACATTGGTAACATAAAAAAAGTCTTAATACAACATATTATTCATAAAATTATTTAATATTGGATGCGAAAAATACAATTTTTAAAATTAGAATCAGGAGACTCCCAACAATTTGAATTATATATTGTATACTCAGGCTCATTCCTTTTATAGTTTATATTATACATATCATCAAACTCAGAAATATTTCTATGCACTGAACATATTCATTGATCATAGTCAACACCACTACATTAATACTATTTTTTGATATCAATTATATATGATTATAGTTTCATATTCGGACTATGAAAGTATTGGTGCATCAATATTTCTATATGTATAGAGTGGAGTGGATCTCATTTTCTCACATTATGGATCGTGATCAGTGGAGAGAGGCATTGTCTTGCCCTTAATTAAGTATATCTTAGTTCATGTATTCACTCTTCATGGTTTTATAATAAAAATCCTCCCCTGTATTTAATTCAGATTAAAAGAGAGGACAAGATTAGTGAAATTTATATTATAATGGATCAAATGTCCCTCCTCAATTGTAGTCATATTATTCATATAGAGAATCTAGGATTAAAAGAACCCTTGATCTTTGGTTCAATATTCTTCGATAAGATAATGTCTTGATCATTTCTTCAATTGATAGTTTTGTCATGATTTCTGTCTTCCTCCCTTGATTTCAGTAATATAACTCATAGAGTTTTTAATAATGGACCACTCGTGTTTGACTCAAGTTGGAAACATTTAATCTTTTTTATTTTTTTGGGAATTAATGTAGATTAATTCATGGTCATCATAATATTTGGATGAGAATCCATTAGAGTATTGGAATTCCCATTTGTGTACATGGTTATATTTTATTTACTACTATTGTTAGAATTTATTGAACATTGAATAGAAGTGGTTGTTGAATGGAATTACAATATCATGAGTCTATATTTTTCATAGTATTTGAAAATTAAATGATTAATAGTTTGTTGATAAATATTGACTTCATGCTATAAAAGTATCATAATTTTGTGGGGACATGGATGTTTTCCATTAAATCACACATAAATAATGGGAGGCCAGACACAGAATGATGAATTTGCTTGGAACATAAAAGAAATAAATTTTATATAGAATCATGCTAACAGTGTTAACCAGGATAATGATTTTGTAAAGAAATAAATACATATTTGTATTTTTATATCTCTCATATGATTCATGCAGTGTACCCTTGAATATCACCAATGGATTTCATCCATTTATCCATAATTGAATATTATAAATAGGGTGTTAATCCAATATTTATCTAAATGAGGACTGAAATGGATATCAAATTTAGGAAATAAAATAAATTACCAATTGAATCACATTTTACAATTAAGAATATCATGAAAAACAAAAACAATGGATCTTTATAATTAATAATCATCTAAAAAATCGAGATTGGGAAATTCATCCATTTATAAATTTTCTGTTTAGAAAAGTTTCTACAAAATCACTTGTCTAAAATAAATTTAATAAACCAATAAAGTATAAATTCCATTTTATATCTTTATTAATGTTACAAAAATTAATTTATGGATTTTTATTCAAAACAAAAATAATAAATTAATTATAAAAATCGATTTGATCTCTTTAAAAATTTAAATGCATTTTTCATAGAATAAAAAAAATCACTATTTATCCATGTATATTTTATATTTATAGGGTATTAATCAATGAAATATAGATAAAAATTGAAAATTTATCTCCCATCACTCCCCAAAACAAGAATTATTGCACTCCCTAAAAAATCTAATAAAAAAATGTCACAAAGAAGATGATGGTTCATAATTTCAAATACACAAGTGATATTTGAATGAAAACCTAGATTCACCCATTTCCTAAAATTTCATGAATATTATGTTCCTTTCAATAATTACCTATTTTAAATTCATGTTCAAATACTGGAGGTGAAATAGATATATTTATGTGGAATAAAATTTCTTTTCAATGGGAATCTTCTTCTATCAATTTCCCTTAGCTTCCTTTCACCAATGTTTTAATTTACACTTCAATGATAGAAATCTAATGAAATAATTACATGTTATTTCCCCCTTATTCATATTTGATCAATATTAGCATCACCTATATGAATTTAGTTTTGATAATTCTATATATTTTTTAAAAATTTTATTTTAGAAGAACCATCTATCTTAGAATAACTGTTCAAAAACACATATTGGATACTTAAAATGGATTTTATAACTCACACACCTAGAGCATAATATTTCATATATTAATTATGGGATTCTAACTATTATTTTTAATGTATCAAAGGGATTATATAAATTTTTTTATTTGGGTCCCATAGATTCCATGTTTAGTTGGTTATTTTTCATTCAAACTAGTGACCTTGTGATAGATTTCTATTCCCAAAAATATCATTATCATAATATTTGTGTTACTACTTCCCCAATATATATTCTATAAAAAAGTGGATATATTAACTCATATATCATACATGATTCTCAATTTAAGAATATATTGATCCTTCATAACTAGTATTCACTCATTTAATAGGTAGAACAACATTGAAGTTTATGTTTTCTAAGAATAAAACACTCATTAAAATAATAAATATAAAATAAATTGTCATTAATATTTTTAAATTATTTTTTGATTCCAATATATATAAAAACATTCTTAAATATTTTGACTCTCATCCTTCACCTATATTCATCAATGCTAATTTACGTTCCAAAATAAATACATAATGAATTATATTAAAGAAAAAATATAAATGGATATAAATAACCTTGTGATATTTTATCCCATAGTCTTAATTTAATGTCCCACATCATTTCTTTGTAAATTACATGAGATAGTCTCTTATGTTGCAGTAAATTATTTTAAATTTGTGGAAAATAGAAAATACATATATATTTTTTTAAAAATCCAATACAAATAAAAATAAAAACATAGAAAGAGAATGATTGGGTTTTCCCTCCCAAGATTAGTGTTATTTAGAATATCCATATCTATAATTTCAATAGATTATCCCTAATCTATGAGTGGGTTTAATATGTGTGATGTAAAATAAAAAATCATCTTCTATGCATTATAGCTCAAAATTTATTTTCTCATGTGGGTTCCCTTGAATAGAAATCATCTGTTCCACCTTTATTCATTATGTTATGAAAGGTGATGTATGGGTGGAAGGAGAATACATGGGCCCCCTCAAAGATAATTATTATTTCTTCATCTACTTATAGTGGGTCATCTAATTGAAAAATTCATAATATCTAAAAAATGATAATCATCAAGTAAATCAATCGGAATAAAATTAATAAATGTTGAGTTCAAATTGTTGTTCTCTCCCAAATATTTAAAAGTTTGAAAGTTTGTTCCTAGATGAGAAAACTATAGGATATAATTTCATATTGTTCCTATTGTAATTTGATATTCAATTTGGATAATAGGGAGTGCCTCATTATAATAATTTATCAATGTAATCATCATCCATCAATTTATTTTTATCCTAAGAAACCATTTTGTCGAAAATCTAGCTTATTTTTTATTCATTAGTGGCTTCCAAAAGTTATACCTCATCATCATCAAGGTAAATAAAAAATATAGTCAAATATAAAATTCCATAATAAGGGATATTATTTGATATTTCATTAATATATATTGAAATAAATATGGTCTAGTGGTATCCCCCACTTAATTTTCAAAATTTAGTCTATTTTCTATTCAAAAACCTCTTTAAATTCAACTTATATAGATAGAGGTAGCATATGTCATTCCAATTTCTGATACTAAATTTTCCAATATATTTCTTTATAATAATTTTATTAGGCCTATTATAATGGTATATATTTGTAGTTTACGTTATAACTGTAATAATAATTTATATGATATTTAATAAAATCAAAAGTTAAAGTGAAAAAGTGGAATTTCTACCACATTATTTTCAACTTTTCTCGCTTCTGAAATGTTTTTGGGCAGTGGGAAGATTATTTCAATGAAAAATTGTTGAAGAAGTTTTTCATCTTCATATTCCTTAAACTCTCTCACCTCCTTTTCAATATTATCTTGAGTAAAGAACAAATTTAGTAGTTCCTATTTTCATTAAAAGCTCATTTTCTCTATTTGAATAGAGTGGACTATTGTAGTTATCATATCCATTATTTTCCTTAAAATGGATTCATATTCATTCCAATTTAATTACAGGCCCATTAATCTAGAGTAGTAACTTCATATCTCCCATTCTGTGATCACCAATTTTATTTAATGATGTGGGGCATGCATTTTTTGTTATTTTTAGGGCCATTCATAGAGTTTCATCCATCATCCCACTCGTTGGTGTACACAAAAGGTCAATACTATGATTTCCATTAATAATTCACATTTAAAGGATCCAAAGTTAATGTGAATTTGGAATATGCGGTATGATTAATTATACAATAGTTTCAATATATATATTATCCCAAAATATTAAAACAAATGGGCTGAAAATAGATACAAATGAAATATAAAATAAACTGACGATATATTGTTTATCTTAGATTTGAGATATATATACCAACACCCAAAAAACCCAGATATTATGAATTCCCAATTTAATGGATCTTAGTTATTGTTTAATATGTTAAATTTATACTTCTATAAAACTGTGTTTGTCGCTCGAGAGGTTGGTCATAAGAGATCCCCTATCAGAATACATATAATAGTTTATTTATTTTAATTATATTTTTAATAATAGAAGATAGAAAATGATGCCTAGTTTTTACTATGAATGAATGTGGAATAAAAAAATAATAGTAATAATATATTACTCTTAGTGATAAAAGGGTCAATCCAATAGTAGTTTAACATAGTCTTTTCACTATCCAATTTTTTTTGACTAATTCCTATTTATAATTGAATCAATACTATTCATGAATCATTATTCCTAACATGATTTGTGTGGTTTGGTTTAATATCCATAATATAGATGGTATACAAATTCTGAACTCCACCATTGTGTTGTGTAACCGAAATTCTATAATCGTAGATAATTTATGACCCTTCAACTATTCCCATCACGTAATGTTCATACATCTATCTACAAAACATCAATTATATAAATAATATATCTAAAAATACACATGATGTGACTTGATTAAAATTTTTATGGGGTTGTGATAATTACCAAGATATAATGGGAAGACTCTTCTTAATATTTGTGAAATTCCATGGATCTACGACAAAAAAAACCAATTTGAATGATTTTATTTGATATAAGACAAGATAGAAAAGAAAAATCTACACTAATACCTTAAAATGGGTTAATATTAAGTGATCATAGAGTATTATAGGAAATGATCTTAAAAAATGAATGGGGAATAATCAAAACATATATATAAGAAGTGATACATAATGTAATATTAAAAAAAGAACTAAATTATATTGTAGAGTTAGAATAAAAAGTTACATAATTTATCCCAAGAAGGGGGAATAATTATCTCAGTCAAGCAATTTTATTAAATACAATAACCGACACAATATTCAATAGAATCTGAAAAAAAAATTAAACATTAATGATCTCTCATGATTGATCTCTATATTTTCTATATTAGTATATTATTAGACATTCTCAACTATATCATGATAAAAGTTTAGATCAAGTACTTTCTAAGGAATTTCCGTCATGTATGCTTTTGTATTCCACATGTAGATATTGAGAATGATGAACATGATTTTTGGGATTTAATTAACATTGGTTTTTTGTAAAAAAAATGGTTGGATTATATATCAGGCCTACTTTGAACAGTGCTACATGATGTAACTACACATCGGCTTTTATTGATCTCAATACCTATATAAATATGTGATTAAATAGTGCATTGAATATTTATCCGAAATGATGCTGGACTGATCTGATTCTAGCATGAATATCACTTCATTTTATTGAACATCATTCTTCCCTACATAGATTTGAAATGAAAACAAGACAAAAGTTGATTAAGATGGTTATGTAGATAAGATTTGTTGATTTGAGATATATTATCTACTAAGACAAAGAGATAAGTCTTCATAATTCATTATTTATTCTTATTTTAGAGATGATATAATCCTAAATAATCACATATGAGCTACTAGTAAGAGAAATGTTTAAAGTGTTATGTTGTTGTGGACTTGATGGGGTGTAATGAACCTCAATGTGGAACACAAATGTAGTTAGAATACTTATAATGATCTTGTGTTTTTCAGTAATATGGGTGGAACCTAAATGGAAAAAAATAGGTAATATTATTTTTATTAGAACATGTCGAAATGACTTCTTTGGCAATGAAACATTAGTAATTGGTACTCCAGCACTAGATTCTAGAAGGATTTCTTCATCGTCTTCCATGATCCTACATATTTCTTCAAGTTTGGTTTAGTTAGGTTTCATGGTTGGGTTGTATCTTATTTAATGTTTTTTGGACCAACTCTCCCTATAAAATATGTCCATCTCTCATTTAACCTTGAAAATGATTCCATATAGATTCATTAGAATTGTATGGTATCCATGAATGTAAATCATACACTTTTATTCTACATCATAAACATTAAATGAGCATTGTTCTTCCTTTCATCTTTGAATCATGTGTATTCATGAAGGGATATGGTCCATAATCTATTTTTATTGTGGAGTATATTTGATGTGTTGTGGATGACTATTGTGAATATTATTAAACTAGTTGTTCAATAATGAGCATATGGGAGAGTGATGATGTTCTATTTTGAGAACCTCTTACAAGATCAGTTATATAGAATTATAGACTATTGTTCTGGAGTTATTTTTGATACACTAGATTGTGTATGGATTCTTCAGTTCTAAGATTCCTATTAATAAATTCAAAAGACCCAATGTGTTCATAGACCTTTGAGATTTGAACCCATTTATGGGGAATTGTCAATGAATGCGCATTTTAATCAATTTATAGGGACCAATGGCAACCATAGATTATAACCCATGCTTAAAATCATTATACAACATCAGTTTTCTAAAATATTATTTTTACAGTGTGGATTAAGAGATTTTATATAGCATGACTTGGATATTCTATACATGAGCTCCATATTTGTTATTTTTCATAGGGTACTAATCCTTAGATAGATGAGATTATCTTCTCTCTGAACGTATTCTTTGATCGTACTCTATACTAATTCTGTCATATATGGTTTTATATGAATTGATTCTTCTTCAATTTATTATTATACTGGTTATTATGTAGAAGTCTTGTAATGGATTGGTCTTATATATCTAGCAGATTTAATCTCACAAAATCCCATTAAGGTGACTAGTTAGTGAAGGGGGAATAATTATCTTCTTCATTACGTTTAACTTAGTTCAACTGTTCATATATCACACATTTCTTGCTACATTCATTCATCTTATTTGAATCATTTTATAACATCAGATGAGATTGGTGAAATTTATCTCATAAAAATTCTGAATTTTATCATTGATTATAGCTATCTTCATCATCTAGTGAACACACATCAAATTAGAATTTTATAATTAGTTCAATATTATTTAAGAAAAAAATGATTATGTTTCGTCTTCCTTAAATAGTTACAATAGTTCGTTCAAATTCCCCCAACAAATTTCAGCAACATATCTCCCTAGGTAACTACTTAATCAAGGTTTATATAAGTTTGAATCAGAAAAAAAAATAGTTCACTTTTTCATTATCATGGAAGGCTTAAATTCTCACTCAATATAAGTTATCCATAGACTTGGTTAATAAGGGATAAATATTAATGATGTAATATGTGTTCCATGAGAGTAGTCAAGGATGAAACATTCGGTTTAGATATAATATGAGCCAAAGAATACCCCCAAATATCTCTTAATGCACTTCTTGGTGAATCCCTCCCCCTTCAAGAATTGTGGGAGATCACAAAGCACATTGGAAGAGAAATTTCTTTTTTTAATTCACTATGATTTTAGAGAAAACCTATTCATAATGAGTTTTGAAATCATGGAGAAAATTATAAATGCATGCAAGGTTGATGGTATCTTCATTAGTCTAATAGATCTATTTTCATAAACATATCCCATGATTTCTTCATAAAAAACATAAAATAATTGTGAAACCTCATTCTTATAAATACCACCTTCATTTAAATATTTTTGGATTGGTTACCAGAACATTTTTCTTCCAAATTGATCCAAATTTGTAAACCTCCTAGAAATTGTTAACCAAAGCATGATGGATTACCCAAGGTATCCATGTTTTTGAAACACTTTCCCTTGTGTTCATAAGAGACTCGATCCCTGGTGGATATATCTCTCACCAATTCTTGTACCATTGATAAAGTAAGAAGGCCCCTTGGGGAACACGTGGCTTCATGAAGCATCCAACATTTTTTGAAGCACTCCATTTATAAGCCATGTGTTGACAATGAGGTAGGGGAAACCTCTTTTTTGAAGAATTCATACCTCATAAAGAACTCCACACATAAACCAAGACCTAATTTTAAGAAATGTTAACCCTATTTCACAAATAATACTATTTTGTGAAGCACCTAGAATCTGTGATGAACATGATCTTTGCAAATAACATTTTGGTAAGGATCTATTCTTCATGAAAACAAAGTCCATGGAAACTCCATTGTGTATCCTAATTATTAACCCTATTTTGGGAAGGTTGAGTGCCCAATTCCAATACACCCAACCAGGATAGGTCTAGCTGCACCTCATGTCCCCTTGTGATGTGTTCCACCCACTATTGTTTCTTCCCACATCATTCAATGTGTGTATTTTTCATCGAAGATAACCTTTTATTTCGTATCTTAGTTATTATAAATCATATTTCCTATCAAAAAAGGTACATTAATGTGAAACTCATGATCATCCACTCTTCCATGGATGTCCCAACTCCACAATCCTCTGAAAGGTGCATGAGAAATATTAACGTAAGGCCTTATGGTAAGAAGTGTGCCCCCATGTCTGAGATTCATATCGTAAAACCTACTAGTACTACATCCTATTTATAGAATGTTAAGATTTAAAACAAATCACACAACACATGATGTAAACATATATATTTACAATCTGTGAGGAACATAGGAAGCCCCATGTATAGTCATAATGGGATTCCGCATTCTCCCAATGTGTAAAAAATTCCTTCCATATCATAATTGTATCACGAATAAACCGCACTTACACTATTTTAAAAAATCATAAGATGATCTATGTTTCACTGAAATGTAATGATATCCTCCATAGGAATCATCTATGATTACTACCCACCCAAATTGTTGTTTTTCATAAATGTACAATGACACCCCTCTACCAGTAGAAAAATTAGATCATGTGGTCCACATTTTACTGCTTCCTCTTGTATCTCATATTGATCATGAATGATTCAGGATTATAGGTAACTAGTTATCATGACATGTGAATTATCCCAATTCTCCTATTGGACTCATATTCATGGTAGACCAAAAAAAACCAACTCTAGTACCTATATATAGGTGTAAGCCCTAACCATTTTTGAACTAAGTGAGATTTCATTCCCAACCAAATGGGATTTGTAAAAAGCTTCCAGGATGTCCAAACCCAAAACCTAATCCATGAAAATATTCTACATGCCACATACTTGTTATGATCATGCCCTTCACATGGGAGAATACATCTCTTCTATGTTAAATGGGAAGTAAAATGAATAATCATCATACAATCCCAACAAGGAAAAATCATATTGTGATGGGATCATTCAACAAAAAATAACTATACCACCCTCATGGATGATACATTAGAAAACATGAGAATACATTCTATATGATGATAAACATCATGGACAAGCCCTATCAAATGACATTAAACTATAGCTTCAAAATTTCATGGATTTTGATCCCTGTCCGCTAAGCATGGTACGTAGGATGCCTGTTTGAGGTAAAATCCTGACCAGTGGTATACTTATGTTCCTCATAGGAAAAAACATCTCAGATCAGCCTCCATAATATTTTTTAGTCCATTCATTCATAAAACATTAGGGTTTGTCATATTACCATTATGATAGAAACCCCTCATATCAACTTACACTAGGATTCATGATATATCAATTGGTAATACTTCACTGCATGACATCATTACATTATAAGAGAAACCTCCTAGATTCACCTCTGTGGATCATGATGATGTACCAATAGTGTCTACAAATGATATTAAACTCATACCCCAATTTTTCACAACCGACACTCTAATATGTATCCTCAAAACATTAAATTGTTGATATGTCCCCAAAATACATACCTAATACGAAACATGAGATGCCTGAGGTGAAACCCTTGGATGATATATTCTGTTAGTGTTAGTTTCTATATAAAAAACAAAAGATACCTAAGGTGAATCCCTAGGAAGATATGTACCCCTAGATTTTGTTTACCTGGAAGTCAACACATGATGATTTGGGTTCCAAACCCAAGATTTTTCACTGATATTCCATCATAGGAAGAAGAATATAGGTGACCAATGTGTCAAACACCCACAGAAGACAAATATTCTAAATGTGACTACACTACTGACTGATGGATTCTACTCTAACAAGATTCCATCTAAATGTCTAAACCAAATCATCATAATTAATCATCATCCACAAAGTGATTTCCCTGAGAATGAGTTCCACGAACATGAAATAACTATATGAGGTAGTCCTTGACTAGCTGAAGAGTTCCAAGGAGTATTCCATGGAAGGATAAACCAATATCCCACAATCCAATTTTGAGGAAGGTGATTAGTGTTAAATTAAAATTTATTGAATATTTCCATCTCTGGAATGTGGGGATATGAAAAATCAAACAAGCCGGCTTGTGCAACCATGTGAGGATGCATGGGTGTGACCAGATGAAAGCATTGACAATAGAAATAATAAACCATATCTGAGACTCTTATCTTAAAAATGAGTACTAGTAGATTTCGGGAATCATGATATTATAGTTATATTATATCTAGATATCCGACATTAGTACCCCCCAAAAAATGGTGGGCCCAACATGGAACTAACTATATTTTGGGCAAGCTTTACTTTTCTAATCCTTGGTCTGTGACATTGTCAAAATGGAACCCACTTCATCATCATATGATTATACAACATTGGGGCTTTGAGTTTAAAATTACTTGTACCTATACAGATGGGTAAATTAAAAATACCTACAAGTATCACATAATAATGAATCAATATCCCAGAACCCATAAGTTTCAGGGATGGCTAAATACAGAGGTGGAAATCTCATATGACTCAGACCCCATCATTACATCTATCTCAACTACGTCTTATGGTATCCCATGTTCCATATCTCTAATAAAATAGATTTCCCTAGATGTAATTTTATCAGTAATACTGATTACCAAACCATGTGTATAGTAAAATATTCATGATATAAATTTTCAATTGTTCTGTTTCTATTTGATGGTAGCATCCAAAGATTTGTTTTCGTATCAAAATGTTATATAAGATCCCAAGATATATCTATAACCTAGTGGTATTATGACATTAATATTAAATATATGTCATATGGTTTAGATACACCATATAAAATAGACATAGTTGATGTTAGACTATTAGGTGATAGGTCTCATTAGCATTGAGACACCCACTCATGATGTTCTCACTTGGTGATCTATAGTAGTGAGATCATTGGGATATAACCTCAAATAAGAACACCACATATGTTGGGTGTCATTGGTTATTCTTATCTATAGAAATGTGTTTTTGACTCTTAAATTGAGGAAATTATCAATGTTTTCTATTTCATAATGTTAATTGTTATAATGAGAAAATTATGACAATGAATTCATGGAGAGGTACTTTGTCTTGGTTGTTTAATTGGTGGAATGTAATTGGTAGAATTATCATGATATAATTTTCCATTCCATGTTGATAAAGTGATATCTCTATCATGTTTGATCAATTTAGTAGTACCTTCATTAAATACATTTCAATGGTATTTGAAGGAATGTCCATCTAGTTAGATCAACACATAACAAATAAAAGAAAGGGTGATGACCCAATTGTGTATCATGAATAATGAGATATCATATGATAATGAGATTATATTTCCCAGTGAATATACATAGATTTTTTGTCATTTTTATGACTACTCCCTTTCTCTTTAGGTTCCAAGATGGGTTTCAATATTCCACTCATGGTCTATGACTATTATTCACTACTATTATGATAAGGACCAAGAGGGTCACACACAATAGCACTTTCAAGCTTCCACCATGTTCTAGTGAATAGGTAAATATGAAATTAGGGACCCCAACATAATTTCCAAGAGTATCCATTATATATTTATCACCGCAAAATTAAAAAATTCATTTTTATTTAAGTAAAAATAAATTGATTGAATTCATTTAATTAAATTATTTACATGTATTTATGTCAATACATGGAGTAATATTATATCATCGAATACTATATTTAATATAAACATGTCATATAATATTATCAATAATTACATGCTGATTAAATGACTTGGGTTTATCACCTATTATATTTAATATATATTACATGTATGTGATATAAATAAATATTATAAATGAAATATTTAGTTTTTCATTATTACTTTTCCATTACTTTTTTATGTGGATGAATGAAATAACGGGCTAGGAACTATAACTTGGTATTTGGTACATCCATTATATAGGTTTATGAAGAGCTTATTTTCTATTTTTCAATGGAATTAATTTCCTATAAATTGAGTGATCCTATCTCCACATCCCATATACTTGAGGGAGAAATAAATTGTTCATGAAATCAATCCAAGGATATATTTTCAAATAATAGAAATAATGTTTAGTTGATCATCAGGTTGTTGAAGAATCGTTCGACCTCAATGCTAGCACTCAAATTCTTGAAATAAGTGTGGATGATATTGAGAGGTTCTACTTCGGATCCCTCAACCAATGATTGTTTATTATAGGATACATTAAAATGTGGGAAATAGAACAACTTTTATTTTGTTTAATTTATTTCAATTTGTTTTCTTATAAAAATAACATGGGATCCTTGGACTTATACCGAGGCTTGGATCGCCAGAGACAATGATGTTACATCACTCAGGTGATGAAATATTAAATTACTTAGGCCACCAGCTTCTGCTACATTCTCTAGTAAATTAAATTGTTATCAGTGTGATCATGTGAATTTTACGATCCAAATAATATTTAAATTTCATTAAATAATTTAGGGATCATTAAATTTGTCCCAATAGAAAAGGCTACGTGTCGATCTGATTCCAAATGACCAAAGTAAGGTCATAAATTTCTTTATTATGGATAAAAACACAACTGTTACACGTTATAAGTTAAGTAACATTATAATTCACTATATGTTTGTGTTTTCATTTTATGGCGATATAGTTTTGATCACTCTCTGATCTGAACATTTTCCATAGTGAGTTTTTTTCTTTCCCAATATGGTTTGAAAAAACCCATGTATTTGTTTTCAATTATTTCCGATATAATCTCAAAAATAGAAACGAATACACACACATATTTTTTATTTTACTTTCCTTTTATAGAATAATGGAATTAATAAATTTAAAATATAAAAAAGGAGATATGACAACCTTTTATAAACCCAATTTAATAATAATTTTTACAAGAGGATAGTAGGTTGTGGAATTATCTTCCTATGGAGGGATTACATTTATGTTAATGAACAAATAAATAAAATCACTTGCCTTATTAAGGCACCACCGACCACATAATTCCCTCTTATGTAGAAAATAGGACCACCACACCTCCATCCACCTCAAGTATGTCATAGATGACCCCACATTACTGATGCCTTTCTCCTTTGATCTGACCTATTTTTTGCCAGTCCTCCCACCTCTCTAGTCAAAATCACTTCCAACTACCTATCATGAAAGTGTCATTGTTAAAATCATTGTTTCCTTCATGTAGGTATATTTTTCATTGGATTCACATGTGACATCACTAGAGATACTCCTAGGTGTCGCCCCCCCTGTTCGATTGATTAAATCCATAGGCCACTATCAAGACGCCTCCCAAAATTGGACACCCCGGTAGCAAGACCTCCCTCCTATATGTCACCACTGATTCTCATAGATTTGAGGCTAACCACCATCACTACCCCATGTACTCTTCCATTATCATGATCTATAGTGTTCCACCCATGACCCAACAATGACAGAGCTACACCAGCATTCCACTGTCATCTGCATTGTATCAAACCCTGATAACCGGCCGGACCTCCCTCAGCTATCAATTTTCTAGCCTCACACGACAACCTACCTAGAACCTATGATTTGGAGGTCTGACCCTTCACCACAAGCCCATTACCAACAGCTATTCCTCCCTAATTAGCATATGTTGGACCTGATTTTCATCTTCATTGGGCAGAGGTGAATTAGTATGGCTTCGAACAGTTATCGACGGGCATGCCTATCTATGAACATCCCTGAACAGGTTTTTCCAGACCCAAATTGGTCTTGGGAGGGTTCTTCCCTTACTTTAATGGGAATATGTTGGTTTGGCTTGGACTCTAGGTCGGGGCCTGAAATTATGTTTATGAGAAAATTTTAGTTCAACCATAATTTAATTTGTATAATTAATATTAAATTTAGTATAACATAAATTTAATTAAGTAATAATTAATCAGTTAAAAAATGAATAATAATTTTATTATTTAAAATAAATAAAATAATTTTGATATTAAAGATGATTAACTAGTTAAATTATTTTTTGGTGATTAAACATTATGTAAATTTTGTCCTGATGAAATTATTTTTTTGAATACTTAATTAATTTAAATTATATTTATGATCTCAAAAAAAATATTTATTTATAATTTTATTTTATCACCCAATTTCTGTTTATGCCAACTAGTTTTAAGAATTGACCAAAACCATGTATGTATGGTTATGTTCATTTTATTTATAATTACAACATGTATAATATGTAATAAGTTGTAAATATAATATGGATTGTTTATATTAATTTTTTAATTCAATATGTGTTAGGTCTTGCACCTCTAATTATTATACATTATATTCATATCTTGAGACCCCCAATCATGCATGTGAGTATTCTCACACGTTTGATAATTCCATAGTAATATGTGGATTATTTGAATTCAAGAAGACATCTTAACACCGTCTGATTTTTTTGAATTATATTTTCAAAGTAGTTTAACTTCGTTTATATTTTCTGTTTCACACAACACTAAAAATATTTTATTTTATATTATGGAACTTTGTTTGTTTCGTTTATATAGAACCCCAACTTAATAATGCACCACACCCAAAACCTAATCCATGAAAATATTCTACATGAAACATACCTGTTATGATCATGACCTTCACATGGGATAATACATCTATTCTATGTTAAATGGGATGTAAAATGAATAATCACCATACAATCCCAACAAGGAAAAATCATATTGTGATGGGATCATTCAACAAAAAATAACTATACCACCCTCATGGATGCTACTTTAGAAAACATGAGAATACATTCTATATGATGATAAACATCATGGACAAGCCCTATCAAATGAAATTAAACTATAGCTTCAAAATTTCATGGATTTTGATCCCTGTCCGCTAAGCATGGTACGTAGGATGCCTGTTTGAGGTAAAATCCTGACCAGTGGTATACTTATGTTCCTCATAGGAAAAAACATCTCAGATCAGCCTCCATAATATTTTTTATTCCATTCATTCATAAAAAATTAGGGTTTGTCATATTCCCATTATGAGAGACACCTCTCATATCAACTTACACTAGGATTCATGATATATCAATTGGTAATACTTCACTGCATGACATCATTACATTATAGGAGAAACCTCCTAGATTCACCTCTGTGGATCATGATGATGTACCAATAATGTCTACAAATGATATTAAACTCATACCCCAATTTTTCTCAACCAACACTCTAATATGTATCCTCAAAACATTAAATTGTTGATATATCCCCAAAATACATACCTCATACGAAACATGAGATGCCTGAGGTGAAACCCTTGGATGATATATTCCGTTAGTGTTAGTTTCTATATAAAAAACAAAAGATACCTAAGGTGAATCCCTAGGAAGATATGTACCCCTAGGTTTTGTTTACCTGGAAGTCAACACATGATGATTTGGGTTCCAAACCCAAGATTTTTCACTGATATTCCATCATAGGAAGAAGAATATAGGTGACCAATGTGTCAAACACCCAAAGAAGACAAATATTCTAAATGTGACTACACTACTGACTGAAGGATTATACCCTAACAAGATTCCATCTAAATGTCTAAACCAAATCATCATAATTAATCCTCATCCACAAAGTGATTTCCCTGAGAATGAGTTCCACGAACATGAAATAACTCTTTGAGGTAGTCCTTGACTAGCTGAAGAGTTCCAAGGAGTATTCCATGGAAGGATAAACCAATATCCCACAATTCAATTTTGAGGAAGGAGATTAGTGTTAAATTAAAATTTATTGAATATTCCCATCTCTGGAATGTGGGGATATGAAAAAACAAACAAGCCGGCTTGTGCAACCATCTGAGGATGCATGGTTGTGACCAGATGAAAGCATTGACAATAGAAATACTAAACCATATCTGAGACTCTTCTCTTAAAAATGAGTACTAGTAGATTTCGGGAATCATGATATTATAGTTACATTATATCTAGATATCCGACATTAGTACCCCCAAAAAAATGGTGGGCCCAACATGGAACTCACTAGATTTTGGGCCAGATTTACTTTTCTAATCATTGGTCTGTGACATTGTCAAAATGGAACCCACTTCATCATCGTATGATTATACAACATTGGGGCTTTGAGTTTAAAATTACTTGTACCTATACAGATGGGTAAATTAAAAATACCTACAAGTATCACATAATAAAGAATCAATATCCCAGAACCCATAAGTTTCAGGGATGGCTAAATACAGAGGTGCAAATCTCATATGACTCAGACCCCATCATTACATCTATCTCAACTACGTCTTATGGTATCCCATGTTCCATATCTCTAATAAAATAGATTTCCCTAGATGTAATTTTATCAGTAATACTGATTACCAAACCATGTGTATAGTAAAATATTCATGATGTAAATTTTCAATTGTTGTGTTTCTATTTGATGGTAGCATCCAAATATTTGTTTTCGTATCAATATGTTATATATGATCCCAAGATATATCTATAACCTAGTGGTATTATGACATTAATATTAAATATATGTCATATGGTTTAGATACACCATATAAAATAGACATAGTTGATGTTAGACTATTAGGTGATAGGTCTCATTAGCATTGAGACACCCACTCATGATGTTCTCACTTGGTGATCTATAGTAGTGAGATCATTGGGATATAACCTCAAATAGGAACACCACATGTGTTGGGTGTCATTGGTTATTCTTATCTATAGAAATGTGTTTTTGACTCTTAAATTGAAGAAATTATCAATGTGTTCTATTTCATAATGTAAATTGTTATAATGAGAAAATTATGACAATGAATTCATGGAGAGGTACTTTGTCTTGGGTGTTTAATTTGTGGAATGTAATTGGTACAATTATCATGATATAATTTTCCATTCCATGTTGATAAAGTGATATCTCTATCATGTTTGATCAATTTAGTAGTACCTTCATTAAATACATTTCAATGGTATTTGATGGAATGTCCATCTAGTTAGATCAACACATAACAAATAAAAGAAAGGGTGATGACACAAGTGTGCATCCTGATTAATGAGATATCATATGATAATGAGATTATATTTCACAGTGAATATACATAGATTGTTTGTCATTGTTATGACTACTCCCTTTCTCTTTAGGTTCCATGATGGGTTTCAATATTCCACTCATGGTCTATGACTATTATTCACTACTATTATGATAAGGACCAAGAGGGTCACACACAATAGAACTTTCAAGCTTCCACCATGTTCTAGTGAATAGGTAAATATGAAATTAGGGACCCCAACATAATTTCCAAGAGTTTCCATTATATATTTATCACCGCTAAATAAAAAAATTCATTTTTATTTAAGTAAAAATAAATTGATTGAATTCATTTAATTAAATTATTTACATGTATTTATGTCAATACATGGAGTAATATTATGTCATCGAATACTATATTTAATATAAACATGTCATATAATATTATCAATAATTACATGCTGATTAAATGACTTGGGTTTATCACCTAATATATCTAATATATATTACATGTATGTGATATAATATAAATAGTATAAATGAAATATTTAGTTTTTCATTATTACTTTTCCATTACTTTTTTATGTGGATGAATGAAATAACGGGCTAGGAACTATAACTTGGTATTTGGTACATCCATTATATAGGTTTATGAAGAGCTTATTTTCTATTTTTCAAGGGAATTAATTTCCTATAAATTGAGTGATCCTCTCTCCACATCCCATATACTTGAGGGAGAAATAAACTGTTCATGAAATCAATCCAAGGATATATTTTCAAATCATACTAATAATGTTTAGGTGATCATAAGGTTGTTAAAGAATCGTCAGACCTCATTGCTAGCACTCAAATTCTTGAAATAAGTGTGGATGATATAGAGAGGTTCTACTTCGGATCCCTCAACCAATGATTGTTTATGACAGGATACATTAAAATGTGGTAAATAGAACAACTTTTAATTTGTTTAATTTATTTCAATTTGTTTTCTTATAAAAATAACATGGGATCCTTGGACTTATACCGAGGCTTGGATCGCCAGAGACAATGATGTTACATCACTCAGGTGATGAAATATTAAATTACTTAGGCCACCAGCTTCTGCTACATTCTCTAGTAAATTAAATTGTTATCAGTGTGATCATGTGAATTTTACGATCCAAATAATATTTAAATTTCATTAAATAATTTAGGGATCATTAAATTTGTCCCAATAGAAAAGGCTACGTGTCGATCTGATTCCAAATGACCAAATTAAGGTCATAAATTTCTTTATTATGGATAAAAACACAACTGTTACACGTTATAAGTTAAGTAACATTATAATTCACTATATGTTTGTGTTTTCATTTTATGGAGATATAGTTTTGATCACTCTCTGATCTGAACATTTTCCATAGTGAGTTTTTTTCTTTCCCAATATGGTTTGAATAAACCCATGTATTTGTTTTCAATTATTTCCGATATAATCTCAAAAATAGAAACGAATACACACACATATTTTTTATTTTACTTTCCTTCTATAGAATAATGGAATTAATAAATTTAAAATATAAAAAAGGAGATAGGACAACCTTTTATAAACCCAATTTAATAATAATTTTTACAAGAGGAGAGTAGGTTGTGGAATTATCTTCCTATGGAGGGATTACATTTATGTTAATGAACAAATAAATAAAATCACTTGCCTTATTAAGGCACCACCGATCACATAATTCCCTCTTATGTAGAAAATAGGACCACCACACCTCCATCCACCTCAAGTATGTCATAGATGACCCCACATTACTGATGCCTTTCTCCTTTGATCTGACCTATTTTTTGCCAGTCCTCCCACCTCTCTAGTCAAAATCACTTCCACCTACCTATCATGAAAGTGTCATTGTTAAAATCATTGTTTCCTTCATGTAGGTATATTTTTCATTGGATTCACATGTGACATCACTAGAGAGACTCCTAGGTGTCGCCCCCCTGTTCGACTGATTAAATCCATAGGCCACTATCAAGACGCCTCAAAAAATTGGACACCCCGGTAGCAAGACCTCCCTCTTATATGTCACCACTGATTCTCATAGATTTGAGGCAAACCACTATAACTACCCCATGTCCTCTTCCATTATCATGATCTATAGTGTTCCACCCATGACCCAACAATGACAGAGCTACACCAGCATTCCACTATCATCTGCATTGTATCAAACCCTGATCACCGGCCAGACCTCCCTCAGCTATCAATTTTCTAGCCTCACACGACAACCTACCTAGAACCTATGCTTTGGAGGTCTAACCCTTCACCACAAGCCCATTACCAACTGATATTCCTCCCTAATTAGCATATGTTGGACCTGATTTTCATCTTCATTGGGCCGAGGTGAATTAGTATGGCTTCGAACAGTTATCGATGGGCATGCCTATCTATGAACATCCCTGAATAGGTTTTTCCAGACCCAAATTGGTCTTGGGAGGGTTCTTCCTTTACTTTAATGGGAATATGTGGGTTTGGCTTGGACTCTAGGTCGGGGCCTGAAATTTTGTTTATGAGAAAATTTTAGTTCAACAATAATTTAATTTGTATAATTAATATTAAATTTAGTATAACATAAATTTAATTAAGTAATAATTATTCAGTTAAAAATGAATAATAATTTTATTATTTAAAATAAATAAAATAATTTTGATATTAAATCTGATTAACTAGTTAAATTATTTTTTGGTGATTAAACATTATGTAAATTTTGTCCTGATGAAATTATTTTTTTGAATACTTAATTAATTTAAATTATATTTATGATCTCAAAATAAAATTTATTTATAATTTTATTTTATCACCCAATTTCTGTATATGCTAACTAGTTTTAAGAATTGACCAAAAACATGTATGTATGGTTATGTTCATTTTATTTATAATTACAACATATATAATATGTAATAAGTTGTAAATATAATATGGATTGTTTATATTAATTTTTTAATTCAATATGTGTTAGGTCTTGCACCTCTAATTATTATACATTATATTCATATCTTGAGACCCCCAATCATGCATGTGAGTATTCTCACACATTTGATAATTCCATAGTAATATGTGGATTCTTTTAATTCAAGAAGACATCTTAACACCCTATTATTTTTTTGAATTATATTTTCAAATTAGTTTAACTTCGTTTATATTTTCTGTTTCACACAACACTAAAAATATTTTATTTTATATTATGGAACATTGTTTGGTTTCGTTTATATAGAACCCCATGTTTATAATGCACCACACCCAACATAAATCTTAGCTTGATATATATGGATACCCATGTTATATTGCATCTCATGCAATAATGACTTTCCTCAATGCCTTACATAAAACACAAGACCATGTTTTACCAAACAATAATATATTATGAAAATGTTACTAATTCGTATAATAAGATATAAATAAGCCATTAAATTATAGGTTATGAATAATATTATATTTTTTATGAAAACATATCATTTAAAAAAATAAAATATGCATTTATAGTTTACCAATTAATTAGAAAATAATATGAAAAGCAGTTGAATATTAAGGTAAATACTATTATTTTTATGGTCACAAATATATATTACCCAACAAAGATTAATTAATAACAAATGGTGAGTGATATTAATTTAATATCTATTTTATTTATGAAAAAATATTATTTATTTTAATTAAATTGTTTTCACAGACATAAGATATGAAAAACTCCAATTTTATGCTTAAAACACATATTTTTTATAAAGGTATTTTTACTGACTTATAATGGAGAACAAATGTTAAATCAAAAATTTTGAAATTTTATATATTTAATATGTCAAAATAAACATTATATTTTTATGAGGAACATAATAAATATATTCGGGTAAATTTTTGGTATTTTTATGTGAAGTTGTTTTAATGAATAGTTAAAACAATGAATTTTAATTCAAAAATACATTTTCATATCAATTTTTTTCGAGGATAAATTAAATTTTAATTAGTTTTAAAAGTTTAACTAAAAATATTTTTTCATTACAATAATTTGAATAATTGGAATCCATTTCACTTTGAAATTTAATATAATAACATAGAAATCATATAATCTTTATCACTTTAGAAACACACATTGTTGACCTGACTATGAGTTTAAATTTATATTAACTTGTCCCACTTCTGTGCTCTGGATTTAGATGAATGGATTAAATATTTTTATTATTCATTCTAGATAATTTATAATAAGTTCAAATTTTTTTGGGACAAAAAATATTAGTGTAAGTAATTAAAATTATTTACATCGATTAAGGTAAAAATAAGCTTAACTAAGGAATAAAACTTAAATACAAGGGCCTCAATAACCTATAAACATGTCCAAAATACATTGTATGGAAATATATTGACCCTATAATCACATATATATAATTTATACTTTAATTGGAATGAATTTACTTGAAAAAACGTTAGTGGGATTCCCTTTCTCATAATTTAGAAAAGTGCCACTCCTCCTCCACTATGAAATGGTCTCATCTCCTCCAACTTGTTTACACCTCTAAAGACACATTTCATTGAAAAAGATCTTCCAAAATAAATTATAACAACCCTACCATCATCCTACAATCCTCACCATTAGGCTGACGCAAATCCAATGAATCCCTTTGATGCAAACCAAAAGGAGTTACTCTAATAAGTGGTAACATTATTCCTCAAGTTCTTTTACTTTATTTAAAATTTCCACAACCCAAATCTTATTAGTCTATACATGTATATCAACAACAGAATCCTCAATATAATAATATTTTTTATTCTATGGGTTTTACCTACACATACACATACCTCTATCTAACGGGTAATGAACATACTATTTATGTATAGGATAAACTATTGCCTCACAAAATGAGGATTATCCATTTTTCCTTTACTTCCTATCTTGGTTGTAATTATGACATGACATATATTTATATATAATATATATGATGTTAATTATTAATCTATACTTATATCATTATTTTGAAAAAAATTCTTTATACCTTAAATTTTGGGTTATTATGATAATTTTGTTTGAGGAAGTGTGGACTAAAACCCCCTAAATGTGATGTGATTCATTAACACACTACCAAAAATTTATTAAAGACGAGTTAAGTGATAATATATGAAATATATAACATTATATTTATAAATAAATGATATTATTTTATATATATATTAATATATATATATATATATTCATTCTTCTTTCTTCTTTCAATACAATAATAAAAATAGAAACAACGTTCATGAAAACATATGTCCTACCGTCTAATTAAAAGAGGTATACCATTTAATATTTATATATTATATAGAATATAATAATAAAAATATAACAAATATTAATGATATTAAATTCATAGTTTATATTCTAAAAATCATTATATTAGTATAAGAACCAAATATATAACAAATTAAGACACATACAATGAAGAAAAAAATATTATCTGAAGTGAAAACCTCATAGTGTTGATAAAAAGTGGGAAATATAAAGTCAAAATTAAACAATATATGGTATTAGATATAAGAAAAATCTTCTATATAATATTTATATTAAACACACCTTTATTAAACAGAAATCTTATATGAGTATGAAGAGAGTTGAGACCCAAGGTAAGATAATTTCATGTCACTTTTTTGTTTATGTCATATACATGATTTAGTAATCACCAATTCATTATGTGTGGTGTTTATAATTCCCATTGATGTATTTTATGATTATTAAACTTTTATATAACTATATTATCATATCCATTTTACTATATTTCTTTCATGGGATGTATGATTCAAATGTATCTAATTGGTAAAATAAATTTGTCATAATTTTCCATTGTTGATACACATTCTATGTTATGGACCTATATTTTTACATTAGGTGTATGAAATAAATTTTATTTATATATGATATATATCATTATTTTCATTATAAATTATGCTTCATGTAATTTTAGTTTCGTACATGGGTAGTATAGTCACTGTTACAATGTAGTAAGAGTTTATTGAAACATTCTCATCATTCCATAATATTTTTTCGTTTGTGATTCCTTTAATGAAATATTATGATCCAACACTTAATATATCTCAAGAATTTATTTACACTATAGTTATTAACTATATTTTATTGTATTTATACCATTTTTCAATTATTTGAAACATTATATAGTAAATAATTTTTTTAGGAAAGCCCGAATATTCCTTCTCTTCGGTAAAAAATTTGTGTTCCTTTAAAATCATTGCTTCTAAAATTTTTCAAAAAATATTGTATTACTCTACCAAGATAATTAAATGATATTTTTAACTATACATTACCTCTTCAGGGAAAATGGTTTTTAATATATAATTTGATGTAGTTTTCTGTTTGATGCACCATTCTAAACTTTTTAATGAATAGGTGATGTTCAGTGTGTACGGATTTATATTCCATCATGGAATAAAATACATTAAAGAAATATTTACAATATTAAGAAGTTAATTATATATATATAATTATTTCCTATTTTTTTTAAATATTTTGTTTCAAATTATTTTAAAATAACTGATTTTCCAAATATTTTTAACCATTTACTATACATTTTCAATGAATTTTCAATATAAATTGGTTTCAAAATGTTTTACGTTTTAAGAGTCAAATTTCAAAGAATAAATTTATATATTCCCATGAAATGTTTTTAAACGATTTTTCAAAAATTTATTTCCATCTAAGATGACATCTACTGATGATGCTCATGATCCAATAGATCCAATCATATTATATTATGAGAATTTGGTGTTTTTAAGGAATAATTCTTTTGACACCTATTTCTCTTCCCCTGGTTATATGCTTTTAAATACCTCTTCCTTTCACATTTTGTGATTTTATGAATGTTTTTAGCAACAATTATATTTTCCATTGGTTTTGATGTGTTGAAAATTTAATGAAAATCATTTAATTTCATGTGTTATTATTGTTTTTTGTGAAACCCATCACTTTTTATTGGTCATGATATGATGAATGTTTTATTATCCTATGGAACATGTATATATGATTTTGTTCCATTACATGTGCGACCTATATCTCCCTACAATTCATTGGGTAATCATAAATGGTATATGAGCATAAAGGGTACACATGTTGTAGCCAAAGCCCGTAAACAAGAATGCACATGGGTGGAATACCAAGCATGAAAATAAGTATGTGCAAGAGTTATAGCCCAAGAATTAAAGTAAGATGTTTCACATGTTATAGAATAATCTAGAAAATAATAGGGTACATATGTTGTTACCCCATTCTCAAAGAAGTTACATAGGTCATAGTGAAATACTAGTGTGTTATGATGGTCTAGGTACGTAACACTGGTATAAAAGTTTCTATGTTTAGGTTTATGCGAGCATGATATGTAGTATATATCAGTTATTCTTACATGGACTATTATCTTTATTCCCTTATGATTAATTTATTTTGAAAAACCAATATTTATTCAATGATTTATGTTTATGATCTTCAATAATCTTTTTAAGATCATCTAATGTTATGGTCACTTTCTCATTCCCTTATGTTAATGTTTATGCTAACAAATATCTCTTGTTTACCATTACTGAACATCTGTGATCATGCCTATTTACATTTCCTAAAATGAGGTTATGGAAATATATTTTATTTTTGATATTTCCAATAGGGTTTTCAATATTGGATAGCATAATGGGAGATAATTTATCTCACTATTGTAACAGTTTTTATTTTTCCATATTTCCAAAGGCACAAGACTAATAAGGTATTTTGGTGTCTGTTTTTATAATGTTATAAATTTTATGTAGATGTTATGAAATGTTAATGTATGAAAATTCAGTGTTGCTACATACATTTAGGTGTGATGTGGACCATTCCATGGTGAGGTACCCTGGACTAGGGAAAGAGATACAACAATAGTCAATGATCAACTCATGCATAATATCCCTAGTTCATGGTCGATCCTTTTAGTCTAAATGAATAAAAAATTAATATATTATCAGGAATATGTTGTATATTTATATCCTTTTTTTATTTTTATATAATTTATATGAATGTGATTAATTACTGTGAGAACACATAAAATAATAAACGGATAAAATTCATAAATATGTGATGAATATTTTTTCTAATAATATTATATTGAGACAGAAACAACATATAATAAATTTATTAATATAAATTTATTAAATTAATTGAAAAAATAAAACTCTGAAGGAAATATTATGTACAAATTTTTTTCTAGAATTTGAATTTGAAAAAAATATGAGTTTGGGGTTGTCTATTAGCCATAGTTTAGCATAACCTTCTACATGTGAGTTATTTTGAGAATGAGGGTTTGAATTAAATAAATTTTGATGTAAAGATGTATCTATAACAATTTTTATTTAAATGAACAGGAAAGAATTATTTATATAATATTATGATATTTCAATCTAGGACTTCACTCAAATGGATCAAGGAGCTTCAAGTTAACGCAGATGGCTAATGAAAAACCGACATTGTACTCCTTTAGTAGTGGCTTAGACATTGTTTTTGACTATGTGGGGATGTATAGGGTTCCTTATAAATAGAAAACTAAACTGAAAATGTATTTTGATTCTACTTTTAAGGGTTTTCAGATTATGATAAAATACCTAGTGAAATTGGATAACATAATTAATAAATAATGTCTAATCACAATCAAGATAATTGTATTAATCTACTAGAAGTTTTTTTAAAATGTAATTTAATTCAATAAGAAATACACTATATTAATCATGGATGAATAAAATTTCTTAAATAGAATGAATTTACTATTTTAGTACAATATTGTGCACATAATACTGTGATATCAGAAATTCATGGTGTTGGTTTCCCCAATACCTTTTAAGCCACCAAAGAGGTGAGGGTGTGAAAAAATTCTTTTAGGAGAATCATGTATTCAAAATATTAATGTTATTTTATAAATTTTCATGAAAATAAAATATATTTTGTGGATACAACATTCGAAAATGGATGATTTTACAAGAATCCTCAAACCATAGATGCTTGTGAGGATAATGTGAAGAAGGATAATAATTGGTTATAATTACACTTATTATGTTTAAATTTAATGTTGGATCATGGTCTTTCAAAAAATCTAATTCTGATGTCATTTTCCCCCATATATTCCAGTATCATTTAATATTAAAAAATGCGTAGTATATAGTAAACACATAATTTCCCTTATTTATGTTTCCCATTGTAAAAAAGAATATAGAGAACATAAAATATTTAATTATTGTGGGAAAAAGTTGAAAAACATGGTGAAAAGGAAAATGGAAGGAGTGACACAGAAGTAAATTTTTCAATGAAATAAATAATATATAGGTTTTTTATGTAACAAAAGGTTATTTTATTTTTATATCATGGAATAAATCTACGAATGTTTAAAGGAAATGAACAAAATTGAAAAAGAAAGTAATCACTTCTTCTTCATTGAATAATCATCATTATATATAATGATTCTATTTTAATTATTGGGTATTAAATAAAATTTTCTTTTCATATTTGTGTATTGAAATATAGAAACAAAATAGGAATACAAATATTTTAATAAGTAGGATGTGTTCTTCAAGAGACAGAAAATGGTACTTCCTAATTTAGCGATGATAAGTACCGAACTTCCATATTTCCGGGTTTTATGAATATAGTAGAACTATAATTGAGAAAAACCAAGATATTTAACTCATATATAAATTTAACAAAAGATACATTATATAATGTTCATGAATAAATTCTACCTATGGTGTTAATCACTCATGTAATTTTTCTATTATACTTGTGAAAACGTTATTAATATATAATGTAGGACATATATACCTAGTTGTGCAAAGATGATTCATTTTCATTTAGAAGTATAAGTGGAGATTATAGATATAACCAATATATTATGTAAACATAGTTGGGATAAACACCCTAGGTAATGTTTAAATATATAATTGTTTAGTTTTTACAATGAATCATTTTAATATAATGCTATAAAGCAAATAATTAAGAATTAGTTCATTTAGAGGAAATGAATTGTTCCCTGGGAAAGCAGGTATTTTATATACATCATTATATTTCATAACCATATAAAGAATATTAAATTGATTTACGGAATTTTTTTTTTATGTGATACATGTTTCTTTTGGATGGTCTGCCAATATCTTGTCCATGCATTCACTGATCATTATATGGTAGTGTGGTGT
The DNA here is from genome assembly GCA_963277665.1 of Viscum album. Lineage (NCBI taxonomy): Eukaryota > Viridiplantae > Streptophyta > Magnoliopsida > Santalales > Viscaceae > Viscum > Viscum album. The sequence goes on from OY728119.1 coordinate 234,506,955, forward strand.
AATTTTTAAATTCACATTACATTATCTATATCTGGATTATGATGAAAATACAAAGTATAAGTGATCACCCATATATGTAAAAATTGATCACTAAAATGTTTTGTGGATTAATTCCCAAATGCTCATTTCTGTTTAGGAAGCAGAGACAAGAAGTATGAACGAGGAGAATGAATATTGATAATTTACAAAAACATCCATTATATTTCAAGAAGTGCTTCAAAATTATTAGTGATATCACATTACCATATTCCATCTATAATAGAAAGTTTATATCCTATGAATTATAGTATTATGGAGATCCATTATTTTATAATAACAAGTGTTTATTTAAAAAGGGGTTGTTATAAAAAAACACACATATATCAAGTAAAAACACATTTTGAATCTAAATTAATTATCCAAAAGGTAAATAATATAATATAGAAATATATATAATATAAATTATGTAATAAATTGAATACCTATATTACTATAAAATAGTATATATATTTTTGAGATAGTTGGTGTAAGATATGAATTTCTTTATTTAATGGCACAAATACATGAGTAGTTAGAAAAGGATCAATTTCCAAAAGAGCTCATGGATGAGGAATGTTCTAGAGACACAAACTGCATAAGAATGAATAATCCTTCTGATTTTTTTATATTCCTTGTGGCTGGTGATAACTATACATTGATAATTATAATTTCAATAAGAGAGAAGCATATGAGAATCATCTATGATTGGAACGGTTAATTAAAATTCAATAATGCATTATCCATATCAATTTTCAAATGAGATTATTATATTAAATACATTTTTAGGTATTCAAGTGGAACTATACATTAATGGTACATGCCAAGTACCAATCATGCCCATTTTGTAATACTATATCATTATGTATAAATTCCTTAAACATTTAATTGGTACTACCTATGTTTATGAAATATTCATTGTACATTGGGTGTCAAGACCAACATCCATGGAAGGTTTCTATATGACCCTATAATAAAGGGTTGTTGAAATCAAGGAATCACAATTAGAGTGTGAGTCACTGAAATCTAGTTCATGATTAATGTACGTTACTATATTGTAGAATATTCATTTGGAATGAATTTTTCTATATTCCTAGAGATTTTTAGTGGGAGATCCATTTTTTCCAATCAAAATACTTTTGATAAGATATTTAAAACTATTTGTCTTACAATTAGTTAAGAGTGGAATTAATTAATAAGTCTACATATTGACATAATGTACCAACTTATGATCTAGGGAACAAGATATACTGAGGTAGATGCAATGGTTTATTAGACATAGCCAAGTCAACATGTCTTCAATATGTATTGAAAAATACATGTTTGAACAATTCAAGAAAGAAATACCAATTTCACATGACATAAATCTCTTCAACAATACATGTACAACACTTTGGAAGAGAATAATGTTGTAAGTTTAATTCCATATAATTCTATGATGAATCAATCACATATGTGATGATATGTGAATGAAATGATATTAGGTACAAATACATCATAGTAGTAAAATATCATTAATTACAAGGAGGAATGAATGCGATGCAGTCAGAAATATTTAATTGTATAAGATTAAGTAAAAATGTTATATACCATGTATATAGAGAGGAACATATTCTAGTTATGTGGTGGAAAAAACATTTTTTCATGGGTATAAATGATCTAATATCATAGTTAGACTAAGGTTAAGAGAGGGAAAACCTCATAAAGTAATGTGATATGCATGTTTACAGATATCGAGTACCTTGAACCTTTATTTGATGATATAGAATTAATTTACAATAGACAATTATTTTTTCTAGTGATTAAAATTTTAAATAGTGAATAAACATTTGTCATAATATAAATTATTATGATTATTGTACTAGTACTAGAGATTATTCCATGTTTGTAAAGTTTAATAAAGGTAAAAGACATAGGGATAACAACTCTTGAGAAGTTCTACTCAATAAGGTAATGATGCAAATAACATAATTACTACACTATGGAAACATGGTAGATCCATCAAATAAATCCACAACTCAGCTAAACCACAATCATAATAATCTGAGAGACAAAAATTATAGTTATCAAGATACCTCTAATGAAAGTGTAATTTTAATAAAAGCATGTTCTCTCTAACCAACTTTATTAGTTTATTTGATTACCATAGTTTGTGTATTGTGTGCAATGTAGGTTGTATAAATACCATTATATTGTTGAAATTTATGCATCATTTTTCCGATAACAATATCCATTGTGTAGTTGTAGTATCAAAACTTTATAAAATATTCAATGATATAACGAGAATCTCAATATTCTATGGAATTAATTATAAAAATATGTATTATTCTCTAGATGCTTCGTACCGACATGGCACAATTTATGTTAGGCTATTAGGTGTTGGGGGCTCACAGGAATTGAGACTTCCCCTCAAGAAGTTTTCAGTTGGTGACATCTACTTTTGAGAACATGAGGACAATGTAGACAATATGAAAACCATGTGTTTTGGGTGTCATTGGATATTCATATCTATAAATATTTATATTAGTCTCCAGACTCGAGATCATTATAAAAATTTACAATCCGATTGTTTACATTTATACAAGTTTAAAACCATGAAAATGATGTTTCTGGGAGGTAGTTTTTGTTTGGTACATCATTGGTGCCACATAATTAGTTGAATGATCAAGATACAGTTTTTTCATCAATTATGAAGGAGTGGTATCTATAGCTTTTTGATAATGATGGTAGTACCATTATTGAATCCATGTCCATGGTGGTTGAAGTTATGTCTGTATAGTTAGATCAATACATAATGAATTAGAGAAAGGGGGATAAAATAAGATTTCATCCTACATTATGAGATATTATATGAAATATAAATTATATTAGATGGTGTGTGTATGTAGGTTAATTGTAATTACAATGAAAACTCCTCATCTCTTTAGCGACCATGATGGGTTGCTAGATTCACCTCTTTGTATATGAATATTACTCACTACTATTGATATAAGAGACTAGAGGATCACACACAATTTGAACTTCAATATTATTCCACGTTATGGTGAATATGTATACATGGTAGTATGGGCCCCACCACGAGGAGTGACAGTTGACCAATAATTTTTGATCACCAATAAATAAATAAATACTATATTGTTCTAGTATATAATAACTGATTTAGTTTTTATATTATTATTAATTGCAAATGATTATGTAAATATAAATAATTATACTATATAAATGAATATTATATTTAATATTCATGGTTCATTTAACATTAGTGGGAATTATGAGTTGAGCTAATTACTCAGGTTTATCACAGAATATATATATCATATTTTACAATTTTTTTGATAAAATATAAATAATATATATAACTTAGTTAGTTAAACTTTATTATTTATTCATTATTTTTTAGTGGATGACTGTTATATAATGGTTGGGTTCCCTAACTGGGTATTTTTCACATCCTATATATAATTAGTTGATGAAATTGTTTTTTAGTGTGCATGAGCATTTATATCTTATAGAGAGAGAGATCCTCTCTCCTCCTCCCATGTCCTTGAGATAGGAATAGACCGATTGAGTAATTGATCCAAGGATGTCCTCACATATTTTTGTAATAGATTAGAGGTGATGATTGGGAAATTGAAAGAATTGTCTATGCTCCATAAAAAATCTTAAAATTCAATGATAAAAAATCACATGGATTCTCAATGATTTTGTGTATGATCTATTAGGTTTCTGATTAGGATCTTTCAATTATGTATTATTGATGATAAAAAGTATCTAGACACTCCAAAATAAATGAGGTACATTATTTTTTTGATTTAATTATTTTCTTATTTAATTAACATGATATCCTTAGTCCAATAGTAGGTATTGGATCACTAGATATAATTATTTTACATCACAATAGTTATAAAAAATTTAAAATACTATGTCCACCAACTTCCATTGCATTCCATAGAGCCGTTAGTTTCAACTTCATATATCATTCAATTGAGGTTGATGGACAATATCATACCTCAATATGAGTTTTAAGGAGAACATACCACAAGTGGTATGACTCACTAGTATTGGGATACAAAAATTCCTCACCCACACTTCTACCCCATGGGTTGCATAAGGAGTAAGCACTCTCCATTTCAATAAAAAACTGCTTTAGGAGCCTTTCCTCTGAGTGTTCCTATGTCTCTCTGCCCTGAATTGAGGTGGTGGGTATGTATGATTCACCATGTCTATGAATACCACTTAGGGGTTTCTAATGACTTATCCCACTAGGCCCTATCAGTGCTAGTGAAAACTAATCATTCATGACAAAGAATATGTGTACATTACACCTACTCTTCCATGATCATTCTAAACCACTCGATGTCAACATTGGACATGTCCCTATAAGAAATCTGACAATGGGAATCATCTTCCCCATCTATATTTTTCACTACCATTTAAGACAAATTCCACCGAATCCCTATGATAAAATAATATTGATCCATATTGGCCCAATTGTTTTCGAAACCCAAGAAACCTCATAGGCATGCCTGGTTGACCCTTTCAATTTTCATCACCACTATAATTTTTCAATTTCCAACCCATGGAGATACGTTCCAATGTGGAGGTCCTCCTTGCATCATTAAAACCCCAGGTGGAGGTCCACCCATATCTAACAATTTTCAAAAAGGTCCTTCCTGTGTCGTTCCTAGATAAATCATAGGTCCTCCCTACATTTCAGTGACTAAAGAGGAGGTCCTTCCAACATCATCAAAAACTATAAATGAGGTCCTTCCATTTCTACCCCCACTAGATAAAATGAAGGTCCTCCCTATGTCAGAGACAATCAGAGTAAATGTCATCCCCACTCCTTTAAAAATAATTATGGATGTCATCTCATTGTTCCCAATGATAAAATCAAATGTCCTCCCCAGGCATTCAACATGCAGTAAGGAGGTCTTCTAAATATATCTACTCCATAGAATGAAGGTCCTCCCAATTTGTATTTCAAATCGTAATAAGGGATTCCACTTACTCTCAAAATCCAATAATATGTTTATCCCCATGTCGCATCCAAACATAGGGTTGGTCATCACAACTCCTTCAACAACTCACATGATGGTTGTCCCTATATTACCACTGACCAAAGTATAGGTCCTATCTCCATCATTGATAACTATTGTGGATGACCACCTCGCCTTATCTGAAACTATACTAGAGGTCTTCCCCACTACTTCACTAGTCAACATAGAGGTCTTCCCAACTCTGAAAATTGATAATATTGAGGCCCTAAGAATATCCCAACTAAAAAAAGGAAATCCTCCCCACATTACCACCGACCATCATGGAGCACATCCCCATGATGATGAATTACGCTCCCCTAAATTAACATCCCTATGAAGAAGGATGAACAATCACCATAAAAGGAAAAATCTTGGGGAATTCAAAGTCATTGTTTACCTCATAAATTATTTGGATTTTGAGGAAGAAGATGACTTGGAAATATATTTTCCACTCCACCTATAAGAGTATAGGGAAATAACCCGACATGTGAGATTCTCTATATCAAAAGGTGAAATCCATAAGATCCTTATATCTCTCTATAGGTACATATCGGTGGAGGAATATCTAGACCCCTTATAATGGCTCATAGTACATCAATATCAATCTACTTCATTCTCTTTCTCTACATCTACTCAAAATAATAGATATTTGTTCTCATATGGGTTAACTCTTTTAGATATTGAGATACCTACTGACTTGCTGATCTATGCCACAACCCTCACACATGAGGTAGTTTTAAGTACCGATTACTACTAGTATGCGATAATGTGGTTGGTATTGTCCCCATGATATAAACCACTTTCTGGTGAACTAATGCCTCACATAGTGGCCCCACTATAGCCAAACCATTCATTAAATTGATCCACATTGGTTTAACTACTTGTTTATTATCTAGTTTTATTAGATGCTTGAGATTACCAATACCTGGATCCTACATATGAGTAAGAAACCTTATGGGAGACTTTGGACATTAATCAGCTATCAATGATGATTTGGATAAATTTAAACTTCAAACTTTGATATCTTGAAATTCTTCATCGTGGTCCTTGCTACATTATTCTACAAGTCCATATAGGCGATTCATCACTACCTTTATGATCATCATTTGACTTCCCCCAGAAGAGTACATCATTTTGACTATGTTTTTTTAGTAGTTTGGATTGGTTAATTTGGTCACGCTATCAGTAGATCAGGAACTATGATCTCATTAATTCCTAACAAAGCTCCAACAAATATTATTAAAGAGCCTTAGAGTTCTCCACAACATAATAGAAGAGGAATCACAACATGTATAAATTAGGGATTGGGGATAGTAATCTACACTCGACCTCATCCCTATTCTACCACTACAGGAAATACAGCTTGATTATGAAAGTTATACTCTGGATATATTCATGATAAACAAGTATATCCCCACCCTTCCAGAGGATTATGTGAACATGGTAATGGATGCGATGTGTTATATGTAAAACCCACCAAATGCGGAATCATTGTACTCAGAATAACCTCATACAGGTTTTCTTACACATTATCAAAGGCAGGTTTTCAACCTCGAGGATCCCTCCTATGACATATCATTTCCTAAAAGTTAGATCATTGATAATGGAAATGAGAATATTATGCATTCTGATCCATCTACAGTTATGTCAATGAAATATGTAAGCCTTACTATTTCCCTTGATTAATAGAAAAGCATCAAGAATGAGATCATTGTTGTTATACTCCCATATTATTAAATTATGCGATGGGATCCCATTTCTACTCTATAGGGAAATTTCCATGTACTCCTTATCCAGATACACCAAATCGAGATTTCCATTTCAGCACACCCCAATAGAGTAGAGGAATAAAACTATGGAAAGAGACCATGGTTTGAGTAATTTAACACTCTTGAGTAGTGTGATTATCCTCATTAGGATATTGTTCGTGTAGATCCCTAAGATGATAAGTCTTTTTACCAAGTTCAAGATCCTTTCAATGTATTATTCATTTGGAATTTTTGATAATATTGGGATTCCTACCAAGGATATTTGATAGATTATCACACAGCTCCACTGAAGTTCCTAGAAAGGATATTTATGGAAATCCCGCCTAATGAAAAACTATATCTAGAATGGGTAGATTGCATTTGAGAAACCTCATATTTTGGGAACATGTGATTTTTCCTATTCAATGGGGCGAGTGACCAATTAGAGAATTTGGACTATATTATTTAAATGTGTGGCCAAATATTTGGAACCCTTCATTGGTAGGAAGCATCCAAGCTCTAGTTTTTTGTGTAGACATTAGAATAACTTCCATTAATCTTGTAAAACTAGCTACCCATTGGGTCCATTACAGGTTGGGAAGAACTTATTTGGAGGTTACTCTAAAATATCTACTCAACTACATCCATGAAAAGAATTTTTGACATCTTCAGGTGAAATAAAATTCCCAATGAGTGAGTCAAAAATTTGTTATCTAGGTGGAAAGGACTCATATAATCAACGAACATGTTGTTTAATCAAGATAATCTTTAAACATGAGCATATGGAATGTTAAGGCATAGATGGTCTCTACCCTGATCAATTATAATATCACAACTGGGTTCCAATATTTTTTCCAAAAATCACAAGTGCTTTGAGGAAGCCTTATAGTAGGATAAGCAAGCACATATGTTAATTTCATGATATCCAAATAGAACATATTCCAATGTTGATAGTAACATTGTAGTACCGATAGATTCCTCTAAGATAATGGAATTTTTATACCCTATACAAGTAGAGCCTCACCATGTGATACAACCTCATCACGCTTAACCTTTCCTAGAACATAATCGATAAGAACCACATCACTACGAAAAACCACAAAGATAGGATAATATCTCTCTTGAACCTCATCATCCACCAGCCCCTCATTAAGGATTGGCACCAAGAGTAACCATTCAAGATAAGACGGACTCGGTCTATTCATTTAATGATGTATAGATCCCCAGTTGTTTCCTCATTTCCCTATATTATTAGAATCTAAAGATACTAGATTACAAAGCACCACATGAATCCAAACATACTAACTATTCTATTAATTACATAACTATATGATCCTTGGACATAACATAATGGGATACTATGTGATCAAGTATAGGATCACTTACCATGTGGATAATAGTTGTTCAAGTTTGGAAACGTCATTGCACATGTGGAATGAATCTCCACTGAGCCTGATAGTGATAATGAGAGTTGAAGTGAATGAGAGCCTGTTTCTAAAAATGGGAATTAGAATTACGACGAATGTTTCACATGTTGACTACTAACTCAAGCCCATTAAGTCAATTGTGCCCACTTTTTTAAACCTCATCCTCTTGAATTAACCAAAACTTCACCAGAGAAATCATATCATCACCCTTAAAATATCAAAATAGTAGGTACATACAACACATGGGAAATTTGAGTCCCCCATCAGTGCTTAAACCATCTCACACTCTCAATGATTACATTCCTCTAGTGATGGGAGTTTTTTCTAGGGTCCACCCACTACTACTCAAATCCCTAAATGATGAGCAAGAGTATTCCTTTGTGAATGTTTTTGTGTTAGTATACTACTTCACATTGCTTCATGAGGAATAATTACATGAAAACTTCCAAAATTCATTGGGCTAATGCCATCAAAAGGGAGTCTAAATAAGTGATAATACACAAAAATCTCAGTCATGTGATTAAAATTGAGACATGGATGATACCTAGGATTTGAAGAAGGTGTTCCATTGAGCTCAGTATGAAGTGTACCCCTATTATACTCAGCTAAATTCATAGCAACAATTAAATATGTTGAATTATTGGGCAGAGTATACACAAAAAAATATTGATCCGACAGGACATGTGAAATATGAGCCTTAACCAGCCATTATTCAAAAGGAATTGGTGTTGTGTCAGTTAGTTAGTCCCCCATAGGATATTCACTATACCAACAAGAGCCTAATAGTACAACCAGTATCATCTATCATGCCTCGTTCCAAATAGCATATCATAACAAGAAGAAACTCATAATTGGAACAAAAGTATGATGTGTTTTAGAACATCACCAGCATACCTAAGGGACATCAATCATCAAGGAAATAATCATATCAAATTAAATTTTTGAGACCCTCATAGAGGCCTTGAATAGACACCTCATGTTCGAATCAAATGTAGCTACTGGAGAGACCTAGTATATATAGGAGGCTAAAAAATTGGAATTCCAATCCATCATCTCATTTTCAATATAAAAATATATTTACCTCATGTAGGGGCACATTAAAACACTATACACCACATACCAATTAGATTTTATAGAGATTCATAATTGTCTGATCGGCATAGGTTTTGGAATCAACATCACCCCAATTTGGACACTCTACAGGTTGGGGCTAACCGAATTGTATTTGATCCCTTATGACCAAAAGATCCATGTTTATTATAAAAATAAGAAGATACAATGTGGTAGAATTCAGTTGAAGACACATTTTTGTGGGTTTCTATCGAGAACATAATTCAATGTGGTCTAACATGATACCACCTAAAACATATTTATGGGATGGCCATGGATTCCTCTACAAGTTGTTATTCCCTCCCCATATCACAAATTCCTCTTGTATTCCCTCAATGGTTGTTTCAGATTTTTTTAAGGTGATGTGTCTCCCATTGAATCTTATAAATAACTCTATTAGGATGTAGAAAACTACAAGGGATAGAAGATGCATGTTCAGAAAAATGATGTTGAGCGCACAAGCATCATGCCCAGTCCATGTGTGGACCAAGATGATGTTGTCATTTATTATATCCATTAGTTGAAGGCAATGATTCTAGACATGGGATGCTTTATTTAAATTTAAATGATAAATTTTCCTAACAAACCTATGTATAACAAAATTTCAATGATAATCACTTTCAAATACGTAGGACATGATAAATTTAAACAAGAAGTTCCTACTCCTATGATGTATCAATAGGTTCACCCTATGGCCACCATTTCACCACATTATCATTTTTTCTGTATGTTGAGATTGAATCCCCAGTAATCGAATCACCAGTATTGCTTTGACAAAGGGAATTTACATCGTGGTGGAAGGATAGATATAATTATCTTGAAAACCTATGTCACAAAAATCTCACTATATCCAAAACCCCTCAGTGGAGATTATATATCCTCCCAATAAGGCAGTATTGGCCACCATAGTCTTTTTTGCTAAGTTGAACTATCTCCCCCACTAATTCACATACCATTGTTGATGAATAAGATTTAAAAGAAGTCCCTACTAAATTTTAAGAGTATGTCTCCACCATCATTGATTAGATGATTTAGGAAAACCTAGGAACAATAAAATATCTCATGAAAACCCTGCTCGGTGGAACTATTACTCTAATGGAGAATTTGCAGTATTTTGGCTTCCTGAAGCAGCGTCATAATTATTTTCTAGAGTAATGGGGATATTCTATGACTAGACCCCCAATCATCAAGCCCCAAATTTTCATCCTATATAGTCACCAAGAATTGAATAAGAATCTAAAGAATCACACACCCCTTTCATGGTTTCGAGGTTGAGGTTGAGGATGATAAGATTATCAAATCTAAATTCATCATGTAGTTGAATTACCCCATGTGTCTAGCTAGCATCACTATAGTTAAGAAAAATAATTGGTAGATTATGGTCTTTATCGAACTCCATGACCTCAACCACCATTGTATAAAAGATGATTTTACCCTTCCAGAGATAGAGTTATTGATCAATTCCACTGTCGGGTTAACATCTCACTCAATCATGGATGGATACTATAAGTACAATCAAATTCAGATGTACCTTTTAGATGAGTGGTCTAAAACCTTTACGGTACAACAAGGGATTTTCTACTATCAGGTGATGCCCGTCATTCTAAAGAATGAAGGAGAAACTTATCAGCTATCCAAGAACCACATAATAAAACAATTCCTTGTACAATTGGATGAAATATACATAAATGACATGGTTGTCAAATCCCACCCCAAAATAAGATCCATCTCATAGATCTTGATAAATTATTCATCTTCCTTCACTCTTAACATTTGATGATATATCCCTTGATTAGTACATATAGGGTTACTTATGGAATGATTATTAGCTACATCTTCAGATACAGATTGATAAATATTGACCTAAATATTATTAGATCTATCATCCAGATGCCTCCCCCAACAACCATTAGATGATCTGGGTATTCAAGGCCACTTTCCCTATATACACCAAATCATTGAGAATATATCTGGAATTTTTAGGTCCTTATCTATGGTCATGAGTAAGGGTATATCCTACCAGTGGGATGAGGTGTACCAAATATCTTTAAATTATATATTACAATATTTAATAAAACCATCAATTATGATGATACCTATCACAAGGAATCATCTGATCCTATATGTGACCTTACAGGAAGAATCAACCTACAAAATTATCACCCATAAAAAAAATAAATTTATGGAAATAATTGTATACTACCTTAATTTCATGTTCCTCAACCAAGAGTCCAAATACTACCCTATCAAGAAGAGATTCCTTAGGCTTGTTTTTTCATTTCAGGTGTAGCGCCATTATTTGTAACATCACTAGATACAACAAGTGTCCCATGTGATCCCTCTATAGTATATAAAAAATTACCACATGTTGACAGGATGACTAGCATGTTGGTAAGTGATCCTTTAGCATTTCAAAATTAGGTTCATTATATATAAGGCCATCGATGGTCAGTCATTGGATGATTTCCAAGATTCTCACTCAGCTGCTAATGAACTACCCGAAGACTCCATCTTATTAGATGAGGAAATATTCTCAGTGGAATAAGTTATTCCACGTTGGAGGACACATTTCAATGGTGACACCTGGAGCCCAATTGGTGAAACACTCAATGATCCTAAACTCAATAAATTGGGTGTCAGAATCATTTTTATCACACATGCACATTTCATCCTATTATACTCATTCATTCAATCATAAGACTACATCTACAATGATGAAAATTATTAGAATCTCATCATTCATCTTAACATATCCTTCAATATTGATTTATTCCACTTCATGTGAAGGGAGACTCTAAACAAGTCCTCAAAATGATTAATGGAAACTATATCATTAGAAATATGGATCTCATTCCCCTATTAGAGTGAACTCTCTAGTTGACTTACTAATTCCCTTCTTGTCCATAAGTTAGTCATGTACCTTGATCACTGAATAGTCACGATGATGCATTGTCAATTTTAGCTACATCTCTTGCATTTCCAGGACAAGATGACCTCCTCTTTCATGTGGAGAATGATATGGTTATCTATGATGTGGTCCCATATAGAAATGAAATCTCATTGGTAAACTATATGACCTCTAGGGGTTCTATGTTTAGACCCCCCAGGTTCCCCTACACATAAGAGGAAAACTCTGATTGGACATCTCCTTTCATCCAGTACCTTTATCTTCACATTCTCCCACTATATCGAACAGAGAGAGAAAATATTTTTCTGTCCATTTTTTTCAACCCATTAGAGTATGACTAACACAAAATAAACCCTATAAATAGATGATTTTTAGGGAATTATCTTATTCTACAGGAAAGGATATGATAACCTAGGTCATGAAGGAAGTTTATGTTGGTTCATGTTGTTACAATCAAGTGGTTTTGACCATCTCCAACCAGATTCAAATTCTAGGATACTTCTTTCCCACAATGGTCTATGACTACATCAAATATGATAAGATGTCTCACACCTATTATATTCGTGCCAAAAAGTTTCATTAACTACTTGATCTTATACACGCATCCATATATTTTTGGATTTTGTGGGATGGGGACTCGATTTTATCAGGTCATATCCATAACTATCAACCCACAAGTGAATGTTCATTATGAATGTGAGAAAATTATTTTCTATTTGGTGATAAACGATTATTCTAAAAAATTTCAAGGCCTGATACGTGATACAATTTTTGGGCTACCACATCATCCTTCAATTTCGAGTCCCCCAAAGTATTTTAACAAAAAATGGTAACTTCCTAACCATTGGCCAGATGAGATTATACTCCAAGTACAACATCCAATCCAACCATACATCATGCTACCATACACAATAGAATAGAAAAATCAAGGCATAAAACAAGATCCTCTATAATATTCTATAGAAAATAGTGTCCTAGAATAAGATATGTTAGCCAGAAAAGATCCCCAACACCCAATGGTATTTTCAGATGATGACTTGTAATTCCACCCAGGTGACTCCAGACTCCATGATGTATGTAATAGAGGAAGTACCTACCGTTGAGGTTCAGTAAATATAGATTTGAACATCTATATATGACCATAATATTCAATAAATAGTAGTATAATTATTTCTAGATGAGCTAAAATCCATTAAGGAGAAAAGGATTCAAGAATTGAATAATCTAGACAGGAACCATAACAATATATAAAGGATGTTGATAAGAATAATATTCTTCCATCCATTCTCTTAGGAGACACAGTGTTAGATCTCCAAACAATATTGATACATAAAAATAATCCCCCAAAGATGGATTTCAAATAGGAAGGACCTTGCATCATTCCCAAGCCATATTCTAATTGTGCATACTAATTTATTACTTCATGTTGATAGGGGATCAATCCTCTGACCAATTCCAAGTTTCACATGCATTACATCAGGGGAGGAGTTTACCATGTTCTAGTTTCATGACAATAAAATGAATAACAATAATTTTTCTCACCACACGACATTAAATTGAACATTCAAATAATAATAAAATGATTTTAACAAATAAAATTGGTCTGAAATGTATGGATTTAAACTAAGAATTCAATTCTAGGTATCAAAAATATAAAATATGTTCTAATATTACTAGGGATGAGTGGTGTGATGGTGGAAACACTTTTCATTAATTCACATCAGGATTTCCAAATCACCATGTAAGACATATCTATTTGGAATACCATATGATACCAAATTTAAGACTCTTAAACTAATAAGATCCCATATGGTCCACACATGACGATCGTAATCTATTTGAATATGGTCGCAGTTATATGAACATAAACTCAACGAATACCTTCCAGTATGAGTGTATTACTAACTAATAAAAAACTAAACTTCCATAACACAAGAGATTAACCAATGGTCTTACCCCTCCTACAAATGGAGTTTCTCTCCATGAGAGTTGAAATTTATGCAATTTTAACTTGAGATTCCTCTAAATTATAGATGGATTTTACATCATGCAATGAACATTTTAGACCCCATGAAATTTGTGATTTTCATATGTTCCCTCACTAGAGAGGATTTCCCACATTATGGTTTTTCCTTTATGTTTTCATGTTCTTTAACAATGTGAGGGTTGATTCTCATCCCTATGGGTTACATAGAGATGACTAGAAATTTTATATTTGGTCCCAGCTACAAATTCACCAACCCTTCATCCCATTGGCCTCAGTTTCTTTTCCATGAATTATGAACATAAACAATGTCATGTTTGACTATAGATACATGTGATGTTCGTGAGACTCCATTTGATCCATTAAAATCATGTTTTACCTCTTTTAGGCCTCATATGCATCATTAGAAAAAAAAACTTTTATAGTCCTCACATAGTTACTTTAAACTTATATCTCTTATAGTATGAGTACCATGACATTAATATTTTCTCTATGGTCTTAACCTAATTACAATAAACTATGTGATACTGGCATAAGGATTTCTTTGAGTGTTGTAGTGAAAATTTTCTCCATTCATGTCATGTTTTCACTCTTACACCTTATGAACTTCCGAATTTCATTTTATCTATGGTATATAAAATACTACATTAGACTATGTCCACCCACATAAATAACTAATTAGGTATTTATAATTATCAATAATAGATACATAGTAACACATAACCATTCCGTGTCTAGGACCAACAATGTATTCACCACAAAACCATACATTATCATTAGTGAATTCACTAGAAAATGTCACATTGTCAAAATTTCACGTATAATCCCCATTTTGTAACCTTGACCCATTAGTAGTATAATATTACCTCATAGCATCATATTGGGAAGAAACAACCTGAACTTATGATGTTAAACTTCAGTCATTACATGGAAAAGTCATTGATACTTCTAAATAAGAAATGATTCTACAATGCATAAAAAAAGACACAATATATATAAAATAAATAGTGGAAAAAATGAAAACACAATCATCACATGATGTTAAAGTATATCTTTTCCTTATGTGTGCAAATGATTCCTCATATCCAAATTTGAGAGGGTTTAAAACTTTAGTTTTATGGGATAATCCCCCGATGACATTGATATTAATCCACACCATATTCCAAAAATACATGTGTCAATATTCCCATCCTTATGGGATATGTAGTGATGCCCAGATATATAATCATAGGTCCAGATCCTCCCTCAACATGTTCTAGGTCCCACGTTCCCAAAGACATGATGTCCTATAGGGATATGGTTTATCAGAAATCATGTGGTGGAGGTACCTTTTGGCTTAATTCAGATTTATTTATCACTCTACTATGCCACAAATGACTCTTTGATACACCCATTCCCCCTACAGTCCTTGTTCAATTAATTTAACCTTGTAGTATCCATATTCTGTGTTTCACAACATTGAACTGTCTTTCCCAACAATATCAATGCATGATGAAAACTATAGTTCTAATTTTGAATCAATTATAGATTTTTTATATGACAAGTATGAGAGGAACAAATTACCCCATGCAGAGCGGTATGCATCTTGATGTGATATGTTTAATTCCACACGTCCTTGAGAGTGGGTTCAATAATACATTATAATAAACCCCCATAGAAATTACTAAATGCCCAATGGAGTGGGATATAGAGTGTTGAATCTTCAAAATTCATCCTTACAACCCATATCCACACATCATGTCCTTCTTGATTAGGGTTTCCACCATCCATCAAATTCCCAATTGGTACTACCATTGGAAATGTTGTCTAACCATGTCTCACCACCATCATAAGAAAATGTCTTGATGGATCTCTATAAATAAATAGTGTATCATGTGTTATAAATTTTTTCAATAGTAAATCCTTAATTTTCATTCTCGTTCAGGACTAATGTGGTTGTGGTCCATGTGCTTCGAAAAAGGTAAATATTCAACCCCTACCCATTAGTAACTCCTTAACTAGAGATCAGTGGAATTGAATTTAATTTTTTGGACACCTAATGTCTTGGTGGAGTTCTAACACCCTTAATGTTACCCCTACATGCATCCGTACATGTTTAGTAAGAAATTCATCCATTAAGTCATTCTCAATATGACTCCACCTGGCCCCCTCTATATGCTTCCATGGGTCCTGGGAATTCCTCTATCATGAAATTTTTACCATACCAATCATTGAATGGGTGGGATTCTAATTTTTTCTAGGATGTTTGTCAATTTGTTCAAGACACATGTTATCCTAGTCCAAGATTCAGGAAATTAATGTGTGTGTAAATCATACTTGGAGCATGTATTATGAAATTATGTCTCATTATCCATCATTTACGTCAGGTTATTAACTCTCTCATACGACATAAGTCTTTTTGATATCCACCTATAGTCCATGTTTTAAGACCATAAGCCACTAAGTCTAAATCCAAGCATCTTGAAATTTAAATGTATGTAAGTATCCCCCCCCCCCCAGTGATAGAATGTGTGGATTTAGGCTTCCATGACCCTCACTCACATCATGTTGTTTTCACTCCATCACACTAAAGATTTCTTTTTGGTAGATTACGGCATAATTCCATGATTTTTGACCTGAAAAAAATGAGGGCCCATGTCAACAAGGTGGTTGTACATGAAATTAGTTGAGTTCCCATTAGCTTATTCACATTTAATAATCTTCTATCGATGTACTGTAATAAATTTCAATAAACTTCTATAATATACCATGAAACATGAATTTAAAATGTTTTATATTGTTCATGAATTATAACCTTATAGTATATTTATTATCTTGGTCACATGATGATAAATTGTTAGATGCATCCAGATCATATGACTTCAAAATGTGTCATGCACCATCCTCATCGTACAATGTGAAACAATGTTCCAATTTCCCTTATTGTATGAGATTAAAATGCATGTCTATAATCCTCATTATGTGTAATGAAACTGAATGACATCTCATACCCTCACCCTTGATGTCATTTTTCTCTGATTTTGGTCATCGATCACATCATTCATTTTGAAATTACTTGGAATCCAAATTGAAACTTATCATGGAATATAGTTATGATTTTTTTCATAATGATACACATATATAATGGTATTGTTAATCCATGATGAAGTAATTATTTGGGAATTGGAAGAAATTCAAAAATTCAATCATCACATTCCCACACATTCAGTGCCCCTAATATGATTCCTCACCCTCTCCCAAATTTTATGGGATTATCAAAATGAATTGTATCTATCGAAGGCCCACATAACATCCTAGGGAAATATATAGATTTACTTTGGAAGACATTCTGAAATATGATTATTATTTAAAAAAATTCATTGTTCAAACCTAATTTGTTCTCCCCACCCTCGACAAGAAGATATGGTTGTTGTATTTTGAACACAGTTGTCAGTTATCAAATATCATTACCCCACTCAAATTTTGTCCCAATTTATGGACATCTTAATTAATATATCCCATTAACCATTATTTAGGTCGAATTGTACACCCCTGAAATTATCCCATGTGTGCACTTGAGAACCATTTAAATGAATGTTGGTTTATTTATGAACCATTATTCTATAGATACAACATACCTCGAGCCAAATTTTCTTAGTGACTAGTCATCAATAGAAGACCCTGACTTTTCGATGACTATATATCAATCTCATATAAATGAGTAATATCATAATAATACCTTATTTATCACAAAAATAATTTATAATGTGGTATTATAGATTGATCGTTGGTTATCTAATAAATGTTATTAATGTGCGATGATAAAAAATAAACCACATTTTTTTTCATATAGGAATATTAAACAAGACAATGTATCAAATGAACATCCACATATCAGAACCTCTCCTTTGAAAAATTCCTACAAAGAGCGATACTAGTGATCGATCGACTAGGATAGGCATGAATTTATTGAGTGGACTATAGGATCAATAACTTCTCCTTCATGTTCTATTACTCCACATCATCATTAGAGTGGATGCCCTCCACATTGATCCACTGCCAGTTTTGCTATCCCCTACACTAATTCACCATGAACATCTCCTCTTATTTAATGGACTTAGCCATGGATACCTAGTACATATGGCTATTAACGTCCTTATACTTAGTAGTAATGACTACAACATTCACTTGTATTTGACCCTCAAGTCTAGAGATATATCCTTCATCCACCTCAAGGTCTATTTAACACCAAATATTTAATTTACTCCAACAAAGTCAATATCCTACCATTATTCATGTTTCCGCCCAATTAAAATGACCTGAGCCAGTGCCTGGTGGTTTCTAGAGTCCACCCTGTCAGTCCGCAAGATGACCTGCTAGTGGCAGAGATACCCTCTCTAGTTTTGTAGATCCTCTATTGTGGACGAGGTGATGACGTTCTACACATTCCTCGATGCTTAATGGTAGATAATGTTTTTCTCCTCCATGATGTATGGGCATGAATCTTGGAAATATTCTAGCAGTTTACGTTCATAAGAAGGAAGGATCTCCAAAATATAATTATTTGGATCATCAAGGTGAGGGTTTTCAGGCTTAGGAAAATGAAGATTCACATAATGGGATATATAATCTCCATCATTTTTTCCTATTGTAGAAGCCTCCACAACAACTTAGGTCATATATAAGGTCTGAAGAACTGCCTCGTCCCCCACAAACAAAACCATGATAAATCATGGGATAGTTAAACCTAATACATCCTCACCAACCTCCCAAGTCACTGGTGAGATATCCAATTCAATCATTTTTATTCAGGTATGGTAGCCACCCCCGGTGGCCCATTGTGATTAGCACCACCACCACAACTACATAAGACTTCTCTATCATAGGCCTCAACTAGACTCCCTAAATTGAGGTAAAAGTCTCATAATTACACTCTATTAGTTCTCACCCATTGTTTCAGAACAAAATGATATCCTAGGACATTTCTATGGAGAGTAATGTCTTCCATCTACACATCATCATTAGAAGAAGCTAATACTTTTTTTGGCACAAGTGGTTCAATACCGAGTGCCATTAAAATTTCAATTAAAAAACGAGACAATAAATAATAGGATGGAAATAAAGTGAGTGAAGGTTTTCGGGGAAGAAGAGAATTATGTAAATTATATGTTATATTAAGGAGGTCCTAGGAGATCATGAGAAGCACTGTGGGTAAGGTTTCTTCCAGAACTGCAGCATTAGTTTTAGGCACTGATGATTCTCTTCTCATAGTCGTAGATTCAGGGAGGAACCCCATGCTCTCCCCTTCATTAGTGGAGGTCCCACAACCCACCTTTCTATGTCCATATTTTACATCTTTATCTTTTTCATATGATTCTTTTTCAATTAGGGAAAAGTGTTTTGAAAGGATTCTATTATAACATTATGTCCAATGAATATAAAAAATGGACATTTTTCAAGTTGCCAGTAGTGTGTCCTCCCATGGGTGATCATTGATAGGTATTGCTTATCCAAGAATCATCTTAATCATCATGCAGAGGTAGACACATAGCAAGATTATCTTCCAAAGGTTGTGAGGGTGTTTTATTATTTTAAATCACCCTTACTCAGTTAGATAGAGCATGCATAGTGGCCATAGAATGGACTTGGTCTACCATCTCTTCCACATATTTCTCTTTGTAGTTTAGAGACACAAGTATGTCATACATAGGATGAATAATCCTAGTGAGATTCAATCCGGTCATGTTAATATTCTACCACATCTCATGAACACTAGAAAATTACTTATAGATATCCCAGTTGCTGTAAGAATCGTGGAAGATGATGTCACTATGAATGTATATGTGGTGAAACCACTACTTGAAATCTTAGACAAATGTCCCCGAGACTACCCAGATGAATACCCATCTTATCATGTAATCCTTACAGAGAATGAAGGTCTTGGTACTATTTCCTCTCCCCATTCCACTTACCTATACTGGTCCACAATATGCGGGACCCAATAAAACCTCTTTTCCCACTAGCCTAGATATTCCCCCCACGACATGCTCTATCCCCCATTCTAAACAATTTGAACATATGAGGGGTCATCCATTCATTGGTTTGTGTGGCCCTGCACCTCAACATGTACTCGGGTATGAGTTAACCCTACTCTACACATAGCCTTTAACCAAAACATATGTGGCAATGTGAGGTGTCATCTTATTCTCCTTCTTTATATCTCGAAATGTGAATATGCACCAAATCTGCCTCATCACCAAAGGATGACTCTCTTGAAACACATCTAAGTAAACATTTGATGTTAGCCTCTAGAGATATTTGAGCTATCATATGATATAATATGGATTGTATGATTCATAAATCAAACCATAGTTAACACTTTCTACCAGTACCTCCCTTGAAAGTCCATGTGGTAAAATCTCTATTCCATATTCCATGTGCTGACATCCTTCACCACTCTCATTGGCATGGAAATGGGAGGAAAATTATGTTCTCTTCTTTCCTAGCTTTATCTATTTCATCATACAATACTAACATGAATGAATGAATCCCCTTTAAATTTAATATCACAATATAGAATTTTTTATATTGTGGAAAAATAAAATTTGGGTGCTCCAAACCCCTAATATGTGAGGCCACCCAATTGATCAAGAATTGGAGGTGACCACACATGTACTGCAGCATCATACCTTCAATTATATGGTGACGTAACATGCACAACATTTATAATATTGGGATATCATGGTTAACGTACTTCCCTATCCCAGACATCACAATTGTAATGAAGGTTCTTGGGTACACCCCATTATGAGCATCCCTCATTAAGAGCATCTAGCCATAGATGACCCAACCAATGAATCTCACTAGTCTAACCATAGTCTGACACTCTGTCTTGACACTGCGTCTCCGAAACATCCTTTGGAATTCTTTTAAGATCCAACATTAGGATCCCTCCATGCCCTATCGATATCCTCTAGGACATGTTCAATGTTTTATCAATAGTTTCAATGTAGGATCCCCCCCTTCAACTATTACTGGAAGTAGTTAGTTAAAAATTATCTAATCTTGTGCTTAATGGTAATTCCCCAAACAAATATCTTCTCATTACCAGTTCCCTGCACCCAATCTAGTTGCACCTTTTACAAATTCAGAAGCTTCTCTTGGTCCCCACATTTTTTCTCTATAGGGATGAAGTCAACATACATTTCACCTAGAATCATGATCCCAAAAAATTTATAGAGGTCCCAAATATAGATTACAGATATCTGCGAAATATTTGAAATGTAGTACTCCACATTTACCATATTCTCAATATCATAGTTTTTATTTCCAAGGGGAGGTAGACATGAAACTGTGAGGTCCATGATGATTAAGATTGTCATACTCACTTCATATGTACCTTGAACATAGTGTATGAGTCACAAACCTAGTATGCATTATCCTGTTTGTGTATAATGTTTATACCCTAGAATATATCATATCCACCATTCAACCCCTTGAGGGGATTCTCCCAATGAGTATCCCTATGCCACTATTATATCCTTGATATGCATCTAAACTGGAAAGATAGTTCATCCCTACTCACCATCAAGATGATGAAATCATCTCTCAACACGAGTCTATAGAGATACGTCATCTTTCATAAAGAAAATTTCTTAAAATAGTTTTTATGTAGTCCAATAAATGAGAGGTTTCCCAAAGTGATTTAATCACTCTCCACAATCTTGTTGTTCCACACCTGGTCTTGCCTTCCAACTACATCATTGAAGACTCAATGAGATGAAATTTGATTCAAAACAAAGTTTTATTGTGTAACTTTGATTCATACATGTTGTAAAAGAAGGAAATTTGAGGATATATATCTTAATTATCAAGATCACAGATGGAGCATCATGAAAATGTTGTTATAAGTTTTTAGTTTGCTGAGAAGAGTTCGTAGAGAAATTTTTCAGTTGTTCGGTTCTCTAGGAAGTGTTTGAGATGTTTAGTTCATAGAGATCATGATCATTATGAAAAGAGAGAAAAAATATTTTATTCACAAAATTCTTGATCAGGTAGGGGGATCCTCCTCTGAATTATTTAAGGGGGGTAAAACTATACGGTCTTTATGATGGACTGTTCATTATAAACAATCATGCATGGGAATCGAGATTGAGATTCGAGTGTGACCATACCTAAAGGGAGTAGATTACCAATTTTTTTGTGATACTCCCTCAAAATATAACCATCCTTCCCCTGTTGGATCCCATTCAAATGGGGTATTATTTAGGACTAAAATATGAATTCCATGGGATTAGTCAAGTAAGACACAACTAGTTCCTAGCGAATCCAAGCCAAAATGGCCTTGAAATACCTCTTGAGGTTATTCTTCATAAATCCCTCCATGTATATTATTTGTCAGAGCTTATGATGATCCTTAAATGAGTGATTTCATTGAAAATGTGAATTAGTTGGATAAAAAACTTATAGATAGTGAGTTTGACAGTTATGAAGCACTTTGAGAATGTGTGATCAGTTTGTAGTGTCTTATTGAGTCTGAAAGAGCCATGTTCATTCATGGAGCACATGATTTCTTCCAAAAAAGAATCCATGATTCACGAAACACCTTTGATATAAATACACCATTACATTTGATATTTTTGGAATGACTACCCTACCATTCAGCTTTCAAATTTATCCCAAATCATAATACTCATGTGAAAAAATAACCAAAGAGAGATGGACCACCGAATATATGTAACACCCTAGGTAAATAAAGAAAAAGACATCTTTATATTTATCCATATTTGTGAATAAAATATTAATATTACTTTAAAGGGGATGCTCTGCTCAATGGCGTACCCAATACGCAACAACGAGTTTCCTGGGAATCTTACGTTGCACTCTAATAATGAAATATTATTATTTTAAATAGTAGTTAACGCCTACCCGTTGTAATGGCGGGAATGAATAGAACTAAATACAAAATGATTATATATTTTTGTCAAATATTTTTACCTTTTACAATAACTGTTAGAGGATTAAAAATGCGAATGAATCCAATTTTAAGCGTAAACATTGTAATATTCTTTAAACGGCCGATTAACTGCCTTTTGATGGAGAACCTCTTTTAAATGAAGTTTTTGACAATATTATGTGTTATATTTGAAAAAATACAGTTCTTCTTTAGAATTGGGACATCAAAATTTACATTGTGAAAATTTTTGGTATTTTTCCAAAAAAGTTCAATTTTTAATGAATAGTGAAAAATGTTGTATTTTAATTCAAAACCACTTTTTAATCTAATTTATTTATATGATTAGATTATCTTTTGAATTGGTTATAAAGTGAAATTAGAATATATTTTTCCAATTTAATCAAATAGTGGTCATTGGAATTAATTTCACTTAGAAATTTGACTTAAACTAGTGTCAATCTTTTGATATATATTGCTTCATAAAAACACGCTATTTGTTCTAACAGCGGGAATTAATTATTAAATTAATTAATGAAAATTTTATGTTTTGAATTTTTTAAAGTAGACATCATTTTTTAATTTGGAATATCAAATATAGCTTAGGGTGGACTTTTGGTTTTTTCTGAAAAACTTCAATTTTTGATGAATAGTGAAACCACTAAGTGGTACATAAGAAACTGATTTTTTCATTTAAATGAAATTTTACCACCTCTGTGTTTTGAATTTCAAAAATCCGACATACATTGTTGTCATGAAGAAGTAAAATGTGGTTCAATGGGATTAAAACTTTTTTAGTGAATAGTAACTTTAATGTTTTTAATCGCGATTAGAGGTAATTAGTGTAGTTTATGGTAAAAATAATGTTTTAATAATATGAGATGAGCTTGACACATGTTCTACCCTCATTGGATGTGTCATGGCCGACCAAGACAATCCATCGGTCAACTTGGGGACCCTATAGAGCCACTTTGGTTGGGAAATGACATAAATAACTTTTTATTTAATTTTAATGTAAAAATGACCCAAACATTATATGTTTTACTAAAACAATTATTACATGGGGTTATACAAGTCGGATTTTTGACTATAAATATTCATTAGAAAGATAAAACGATTTCCTACATCTTGATATTTTTTTTTAATTTTTAGAAATTAAATATATTAATGTATATATGACATCATTATGATGCAGCGATTACCTCATTAATAAAGGATTTAAATAAAATGAAAAGATAATGTAAAATCTCTGACCTACACTTGTACAAAACCTATTTTATTGGTATATTTATAACCCTTATCACCTTATCCATGAATTATATCAATGGGGGACATTTAAAATCCGAAACGCGTTTTAAAAAAAGGAACATTTCTTTACTTTCCAAGGGTGCCCCTCCCCTCCTCTTATAAAAGGCCCCCACCTCTACCTCCTTACCCACACTTACAAAGCCTTTGTCTTGGCCAAACCCTACCAATTATGTATCTCCAAATCCCTCTCTAACTCTTTGAAGCCTCACTTTGGGAAGAAGTCTTCCCAAGAAATTCTTTGAGCTCAAACCAAAGTGAGTTACTCGATTTTAAGGTAATATTTTCACTTGAGTCCTTTTGATTTATTTTGCTTCTCCAACCCCCTAAACTCTTTTAATTCATTTGTTTTGTAACAACTCCAGAATCTTCAATATACTAGGTTTTTTTTATAATAATTATT
Organism: Viscum album; assembly: GCA_963277665.1. NCBI lineage: Eukaryota > Viridiplantae > Streptophyta > Magnoliopsida > Santalales > Viscaceae > Viscum > Viscum album. The sequence continues at coordinate 234,531,826 of OY728119.1, forward strand.
CGAGCTACACTTACACACACCTTCATCTAATGGTTAAAAAACATACTGTTTCTCTAGTTGGCGATTTTCTGCCTCACGAAACGATGATTGTTCAATATTTTTTGAACACCTTTAATGGTGGACATTATGATGTCACTGTATTTTATATATTATATATATGGTATTTATTTTTACTATATTCTTTTGTATTTTATATTTAAAATGTACTTTTATTCTTTTCATGTTGTGTAAATGCGATAATTTCATATGAGGAAGTGTGGACTACCGCCCCCTCAAGTGATGTGACTCGTACATGTAATACATGGAATGTATAAACCATGAAATTAATGAAAATATATTACCTATATAACATATATATTATACTGTAATTATAATATATATATATATATCATTTATTTTTAATTCCATTAATATGACAGAAAAATGAAAGTAGCGTTCATGCGTACGTACGGCCTACCGTCTCCAGGAATGATGCTTTTCGTTTTTTATCTCCAAATGATATGGAATAGTATAAAATGAATATGTAATGTATATATATGTTATTTTAATCATTAATACTATTCTGGAAATTATTTACTTATAACTACATGGGCAATCATTTTTCAAACAAGTCCATTTTTGACTCATGTACCAAACATCAGCAAAAACGTCTGATATGAACTAACATTATTAAACAATTATTATTACATTATAATATGTAATATGAAATGAATAATAATATTTAAAGGAGGCCCTTAGGCAAGTATAAATTTACAAAAGTTTATTATTCAGGAATATAATTAAACGAACAAGACAATTCAGACTTGAGTTAAGGGATCCTACTCCTCTCTTTCTTTTTAAGTACACTCTTTTATGTCATTAATTTTAATGCTCATATTTCATATTATTGGGATGTTATTTTATATTAATCTTACTATAATTTTTATGTTCATATGATGAGATACCCTATTCTCTTTCATCAATCCATTTTGGATGTTTTGAGTGGCGCCGTTAGGCTGCCGAATTTTCGTAAGAGATCTAACCTCTCTCTTTCTTTTTAAGTACTCTCCTTTATGTCACTTCTTTAAATATCTTATTTATTATGTTGGGGGATGTTATATTATATTCCTCTTTCGGTAAAAATTATGTTAATATGATGAGATACCCTTTTCTCTCTCATCAATCCATTTTGGATGTTTTATGTGGCGCCGTTAGGCTGCGGAGTTTTCGTAAGGGATTTTTCATCTCACTTTTATTCCCATGAGATTTATGCTATATTTTCCACAATTTACTTTGAGTGGTGTATGTACTTCCCATTATTTTACTCATTGTGTAATATAATTTCATTTATGAGTATTTACATCAATTTTGTATTGTCCTTCTTTCACGGGGTGTATGTTTCGAAAGATACCCATGTCGGTAAGTGAACCTTTCACCCCCCTCTTTTTAAAAGACATATTTTGTTATGTCTTTTAATTAACATACTATTATGTTGGGATATGTTCTTATATATCTTTATTGATTTAAATTTTATGTCCATGTGATGAGATACCCTTTTTATCACTCATCATCTTATTTTCTGAATTTTGTAGTGACACCGTTAGGCTGTCAAATTTTTGCAAGGGAACTTCTTAACCCAAATTTGATTATTTGGGATAAAATTGTACTCTTTAAATATGTGGTTCTATGAATATGTGTGAATAACCTATGAATTTCTTGCACTTAATATCCACTTATATTTGGTGTATTCGTTTGTCACACAAAATTATGTAATGGATATATCCTTAAACCAAGGATACCATCTTTGTATGGGACTTCGTCTCAATCTCCTTTCATTGAGGAATATTTTATTTTATACACAACCTTCTTTTATACGGTGTATAAACCCCATTGACTTTTACGTTTATCCAAAAGGAATATTTTTATACGAAGCGTTTTACAAAATGACAAAAGGGAATGTTTTTGTCATACGTATGCAGCGACAACGACTTCTCCACCACTATGACCATTATTTGAGTTTTGGCTTCCTCTACAAGCCATAATATTTTTTAAAAGAAAACTAAATACCATGTTTTACTTTTATTTTATTTTGGTATTTAAAATTGTTTTGATAATGTTTTTATCACTGTGTTATTGATATCTTCTGATTGAAATGTGGAAATGTTATGTTTCCTTTATGTATGTTTTATGTGATATGATTATGTTATGGTTCTTGGGCGTTGTTATGAAGACGGGTGGTTCCGTGATAAATTAAGGGCGGGTGAGCCCGATATAGCTCTCCAATGCATTGGGTAATGCGAAGGAGTGAAACGTTAAGGTTTCTCCGAAGAGATTTTAGGGAATATACTATGGTGGGTATTCCAAACGTAACCAAGAGGGTTACTCCCTATGTAAGAATGTTATGAATACCTCAAGTTACCATTTATGTCTTATTATTTCTATGATTTATTAATGATTTGATGAGGTATGTTAAGGTGCCTTTGTTTTATGGGTAAAGTATTATTTCATTCTTATGTATATATGAACTCATGTTTCTTTTCCATATTTTTATAACCCTTACTGAGCTTTTTATGCTCATCCCATGTTTTTTTTGAAATGTTTTTCACAGGTCACGGGAAAGGTACCTGATATGATGATAGTGTCAACGAAGTGTCAAGAAAGAATCCATGCTTTATTTTTTTAATATGTTTCCATTGATGGGAAAAAATGAATACTATCTTTTATGTGACCACATTGTTTAAATGTGGAATGTATTGAAAGTTTTATGATCTAATTATCTAGAACTCTAAACCTGAAAAGATCATCAATGTGAAATCTTGTAATAGCTCAAGATTAAGTAAGGTTTAAGGCTGGGGCCTTATAGTTGGTATCTGAGGTCGGTTTCGACAACTTTAGGGATTAGGAGTTTTTGTTAGACACATGATTAGTCCCTATATCTATTATTTGAGTTAAATCCTTGTTTTATAACTTTTTTCAGGTCATGTAAAGTTGGTTAATAATGGAAGGAGAAGGATCTCAAATGACATTTCTATCTCTTACTGATGACATGCTTGCAATAATTATTGCAAAGTCATGTTCGAATGATTGTGAAACTTTATCTAGCATACAACTCACTTGCAAGAAGTTTTTTGAGATATCCAACACCTCCACTATAACTCATTATCATCGTGGATCATGGGTTGTTTTTTTATACAAATAATATTTTCACAGTATTCTCATATTTTCAAGAAAGGTAAATATTATCAAGGTATTTTCAAATTTTTTACCTTATCAAAATAATTTGAAGCATATTATGATTTTAAAAAATGATATTGAGGAAGGAGAACCTTGCACAACCTATTTATATTTTCTTTTAAACTATTGTATCTCATAACATACCTATGGTATTTAAAAAGGACCTATAATAGTAAGTTTTAACTCAAATTATGTCGACTATTTTATAGAAATCATGTTTTATCAGATGTTTTGGAATTATATATCATACATGATTATTTTCATAAAATGTTTTACTGTGAACCCCAATATGACCCATGTTGTACACGGAGTATTTGGATGGAGGAAGCAAATGATTTTGAAAAATCTGTAAATAATTTTTGTAATGCATGGGACTTCTACCAACGTGAGAAAGATGGTGATGAAACCGAGTGGACGCCATGATCAAGGTATGATGTTATTCATTTTGGGAGTCATTTTTTTCTTATAGTGGTGAAATAAGACTTCAAGAATTAAGATGTTGAGATCGTAACGAATTTGGATGAAAATGAGAGGTATAAGGAAACTATTGACGTTAATACGTATTAGGGTTATTTTTGGAGTTTTATAAAAAGGACAACACACAGACCGTGTGACAACCCGTCACGTCGGACAAAGCTACGGGAATCAAACCCACAACCAAAGTGCAATTGGTATTTATTTCCTACCATTGGACTACTTGAAGACCCAGGTTAGTTTGACTAATTGTTTTTAGTTAGGCGACTTTATGAATTAAGAGTAAGTTGATTTTGGGTTATTTATGAAAATGATTACCTTATCATGGAGGATATGTGATTAGGTTAATTACTTTTCAATACTAAACTTTAGGAGAAATTGATGTTGTTTGGAGATAAATGTTATGATTTAACTTGGAAGAGTATGTGACTAAATCCTTCAAATATTTGGGTTTCAATCATATTTTGGTTTACTTTGAATAATTTAATGGAAAAATTGTTTATCAAATGGTCCTCATTGAACTTTGGGTTTTGTTGGAAAAATTTTGGAGATTAAGAATAGATTTTATTTTTATAAAGGGTTATCCATTTTTTGATTATCTGATCATGTACTAATTTTTTTTTTGGTTTTGGGTAGATTCTAAAGACATGGGAAGTATATAGTTCTCTTTTGTGGATTAGGTGATTCTCTAGAAATTGATTATAGTACTCTTAATGTGAACAAGTCTTTCAAAATACTCGTCTTTTGGAGAAAATATGAATTTGTGTAAGGAATCTAATAAAATTTGAAAGTCAAAATGATAAGTGATTATGTTTCCTTATGAATAAATTCCTCAATAAAAAGTAACTTTAAAAAAAAATTGTCTGTTATCTTTTCCTAATGGGGAATCAAATACAGTTTAACCCATCACAAGTTTGTGATTTCTTGTGGTTAACTTTCTCATAAACATGTTTTTTATCACTCTCCATCAGAACATGACCATATGTTTTCTCCTCCATGTACATGTTTTCCTACATGGAATCCTAGTATGGGTTAACTAGGGTGACCTATGTACTTATCTTTATTTATTTTAAAGTTACTGTTTTACCGACTCTTTTTCTGATGTGGGACTTTCAAGGATGTTTCCAAGCTCAATTTTAAAATTGCGAGGATGCAATTCCCAAAATGGGGGAAGGATATAACACCCCAGGTAAATAAAGAATATGACATATTTATATTTATCCATATTTGTGAATAAAATATTATTATTACTTTAAAGGGGATGCTAAGCTTGATGGCGTACCCAATACGCAACAACAAGTTTCTTGGGAATCGTACGTTGCACTCTAATAATAAAATAATATTATTTTAAATAGTAGTTAATTCCTAGACGTTGTAGTGGAAAGAATGAATAGAACTAAATACAAAATGATTATATATGTTTGTCAAATATTTTTACATTTTACAATAAATGTTAGAGGATTGAAAATGCGAACGAATCCAATTTTAAGTGTAAACATTCTAATATTCTATAAAAGGTCAATTAACCACTTTTTGATGGAGAACCTCTTTTAAATCCACTTTTTGAAAATATTATGTGTTATATTTGACAATATAAAATTCTTCTTTATAATTGGGACATCAAAATTTAATTTGTGTAAATTTTTGGTATTTTTCCGAAAAAGATCAATTTTTAATGAATAGTGAAAAATGATGTATTTTAATTCAAAACCAATTTTTAATATAATTTATTTATATGATTATATTATCTTTATAATTGGTTTTAATGTGAAATTAGAATATATTTTTACCATTTAATCATATTGTGGTCATTGGAATTAATTTCACTTTGAAATTTGACTTAAACTAGTTTCAATCTTTTGATACATATTGCTTCTAAAAAACACGCCATTTGTTCTGAAAGCTGGAATTAATTATTAAATGAATTAATGAAAATTATATGTATTTAATTTTGTAAAATAGACATAATTTTTGAATTCGGAATATCAAATATAACTTAGGGTGAAGTTTTGGTTTTTTTCTGGAAAACATCAATTTTTGAGGAATAGTGAAACCACTAAGTGGTACTTAAGAAACTGATTTTTTTGTTTAAATGAAATTTATCCACCTCTGTGTTTTGAATTTCAAAAATCCGACATACATGGTTGTCATTAAGAATTAAAATGTGGTTCAATGGGATTAAAATAATTTTTTTGGTGAATAGTAACTTTTAGTTTTTAATCGCGATTAGATGTAATTAGTGTAGTTTAAGGTAAAAATAATGTTTTAATAATATGAGATGACCATAAAACATGTTCTACGTTCATTTTATGTGTCATGACCGACAAAGACAATCCATTGGTCTACTTGGGGACCCCATGGAGCCACTTTGGTTGGGAAATGACATAAATAACTTTTTATTAAATGTTAATGTAAAAATGACACAAACATGAAAGGTTTTACTAAAACAATTTTTACGTGGGGTCATACAAGTCATATTTTTTACTATAAATATTGATTAGAAAGATAAAACGATATCCTACATTGTGATATTTTTTTATAATTTTTAGACATTAAATATATTAAATTATTTATGACAGCATGATGATGCAGCGATTACCTCATTAATAATGGATTTAAATAAAATGAAACGATAATGTAAACTCTATGACCTATATATGTTCAAAACCTATTTTATGGGTATATTTCGAACCCTTATCACCATATCCTTTAATTATATCAATTTGAGTCCTTTTAAATCCGAAACGCATTTTAAAATAAAGGAACATTTCTTTACATTCCAAGGGTGCCTCTCCTCTCCTCTTATAAAAGGCCCCCAACTCTACCTCCTTACCCACACTACCAAAGCCTTTGGCTCGAAAAAACACTGACACGTTTGTATCTCCACATCCCTCTCTAACTCCTTGATGCCTCACTTTGGGCAGAAGGCTTCCCATGGAAGCCTTTGAGCTCAAACCAAAGGGAGTTACCCGATTTTAAGGTAATGTCTTCACTTGAGTCCTTTTGTTTTATTTTGCTTCTCCAACCCCCTAAACTCATTTTATTCATTTATTTTGTAACAAATCCAGTATATTCAATATAATAGTATGTTATTATAAGAATTATTCTATCTACACTTACACACACCTTCATCTTATGGTTAAAGAACATACTGTTTCTGTGATTGGCGATCTTCTGCCTCACGAAACGATGATTGTTCAATATTCTTTTAACACCTTTAAAAGTGGCCATTATGATGTCACTGTATTTTATATATGATATATATGTTATTTATGTTTACTATATGCTTCTGTGTTTTATATTTAAAACATTCCTTTATTCTTTTAATGTTGTGTAAATGCGATAATTTCATATGAGGAAGTGTGGACTACCGCCCCCTCAAGTGATGTGACTCGTACATGAAATACATGGAATGTATAAAGAATGAAATTAATTAACATATGTGACCTATATAACATATATATTAAACTGGAATTAAAAAATATATATATATCATTAATTTTTAATTCCATTAATATGACAAATAAAATGAAAGTAGCATTCATGCGTACGTACGACCTACCATCTCCACGAACGACGCTTTTCGTTTTTTTATCTCCAAATGATATGGTATAGTATAAAATGAATATGTACGAGATATATATGATATTTTAATCATTAATACTATTCTGAAAATTATTTACTTATAACTACATGGGAAATCATTTTTCAAAGAAGTTTATTTTTGACTCATGTACCAAACATCGGCAAAAACGTCTGATATGAACTAACATTATTAAACAATTATTATAACATTATAATATGTAATATGAACTGAATAATAATATTTAAAGGAGGTCCTTAGGAAATAATAAATTGACCAATGTTTATTATTTAGGAATATAATGAAACGAACAAGACAATTCAGACTTTAGGTAAGGGATCATACTCCTCTCTTTTTAAGTACACTCTTTTATGTCATTCATGTTAAAGCTCATCTTTCCTATTATTGGGATGTTATTTTATATTACTCTTACTTTAATTTTTATGTTAATATGATGGGAGACCCTATTATCTCTCATCAATCCATTTTGGAAGTTTTAAGTGGCGATGTTAGGCTGCCGAATTTTCATGAGAGATCTAACCTCTCTCTTTCTTCTTAAGTACTCTCCTTTACGTCACTTATTTTAAGCTCCTCTTTGTTATGTTCGGTGATGTTACTTTATATTCCACATTTGGTAAACATTATTTTAATATGATTAGAGACCCTATTCTCTCTCATCAATCCATTTTGGAAGTTTTAAGTGGCGTCGTTAGGCTGTCGAGTTTTCATAAGGGATTTTTCATCTCGCTTTTATTCCCGTGATATCTAAATTTTCAACAATTTCCTTTTAGTGGTGTATGAACATCCCATTATTTTACTCATTGTGTAATATAATTTCATTTATGAGTATTTACATCAATGTTGTATTGTCCTTCTTTCACGGGGTGTATGTTTCGAAAGATACCCATGTCGATAAGGGAACCTTTCACCCTCCCCTTTTAAAATGACTTCTTTTGTTATGTCTTTTAATTCACATACTATTATGTTGGTATATGTTATTCTATATCCTTATTGATTTAAATTTTATGTCCATGTGATGAGATACCCATATATCTCTAATCAACTCATTTTCTGAATTTTCTAGTGACGCCGTTAGGCTGTCAAATTTTTGCAAGGGAACTTCTTAACCCAAATTTGATTCTTTGGGATAAACTTGTAATCCTTGAATATGTCGTTCTATGAATATGTGTGAATAACCTCTGATTTTTTTACACTTAATATCCACTTATATTTGGTGTATTCGATTGTCACACATAATTATGTAATTGATTTATCCTTAAACTAAAGATACTGTCTTTGTATGGGACTTCGTCTCAATCTCCTTTCATTGAGGCATATTTTATTTTATACACAACCTTCTTATATATGGTGTATAAACCCCTTTGAATTTTACGTTTATCCAAAATGAATCTTTTTTTACGAAGCGTTTTACAAAACGACAAAATGGAATGTTTTTGTCACACGTATGAGGCGACAACGACTTCTCCGCCACCGTGACCATTATTTGAGTTTCAGCTTCCTCTAAATGCCATACCTTTTTATAAAAGAAAAATAAATAACATTTTTTACTTTTATATTATATTGGTATTTAAAATTGTTTTGATAATGTTTTTATCACTGTGTTATTGATATCTTGTGAGTGAAATGTGGAAATGTTATGTTTCCTATATGTATGTTTTATGTGATATGATAATGTTATGGTTCTTGGGTGTTGTTATGAAGACTGGTGGTTCCGTGATAAACTAAGGGCGGGTGAACCTGATATAGCTCTCCAATGCATTGGGTAACGCGAAGGAGTGAACCGTTAAGGTTTCTCCGAAGTGATGTTAGGGAATATACTGTGGTGGGTATTCCAAACGTAACCAAGAGGGTTACTCACTACGTCAGAATGTTATGAATTCCTCAAGTTACCTTTTATGTCTTATGATTTCAATGATTTATTCATGATTTTATGAGGTATGTTAAGGTGCCTATATTTTATGGGTAAAGTATGATTTCATTCTTATGTATATATGAACTCATGTTTCTTTTCCATATTTTTTTAACCTTTACTGAGCTTTTTATGCTCATCCCAATTTTTTTTGAAATGTTTTTCACAGGTCAAGGGAAAGGTACATGATATTATGATAGTGTCATGGAAGTGTCAAGAAAGAATCCATGCTTTATTTTTTTTAATATGTTTCCATTTATTGGAAAAAATGAATACTATTTTTATGTAACCACTTTGTTTAAATGTGGAATGTATTAAAATTTTTATGATCTAATTCTCTAGAACTCTAAACCTGAAGATATACTCAATGTGAAATCATGTAATAACTCAAGATTAAGTAAGGTTTAAGGATGGGGCCTTATAGTTGGTATCAGAGGTCGGTTTAGACAACTTTAGGGATTAGCAGTTTTTGTTAGACACATGATTAGTCCCTATATCTATTATTTGAGTTAAATCATTGTTTTATAAATTTTTTCAGGCCACGTAAAGTCAGTTACGAATGGAAGGAGAAGGATCTCAAATGACATTCCTATCTCTTCCTGATGACATGATTGAAATAATTATTGTAATTTCATGTTCGGATGATTTTTAAACATTCTCTAGCATACAACTCACTTGAAAGTAGTTGTTTGATATATGAAACACCTCCACTATTCCTCATTATCATTGTGGATCATGGGTTGTTTTTTTAGAAAAATACTATTTTCAAAATATTCTCATATTTTCAAGAAAGGTAAATATTATCAAGGTATTTTCAAATATTTTACCTTATCACAAGAATTTGAAGCATATTATGATTTTAAAAAATGGTGCTGAGGAAGGAGACCCTTGCACAACCTATTTATAGTTTCTTTTAAAATATAGTCTCTCAGTACATACTTATGGTATTTTAAAAGGACCAATAATAGAATGTTTCAACTCAAATTATGTCCGACTATTTTATAGAAATCATGTTTTATCTGATGTTTTGGAATTATATATCATACATGATTATTTTCCAAAACAATTTTTCTGTGAACACCAATATGACCCATGTTGTACAAGGTGTATTTGGATGGAGGATGAAAATGATTTTGAAAGATCTCTAAATCATTTTTTTAATGGATGGGACTTCTACCTACGTGAGAAAGATGATGATGAATCCAAGTTGATTCCATGATCAAGGTATGATGTTATTCATTTTGGGAATCGTTTTATTTTATCTTATGGTGGTGAAATAAGAATTCAATAATTAAGATGTTGAGATCGAAATGAATTTGGATGAAAATAATATGTATAAGGAAACTGTTGAGATTAAAACAGATTAGGGTTATTTTTTGAGTTTTATAAAAAGGACAACATGCAGACCTTGTGACAACCCATCGCGTTGGACAAAGCTGCGGGAATCGAACCCACAACCAAAGTGCGACTGCTATTTATCGCCTAAAATTGGACTACGTGAAGTCCCTGGTTAGTTTGACTGATTCTTTTTAGTTAGGTGACTTTATGAATTAAGGGTAAGTTGATTTTTGGTTATTTATGAAAATTATTACCGTATCATTGAGGATATGTGATTAGGTTAATTATTTTTCAATACGAGACTTCAGGAGTAATTGATGTTGTTTGGAGATAAATGTTACGATTTAACTTGGAAGACTATGTGACTAAATCCTTCAAATATTTGGGTTTCAATCATAGTTTGGTTTACTTTGAAGAATTTAATGGAAAAATAGTTTATCGAATGTTCCTCGTAGAACTTTGGGTTTTGTTGGACAAATTTTGGAGATTAAGAATAGATTTTCTTTTTATAAAGGGTTATCCTTTTTTAGATTATCTGATCTTGTACAAACATTTTTGGTTTTGGTTTTGGTTAGAGTCTAAAGACATGGGATGTATATAGTTCTCTTTTGCGGATTAGGTGATTCTCTAGAAATTGATTATAGTACTCTTAATGTGAACAATTCTTCCTAAATACTCATCTTTTAGAGAAAATATGATTTTGTGTAAGGAATCTAATAAAAGTTGAAAGTCAACATGATAAGTGATTATGTTTCCTTATGAATAAATTCCTCAATAAAAAGTAACTTAAATAAAAAATGTTGTCTACTAACATTTCTTACTGGGGAATCGAATACCGTTTAACACATCACAAGTTTGTGATTTTCTTATGGTTAACTTTCTCTTAAACATGTTTTCTATCACTCTCCATCAGAACATGACCCTATGTTTTCTCCTCCATGTCCATGTTTTCCTACATGGAATCCTAGTATGGGTTAACTCGGGTGACCTCTGTACTTATCTTTTTTTATTTTAAAGTTATTGTTTTACCGACTCTTGTTCTGATGTAGTACTTTCAAGGATGTTTCCAAGCTCAGTTTTAAAATTGCGAGGACGCAATTCCCAAAAGGGTGGAAGGATGTAACACCCTAGGTAAATAAAGAATATGAAATCATTATATTTATCTATCTTTGTGAATAAAATATTAATATTACTTTAAAAGGGATGCTATGCTCGATGGCGTACCCAATATGCAACAACGCGTTTCTTGGGAATATTACTGTAACACCCCGAGATTTTATGAAAAATATTCATTTTAATTTCCTTGATGTCTTGTGTTGTATGCTACACCAAAGGGAGCTTTCACAACACACATAATAGACTTTCCTTGCATTACGCGCAATCGCGACCTTCATCGATAGCGTGTGTAGTACGCAATACCGAGTTTTCACTAAACAATGATATGCTATTAAAATATTATTAAAACTAGCCGTTATGAATAGTAATAAACACTTTTTTAAATTTTTTTATATTTTATTTTTCAAAACAGAGTTCATTTTTGGATTTGGAATATCGAAATTAGCATAGGGTGAAATTTTGGTACTTTTCGGATAACTTTCATTTTCTGATAAATAGTGAAAATTACTAAATTTTAATTAAAAACAACCTTTTTAATCAAAATAATTAATAGTGATAAATTATAAATTTGAGTGGTTTTAAATTATATTTAGAATATATTTTTACAATTTAATACAATGTTGGTCATTGGATGTAATTTCACATTTAAACCAGACATAAACAAGTGTCAATCTTTTGATAGTTATTATCTTTTAAGAACACGCTATTTGTTTTGATAAAGGAAATTAATTTTTAAATTACGTAATTCAACTGATATGTTTTGAATTTGGTAAAATAGACATCATTTTTCAGTTCATAATATCAAATATAGCTCATGACTAATTTTTGGTATTTTTTCTGGAAACATTCATTTTTTGATGAATACTGAAACCACTAAGTGGTAGTTAAGAAAAATGAATTTTTCATAAAACTTAATTTTACCGCTTCTGTGGGTGGAATTTCAAAAATCTGAGAGACACAGTTGATGACAGTAAGTAAAATGTGATTCAATGAGATGAAAATAATTTTTTGTGAATAGTAACTTTTTACTTTTTTTACCACGGTTAAAAGTAAATAGGGTAATTAAGGGTAAAAATGATATTATTATTACCTTAACACATGTCCTAATTCTATTGGATAAGTTAATTAGACCAAAAAAACCTCAGGAATAAAATATGACCATTTAGGCCCACTTGGATTAGATTAGGACATTTATTATTAATTTATTAAAAGAAGGGTTAAAATAGTTAAAATCACTATTTAATAAGTATATAATTTTTAATATAGGGTTATACATAAGATAAATTCTACTATAAATATTCATTAGAAAGAAAACAATATTTCCTACATAATGGTATTTTATATTTAATTTTTAGACATTATATAATTTAATTTATTTATGACACAAAGATGATGCAATAATTATTTTATTAATGAAATATTGACATAATTGATATAATAAATACCAAATTAAATGTATGTTGAGACTTTTTATGAATTAAATTAATTTTTGAGGTTAATATTACATTTTATTATTGTTATAATTAATTTTTTTATAGCTAATCAGTCTGTTATGATTTTCACAAAAATCAATTACTAAATAGTGTCAAAATTGACATAAAATAGTATTTAAAACAAATATTATATTATAAATTGTTCTTTTATTCCTAAAAATATAGGGTTCAGCCAAATGACTTAGATAAGGTTATATATATTAATAATAAACAACTTGGGGTTCTTTTGTCTTCTTATAGTAAGTTTATTAACCTTATAGTGTAAGAACACAAAAACACATGGTAAAAGTAAAATTATCTAACTTAATGTTAAATCTAAATGATAAGGTTAAAATAGGAACCTAAACTTGTCTAAATTCTATTGTATGAGAGGATTTAAACCCATCCCCACCTTAGCTTCGAAATAAATCAATTTTGAGCTATTTAAAACAGAATTTGGCTTTATAATAAAATAGTATTTTTAGTTATTCCAATGGTGCCCCTCTCCTCCCTTATAAAAGGGAACCTCCTCCCTCTCTTCCTCACACCACTTTGTGCCATCAAGATCGGCCAACCCCTACAAAATTCACTTCTCCACTTACTTAGAAACATCCTAGAGGTCCTGGTATTCTTCAAAGACAAATTTTAGTTCCCTAAGAGGAGGAATGAAAGAGGCGCTTCAATGAAGAGGTAATGTCCGTTACCGATTCTTTCAACTTTATTTCTCCTTCCACTTCTTCTTATTAGGTTGTTTCATTATGAATTAATAACAAAAGTATCAATAATATACTTATATGTTATTATAAGTATGAAATGAACCTATTTCACCATCTATCTATCCTACGGAAAATGAAATAACTGCGCGTGCGTACATACGGAATACCGTCTCTACGCCGTGGTGTAATCTATTTTCCACCACCACCTTACTCGGATGGGTATAATGGTGTAAATAATAACTATATATTATTATATTAAAGTTATTTAGATTAAAAAATAGTATACATACACTCCAATACAATTCCACGATCATGAGAATGATATCATCGCTCGTGCGTACGTACGGACTACCGTCTCCACGACGCGATGAGATTCATTCTCCACATTAACCATTCATGAATGATTATAAAGTATATAATAAGTAGTCAAGAAATATATTAAATAATAAGGATACTGTATTTATGTGTATACATATGTATGTCGTATACTTAATTCCATTCAACTCATTAAGGAAACGAAAACAGCGTTCATACGTACGTATTGCCTACAGTCTCCATGAACGGTGTATTTCATTCCATTTACTGATCTATTATGTATATGTATATTCTAAATATATATTATGTATAAATCGTGTTTTTTTATTCTGGAATTATGTAATCATGATTTAAGTAATCAGATGAATAATTATAAGTCAAAACACGGACGACAAATGAAACGATTTTACCCAAAACGCTCTTTAACATGGAATTTACAAAAGAAATGGTGATATAAAGTAATAAGTGAACCATATATGATATCATAACAATGAGTATGATTCTATAATAAGTCAATGAAATTATTTAAATCATTATATAGGAGGTTCGGACACTTACGAAGCAAATCTGACCTAAGGTAAAGGATAATTATTCTAAACTCATTCTTATCTGAGATTGTTTACTCGTAAGTATTTACTGGTTGTTATGTTTATTATCCATGTCCATATGCTCTCAAAATGTTTTCATAAAATGTTTACTTTACTTCCATGTATGTTTAAGAAATTTTTACCCTTTTATTACTTTTACCACATTGTATGGAAGGAATCTTTCTTTTGTTTACCATACGAGGTACTTTTTGACTTTTCCAGCAAAAGTACGAGAAGAATGTTTTTTTAACTTATACGGCACAGACAGATTTTTAGGGTTTTATAAAGCCTTATTTTCATGAAGCTTCCTCCAAGAGATTTCATGACTATTTTCAACAAAATCCGTTTATTTTAAAATTTCACGATGTTTTGTGAAAAGAAATTGATTTTGAAAAAGAAAGGATATTTTCCTCAAGAATTCATTTAAAGTGTTTTATCAAAACCATTTTCTATCCAAGATGACATTATTTCATATGTTTATGTTTCAATTATAATTTCTCTATGATTTACATGGTTTCAATTTTCTTATGATGAAATATCCATTTGTTTTATATGGATTATGTGAAAATGGGATGATGTTTATGAAACCCAATTTATTCTTTGGGTTATGATGAATGTTTTAAGTTTATTTTGTGGAACAAGTAAGAATGATTTAATTATGAGATGAGTGGGAACTAGATCTCCCTCCAATTAATTGGGTAAATATTTTATATCTCATGAGATAGACATGACTGGAATGGTAAGTTAATCCGGTTCAGTGTTACAGGACTGAAACAAGGTGTGAACTCGATTCAGAATGGGACTTTGTACACTAAGATGGTCTTGGAACCAATGCCTTGGCTACTATGGAAATCATTACATGTGCTTAATGGATGCCATAATTACATGTTTTATTCCCATACTATTTTATCATGATTTATGTTCCATTATGATCTATGCCTTATGTACTTCCATGTTTTATGTCGTTGCTCAAGATTTTTAATGTTCATGTTTTTTTAAGTTCAAATGTATATGATATGTTTTATTTTATCCATGCTTACCCTTACTGAGCATTTGATCTCACCCTTTTTATGTTTTCTTTTCCCCAGGATATAAATAAAGGTTTTAGGTAAGAAAAACTTGAAGATCTTAATGGGAGATGTTGAAGATCTTTCACCACGATTAGAAGATTACGTTCCAATTTTCCAAAGACACTAAACTATTATGGTCCTTGTGTGTCTATTTTCATTATGTATTAAGTATTCCACTAAAGTAATGTAATGTCCATGTACGTCAAGATTTGGGTATCTACAGTTGGTATCAGAGGAAAAGTTTAGTCAACCTTTGGAAACTAGGATGCGAAAACTTTAGTGAGATCCCTAGATATATTTTTATAGTATGTCTAGGGATGTCCCTAAGGACAAGTATACGTATACGATATAGTCCTAGAACTATGGTAACAATATTAGATTACACCAAAGATGTTAGATATTTAAGTTACTCCCCCTTTATTATGATTTTTGCCTCTCACACTATTCTTTTTGGGTTTTAGAAAATGGCTGGAAACAAGATAATTCACGATAATGGAGGATATGATGGACAATGGAATGATATTCTTAATGAGCAACCAAATGATATGGTATTTGGAAGTCCAAACAACATTATTATGCAGAATCAGAAATCTCATAATATGATCAATAAAGTAAAATTTGGTAAGTTTCCTGAATCGGCTAATAAGAGAAAGATGGAGTTTCATGATGATCATATAGGAAAGAAAGTTCAATTTCCCCTATGTAAATCATGTGGGAAGAGGCATCAAGGAGGATGTTTCAAAGGAACTGGAAGATGCTTTGGGTGTGGAAAAGAAGGACACAAAGCCAGTAAGTGCAAAGGAAAAGGTTCAGTTAACACAAGGGATGAGGATAATGGTATTGCTACGACATCAACAATGGTTAAATGTTTTAAATGTGGAATGTATGGGCATTATGCAAACCAATTCCCTAAGGGAAAGTCTCATGAAGAGAATAAGTATGGTCGTATGAGTAGTATTTATGTTGATGATGATGAACAGACTACAAATGATATGTGAGATGAAAGAATTGTTGAAGCTCGGTCAATGGTTTAATAATGTAGTGGAATGATTACATGTTTATCATGTGTAATGTTGTATAAGTAATCTCATGGTACTATGGAATAAAGATACATATAAGGATTGTTACACTGTTGTCTTTTCTTGAGTTTTGAAAGTTTAGGATTAATGGTACCAGTATCCATGAAAGGTTATACAGATATTTGTGGAATATAGATGATATGCACATAATAAAGGGATAAGGAGAGAATTAAATGTTTGATAGTATTCATGAGCTCATGACTGATATAAGGAGAATGTTATATCATGGTTTGAGTATATTGAATTTTTGGATTTTGGTATGTGAAAAGAGTTAACTTTTGACATGCTTGGTTGATGACATTTCAAGTAATCGTTTTCTTTATACTATGAGCTTGGACCGAAGTATTTTAGATAAGTCTAAATATTGGAATGGATTATGTTAACCATAAGTTAGTATTGTTTAAGGATAGAACTATTTTTGATATTATTTATGTGATGATATAGTAATGTAGTTTAGAAAAAGGACAACCTGCATGACGAGTGACAACCCATCACATCAGACAAGGCTGTGGGAATTTAACCCACAACCGAAGTGCGACTAGCCTTTATCGCCTACCACTGGCCTATAGGAAGTCCCTGTTTAGTAGAAACTAGTTTTATTATATTAAGCAGTATGATATATGAAGTATAAGTCCATTTTAGGAACTATATATTATTAATCTCACAATAGATGGACTTATGTAAGATTTGATATCTTTTCGAACCTTTTGTTTGAGACAGATGGAATGACCCATCATTCTATCACATGATCTATTGACACATCATGAATGACAAATTCGACTTCATTTCATTAAGAGATCAAGTGGAAATTATCCAAAGAACAGCCAATGGTGAGACTATACCAAATCATGAAAGTATTTATTCTAATTCCAATTTCATCAACTTTAGGGAAATGATCTTGAAAACCAAAAATGTTGTCCTAGTGCTCTTATATCCGATGAATAAGATGTTACCTTAGGTCGTCACAAATTTATGGCGTTGTGATTGCTGGATTTTCCAAATCCATGTTCTCTACCATCAGAACATGATGGTTAGATTTCTCTTCCATATCCATATTTTCACCTATGTGGAAACCCAGTGATTTGTTTATTTGGGTAACCATTACGTTTCATACTTCTGTTTTTAAATATTGGTTTTGGTATTCCTTTTTATGATGTGGGTTTCTATTAGAGAAACATTCGAGGAGTAAAACATTCATAACCCCGAAAACTTTTGAGGGCGAAATTCATTTTAAGGGGGGTAGAATGTAACACCCTGAGATTTTATGAAAAATAATCTTTTTAATTTCATTGAAGTCTTGTGTTGTACGCTACCCCAAAGGTAGCTTTCACAACACGCATCATTGACTTGCCTTGCATTACGCGCAATCGCGACCTTCCTCGATAGCGTGTGTAGTACGCAATACCGAGTTTCACTAAACAACGATATGTTATTAAAATAATATTAAGAATAGCTGTTATGAATAGTAATAACAACTTTTTTAAATTTTATAAATTTTATTTTTCCAAATGGACTTCATTTTTGGATTTGGAATATCGAAATTAGCTTAGGGTTAAATTTTGGTACTTTTCTGATAACTTTCATTTTCTGATGAATAGTGAAAATTACTAAATTTTAATTAAAAACAACCTTTTTAATCGAAATAATTAATTGTGATAAATTATTAATTTGAGTGTTTTTAAAGTATATTTAGAATATATTTTTAGAATTTAATACAATTTTGGTCATTATATGTAATTTCACATTTAAACCACACATAGACAAGTGTCAATCTTTTGATAGTTATTATCTCTTAAGAACATGCTATTGGTTTTGTAGATGGGAATTAATTTTTAAATTAAGTAATGCAACTGATATGTTTTGAATTTGGTAAAATAGACATCATTTTTCTGTTAATAATATCAAATATAGCTTAGGCCTAATGTTTTGTATTTTTCTGGAAACTTTCATTTTTTAATGAATAGTGAAACCACTAAGTGGTAGTTAAGAAAAATGGATTTTTCATAAAACAAAATTTTACTACTTCTATGAGTGGAATTTCAAAAATCCGAGAGACACGGTTGATGTCAGTAAGTAAAATGTGATTCAATGAGATGAAAATAATTTTTGGTGAATAGTGACTTTTTACTTTTTTTACCACGGTTAAAAGTAAATAGGGTAATTAAGGGTAAAAATGATATTATTATTACCCTAACACATGTCATAATTCTATTGGATAAATGTAATTCGACCACAAAAATCCTTATGAATAAAATATGACCATTTAGGCCCACCTGAATTAGATTAGGACATTTATTATTAATTTATTTAAAGAGGGGTGAAAATAGTTAAAATCAATGTTTAATAAGTATATCATTTATTATATAGTGTTATACATAAGATAAATTCGACTTTAAATATTCTCTATAAAGATAAAAATATTTCCTAAATAATGGTATTTTATTTTTAATTTTTAGACATTAAATAATTTAATTTATTTATGACACAAAGATGATGTAGTAATTATTTTATTAATGAAATATTGACATTAATGATGTTATAAATAACAAATTAAATGTAATTTGAGTCTTTTTATGAATTACACTAATTTTCTAGGTTAATAGGACATGTTATTATTGATATAATTAGCTTTTTTAGAACTAATATGTCTGTTATGATTTTCACAAAAATCAATTACTAAATAGTGTCAAAATTGATATAAAATAGTATTTAAAACAAATATTATATTATAAATTGTTATATTATTCCTAAAAATATAAGGTTCTTCCAAATGACTTAGAAAAGGTTTTATATATTAATAATAAACAACTTTGGGTTCTTTTGGATTCTTATAGTAAGTTTATTAACATTATAGTTTAAGAACACAAAAAGACACAGTAAAAGTAAAATTATCTAACTTAATGTTAAATCTAAATGATAAGGTTAAAATAGGAACCTAAACTTGTCTAAATTGTACTGGATGAGAGGAGTTCAACCCATACCCGCCTTAGATTCAAAATAAATCAATTTGGAGCTATTTAAAACCGAATTTGGCTTTATAATAAAATAATATTTTTAGTTATTCCAACGGTGCCCCGCTCCTCCCTTATAAAAAGGCACCTCCTCCCTCTCTTCCTCACACCACTTTGAGACTTCATGATCAGCCAAACCCTGAATAATTCTCTTATAAACATCTCTAGAAACATCCTAGAGGTCCTGGTCTTCTTAAAAGTCCAATTTTAGTGCCCTAAGATGAGGACTCAAAGAGGTGCTTCAAAGAAGAGGTAATGTCCGTTACCGATTCTTTCAACATTATTTCTCCTTCCACTTCTTCTTATTAGGTTTTTTCATTATGAAGTAATAACATCAGTATCAGTCATATACTGATATGTTATTATAAGTATGAAACAACCCTATTTCACCATCTATCCATCCTACGGAAAATGAAATCACCGCGCGTGCGTACGTACGGAATACCGTCTCCACGCCGTGGTGTAATCTATTTTCCACCACCACCTTACTTGGATGGGTATAATGGTGTACATACTAACTATATATGATTATTATAAAGTGATATTGATTTTGAAATAGTATACATACACTCCAATACAATTCCACGATCATGAGAACGATATCATCGCTCGTGCGTACGTACGGACTACCGTCTCCACGACGCGATGAGATTCATTCTCCACATTAACCATTCATGAATGATTATAAAGTATATATAATAAGTAATCATGAAATATATGACATAATAATGATACTGGATTTATGTGTATATATATGTATGTCGTCTACTTAATTCCATTCAACTCAATAAAGAAATGAAAACAACGT
This sequence comes from Viscum album, assembly GCA_963277665.1. Lineage (NCBI taxonomy): Eukaryota > Viridiplantae > Streptophyta > Magnoliopsida > Santalales > Viscaceae > Viscum > Viscum album. The sequence goes on from OY728119.1 coordinate 234,552,538, forward strand.
TCATGCGTACGTACGACCTACCGTCTCCATGAATGGTGTATTTATTTTCATTTACTGAACTATTATATATATGTATATTCTGAATTTATATTATATAAACATCATGTTTTATATTATGGAATTAAATAATCATGATATAAGTAATCATATGAATAATTACAAGTCAAAACAAAGACGAAAAATGAAATGATTTTACCCAAAATGCTCTTTAACATGGAATTTACAAAAGAACGCGTAATATAAAGTCATAAGGGAACCATATATGATATCATAACAATGATTATGATTCTGTAATAATTCAATGACATTATATAAATCATTATACAGGAGGTTCGGACACTTACGAAGAAAATTGGACTTATGGTAAGGGATAATTATTCCAATCTCATTCTTATCCGAGATTGTTTACTCGTAAGTATTTACTGGGGATAATGTTTGTTATCCATGTCCATATGCTCTCAAAATGTTTTCATAAAATGTTTAAATTCCTTCCATGAATGTTTAAGAAATTTTTACCCTTTTCTTACTTTTACCACATCGTATGGAATGAATCTTTCTTTTGTTTACCATACGAGGTACTTTTTTAATTTTCTGGAAAAAGTAGAAGAAGAATGTTTTTTTAACTTATACGACCCGAACAGATTTTTATGGTTTTATAAAGCCTTATTTTCATGAAGCTTAATCCAACTGATTTCATGACAATTTTCAACGAAAAAGTTATATTTTAAAATTTCATGATGTTTTGTGAAAAGGAATTGATTTTGAAGAAGAAATGATATTTTTCTCAAGAATTCATTTCAAGTGTTTTATCAAAACCATTTTCTATCTAAGATGAAATTATTTCATATGTGTATGTTTCAAGTATAATGTCTCTATGATTTACATGGTTTGAATTTTTTTATGACTAAATATCAATTTTTTTTATATTGATTATGTGATAATGGGATGATGTTTATGAAACCCGTTTTATTCTTTGGGTTATGATGAATGTTTTAAGTTTATTTTGTGGCACAAGTAAGAATGATTTCATTATGAGATTGGTGGGACCTAGATATCTCACCAATGCATTGGGTAAATATTTTATATCTCATGAGATAGACATGGCTGGAACGGTAAGTTAATCCGGTTCAGTGTTACAGGACTAAAACGAGGAGTGAACTCGATTCATAATGGGACGTTGTCCACTTAGATGGTCTTTGCAGCAATGCCTTTGATACTATGGAAACCATTACAAGTGCTTAATGGATGCCAGAATTACATGTTTTATTCCCATTCTATTTTATCATGATTTATGTTTCATTATGATTTATGCCTTATGTACTTCCATGTTTTATGTCGTTGCTCAATATTTTTAATGTTCATGTTTTTTTAAGTTCAAATGTATATGGTATGTTTTATTTTATCCATGCATACCCTTACTGAGCATTTTAGCTCACCCTTTTTATGTTTTATTTTCCCTAGGATATAAAGAAAGGTTTTAGGTTTGAAAAAAAGGAAGATCTTTATGGGAGATATTGAAGATCTTTCACCACGATTAGAAGATTACGTTCCATGTTTCCAAAGACACTAAACTATTACGGTCCTTGTGTGTCTATTTTTGTTATGTATTAAGTATTCTACTAATGTAATGTAATGTCCATGTACATCAAGCTTTGGGTCTCTACACTTACGTTGCACTCTAATAATAAAATAATATTATTTCAAATAGTAGTTAACGCCTAGCTATTGTAATGGAAGGGATGAATAGAACTAACTAAAAAATGATTATATACGTTTGTCAAATATTTTTACCTTTTACAATAAATGTTAGAGGATTGAAAATGCAAATGAATCCAATTTTAAGCGTAAACATTATAATATTCTTTAAAAGGTTGATTAACCACCTTTTGATGGAGAACCTCTTTTAAATACACTTTTTGACAATATTATGTGTTATATTTGACAAAATTAAATTCTTCTTTACATCGGGACATCAAAATTTACTTTGTGTAAATTTTTGGTATTTTTCCAAAAAAGTTCAATTTTTAATGAATAGTGAAAAATGTTTTATTTTAATTCAAAACCAATTTTTAATATAATTTATTTATATGATTATATTATCTTTTGAATTGGATTTAAAGTGAAATTAGAATATATTTTTACCGTTTAATCAAATTGTGTTCATTGTAATTAATTTCACTTTGTAATTTGACTTAAACTAGTATCAATCTTTTGATATACATTACTTCATAAAAACACGCTATTTGTTCTGACAACGGGAATTAATTATTAAATTAATTAATGAAAATTATATGTTTTGAATTTGGTAAAATAGAAATCATTTTTGAATTCGGAATATAAAATATAGCTTAGGGTGAAGTTTTGGTTTTTTTCTGGAAAACATCAATTTTTGATGAATAGTGAAACCACTAAGAGATACCTAAGAAACTGATTTTTTCATTTAAATGATATTTTACCACCTATGTGTTTTGAATTTAAAAAATCTTACATACATGGTTTTCATTATGAAGAAAAATGTTGTTCAATTGGATTAAAATAATTTTTTGGTGAATAGTAACTTTTATGTTTTTAATCGCGATTAGAGGTAATTAGTGTAGTTTAAGGTAAAAATAATATTTTAATAATATGAGATGAGTTGAAACATGTCCTAATCTCATTATATGTGTCATGGCCGACCAATACAATCCATGGGTCAACTTGGGGACCCCATGGAGCCACTTTGGTTGAGAAATGACATAAATAACTTTTTATTTAATGTTAATGTAAAAATGACACAAACATGAGATGTTTTACAAAAACAATTTTTACATGGGGTTATACAAGTATAATTTTTGACTATAAATATGAATTAGAAAGATAATAATATTTACTACATAATGATATTTTTTTATAATTTTTAGACATTATATAAATTAAATTATGTATGACATCATGATGATGCAGCGATTACCTCATTAATAAAGGATTTAAATAAAATGAAAAGATAATGTAAAGTATATGACCTAAACGTTTACAAAAACTATTGTATGGGTATATTTATAATTATGATCACATTATCCTTGAATTATATCAATGTGGGACCTTTTAAATCCAAAACGCATTTTAAAATAAAGGATAATTTCTTTACTTTCCAAGGTGCCCCTCCCCTCCCCTTATAAAAGACCCCCACCTCTACCTCCATACCCACACTTCAAAAGCGTTTGGCTCGGCCAAACCCTACCCATTTTGTATCTCCACATACCTCTATAACTCCTTGAAGCCTCACTGTGGGCAGAAGTCTTCCCAAGGAAGCCTTTGAGCTCAAACCAAAGGGAGTTACCTGATTTTAAGGTAATGTCTTCACTTGAGTCCTTTTGTTTTATTTTGCTTCTCAAACCCCCTAAACTCTTTTTATTCATTTATTTTGTAACAAATACAGTATCTTCAATATACTAGGATGTTTTTATAAGAAGTATTCGAGCTACACTTACACACACCTTCGTCTAATTGTTAAAGAACATACTGTTTCTGTGGTTGGTGATTTTCTACCTCATGAAATGATGATTGTTCAATATTATTTTAACACCTTTAACGTTGCCATTATGATGTCACTGTATTTTATATATGATATATATTTTATTTATGTTTACTATATTATTCTGTATTTTATATTTAAAACATACCATTATTCTTTTCATGTTGCGTAAATGCGATAATTTCAAATGAGGTAGTGTGGACTACCGCCCCCTCAAGTGATGTGACTCGTACATGCAATACATGGAATTTATAAAGAATGATATTAATGAATATATGTGACCTATATAAAATATATATTATATTGGAATTATAATATATATACATATATATCATTTATTTTTAATTCCATTAATATGACAAAAAAATGAAAGTAGCATTCATGTGTACGTACGGCCTAATGTCCCCATGAACGGTGCTTTTCGTTTTTTATCTCCAACTGATATGGAATAGTATAAAATTAATATGTTCAAGATATATATGATATTTTAATCATTAATAATATTTTGGAAATTATTTACTTATAACTACATGGGAAATCATTTTTCAAACAAGTTCATTTTTGACTCAGGTACCAAACATCGCCAAAAACGTCTGATATGAACTAACATTATTTAACAATTATTATAACATTATAATATGTAATATGAATTGAATAATAATATTTGAAGGAGTTAGTTAGGAAATTATAAATTGACCAAAGTTTATTATTCATGAATATAAATAATCGAACAAGACAAGTCGGACTTGAGGTAAGGGATCCTACTCCTCTCTTTCTTTTTAAGTACACTCTTTTATGTCATTCCTTTTAAAGCTCATCTTTCTTGTTACTGGGATGTTATTTTATATTAATATTAATTTAATTTTTATGGTCATATAATGACAGAACCTATTCTCTCTCATCAATCCATTTTGTATGTTTTGAGTGGCGCCGTTAGGCTGCCGAATTTTCGTAAGAGATCTAACCTCCCTCTTTCTTTTTAAGTACTCTCCATTATGTCACTTCTTTTAAGATCATATTTCTTATGTTGGGTAATGTTATTTTATATTCCTCTTTTGGTAAACTTTATTTTAATATGATGAGTGGCCCTATTATCTCTCATAAATCCATTTTGGAAGTATTAAGTGGCGCTGTTAGGATGCCGAGTTTTCGTAAGGGATTTTTCATCTCACTTTTATTCCTGTGAGATTTATGCTACATTTTCCACAATTACCTTTGAGTGGTGTATGTAAATCCCATTATTTTACTCATTGTGTAATATAATCTCATTTATGAGTATTTACATCAATTCTGTATTGTCCTTCTTTCACAGGGTGTATGTTTCGAAAGATACCCATGTCGGTAAGGGAACCTTTCACCCTCCACTTTTTAAAAGAATTCTTTTGTTATGTCTTTTAATTAACATAATATTATGTTGGGATATTTTCTTCTATATCCTTATTGATTTAAATTTTATTTCCATGTGATGAGATACCCTTTTTATCTCTCATCAACTCATTTTCTGAATTTTGTTGTGACGCCGTTAGGCTGTCAAATTTTTGCAAGGTAACTTCTTAACCCAAATTTGATTCTTTGGGATAAACTTGTACTCCTTGAATATGTCGTTCTATGAATATGTGTGAATAACCTCTGATTGTTTTACACTTAATATTCACTTATATTTGGTGTATTAGTTTGTCACACATAATTTTGTATTTGATTTATCATTAAACCAAGGATACCGTCTTTGTATGGGACTTCATCTCAATCTCCTTTCATTGAGGCATATTTTATTTTATACACAACCTTATTTTATAAGGTGTATAAACACCTTTTACTTTTATGTTCATCCAAAAGGAATCTTTTTATACTAAGCATTTTACAAAATGAAAAAAGGGAATGTTTTTGTCATACGCATGTGGCGACAACGACTTCTCCACCGCCGTGACCATTATTTGAGATTCCTCTTCCTCAACAAGCCATACATTTTTTAAATGAAAAAAATACCATGTTTTACTTTTCTTTTATGTTGGTATTTAAAATGGTTTTGATAATGTTTTTATAACTGTGTTATTGATATCTTGTGATTGAAATGTGGAAATGTTATGTTTCTTTTATGTATGTTTTATGTGATACGATTATGTTATGGTTATTGGGCATTGTTATAAAGACGGGTGGTTCCGTGATAAAATAAGGGCGGGTGAGCCCGATATAGCTCTCCAATGCATTGGGTAACACAAAGGAGTGAAACATTAAGGTTTTTATGAATAGATTTTAGGGAATATACTGTGGTGGGTATTCCAAACGTAACCAAGATTGTTACTCCCTACGTAAGAATGTTATGAATTCTTCAAGTTACCTTTTATGTATTATGATTTCTATGATTTATTCATGATTTGATGAGGTATGTTAAAGTGCCTATGTTTTATTGGTAAAGTATGATTTCATTCTTATGTATATATGAACTCATGTTTCTTTTCCATATTTTTATAAACCTTACTGAGCATTTTATTCTCATCCCAGGTTTTTTTTTGAAATGTTTTTCACAGGTCAAGGGAAAGGTACATGATATGATGATAGTGTCAAGGAAGTGTCAAGAAAGAATCCATGCTTTATTTTTTTAATATGTTTCCATTGATGGGAAAAAATGAGTACAATCTTTTATGTAACCAATTTGTTTAAATGTGGAATGTAATGCATGTTTTATGATCTAATTCTCTAAAACTCTAAAGCTGAAAAGATCCTCAATGTGAAATCTTGTAATAACTCAAGATTAAGTAAGGTTTAAGTTTGGGTCCTTATAATATATATAGGGTAAGAGATACCCATTAAATTGTGTTCATAAGACCCCCCAACCCTAGTGAATATGAATTTCAAGGAGGCCTACTTCCCAGATGATCGAATAAGTCCCCATGTGGTTATTAAGGCTTCCCAAAACATCGATACTTCAAAAACTAGTACATTCCTCTGCAAGGAGCATACTCCAATGTACGGTCACATTATTCCACAAAGCATTAACCCATCAGAAAGCACCCCACACATTATCTAGGACTTCATTCCGTGGTAGGGTAACCATTTTTCACAAATTATACTCCATCATAAATCCCTCGATCTTTGAAAAGAACCTAAGCTTCATGAAGCACCACTATACAAGGCCTAATCTTGGAAAAACAAATCTAATTTGGGCTACACCAAGGTTCTTTCTTTAAGCTAATCCAACATCACAATGGATGAGTGCCCACGACGACACACCAAACTGGGATGTGTCCAACAACACCTTTAGTCCCAATGTGACCTATGCTACCCAATCCCTTGTGTTCCCACATCATTCCATGTGTGGACTGATCCTCACACCTAAAATTTTATCTTTAACATTGGAATTCTAATGCATGTTTCTTATCAGTATGGGTATGATAACATGGCCCTCGTGATCGATCAAACCTTCATGTAATTTCCAACACAATTCCCCTACAAATGGTCTATGAGTGGTGGTCACATAAGACCAAGGGTTAAGGAATGAGTACTAAAAAATCCAAGATACATGATGTAAAACTACCTCGTGTCCCATCCTAGTTGTGTGAAATTAGACGGCATGAAAGCATAATTATCAAACGATGTAAAACTATATCCATACCATATGATATGAAAACAGGATACCACATGTATTATCATCATGGGATTATACAACCACCATCACAAACAATATGCCTTCTATACAAGGAGGATTTAATTAATAGTATCTACTTTCCCTATTTCATAAGAAAATAATTCTTCTACTATGAATCACATGGAATACGATCCTCCCCGAGAAGATTCCACACGTAATCCCAACACATATCATCTTTACTACTAGAAACAGCTGATGATATTTCCACCAATGGACATTGTGGATCTTCTGATCTTCATATCTAATACTTCCATTTGTATATCAAATTATGAATGACTGAAGTGGGCTTATAGGTTAGCATTGATCATGACATCCACATGATCCCAAAACATCTATGGACTTACTATTCAATGTAATTCCCAAAAAACCATCTTTTCCCTCTTCTATAGATTCAATCGTATCCCATTAAAAACAATGTGGGCATTAATTTATATATAATTGGAAAGATTATTTTCCACCTTAATAATAAAATTAATTTGTACATAATAATTACAATGATCTTGGAATTATTTATTCATATAAGATTTTGATTGTTTAAACTTTAGATAAATTGCACTATCATTGTGTCAGTGGACCGTATGTAGAATACCTCTAGAAGTGATCAACATGTGATTATTTGATCTCAAATAATCGCCTGCAGTACTTTGGGTTCTAGAATAGTGGTACTTGTTATATAAAATTACTCCCTTTAAAAATTTTTCAACATCTTTTCCTTTCTTTTTCTTCAATTGGGTGAATCTTATGACTCACAAGGATATTGAACATTTTCCATGAAATGTTATAGAAATTTAGGGAATTGTTTTTGAAAAAATGGAGTCTAAGTATAAATATTTTTTCACCTTTTCAAGGATCTCCCAGTGTATATAGGATTCCCAATTTGGTTAGATATTTTTTTAAAGATCCTTTAGTTATTTAAATATGAATGATTAATACACATTGTGTAATGGGTGTGTTCTTCAGGGAAGATTCCATGAAACTAGTACACAATGTGACAGGAATACACTTCATCTAAATATTACATGTATTTTAATGTTAAAATTACATTTTTAATAAAAACATGGAAATATTTTAAACATACTTTAGTCCCAATTATTACACAAATTTTAAAGGGATTATAGACCATGTAAATTTCACAAAAAAGGATTTTATTATGTTTCATTGGTTAGTTTTATTTCATAAATCCAAAAAACTCTAGGATCTCAACATATATCCATTTTATGGTGATTTTCGGAGGCTCTGGTCAATCTTTATAGATACATTTATCGTTGGATCATCGGTATAGTTCTGTTGCATCTCTAAGGGCAAGAGATCCATTTTTCTTCTTCAATTACTTTGGTCATGGAAGGGTCATTGTATTTTGAGGTTGGATTTATTATTCTATAGTGGGGTTTCATCTTGTTTCATTATAGATATATTATGTGATCTTGTTCCAATATCCAACCCTTATTGTATGTGGTTTGGCAGGCGTGGGTTCTTTAGTTATGTTTTGTTTCTTCTTATCTATTGACCCTTTTGTTGAATTGAATCAATATTAATATGTGATGAATGATTAGATAGCCTTGGGTGTCATTTTTTGTATCTTCCTTGTACTGGATTCTATTGTAGGTGGGTGCGACCCATGTTCTAATGATGTTGGTTCCATCTATAACCAATATTAGTGAAATTAATTTCTCCTATTTATGATAAAAAATAAATTTAAAAATGAAGTGCCATAATACAAATTTTTTGTTTTGGGTGTGTGGGACTAGGTTTTAATAAATATGGGTTTCCCTAGGTTTTGGTAAATGGAAATGGGTATCAATGAATTATGGAATGGTTTTGTGAAATGGTTTTCTAAACATGGTTTGATGGAAACAGTTTGAGGAATTGGTTTAAAAAATAGAGAACATTGGAATCCATGGGTACTTAGGTAGAAGGTATAGTAGTTGATCTCATCCACTATTGGTTGGTTTTCTCATGGGACAATACCCTTCCATCTAGGATATATTTTTAAAGGACTTGATAGACCTACTGCAGGTTTACTTGTTGGGGTATTCTACTGATATCATGAATCGATGTATATGTCTAGTGGGTTAGATCATATGAAATTTTAAATGTTAGGTATGAGTGTCTTAGATATCATGTCCTAGTGTGATCCCTAGAGTGTTGTTACCAGTGCTTATTACTTTTGTATTGTACTATTTTCTTACTTGCTTGGATTTTTCATGAAATGTGATTAATTATTTGCTTTGTTTGGACATGATATATCTAATGTGATATACATATATGATATTATTTGAAATTAATTTATTTGATTTTTTATAAACTATAGAAAAGGGGAAATTAAACTATTTTTTATGCTTTTAAAATAAAAATGTTAAACTGTTTTCATTCCTTGTTTACATTATAGTTTATTATGCTAGGACTATTTTTTAGAGAATTAATATGAAACACCTAGGTGATACCCTCCTGAGCCTGTTAGATCACAACTTTTGTACCCTTTCAGCGGTGCGTAGACCTGGTTATGTATTTCAATAATGTAATAGGAAAGACTTTGAAGTGAGGTGGCATGGTTTTCCATCCACTAGGCTGAGTAGCTGGTGGTGATATGGTGGTATTCTTCCCACACTCTCTCATAGAGTAGTCTCTTTATTATTTTGGTATACCATTGTGGTTATACTTATTATTGTATATTTTTTATACTATTTAGATTTTCTGATTTTGCTGTTTTTTTCAGTTAGGGAATATATTTATCACTTCTACTATTTTATCTGTTATTTATATATTCCATGTCAATCACTTATGGTTACTATAAATCATACCTTTATGTTTTTTTACTGGCTAAGTAGAAGTTTTTATCCCATGGGGACTAAGAATTATCTTATGGTATGTGGCTGATGTGGTCGGGAAATAGATTAAGAGGGAATTCATGTATGATGATTGCAGCTGATCATCATTCTTCACTTCCTTTAATCGCTACACTATACGTCTAAAATTAATGGATTGATTCTTGATCTCTTTTCATGGAGAGAAGGAGGAGGGTTAAAAAATTCTCTTGGTACATGAATGTTTTCTAGAAGATTTTTTCACTAGGGTTGAGAGAATCTCTAGAGGGTACTATTGTGAAACAAAATATCATACCATGGAAAATGATATAACTTTGTGTTTATTGAGCAAGTAGAAATGGTAAACTATTTCACAAATACCATATTTCATTATCAAAATCCTTAAATAAACCACTATCTATATAATAATATTAAATAAATTATTTACATTATCAGTACAATATTTTTTATAAAATACATATCATTTAATTAATAAAATTATATTTATTTCATCAATATTCAATATATCATTCCCAAGGGACTTGATAACGCAGTATTCACTTCATATTCAGTACCCACCAAACATTTAATAATATTCATTTTTCATTTCCTAAGTAAATCAATTTTAATAATATTAATTAACATACAAAGGAATATTTTTATTAACTTTCAACTCACATATAAATATAATGACTTGATATTTATGATCTAGTAATTATAAATAAATTTTATTCATTATATTGATGAAAATTATTTATTTCAATAATTATATTCAAATATAATTTTATTGAGAACAATATAAACAATATGTGTGTGAGCCTCCTGGATTATTTCTTTGTGGTTTGTGTGTGTTCACCCAGTGTTTAATATCATTATCTAGGAACAAGTAATGGGACCTATGAGGATGATGTTAGTACAACAATTTCGGAAACTACATCTGAATGATCACTATATAATATAATCACATTATATTTTTATTTTATCAATATGGTTTCATAATCATGTCATTAACCTATATTATTGATATGTAATTAATTAACTTCCGAAAATGAAACTATCATTACACCATGACCATAAAGTTTAATGTGATAGTTTTATTATAATAAAAGGGAAAGGGTAAAAACATCTATAATGATGGAAGTGAAAAATCATTCCTTGACATATTCATTAATAACATATCACCAATGATACACTAAATTTAACCCAAATTACTGTGAACATATAACATCCTTGTTTTTAGAAATTCATATAAGTAACCTTCTAATTATCTGTATTAATAACAATATTAAAGTCCAAGGATCAATACTCATTCATGTTGTTAAGAAATTCTTATGATAAATAAGCATATTGAATTCATACTTGTGGTCATGTCCTCTAAATATTTGTCCATATATATTACTAAGTGAAAAAATAATGGGATGGAGTTCCATTATCTTATGAGTACTCACACCTGAAAATCTGCATCATATGTGTTACATAAAATGAAATCATAAACCTATATGAAAATGTTTAATATTATCATTAGTTAATAATAAGGATTTCATCAATGTAGGGAAAATATTTTGAATTTTTAGTACAACATATACTCTATGATGTTTTGTAACAACTCAGACTCGATAACCAGCAAAATTGGAAGTAGGACCAAATCACCACAGACACAAAGGGAGTTCCTAATCCCCATAGGTATGAAACTAGAACCCAAGTAAAAAACATTAATGGGATGATTTCGCCCAAAATGAAATAAACTACATTTAATATATAGATATATTGGAAATAATTAGTATAATAATACGAGAAGAAATATATGTGACAACCAAATAGAAATAGTGGTATAAAAATAACACAAATGTAGATAAAACAAAAGTAAAATGTGCAAAAATACTTGAATGGACAGCTAAAAAACGAACACCACTAATCTATCTGATATGTGGGAAACCTCACTCCATTATACCATCAAATACCTATACATACATAACATAGAACTCACCACTCCATTACAAAACAATACCTTTTTCTATATCAAATTACAAAACGAGTTCTACAAACCACAGAATGGGTTCATAGGGTGTAAGATAATAAGGCATAGATGGATGACACCAAGGTATTATATATCAAAGTATCTATACTGAAAATTCAAAATATAATTATTTCAAAAAGTCATGGAATGATGAGTATTAAATAAATTTTATATCAGAATTATGGTAAATATATCCCTTTTTTCACAAATCTAAAACAAAATTTGGTTAAAAAATTCAATTTAAAATCCAATAAACAATTTACATTTCATAAAATCATTTATATGAAACAAAAATATTACTATCCAATTTTTTTTAATAGAATATGGTTAATAGAAAATATGAGGCTAGAAGACTAGTTATACCATAATAATCAACTTATATACACAGTTCCTTAGAACACAAACCGAAGGAGAAAAGGTTCACCCCATGAGTCCACACCAAAATAATTTGAATATTAATTACCTAGAATAGTAGGCCCAAGGAGAAGAAGAACACAACATGAGTGAACTCCATAATAATAAAATGGACAAGGCATGATACATCTATCACCTAAGTACCCAAGGATTCACATTTTCATCATTTTCCAATTAAATTCTAGAAGGCATCATATTTCACAAAATATTCCAAACAAACTAGTATTAAAAAAATAATTCTTTTAAAACATATTCCTCAATATATGTAACAATGATTTTATAACCCCATATCATTAAAAAAGGGAAAACATATTTTATCACATTTACTTTTACACATACAAATCAATCATTCAATTTTATTTTCAATACAATATAATAAAATCAAAAGAAATAATAGTTCTTCCAATATTGGATTGTGATAGAACTACCTACCTCAAAATCAGGTTAAACACTACTTAAAATGGGATTAAAAAACTAATAAGAATATAGAAAAATAAACTAAGGCTATAGATTTTATTTCCAAATCGTATAATTGTTTCTATAAACAAAACATAAGATGAAGATGATAGATCAAAACATAAATCAAATCACTTACACAAAAAATAAAAACCAACACAAGGGGAGACCCCTAAGAAGATGATATTATAATGTATATAGAAGGTATTTAAGATATGTTTCCACATGATCAAATATCCAGAAACATATCCCAACCCTATTATAAAAATAAGAGCAATGAAGAAGTTGAAATACAACTTACCTAAAGAGATAAAATTTAACCATGATGGAGATATAGAACTAAAAGAAGCGACCTAGAAGAGGTGTACACCAAATATGATTTTGAAGAGCCAAGGGTTTTAGGTGAGGAAAAATAAAATCATATTAATTAATATTATGGTTTACAGTGTATAAAACATACAGTGTTGGAGGGGTTTACACTTTAAATCACTGATTCATGGTGTAAATTTCTCTACATTATGTATACACTGAAAACACATTTCCTTATGTTAAATTATCTTGAGTGGTGATTATAGGATATAAAATAATGTATTACAGTGAAAAAAATTCCATTCCCTAAATATATACCATGAAAAGGTCCCCATGGTCAATTGACTTCCAAAATCATACTTTTATGATGATAATGATCCATGCAGGTAGTGGCACAGCCATTTTTTTGAGATACTCCCAAAAATCTCTGATGCTCCATAAAACTCAATGTACCCCTCTTAAACATGAAGTATTGTGTACCTTTTTATACATGATGTTAGAATATTCTCATCAATTTACTTTCCATCACAAATAATTCTTATGGAAAGGGTACTCCAAAATTAGGTGAAGAAAATTATCCTTCTCTAATGATTCATGCTCCCATGTATCGTGAGAATCTGATATATATTTACAAAACACTCAATCCAATAGGATATACTTTCCACAAAACAATTTCACTTTGTTATCAATGATCACCACTAGTTACATCACAATAGAAACATCTAGATATATGTCAATGACCTCCCATGTCAAATCATGAGTAGGATCAGGAAGGATATTTATTGATCTATGATATGTGGAAGAAATCATGGATACCTATCATCCAAGAAAAAAATACTAAAGTATAAGAAACATTCCCATGTGACATGGTGACAAAACAATGAGTCCACATTTGTCAAATCCAACGTCCCAAATTCCCTAAGCTGGTGGTGACTCGACTGAGGAGAAAATTTCATGAAAACATGGCCAATAATTCTGAACCTCAATGGATGGAATCAATGATTTCTATAATACATTGATCTATAATTATTTGTAACTTTATTTCAATGTATATATTCAATTATTTATGAAATGTCATGAAAATGACTAAATCCCATAAGTGAGGTCTCACCATCCTATTCTTAATAAAGAGGTGACCTACACAGGGGACCATAAACGCCTTAAAGGGTTTCATTTTAATTGATGAATGATAGCTGTTATTATAAGAAAACTCCACACATACCAGATTGATATCCCATTATGCACCAAAATCCAAAATACAAGAATAAATCATACCTACATGACCTAAATAGAATTCAATGACCATCATTTTTTGGATGATATGATTTTTTGAACTTGAATTTGGTCACCATCACCTCCTAGAGAATATTATAGAATTAGGAGGTAAGCATGGGATCTATATTGAAGATAAAATCAATGGTAACCCAATGAAATATCAAAATATCATCCACATATTTCTTTACTAGATATTTGATATTAGTTGTATTCCTAATCAGAATGAAATGAGCATATTTCATTAATAGACCAATATACACGTAGATAACATTCTTCACTTTGGTACTCTAGGTTAATATCACAACAATGTCCATCGAAACCTCATAAAAATTCCAAACTAGACTGAGAATATGATGTATAATACATAATAATTTAAAATTCTCTACAATTATCAGTTGAAAGCTATAACATCAGGACACAAATAAGCACTGTCACCTTTAATACTTGGCCAATAGAAACATCACAACATGTCATAATACATAATTTTAGTTCCCAGATGAACTAACCATAAATAAATATGATATTTATGAAATAATTAATTTTTTACTTGATGTCAGGACAAAAACCCAATGGCCAATGTGTAGAATACCATCTGAAGATAGAGATCAGCTTGGAACGATCAACCCACTATATATGGTTTCCTTTATTCCCATGAACTCATCATACAACTACTAACCCTATTGAACAAACTCAATTCGAGGTGAAGATAACTAATAAATATTCAAAACCATACATTAATAAACCCCTAGGATTCTAGATGCATTTTTTGATGAGTCCCATCCGACTTACTTCTTCATTTGATCCCAATAAAACATGTGGTGGATCGCTTCTTCTAAGATTGTCTGTGATGAAATTTCCCTTCTCTGGGGTGTAGGTTATGTTGAAATCAAACATATAAAAAAAATACATACATGCTCTCTATTCAATATTCAATCCCACTTGAGAAAAGATTCAAAAAACCTCTTATAATCATAAAATACCATGAATATATCCCCAAAAGGTAGTTCACCGAACACTTATGTGCATGATTAATTATGGAAGGATCCAAATCATGTGAGAGGTAATTTTTCTCATTTTTCCAAAGATGAGAGAACCATAGGACAACATCTAATCATACTATAAAAGCACACAACCCAATACAACATCAGAAGCATCATATTGTACCATATACCCATTTTCACGATTAGAAATGAAAAAATAGTTATTAATGTACAAATTCATTTGAACTCATAGAATGAAGACAAATATTTACCATCATATGTGAATTTCAAACAATTGTTTTTGGTAAGAAATGTTAACGGGGGTTCTAAATTGATAAATCCAACGATAAGAACCAATAAGATACCCCATGACCTGAGAGGCTCCAAATATAAAATATTTTAGGTGTCACCTAAAATGAAAAGAGAATCATCACCTTCATAATATTGATCATATGAAACAATAGTAAATAACATTCCCCAAGAAGGTGACTTCCCAAATATTGATATTTCATTCTAAAATATTCCCATAAAAAGAAAAATTCTAAATATTGGTATGGCCAGATTCAATTAGTTCTAATGCTCATATTTATATCTAGAATAAAACAGGATATCATCAATGAATATAATAGAAAAGTTTCAAGATACTAATGGAATATCATATTCATCAAATCCAAAAAAAAATCATAGTACTGGTTTCTTTAACAAATGGAATAATAAAATATTCATAATTTCCAACACTAATTTTAAAAGTTGTCTTTAGAATATTATATTTTCCCAAATACTAGTATTATGATAAACAGACTGAAGAATAATTTTTAAAAACCACCCTTCCACCGTTAACAGATAAAAAAAATCATCCATAGGAGGGAAAAGTGTATTTTTTATAACGATACCCATTAAAAATTTTGGTAGTCCTGGCACAAACTAATTGAAAAAGATGAAATCTTGAAAAGAGAACTATGGATATCTATGATGGAGCACAGTGGTGAAAACAACCCTTCACATGTAGATCCTACAACATGAACTTGAGTTCCTTTAGATCTGTTGGTTCCATAAGACACGAGGGTATTAAGAATGTATATGTATTAGGTACCAGGTCAATCATAAAATCCACCCCCCCCCCTTTGAAGGAAGAATAGAAACGTTTTAAGGGAATACAACAAAGAATTGTTTAATAACTAAGGGAATATATTTAAAATAGAAAACGTCAAAAGTATCTACAATAATGGTAGACCACAAACTCTCAAGCATTGGGAAGGGGGCTCTACATGAATATACATTGGATGAAATCATTCTATAACACCTAATAACTTCCATTAGAAATAATAAATTAAAAGAACTAATGATAAAAATCAATCTTATCATGATTACAAACAACACAATTTATCATGATGATAGAATCAAAGAGATCTAGATCTAGAATGAGGAAATACCTAACTAAATCTGCTTTATATATAGATAGAGAATAATAAGTACACTAAAACACCTTCCCTTTCCTCTTTCCAAGAGGTTTTCTCAACTACATAATAAATAATATAATTTCAATTTGATGTTTTACCACATTTATAAAATAGGAATACATAAATTCATTGGAGGAACCTATATCTTACAAAGTAGTTTATATAGAATATGAAAAAATATGGAAACCCTCACTATCATTGGGCTAATGTCAACCTCCACCGAAATATCATCTAATGTGCTATTGTTTTTTACTATTGAGTATTGTGTCATGATCCTTGTAGATTTTTAATCATCTAAATATTCCATAGTGGCCTTTGACGGTGACTATCCTTGATTTTAATGAGGTGTATAAATGGACTAATAGAAACACTAAAAGTGGCCATGGAATCCAAATGTTTTTCACATATTCACGTGTATAAAATAAGTATATCCTAGGAACCCAACTTTTCCACACATGTAGAATTTGAAGGGATCACTAAAGGATATAACTGATGATTCAGAGGAGGCCAGCTTTTGGAAACCACCACCACTAACTCTATGAGGATCATACAACTTCCTATTATTTCCTGGTGTGCCCCTCTAGGTACCACTATGTTAAAGAGGAGGGAAAAAATAACCAATATTTCAAACCTTCTAAAACTATTTCATCATATCCCAATCAACCTTGTTAGTTTATGTGATAAGCTTCATTATATACCCCTGTGATCAGATATTTGGTCTCAAACATTTTAGATACATATTTCTTATTAGAAAATTAGTTCTCACCATCTACATGGTGAAACAAACTAGATCCTCAAAATAATTGGTGTACTATAACATTGAATGACATTCCTACTACAAATATAGGAAATTGAATGAAACATCCATTATAAGATACAATGTACATAACTATAGAAGATATATGGTCTTGAAAACCTTCAACTACAATCCCACATTCCTATCCACCTGTACCCTAGAATATAACTATCATTTGATGGGACCCTTGAACTTGAACATCACACACTTAACCGTGATAGCCTTTTGTGTAACTAGGATGCCTATGATCTGATAAAAGTTTCCAAAAAATCATTTGTCTACCAAGGTTCATTCATATCCCTTAGTGATGAGGGATTCCTATGTTATAACTCTTGAAATTAATCCTTATATCTTTCAACACATGGATAAGTCACACCAACATATTACTAAACTTTTTTTACATTATAATACCTAGAATGAACTACTCCCATGATTACCTCTATAATATTATATTCCAAATATTGGTTCACTTATGGAGAATCTATTGCATCACCCTCTATTAGAACCTATAGAAGATGTGTTAGATGTCTGTTTATACACTATAAAAACAAAATAAAGCGATCAGATACAGTATAATATGAGTTGAAGACATCAGAAAAAATTTATATTCATATAAAAAATGAACACATGAGACATACATCCAAATATCACATGGTAACATGAGGCTCGTTATGGAAAGGGATGGTCATAAACTCACAACAAACTACCTTTTATGTCCCACAAAATATTATCTCTTTTTTAAAAAAATTCCATGAATAATCATAATATACCTATAATACCAATTTTTAATGATCAAGAACAGATAACCCATGAAATTGGGACATGAACCATAATTCCATAGACCCAAAGATCTCTCCTGATATCCATGGGCTAGAGACTGCACTCAGGAATCAACAACAAGTAGAAAGAATTATTTCACCTGACCTGAAACAAATTGTATCACACACACACAAACACATATATTATAACAAACCTACTCTTAATACATGATTAGTTACATAATATTATATTTAATATAGCACATAATATCGATAAGTCTAGTGTCTTTTGAAATTTTGTACATTACATATCAACATAAAACATGAAATACATTGTCTTTATTGAATTCCTCTTTAACAGGTTCATAATACTACTTCATACATAAAACTGCATTAGATAACCTGGGGAAATACCTAAGAAAGGGGTGGGCTACAAATCCATTTAAGGAAATAAAAATTTCAAATTTGAAACAGGTTAGACAATAGGCATATCAATGTGGAAGAAAAGTATCCTGAATAATAAGACATGATATATCATGATAATCATAACATGGGAAATTTGGAAACAACATAATACAGTGAATCATAAATATTGGTACATAATAAATAGGCAAGACTTCCTAATGAAAAATTTTAATAAAAGAATCAGGTTTACCCTTATCCCAATATGACATATCACGATATTAAACATTACCCAATGCATTGGATCCCTATATGGGCACACCAGTCATACTCATTTCATTCCAATTCTTATGTGTGGCCCATATATCATACAACCTAGATTCAATAATCATTATAACATATTCCTTTATCAGGGAGTGTGGAATAAATATGCGTAATCCCCTTATCAATAATTCTATGTTAATAATGGTGAACACCCTTTATTGGTAATGTGTATGGTATTCACTGCACAATTGGTTTGTTATCGAAAGTCACAATGATATTTTGACAGCATAACAAAGTCACATAGAGATCCATAAAAATGGATTGATTAGAGAAAAAGGTATGTATAATCACATATAAATAAAATTTTTGATAATAGGGAGGTTGATAAACATATACCAACATTATAAATTTGAAATTTAGGGCATAAGGTTATGAAGGAACATGAATAAAGAAAACAATTGTCTTTATTTTTTACCATGGTAACATGCATACAAAAAGGATCATAGGAGGATTAAGGAGACATAAAGGGGGGATGTCATAATTTATAAATAAATTTTATTTAATGTGGTATATGGAATTATATATCCCAATATGCTCAGACTGAAATGAAGAAGCATAACATAAAACAGGGTGATTGAAATAAAAGAGTGGAGATAAATCCCATACAAAATTTTGGCATTATAACAGATTAGATAAAGGAAAACATGAGAGGGGATAAATAATATTTCATTCAAATAACCTCAATTGGATATTAAGGTAATATTTAATGTAAAATTATAATATAAACAATTTCAATTAAGAAGGAAAATTCTAAAAAAGGTGCCACAATTAGAAGGGGAAAGGAATGCGAGGATCCATTATTTGAATGTGTGACTCAAAATGATTGCGAGGGGATTCATGAGTGATTGGGGGAACCTTGGGAGGACTCTAGTGAGTTGATTTATGAGTTAGGACATGATAAAATGTGTTTCAGGGAAATTAAATGGGAGATTGGGTGGGTTTATATAGGAAGAAATGAGGATTTATTTATTATTTTAGTTTTGGAATCTCCATAATAAAATACTTTGAGGCACAAACAATCCCATTGTTTTTAATGGTTTCTTACAAATTGAATTTATTATCATCATAATATAAGTCCAAGGTCCAAACATCTTAATATATTACCCTTGGTTATGTGGAGGTGAGTCAGCTCTTAATATAATGATTTTAAAATAATTAAATATATTATAAGGCTTGGAGGATTCTTAATGGATTTTAAAATTAATTAAAATAATCATAAAATCATTTAATTCTAAAAGGGAAATCATGTTTTTTGTCTTAGATAACACTTTTATTACTTATTACATATCTTTTGTGTCATTTTGATATCATAAAGCACAAAGTGTACTTATATGTTATTTATTTTTTTATAGAAAATTCGGCTATTTCAGAAAATTATGAAAAATTAACCATTGGATAATTCTGAAATCCAGATACCAAAAATAATAATTATTTTATGTAAATAATTTTCTAAATGATTGAATTTTAAATTTTAAAATAAAACCAACATTTATATAAAATTACAAGATTTCTAATAATAATGTTTTTCGAACCCTTATAAATATTACATTTTACAACATTAATATTATATGATCCTTTATATTTGATAAAAAGTATTTAATAGTAAGATTAGATTATTATTTAGTAAAAAAATACATTAATTCATCAAAATGAATTCCTTAATTTAATTTGAATATCATATAAAATTACTATTCCTGTATTATAGAATAAATTCCTTTTATAAAGTGACATTAATATGATAAAATATAGTCATCATTCTAAAAATAATAATTTACATACACATTATTACTGGATCCTAATATATATACCTTGATTACACCCATGAACACCCAAAGAGTAATGTGTTTGATTGTTGGACTTTCATCGGGCGATTTAGTAAACATTGTATAGGTTGTGATCTTGATGACCATGAACATATCCCATAAAAGGTTTCCCTCATGCTTATGTTAATGGATTATAGCTTAGTATTGGCCAATAAAAAATCATAGAGATTTTATCTCTCTCATAAAATTTAATAAATGGGATTCATATGGTATAATCCGTATGGTTGATGCCATCAATTATTTTTTCTTTTTAATTGGATCATTAATTCTTGAAATTTATATTAACCATGTGAAAAATGTTCAAGGACAATATTACCAATGCTAAAGATACATAATCATCATTTAAATCCAATTGGATAAAAAAATAAGTGCATGTGTTTTCTAGGAACATATTTCATAATAATACATTTAATTAAAAAAAGGGAATTTTATTTATAACATTTTTGTCCATTACATATATATAAGAAAACAAAAATAAAAGACTTATATTCAATAATAAAATGGAATCTGTTGTAGAAAAAAAACTTGAAATCTAGGTAAAATTAAATTTATATATCAAATAAAATGAGAATGGATAACTAAATACCAAAAACTTGTACACCATTTGATATGTGGGTTATATCCTACCATATCACAACTATCTTATCTTACCTAGAAGATATAAACATAACTACCTCACTACAATGACTTACCTTTTCCAGTAACAATAAACAATACTAGGTCTACACACCCCTGAAGGGGTCTACATGGTGTGAGGTAAATATGTTTAGTAGGGTACCACCCAGGTGTTCCATATCATGTCTCTGTGAAAATAATCCCAAAATGTTTATTTTAATGAAAAAATTGAATGATGAATTGGAAAATAGTTTTATATCAAAACCATGGTAAATAATTATTTTTTTTCATAGTTTATAATAATTGTTGTTAAATAAATTTCAAAAAATAAAAAGTAATCCATTTATGTTGCACAAAATAATTCATATCAAGCCAAAATAGTACAATACAAATATCAATGGTAAATAGGAAATAGATAAAAAAAGATATGTCTAGAATACTATTCATAACTAAATCAATTACTATTACACTATGGTCCTTAGAACATAGGCCTAAGGAGTAGAGGAACACACTATGAGTGAACCCCGCAAAAAATTTCAATATAATGTCCCAAAAACAACATGTTTTGGGGGAATATGAAGACATCATGGTTGAACCCCCAAGTAATAAAATGAAAAAGGGCCTATAATTCACCTTCTATGAAAGTAAATGAGGATTACCATATACATCATTTACCTAATATAATTCAAATGGCCTTAAAATTAAAAAACAATTCACAAAAACCTTTTATTCTATTAAAAAAATTATTTTACAACCCAATTCGTAATCCAAATCACATATCTTTGAAAATACCTTTTATTTTACCAAACTAAGGGAAAAACATTTTTTTGCAAATTTAATTAAACTCACAAATCAATCATGCTATTTTTTTATAAAAAAAATATAAACTCAATGAAAATTTTGATTTATCAAACATCATATATTGATGGAATCACCTACCTCAAAATCACTTATATAAATAACTATAATTGAATCAATAGATGAATAATAGCATTGAAATTTTTTCCCCTATAATAAATTCAAGCATCCTAAAATCTATTCCCAAAACAAAACTATCAGTAGAGTGGATCTCTCACAACATAAATCCAAGAACTCGAACTGCATACCAAAGGAAACAAAATCGATGACCCCTAGAAGATGATATCACAAAAAATATAGCAAGGACAAAATAAACATCACCGTGTGGTAACATATCCATAAATATAACCCAATGCTAATACTGTAATAAAGGCATTGAAGAAGCATAGATACCATTTATCTAAAGAGAATAAACAAAAGCAATTTGTAGATCGAATGTTGGAAAAAGAGTTCTATAAGAAGTTGATACAACCAAAATCAACTTCAATAGATTGGTGTTTGAAGAATGGAATAATAAAAATAATTGAATTTGAATTTAGTATTATAGTGTATAAAACATAATGCGCATGAGGGTTTCACAATTTAAATAATAGATTTATGGAATAATTTCCACATATTACATTTACACTAATAAACAACTCCTCATGTTAAATTACAATATGTGGTGACTTTATGAATTAAAAATAGGATTTAAGACATTATGGATTTTATGAATTAAAATATTTTCACGACATGATCCCCATGAATAATTAAAATCCTAAAGTAGAAATTTACAACATAAATGGTCCCAGTAGGTAGAATCTAGACTAGATTCAACAGAAACTACCAACAACACTCGACCTCCCATCAAATTTCAATGTATCAATATTAAATATAATATGAGAATACATTTAATATAAGATGTTTCACATTGTCACATTAAATTTACTAATATAAAAAAATTAATATATGATAAAATAGTTATTATTATATATCTTTTTGAATATATAGACAATTTAATGTATAAATAAGTTTCCTCTATGATACCAACTCTAACACATATAAGTTAATCTATATATTGTTGAATTTTATTGAAATTATGGA
This sequence comes from Viscum album, assembly GCA_963277665.1. Taxonomy (NCBI): domain Eukaryota; kingdom Viridiplantae; phylum Streptophyta; class Magnoliopsida; order Santalales; family Viscaceae; genus Viscum; species Viscum album. The sequence continues at coordinate 234,576,072 of OY728119.1, forward strand.
TATTCTTTAAAAAATTCAACTAATATTGGCAGAACCTCAACTCATCATATTTTATCAAACATATAGATAAACACATTTATCCTCAATAAAACACATTTTATCATTATGTACTTTTCAAACATGTTATAGAACCAATGAACAATAATCTATGTCTGTTGAATCTATATTCTCATATTAATTATATATTTTTTTTAATAAATATCTCCACTTATGATATAAGATAAATGAGATAACTATTCATGTCCATTATTGAGATCTAGTTGAGATTGATAAATTCATTTTCATTCAACTATAAGATTTGCAACCCTTTTATTCTTAATTTTAATACAAAATACAAGATTTATTTATTCTTACCTTGATTTTAAAATAAAGTAATCCTCACCACATTTGTAAAGTATAATTTAGTATCACATGATATTTAAAACTAACGTATTAATATATATATATAACATGATTATGAGAAATGTAATTTCCATGGAGTTCCAAAACCTATTTAGGTATATTGAAACTTTATATCATTTTAAAACATAGATATTATTTTATAGAATAATTTATTGTTAATAAACTTAATTTTTTTCCATTAGAAACATTTTTATACATTCCATATATCATTTATTTATATAGAGTGAACTTTTAACGACTTATAAAATCAAAAATGCACAAGAAACAATAAATACAATTCCATAGTTAATTAAATATAATCCTTTTGATAAAACCAGATTATCATTTAGTTAATTCATTTTCCTTGTTAAAAAATTGCAACTGAACTATTTATGTAACCAAAAAACCCTTATAGAGAACATTCATTATTACATAGTAATTATAATACTCTATAATATTGCATATATATGTGTAGAAAAAGTTACATTGTTCATTTTTATTATAGTACCTTTAAAAACAAGGGTTTATCCATTTAGGATTCTAATAAGCATGTAGACTCCAATTGTTGAACAACTTCAATAACTGGTTACTGATGAGGGTATTTTTCTAACACATTAATTTTATATAATTAATAATTTTTCTTTTGTTACTGGTTTTAAGTGTTGTGTACACTAATCTTGTTTTTTTCATGTATAAATATCAAATTATGTTCTTATGATAATGATGGTATTTATCTAAAAAAACCTTTAATCATATAAATCTATTTTTAAAAAAAAATTAACAATATGTTTTTAAAAACTTTACCCCACTAAAATGATGGTATATTTAAAACTCATTATATAAATTACTGTTACAAGATCTATATTTCACTAAAAAATTATTTCTTTGGAGTCCCTCTAACAACTATGTTACATAGGTAGGTCTTTATCCCAATTATATCATATGTGCCTCTTGGATGATTGAGTGGAGAACTCTTTGTGCAACCCATCAAATGGATAAACTCAACACTATTCAATTTTTGTCCTTACTCTTAGGGTTTCACAGAAAATTGTAACATGATGATGAAATAGGGATTAATAAATATACTCATATGGTTATCCTTTTCCAACATGCCTTACCTAAGATAATACATGGGCACCATACATTTACATAATATACACTATTTAATATTCAAGGGGCTGATATCTAAATACTATTGACAGAATATAACACTTATTATTTTTTAGGTTATTTATAATCACTATATTATGTCATGTTCTTCCCATCTATATGTATGTATGATTCTAATGAGTTTCTTTGGAATCATATTAATTCCAGTAATTTAATATGTTTGAATCATATTGATGTGTAATTATTTATAGAACTCTGAAATTTAGTAATTAGCACAAATTAATTTACTACTATATTCAAATGTACCCAAATAAATTCAATATATAAGAATAAAAAAACCCTTTCATATTAAGGATTTGAATTATATAAAAAAATAAATCTACACATGATTAATCATATATCAATAAATTATCAACCCTTCCTTTTATAGACACTTCGTTCCACTATGGCAGTGATTAGTATAACCCAAATTACCTATACCCAAGAATACCCTACACTAGAGAGACATAAATTCCATTATAATTCTAAAAAAAGGTTTATATCATTATTAATTGGATAACTTAATATCACCACTTAATACAAGCTAATTCAAAGGTAGATGTAAATTAAATCAATTATCACACCTATCATGTAACTCCTTTTAAACATGTAAGATAATATTGAAGTAGTTTTAGAATTGGAATAAAGAGAATAAATTATCATTATTTCATAATAATTTCTATGAATAATTAAAGTAAAGACCTAAATTAATAATTTATTCATATATTTAGAACAGAGATAAATACTTACGAATAATTCATAAGTAAGTAATTAATAATTTTTTATAATTTAATAATTCAATATAGACTATCCATGATTAAATAAAAATAAATCCTTTATATTTATTTATAATTTATATTACTTCATCTGATAATGTTATATGTAATTTACTTTAAATATATTAGTCAAAATGAAATATGTACAAATTATAATCTAAATTCATTTATGTAAAATATCTATATATTCTAAATATCATATATATATAATATTATTTAAAACAATGATAATATAAACCCTTAAAAATTATTTTAATGTTGTTGAAATAATATCATAAAAAATTATATAATTTGAATAATTATAATTATGTTATTATGAACAATTCCTAATTTTATATAATAAATATTTTATATATTTTCCTTAATTTGAAAATTGAAAAACCTGTATAAATTACATTTATAATTTACCTAAAAACATTTTATATTAGAAATTATAGGTCATTACTATAATACCCATATAGTTATTGATGAATTTGAATTTGTTTTGAACAATGAAAAAGATTCTTAAAAAAGGTTTGTTGCCGATGAATTGTTTTTTGATAATCTTTACAAATAAATTCAAGTATTTGAGGTGTTTTTTCCATTAGGTGGAAGTGTTCTTAACATCATTAAAGGTGACCAGGAAGCCATTAATTATGTTTAATGAGAGTTGGATTTTATTTGGAATTCATATATTACATGGTAAAAATTTAGGTACAAAAAGTTTTTTAAGGGTGAACCACACAAGTCAATTTTACTTCCCAGTTGAGATTTATCACATTGTAAGCCATTTTGGAAAAACGGAAATCGAAATTCAATCACATGGAAGAGAAATATCCATCATTTAAGAAACATAAACTATATGGGAGTGAATGGGATAGTGTATTACATTCTTTGGGTCAATGGAAGAAGTAATAAGTCCACACATAAGATATTAAGCCCAATGTATGTATTTTAATCTATGCATATGAGATTTATTTACATTTAAATTAATTAATCTATACTTACGAGATTTGTTTTAGCATATGTAAATTCATCTTGGTGCATGGTATTTCTCTATATATATTTAGATGTAGTTATTAATAAGATATTTGACATTTAAAAAATCTTGAAAATTATTAGATCATAATAATTATGAGCTTTTAATATAATTTATTTTGTTAAAATTTGAATCTCATAATATATTTTTCTTTGTAATTTTTTTTGCACGTACAATCATTTATATTATGAAAATATTTGTGTTATATGATATTTAAATGTTCAAAAAATTGATTTTCCAAATGTCATATTATTATTAATTAAAAATATATGATTCCCAAGTCATTACTATGTTTATATAAATAAAAATTAAACTACAATTCAATAAAAAAAGCATTTATTGAATCTAATTTCATGAAAAAAGATCAACCTGGAGAAAACTTTGATGAAATGGATATCTATGGAGTTCAAATGAATTATTACATTTTCATTAATAAAATAGATGCAAGTTTAAGAATTATTTACTGATACATAAATCCTAATTTTTATTCTAGAAAATATATTACAAATGCTTTTTTTAAAAATGTATGATATATATTGTTAAATTGGTTTTTCATGTGTGATGTGCCACAAATATTTTCTTCGAATTGTGAAAATATTGGTGATAATGTAAATTAAGTCGATCCAGATATCTAAAGAGAATTTTTTTGGTTATTTTTGATTCTATAAAAATATATTATCAATAAGAATTCTCAAAAGGGATTTTAAGGTTTTTGTGAACCTAAGGATGAAGATGGGGGAGGTATTGATATTTTCAAGAGATAATGGGGTAGAAGACCCACATGACAAGTTTTATAAAGTCTTTATAAGAGATATTGAGAAAGGTGAAAATAGTTTGTTATGATGATGATATCCTTTATTAGGATTCAGTCATCATACTATATACCAATTCATGTTTATGAAAAGGGAGCGAGAATTTAATGTTCCATCTGTATTGTAATAGGGGATTCATGAAGATAGAGATTTTACTATTCTGAAATATTAAGGAATGAATATATAGATGTTGAAGTATGATTAAAGAATTATGTTTTGAATGATATAAGTGAAAAGTGTGTTTTTAAAGCTTTGATTATTATTATTTAAGAATACTATCTTCCCTGAGCATATTGTGTTGATTATGGGAGAGTAAAAAGAAGAAAAACCCATAAAAGGGTTTTCAGGATATGAGAAGAAAATGGATGAAACATTCATTATTATTTTCAATAGTTTTATATCTTCATGAAAGTAATAATACGATTATTTTTTTTCCAGTATTCTTGTGAAAGAAATTTTAATCAATTATTTAGCTATCCTTCTTTTAATTGATATTTCACGTCGATTTTGATTTATGGTAACTAGTAAGATACTATGTAAGACTAGTTATATACTATTTAATGGTAGATATGTGATACTATAAATCTATAGATGATTAATTATGCCTCTATACCTGTTATAATATATTTATCGACTTAAAGTGAAAAATATATTACCAGAATAATAGCTAGTCTTTGGAAGGAGTAGCATCATGAAGTGCCCAGATCAGTGTGAATCACTGAGAGGGGGAGGGGGTGAATCAGTGATCATTTAAAACATTTTACTAATTGATTCTTAATCAATTAAACCTCTATGGCTTGTTAAGGCCTCGATCCACTCTTCTTATGTCTCTCAACCTTTCCCGGATAATGCAGTAATGAAAAGGCACAGGACACAAGGATTTACAAGGTTCGGCACCAAAGGCCTACATCCTTGCCATGTTGGTTATACACCCCAACATGGTTTCTCCATTATAACTTGTTAGAATTACAATGGTCGATACAGCATCCCACTGTATCTCTCCTGAGTCCCACAGGAGGGTCTTTATACTACGTCCCACAGTGTTACCAGAGTCCCACTGGCCTGCTCCAGAATCCCACTGAAGACTTCTTCTCCCTGAGTCCCACAGGGTCTTCTCTTGGCTCCTCGAGTCGCACGAGTAGCTCTTCTTCACTTTAACTTCTTCAAGTAACTTCTGCAGTCTGGGATAAAGATTGCTGGCCTTGCTCTGTACCTCTGATCACTTGTGATGATCAGGTCTTCTCGTCTTGCTCAGGATTTATCTCCTTCTTCTAAGGATGACCTGGCTTCTCTCTTCAACTACTGAATACTCAGACAACTGATATCTTTAACTTCAGTCTGGTCCAGTCTCACTTCACTTCAACATCATGCACTGAGTGCATGGAAACTCTTCATCTTCATGCACTGATAGCATGGGTTCCTCAAATTCTTCAAGATCCTCTGGTCTTGGTCAACTCAAATGCACACATACAGATTTGACTTATTTACGTGTGCACGTGCATGCATGCATCCATGCACTTCCTTTTTTTTCTTCTTGGTGTAATAAACCCACAAAGGGTATATTCTCTTTAAGCACACACCTTCTCACTCCTTCACACGTTTTAGTTCCTTTTGATTACACACTTAAAAGTGTGTTATACATTAGTGTGAGAGTCTTCCACTTCTTCTAAGTGTATACACATAACTTAGTGGACACACTAGGTTCGGCCTTTTTTATTCCTTTGCACACACACCACTAAGGTAAGTCTTTAGCCTTCCTCCTTCACTTTGCACACACACAAAATACTCTTTGTTCTTCAAAGTGTGCACCCCACAAGGGATACGGCGTACTTCACTTGCACACACAAAGTGTGTTCTTCAATTTTTCATTCACACAAAGTGTGCCCTCGGCCTTCTTGTTCACTTTGCACCCACAAACGCCTAAGATATGGTCTTCTTTGTTTGCACAAGGCTACGGCCTTTCCTTCCCTTCTTGTACACACACCCGAATGTGTCCTTCTCCACTTATCACACACAATCCAAAGTGTGTATAACACTTAACCCGACTTCCCACTTAAAAGGGAGAGCGCGCAAGGTGCGGCCTCTCACTGCCTTCTTCAAACACCGCGCAAGGGTGCAATGGATCTTGGGCGCGCAAGGTTCACATGCCACAAGGGCCACGCAGGCTCCTCCTGCCGCGCATGTTTGCGGGCAGTGAGGGCTCCTTCTGCCGCGCGAGTACGCGGGCAGGGACCTCCTTCAGAGCCTCGGGTGGCTCTGGAACCTCAGCCGCGCAAGTGGGTTGCGGGGGGCTTCAGCTTCGCGAGGCACAAAGTGCTCCGAGGGACTTCGAATATTCAAAGGATCAGCAAGCTTCTCCAATGCCTCGGGTCTTCTTTTTATAGGCGAGGAGGGCTTTTAAACATCCGCGTGATAATAACTCAAGTTCCCGAAAGTTTCGGATCTTTAAAAATCTTTCAAATCTTTATTTTTATCCTCAGTTCATGCGGGTTTCCTCTCCTTTGTTATTTTTCTTCACCTCTACGTGCTTGAGGCTTAGAAACGCATGCACGGCCTTCTTCAAGGGCAAACCATGCAAAGCATAATCCTCATGGCCTCGGCAACGTTTTTTGCCTCGGCTGAACTCCAATTTTCTCCATTCAACATGTGCATGCATATTTTATTGCATGTATATGTTCCTTACGGAGAGACGAGCACAATGGTGCCTTCGGCTTTGAGAAAGACAGCCGGGAGCTCGACTTCAGTGCTCGGGTTTTTCCTGGTTCGACGGAGGCACGTGGGTAGCTTCGGGGTGTCTTCGGCTCATGATCGAGGAAGGAGATGCCTCAGAGCCGTCGGATCAGGCGATCGAATAACCTTGGACGGCCTGGATCAGATCGCGATTAGCGCGATTAGATGAGCGGCTCGGATCTGGCGCGCGATCAATCGTGCGGCCAGGATGCGCTCCCGGGAATATTTCCGCGTCCCACATCGAAACGGGGCGCGGTTTTGCCGCGGCTTATCAACCTAGCGCTGCCTCTCAACGCTCAGTTGTACTTCCCCCTCCACGGTGCCGCCCCGCACCATGTTCTCCCTGCGGGCGCGCTCTGCGCCCACTCTGCTCCCTGTGGGCGCGCCACTAGCGCCCACTATGCTCCTTCGGGCGCGCGCTCTGGCGCCCATGCTGCGCAGGACCTGATCCCCTGCGTGGCCCGGCTTACACACGGCCGCGGCCTCTCGGGCTAGCCCCATGGGATCCCCTTGGGCGTGGAGACCTAGTCCCACATGTGCCTTGGGTTGAACCCTTAAGGCTGGCCCTTGGTGGCTATTTTTTTGCTTGAATATACACTAAGTGTACAAAGTACTTAAGTGTAAAATGCCAAATGCCACTTCTTCCTTCTACATTTTTCTTCTTCATTAGAATTCCTCTATCCTCCTCACATATACTCAATACATAGAATGTGGAATTCCCGAAGGGTCTTCTTCATCAACCGAGCTCCTGAATCACAGAATCTTCAATGTTCTTCATTGATCTAATCAGAGATCAATTGGATCATCTACAATTCACATGCACTAGGTGATAGTGCATGGACTTCTTTAGCTCACTTCATCCACTTAGAAGTAGTGGATGGATCATCTTCTACTCCTCATGCATTGTCAATACAATGCATGGTCTTCTAAAATTGTTGTAACATTGTATCCACTTGATACAACTTCTTTGAACTTTAAGAACAGCTCAACAATCGTCTGATATTCATGGAGGATGTTTCAACCACAATTTCCAATACCACTTAGTGAATCTCCTTAGTGACATGCATCTTAGTACCATGGCCATTCTCCTTCACCACCAACACCATCACAACCTTTGGCATTCACATCTTGACAATTCTTGACATCCATTCATTCTAAGACAACAACATGTCTCATTGACAACAAATGAAACACAGTGCACTTCAATCTCCCCCTTTGTATTTATTGTCAATACACTCCTTTATCACATATGAATGGGTCAATATGTGTGCCGATATTTTCTCCCCCTTATTGGCAATCAAATGCAATGGTGTGGTGTGGTACTCTTCCAAAATATCTCTTCCTCTCTTCGAATAGCATCTTCTTGAAAAACACTAGGAGAGGGATGATGTCACATGTTCTTCTTTAGCAAAGAACCTTTAGTTGATCAAATCTAAGTCTACTTGGGCTAACCCGGTGTAGAAAACAAGAGTGATATAACCAAGGAACTCAATGCTGTCCAACATTCACAATACATGTGAGATCATGCTTAGGGGTTGAATTTTTTTTTCCAGATATTCAATGAATTGCTGAATCTTGCACATACTTCACAAAACACATTAGAATGTTCAGGTGAAAAGGTAAAGCTCCCCCTTTCATCTACTTTCTCAAGATGATATTAATTTCAGAACATCATCTTCTCCAGATTGGCTCCCCCTCAAGGGGTGCACTCCATTCTGTCCAAACCATCCTCCAGTTGAGAATGATCATCATCTTCAATTCCCTGCAATGTCAGCACATGTAAATACCAATAGTATAAGGGAATAAGATGGAACCTCCTTGGTTCATCAATGTGAACAACAAGGTTGAGAAGATTCTCTCAACCGAGATGTCCCATTTTCACCATTCTTCACACTTGCACATCTGATCTTCTTTGATGTTTGTGCTGGTGTGGATCTCAACACATCTTCATGTGAAATCTTCTTCTTCCCTTTTGCCTTAGCAATTGCCAGAACTTTATCTTCAGCTTTTTGCAGATCTTTGGCAAGTTGCAACTGATTTGGCCATATGACTAGTAAATCATTTGGAAGAGTGACCTCAGTTTTGGAAGTTCCACATGGTTCTTTGGATGCTGCTAAGCTACCTCTCTTAGGCAACTTATTTTCAATCAATCCCTTCTTCTTCTGGATTGATTGTCTTTTGGAGTTCAGACTGCTTCTATTTAGTTTCATGGCTTCTTTACAAAGGTCCATGATGTGTCCTTTCTTTCCACAGTAGAAGCATGTTTTCTTAGTGGTCCTTCTGGATGCATCACCCTTCTTGGATTTCAATTCCAAGGACTTATCTTCATTCTTCAAACTCTTCTTGGGAGCATCTTCCACTTTCTTCTTCTTGCTTCCCAAGGAATCTCTCTTAGCCAGGTTCAGTGATCTTCTCTTCATTTCAGCTTCGGATACATTCGGAGATTGATATGTATCAAATCTTTGACCACTTTTGCAACCATCCCAGATGTTGTCAAGTAATCCAAATCTATTTGCAGTAAACAGATGTCTCTGGACCTATGGATGTTGCTTCCTTCCTTCTGGCTTGCTCCCCCTTGGCATGGGCTTCCTTTGTGCTTTGACATTCAGTGGATTGTACCAACAATCCTTTGCACAGTGCCCATAATTATTACAACACCAACACTGACCCACAAATCTTGACCTCTTCAGTCCTTCTGATTGTTGGGTACTTTTCTTGACTTGCTGTGTTGTTTCAGGAGAGCATTCTTTCTTCACTGTCTTCATCCATACTTGTTTGGATTCATTCTTCCATCCTACACTTTTTGTGGAAACACAATTAGAAACATGAGTACAAGATGGGATGGATGGTACCTTCTTTTTAGAAGTTGTTTCCCTTTTATTAGAGGATGTCTTTCTTTTAGAATCATCCTTCTCAAAGCTCACTTGAGTAGCAACATTTCTTCTTTCAGCTGACTGGGAGGCTTTGGATTTGGGTGATTGCTGTTTTTTCAATATCACCTCCAGTTCTATGCATTTCATATTGAGGGAGTTCTTCTCATCCTCAATAGTTCTTATCCTTCCTTCCCATTTCTCTTCCAGCTTCTTTATCTGGTCTTCATGCACCCTTTTTATTTCAAGCAATGAATTGTCCAGCTCCTTCACCATTTTGACTTTGTCTTTGAGTTGAGCATCTCTGACATTCATTGACACTATGTGCAATTTTTCTAGTGCATGGAAAACTTATTTGACCACAGTCTTAAAGAATTCTTTCTCAGAAAGGCTTCTTTGCAATTCGTCAATAGTGTCTTCATATCTTTCATTGCAAAGCGATACTGTTTCATCTTTATCCTTCACCAGCTTTCTGAGAGTGTTGGTTATGCCAACCCTTTTAGCCAATTGATCTTCCATTGCATTGGCTTTTTCTTCTAGCTGTGATTTTTCTTCTTGATGATCATGGATGCCTGTAGCTATACACATTGCCACTTCCTAGTGGACTGTCTTCTGAAGATATTCGATTGCACTTTGAAGATCTTTCATTGTTCCAACTTCATCACTTCTAGGACATGCTTTCTTCATTTTCTTGGCCTGTTTCTTCTTTCTATTTTTCTGAGTCTTGGCAGATATCTCCATTTGAGGCTGTTCTTTCATTTCCTCAAATCTGCACTTCATAAAGACTCCCTTGGATCTTTTAGAGGTAACCTTCGCTCTGATACCAATTGAAGTGCCCAGATCAGTGTGAATCACTGAGAGGGGGAGGGGGTGAATCAGTGATCCTTTAAAACTTTTTACTAATTGATTATTAATCAATTAAACCTCTATGGCTTGTTAAGGCCTCGATCCACTCTTCTTATGTCTCTCAACCTTTCCCAGATAATGCAGTAATGAAAAGGCACAGGACACAAGGATTTACAAGGTTCGGCACCAAAGGCCTACATCCTTGCCATGTTGGTTATACACCCCAACATGGTTTCTCCATTATAACTTGTTAGAATTACAATGGTCGATACAGCATCCCACTGTATCTCTCCTGAGTCCCACAGGAGGGTCTTTATACTGCGTCCCATAGTGTTACCAGAGTCCCACTGGCCTGCTCCAGAATCCCACTGAAGACTTCTTCTCCCTGAGTTCCACAGGGTCTTCTCTTGGCTCCTCGAGTCGCACGAGTAGCTCTTCTTCACTTTAAATTCTTCAAGTAACTTCAGCAGTCTGGGATAAAGACTGTTGGCCTTGCTCTGTACCTCTGATCACTTGTGATGATCAGGTCTTCTCGTCTTGCTCAGGATTTATCTCCTTCTTCTAAGGATGACCTGGCTTCTCTCTTCAACTACTGAATACTCAGACAACTGATATCTTTAACTTCAGTGTGGTCCAGTCTCACTTCACTTCAACATCATGCACTGAGTGCATGGAAACTCTTCATCTTCATGCACTGATAGCATGGGTTCCTCAAATTCTTCAAGATCCTCTGGTCTTGGTCAACTCAAATGCACACAAGCAGATTTGACTTGTTTACGTGTGCACGTGCATGCATGCATGCATGCACTTCCTTTTTTTTTCTTCTTGGTGCAATAAACCCACAAAGGGTATATTCTCTTTAAGCACATACCTTCTCACTCCTTCACACGTTTTAGTTCCTTTTTATTACACACTTAAATGTGTGTTATACATTAGTGTGAGAGTCTTCCACTTCTTCTAAGTGTATACACTTCACTTAGTGCACACACTAGGTTCGGCCTTTTTTATTCCTTTGCACACACACCACTAAGGTAAGTCTTTAGCCTTCCTCCTTCACTTTGCACACACACAAAATATTCTTTGTTCTTCAAAGTGTGCACCCCACAAGGGATACGGCCTACTTCACTTGCACACACAAAGTGTGTTCTTCAATTTTTCATTCACACAAAGTGTGCCCTCGGCCTTCTTGTTCACTTTGCACCCAAAACGCCTTAGATATGGTCTTCTTTGTTTGCACAAGGCTACGGCCTTTCCTTCCCTTCTTGTACACACACCCGAATGTGTCCTTCTCCACTTATCACACACAATCCAAAGTGTGTATAACACTTAACCCGACTTCCCACTTAAAAGGGAGAGTACGCAAGGTGCGGCCTCTCACTGCCTTCTTCAAACACCGCGCAAGGGTGGAATGGATCTTGGGCGCGCAAGGTTCACATGCCACAAGGGCCACACAGGCTCCTCCTGCCGCGCAAGTTTGCGGGCAGTGAGGGATCCTTCTGCCGCGCGAGTACACGGGCAGGGACCTCCTTCAGAGCCTCGGGTGGCTCTGGAACCTCAGCCGCGCAAGTGGGTTGCGCGGGGCTTCAGCTTCGCGAGGCACAAAGTGCTCCGCAGGACTTTGAATATTCAAAGGATCAGAAAGCTTCTCCAATGCCTCGAGTCTTCTTTTTATAGGCGAGGAGGGCATCTAAACATCCGCGTGATAATAACTCAAGTTCCCGAAAGTTTCGGATCTTTAAAAATCTTTCAAATCTTTATTTTTATCCTCGTTTCATGCGGGATTCCTCTCATTTGTTATTTTTCTTCACCTCTATGTGCATGCGGCTTAGAAACGCATGCACGGCCTTCTTCAAGGGCAAACCATGCAAAGCATAATCCTCATGGCCTGGGCAACGTTGTTTGCCTCGGCCGAACTCCAATTTTCTCCATTCAACGTGTGCATGCATATTTTATTGCATGTATATGTTCCTTACAGAGAGACGAGCACAATGGTGCCTTCGGCTTCGAGAAAGACAGCCGGGAGCTCGACTTCAGTGCTCGGGTTGCTCCTGGTTCGACGGAGGCACGTGGGTGGCATCGGTGTGTCCTCGGCTCAAGCTCGAGGAAGGAGATGCCTCATAGCCGTCGGATCAGGCGATCGAATAACCTTGGACGGCCTGGATCAGATAGCGAATAGCGGGATTAGATGAGCGGCTCGGATCTGGTGCGCGATCAATCGTGCGGCCAGGATGCGCTCCCGGGAATTTTTCCGCGTCCCACATCGAAATGGGGCGCGGTTTTGCCGCGGCTTATCAACCTAGCGCTGCCTCTCAACGCTCAGTTGTACTTCCCCCTCCACGGTGCCGCCCCGCACCGTGTTCTCCCTGCGGGCGCGCTCTGCGCCCACTCTACTCCCTGCGGGCGCGCCACTAGCGCCCACTATGCTCCTTCGGGCGTGCGCTCTGGCGCCCATGCTGCGCAGGACCTGATCCCCTGCGTGGCCCGGCTTACACACGGCCGCGGCCTCTCGGGCTGGCCCCATGGGATCCCCTTGGGCGTGGTGACCTAGTCCCACATGTGCCTTGGGTTGAACCCTTAAGGCTGGCCCTTGGTGGCTAATTTTTTTCTTGAATATACACTAAGTGTACAAAGTACTTAAGTGTAAAATGCCAAATGCCACTTCTTCCTTCTTCATTTTTCTTCTTCATTAGAATTCCTCCATCCTCCTCACATATTCTCAATACATAGAATGTGGAATTCTCGAAGGGTCTTCTTCATCAACCGAGCTCCTGAATCACAGAATCTTCAATTTTCTTCATTGATCTAATCAGAGATCAATTGGATCATCTACAATTCACATGCACTAGGTGATAGTGCATTGACTTCTTTATCTCACTTCATCCACTTAGAAGTAGTGGATGGATCATCTTCTACTCCTCATGCATTGTCAATACAATGCATGGTCTTCTAACATTGTTGTAACATTGTATCCACTTGATACATGTTCTTTGAACTTTAAGAACAGCTCAACAATCGTCTGATATTTATGGAGAATGTTTCAACCACAATTTCCAATACCACTTAGTGAATCACCTAAGTGACATGCATCTTAGTTCCATGGCCATTCTCCTTCACCACCAACACCATCACAACCTTTGGCATTCACATCTTGACAATTCTTGACATCCATTCATTCTAAGACAACAACTTGTCTCATTGACAACAAATGCAACACAGTGCACTTCAATCTCCCCCTTTGTATTTGTTGTCAATACACTCCTTTAGCACATATGAATGGGTCAATATGTGTGCCAATATTTTCTCCCCCTTATTGGCAATCAAATGCAAAGGTGTGGTGTGGTACTCTTCCACAATATCTCTCCCTCCATTCGAATAACATCTTCTTGAAAAACACTAGGAGAGGGATGATGTCACATGTTCTTCTTTAGCAAAGAACCTTTAGTTGATCCACTCTAAGTCTACTTGGGCTAACCCGGTGTAGAAAACAAGAGTGATATAACCAAGGAACTCAATGCTGTCCAACATTCACAATACATGTGAGATCATGCTTAGGGGTTGAATTTTTTTTTTCAGATATTCAATGAATTGATGAATCCTGGACATACTTCACAAAACACATTAGAATGTTCAGGTGCAAAGGTAAAGCTCCCCCTTTCATCTACTTTCTCAAGATGATATTAATTTCAGAACATCATCTTCTCCAGATTGGCTCCCCCTCAAGGGGTGCACTCCATTCTGTCCAAACCATCCTCCAGTTGAGAATGATCATCATCTTCAATTCCCTGCAATGTCAGCACATGTAAATACCAATAGTATAAGGGAATAAGATGGAACATCCTTGGTTCATCAATGTGAACAACAAGGTTGAGAAGATTCTCTCAACCGAGATGTCCCATTTTCACCATTATTCACACTTGCACATCTGATCTTCTTTGATGTTTGTGCTGGTGTGGATCTCAACACATCTTCATGTGAAATCTTCTTCTTCCCTTTTGCCTTAGCAATTGCCAGAACATTATCTTCAGCTTTTTGCAGATCTTTGGAAAGTTGCAACTGATTTGGCCATATGACTAGTAAATCATTTCGAAGAGTGGCCTCAGTTTTGGAAGTTCCACATGGTTCTTTGGATGCTGCTAAGCTACCTCTCTTAGGCAACTTATTTTCAATCAATCCCTTCTTCTTCTGGATTGATTGTCTTTTGGAGTTCAGTCTGCTTCTATTTAGTTTCATGGCTTCTTTACAAAGGTCCATGATGTGTCCTTTCTTTCCACAGTAGAAGCATGTTTTCTTGGTGGTCCTTCTGGATGCATCACCCTTCTTGGATTTCAATTCCAAGGACTTCTCTTCATTCTTCAAACTTATCATGGGAGCATCTTCCACTTTCTTCTGCTTGCTTCCCAAGGAATCTCTCTTAGCCAGGTTCAGTGATCTTCTCTTCATTCCAGCTTCGGATACATTCGGAGATTGATATGTATCAACTCTTTGACCACTTTTGCAACCATCCTAGATGTTGTCAAGTAATCCAAATCTATTTGCAGTAAACAGATGTCTCTGGACCTGTGGATGTTGCTTCCTTCTTTCTGGCTTGCTCCCCCTTGGCATGGGCTTCCTTTGTTCTTTGACATTCAGTGGATTGTACCAAAAATCCTTTGCATAGTGCCCATACTTATTACAACACCAACACTGACCCACAAATCTTGACTTCTTCAGTCCTTCTGATTGTTGGGTACTTTTCTTGACTTGCGGTGTTGTTTCAGGAGAGCATTCTTTCTTCACTGTCTTCATCCATACTTGTTTGGATTCATTCTTCCATCCTGCACTTTTTGTGGAAACACAATTAGAAACATGAGTACAAGATGGGATGGATGGTACCTTCTTTTTAGAAGTTGTTGCCCTTTTATTAGAGGATGTCTTTATTTTAGAATCATCCTTCTCAAAGCTCACTTGAGTAGCAACATTTCTTCATTCAGCTGACTGGGAGGCTTTGGATTTGGGTGATTTCTGATTTTTCAATATCACCTCCAGTTCAATGCATTTCATATTGAGGGAGTTCTTCTCATCCTCAATAGTTCATAGCCTTCCTTCCCATTTCTCTTCCAGCTGCTTTATCTGGTCTTCATGCACCCTTTTTATTTCAAGCAATGAATTGTCCAGCTCCTTCACCATTTTGACTTTGTCTTTGAGTTGAGTATCTCTGACATTCATTGACACTCTGTGCAATTTTTCCAGTGCATGGAAAACTTCTTTGATCACAGTCTTAAAGAATTCTTTCTCAGAAAGGCTTCTTTGCAAT
Source organism: Viscum album (assembly GCA_963277665.1). NCBI lineage: Eukaryota > Viridiplantae > Streptophyta > Magnoliopsida > Santalales > Viscaceae > Viscum > Viscum album. Next base: position 234,591,947 of record OY728119.1, read on the forward strand.
TCTTCAATAGTGTCTTCATATCTTTCATTTCAAAGTGATACTGTTTCATCTTTAGCCTTCACCAGCTTTCTGAGAGTGTTGGTTATGCCAACCCTTTTAGCCAATTGATCTTCCATTGCATTGGATTCTTCTTCTAGCTGTGATTTTTCTTCTTGAAGATCAAGGATGCTTGTAGCTATACACATTGCCACTTCCTTGGGGACTGTCTTCTAAAGATATTCGATTGCACTTTGAAGATCTTTCATTGTTCCAACTTCATCACAGCTAGGACAAGCTTTCTTCTTTTTCTTGGCCTGTTTCTTCTTTCTATTTTTCTGAGTCTTGGCATATATCTCCATTTGAGGCTGTTCTTTCATTTCCTCAAATCTGCACTTCATAAAGACTCCCTTGGATCTTTTAGAGGTAACCTTCGTTCTGATACCAATTGAAGTACCCAGATCAGTGTGAATCACTGAGAGGGGGAGGGGGTGAATCAGTGATCATTTAAAACTTTTTACTAATTGATTCTTAATCAATTAAACCTCTATGGCTTGTTAAGGCCTCGATCCACTCTTCTTATGTCTCTTAACCTTTCCCGGATAATGCAGGAATGAAAAGGCACATGACACAAGGATTTACAAGGTTCGGCACCAAAGGCCTACATCCTTGCCATGTTGGTTATACACCCCAACATGGTTTCTCCATTATAACTTGTTAGAATTACAATGGTCGATACAGAATCCCACTGTATCTCTCCTGAGTCCCACAGGAGGGTCTTTATACTGCGTCCCACAGTGTTACCAGAGTCCCACTGGCCTGCTCCAGAATCCCACTGAAGACTTCTTCCCCCTGAGTCCCACAGGGTCTTCTCTTGGTTCCTCGAGTCGCACGAGTAGCTCTTCTTCACTTTAACTTCTTCAAGTAACTTCAGCAGTCTAGGATAAAGACTGCTGGCCTTGCTCTGTACCTATGATCACTTGTGATGATCAGGTCTTCTCGTCTTGCTCAGGATTTATCTCCTTCTTCTAAGGATGACCTGGCTTCTCTCTTCAACTACTGAATACTCAGACAACTGATATCTTTAACTTCAGTCTGGTCCAGTCTCACTTCACTTCAACATCATGCACTGAGTGCATGGAAACTCTTCATCTTCATTCACTGATAGCATGGGTTCCTCAAATTCTTCAAGATCCTCTGGTCTTGGTCAACTCAAATGCACACAAGCATATTTGACTTGTTTACGTGTGCACGTGCATGCATGCATGCATGCACTTCTTTTTTTTTTCTTCTTGGTGCAATAAACCCACAAAGGGCATATTCTCTTTAAGCACACACCTTCTCACTCCTTCACACGTTTTAGTTCCTTTTGATTACACACTTAAAAGTGTGTTATACATTAGTGTGAGAGTCTTCCACTTCTTCTAAGTGTATACACTTCACTTAGTGCACACACTAGGTTCAGCATTTTTTATTCCTTTGCACACACACCACTAAGGTAAGTCTTTATCCTTCCTCCTTCACTTTGCACACACACAAAATATTCTTTGTTCTTCAAAGTGTGCACCCCACAAGGGATACGACCTACTTCACTTGCACACACAAAGTGTGTTCTTCAATTTTTCATTCACACAAAGTGTGCCCTCGGCCTTCTTGTTCACCTTGCACCCACAAACGCCTAAGATATGGTCTTCTTTGTTTTCACAAGGCTACGGCTTTTCCTTCCCTTCTTGTACACACACCCGAATGTGTCCTTCTCCACTTATCACACACAATCCAAAGTGTGTATAACACTTAACCCGACTTCCCACTTAAAAGGGAGAGCGCGCAAGGTGCGGCCTCTCACTGCCTTCTTCAAACACCACGCAAGGGTGCAATGGATCTTGGGCATGCAAGGTTCACATGCCACAAGGGACGCGCAGGCTCCTCCTGCCGCGCATGTTTGTGGGCAGTGAGGGCTCCTTCTGCCGCGCGAGTACGCGGGCAGGGACCTCCTTCAGAGCCTCGGGTGGCTCTGGAACCTCAGCCGCGCAAGTGGGTTGCGCGGGGCTTCAGCTTCGCGAGGCACAAAGTGCTCCGCAGGACTTTGAATATTCAAAGGATCAGCAAGCTTCTCCAATGCCTCGGGTCTTCTTTTTATAGGCGAGGAGGGCTTCTAAACATCCGCGTGATAATAACTCATGTTCCCGAAAGTTTCGGATCTTTAAAAATCTTTCAAATCTTTATTTTTATCCTCGGTTCATGCGGGTTTCCTATCCTTTGTTATTTTTCTTCACCTCTACGTGCATGCGGCTTAGAAACGCATGCACGGCCTTCTTCAAGGGCAAACCATGCAAAGCATAATCCTCATGGCCTCGGCAACGTTGTTTGCCTCGGCCGAACTCAAATTTTCTCCATTCAACGTGTGCATGAATATTTTATTGCATGTATATGTTCCTTACGGAGAGACGAGCACAATAGTTCCTTCGGCTTCGAGAAAGACAGCCGGGAGCTCGACTTCAGTGCTCGGGTTTCTCCTGGTTCGACGGACGCACGTGGGTGGCTTCGGGGTGTCCTCGGCTCAAGCTCGAGGAAGGAGATGCCTCAGAGCCATCGGATCAGGCGATCGAATAACCGTGGACGGCCTGGATCAGATCGCAAATAGCGCGATTAGATGAGCGGCTCAGATCTGGCGCGCGATCAATCGTGCGGCCAGGATGCGCTCCCGGGAATTTTTCCGCTTCCCACATCGAAACGGGGCGGGGTTTTGCCGTGACTTATCAACCTAGCGCTGCCTCTCAACGCTCAGTTGTACTTCCCCCTCCACGGTGCCGCCCCGCACCGTGTTCTCCCTGCGGGCGTGCTCTGTGCCCACTCTGCTCCCTGCGGGCGCGCCACTAGCGCCCACTATGCTCCTTCGGGCACGCGCTCTGGCGCCCATGCTGCACAGGACCTGATCCCCTGCGTGGCCCGGCTTACACACGGCCGCGGCCTCTCGGGCTGGCCCCATGGGATCCCCTTGGGCGTGGTGACCTAGTCCCACATGTTCCTTGGGTTGAACCCTTAAGGCTGGCCCTTGGTGGCTAATTTTTTGCTTGAATATACACTAAGTGTACAAAGTACTTAAGTGTAAAATGCCAAATGCCACTTCTTCCTTCTTCATTTTTCTTCTTCATTAGAATTCATCCATCCTCCTCACATATACTCAATACATAGAATGTGGAATTCCTGAAGGGTCTTATTCATCAACCGAGCTCCTGAATCACATAATCTTCAATGTTCTTCATTGATCTAATTAGAGATCAATTGGATCATCTACAATTCAGATGCACTAGGTGATAGTGCATGGACTTCTTTAGCTCACTTCATCCACTTAGAAGTAGTGGATGGATCATCTTCTACTCCTCATGCATTGTCAATACAATGCATGGTCTTCTAACATTGTTGTAACATTGTATCCACTTGATAGAAGTTCTTTGAACTTTAAGAACAGCTCAACAATCGTCTGATATTCATGGAGAATGTTTCAACCACAATTTCCAATACCACTTAGTGAATCTCCTAAGTGACATGCATCTTATTACCATGGCCATTCTCCTTCACCACCAACACAATCACAACCTTTGGCATTCACATCTTGACAATTCTTGACATCCATTCATTCTAAGACATCAACATGTCGCATTGACAACAAATGCAACACAGTGCACTTCACATCACACATTGCGATTGACCATTATAAAAACTACATTGTGACTCATCCAATCTATTTTCATTATTTTCATGGAAATATGATTGTGAAATATCTAACATTGAGAATAATATCTTATCTATTTCATTGGGGAAATAATAGTCCAAGAATAAATTTTAAAAATAATATCAACCAATTTACTCATGCGATCTATTCGAACATAGAATTCGTAACTACGTAGAATGTTACCTATATTTGAATCTATCACTATGTTGGATTATAGAAAAAATAAACCTGATAAATAGTATATAATTTCCAAATTTTAATGGTAAAAGTTTATATGTATAGAAGAAGAAAAATATTACCAAATAACATTAATGTTTCATTGATGTTCATGGTGCTACTACAATTATTTTACAACCAATTCAAAGAGGTGATCATATGACCTCCACTGCTAATAGAAAGGAAGAATTAAAATATATTATATCGAAAAATATTATTATACATTTTTTTAGAGAATGTTATTATCATTTTGATGGGTCTATAAAATTTTAAATATGTTTAGGATATGTTATATAGATTCTATAAGTGGGAATATCAATGATATTGTGGGAAATATAATACTTTTGGGAAATAGTTTTGAAGAGATAAATACGATTAAGTATGAATCCATTGATAATTACAACACTACAATTAATGAAATACTGAGTAACATTAGTAGATTCATTGAAAAACAAGATTATTATTTTATTTCGAATACACTCATGAGAAATTTTAGAGCTGGATTAGATCTTTAAATTTTTTCTCTGGAAGATAAATAATAACATCACCATGTTGAGGTACATAATATCCTATTATCATATGAAATGAGAAATCCACATGCATTTATGAATAATGTTATTAATGAGATATATTTTGATGCCATGATAAATACAATGAAAAAAAATATGTGCTTAAACCATTTGTTGAACCAGATGGTGATGATGAGACATATGAAGATGCAATGTGAATCATGTATGCTAACTCATAAATTATAAGAAGTGGTAATGTAAAAAAATAAGGAAAAACATCCCATGAGATCTTTTTGTGTGGTGGTGTTGGAAATTATGTTGTAATTATCTATGGAATAATAATTTTGAGTAAGAATATGATTATAATGACGAAAATCCTATGAAGATAAAGTGTTACAATTTTAATTGGAAATAAATAAATCTAGTGAGTTCGTGAAGATGTTTTAAAGAAGAAGAAGAAAATGCCAAAATAAGGAATGAAGAAGTTGAATACACTTCAACATGAAAACAATATATGGATTAAGGATCTGTAATATTCAAAAAAATACATAATATTTGGATATGTAAAAATATCGTCAACCATTATAAAAGAATTTTTTGAATAAACATATATCTAGGACATGCCCTCATCTATGCTAAAAATTGAGTTGCTGTAGAAGTATGTTAAAACTATAAATAATTATGATATAAATAATGTTGAATAAAATGAGTATATTCTTATGAAATAATCTAATCACATTAAATAACATAATAAATCAATGTTAAATTAGGTCGAACTTGAAAAGATCTTGACATATCATGAATAAAAACTGGTGTCTAGAAAAGAAAAATTGAGTAAGATAGAATCAAAATATATGAAAACATAAAAGGAGATAGAAAATAATTAAAAAATAATTCAATAAATATTTTTATGTCAAGAATGTGGCATTTACAAAAACTGATACGGAAAATAAATCATTTCTGTTAAAATCATTACCTAAAAAATCTTTTAATGTAGGATCTTTTGTACCTAATTTTCCTTGTTCCAATTCAAAATATGTACAATGTCATTCCATAAAATATAAGAATAAATTTTCTTCCATATCTATAGAAGATGTAGATTTAGATGCTAATAAATTTACATAAATAATAAGAAATATCATGGTATATCTCTAAAACAATGATATAATTATAGAGTGTCATTTTTTGAAAATTATTACAGTTATAAAAGGAGAATAAAATTCAATTGATAATTTTTAGTTTTTTGGTTTTATGTACATAATTAATATAAATATGGGTGAAATATTTCACTTCATAGAAGGAGGTATGAAGCATGCAGGAAAAACGAATAATTGAAAATATGTTAATTTATATAGAAAATATAAATGAAAAATCCACTTCAAATCAGTCCACTCAAACCATGTTTGATATTTCAAAAAAAAAGTGGGCATTTGGTGTGGAAAACGATTTATTTTTTTCTGAAAATAATGTGAATAATATATCCATACTATTCTACTACAAATAATATAGAAGAAACTTTTTAAAGAAAAATCAATATAAGAGTTTCTTCTTTATAGAGGAGGCTTTAATAAAAGTAAATAATGTAGGACCTTGGAGTCTTAATTGCAGGTTCCCCTCAAATATGACTAATAGAACATAATTGTCTATATACATTGTGAAATGTGAAGGAATAGAAAATAAATTGGTCAATGATTTCTCACTAATGACTAAATGTGTTAATAATTTTGAAATATAATATAGAGAAATTAAGCGTAATGATTTTTTGATGGAAGGATTTAAATAAAAAAATAAGGGTTATCCAAAAATTTGATGAGTTAAATAATTTATTTTCTGAAAAGAAATTTAATTAATATAAATTACAAGGATAGATGATTTATTACTAGAGGTGAAAGAATAACTTGAAATTTCTTTCATATTAGTGATCTATCCATCTCGTATTATAAGAGTTCTAATGATGAGAATGATATACTGAGTAGTAGACCTCACCACATAATACAAGGGAGTATATGTAATAACTATAAGAACATAGTGGTTATTGACCTTGAAAAACTTAATTGATAATGATTCCTTATCTGTGAAACATATCAGAAGGAGAAAAATAATTGAAGTATACTTTAGAAGATAAACATAAAATCTAGTAAGCCATTGAAACTAATATATTCATATGTATGTCGTCCTATAAAATAAATTTTTACTAATAGTGATATAAATTTCATTATAGTTATAAATGAATACACCAGAATGAAAAATTTTATCATAATGATGAAAAAATCATAGACAATTATGATGTTTAAAATTTATAAAAGGAAACTAGAGATGGATCATTGTGTTTAAATAAATAAAATATGGCTATACAATAACAATGAGTATATATTCCATGATTTTTGAGATCTATATTACATAAAATGTGATAAATAAACATATATGGCATACCATCCATGAATTAATAAAATTATATGGATGATAGGAACACTATAAGTATTTTGAAAAGAAAAAATAATTATTATTTTTGAAAACAAACTATCAATGTATTTTTAGATAGAAACTATTTACATTCTGGTTATCATTCAATACATGTTTTTGTTTATACATGGTATAGAAATACATCATTGTGATGTGGTATATTATGATACCAAATATAAAAAACATCAAATCATTTGGAATCCCATGCTATATGAAGATCAAAAATAAAAATATAAGAATGTTTGATGAAAGAGCTAAAGAAGGCATAATTTTAGGATATATTTCAAATAAATGTTCATTAAAATACTAGAGTAAAAAAATAAAATATGTTTGGTTAATGATCATATGTAAAAAAACTGAATATGATTAAAAAAATTGTTCTTTTTTATTGTAATATTAATCTATTAGGGTTGGAAACATGAATAATTATGAAAATATGATTGGGGAGAATGATGTGATCGAGAAGGTTATAGATTGTATTGATTAATTGTAAACAGTGATGAATATGGGACTAAGAATACAGGGAAAAGTAAAAAAATGATAGAGAGACATTTTAATTATTAAAATATCATTTTCTAAGATGATTCACTTTTTCAAACTAGAAGATGGTAGAAGTTTGAAAACCAGACTATTTTTGAAGCAATTGAGAAAGAATAATTGGTATATTTTATAAATGAAAAACATGATGAAATAAACAATTTCTACTTTGGTGTTGGTTTCATGTCTTGAGAGATAGAATATATTGGCATCATGTGGGTTTTCTGGAAAAAACTGATTGGAAAATGTGATGTCGTAATGAAGAAGCCACATTTTTTGTGTAATGGGCATACATGGATATATGAATATGATGTTGATGAATATTTTACACTAATATCATGTCTAGATGAAACACATATGTTCTTGGATATAAAAACACATTTACATTTTAAAAATGAATCGAATGTATTTGAATCATTCTTTCATTCATGTTGATATTGAATAAGTGGTATTCATTATGAATCCGATAGAATTTTTCCTTGATAATTATGTAATCATGCAATATAATATCAATAATTATTTATATGGGTTAAATATAACCCCTAGATACAATTATTACATTCTTTATAGAAACATCAGAATTATTAATTTTTTTAAAGAATAACCTGATAAAAATATCTATATGAAGGATCTATCCACATAAGCCAATTATTATTATAGTAGATGAGGTTAGATTAATTTAATTATGTGATAAATAGAATATTTCTAAGGGGTTTAATAAGTAAATGATGAGACATTTTAAAATTTATATTCTAGATAAAATTTGAAATTTTTATTAAAAAAATCATAAAAATGGATAACTATATGTTTGTATCTCAATAAATTACTCCACGGAATTTTTGAAGAAAATTGTTATAGAGGAATGAAATTTTAATTGTTAAATTATGTATTTTCATACTAAACAATGAAAGGTGGATACTGGAACTTATAAGAATCAAAATGAATGAAGAAAACCTATTTGTAGAATATATTATTTAGTAGCCACTATGTTTGACCATGTTTTTTATATTAAATTATGTTCCTGATTTCATAGTGATCTAGAGGATTAAAATATTATAGAAACTAATGGAGTATTGAGGTACATGAAGAACACACTTTTCCCCACTAACATTAAATAAAATCATTATATAATTATATAAGGTTTTACGAATGCTATTTGGGAAGGATACCGTGCTAAAAATTTGTACATTTACTAGTGGACATTCATGATTAGTGAATTTCAAACAATATGTAATAATAAGTTGAATATTTTAATTGGGATTATGCATAGCTATATTTAAATGTATTGCATCATCACATGCTTGTACTCAGATGATATCAACATTGGTTCAACTATTTCAAATTAGAATTAAGGGTGTGAAGATACAATGAATTTCATGTGAAATTCAAAATTATATAGGTCACCCTTGGAATATTGTCCAAAATTACAGACACTAGAATATTAATATCAGATATAAATTCAAAAAATTTAATATTCCCAAATAATATGTTAAACTATATTTTGCTTAATAAAGGAAAAATATTGAAATATTTTCACCAAATCAATTCGATAGGAGAGGTTTTCTCAAGGATATATCTCATTGTTCATTTTAACCATATAACCAAAATATGTATGGACCACAAACCCCAAAAGAGATTTTCATTTGATTGTTAAATGGGGTATAAATCTGTGGATTTCTTCCTATTCATTTAGATAGAGGACCCCTGTCCTGAGGGGTAGTATGTACATTATTTTGAGTATGATGTTAGGGTTAATATTTAATGGTAGATATTTATGATAATCTAGATAGGATGTATTAATTTAGTGTGATTTTATCAATGTTACTTGGATATAATTTCATAACATTGGATGTTTTAATTCTGTTAAAAAAATTACATTACCAGATAATTTGGTGCAATAATCTTATTATTAATAAATGTAGTGATTTGATGAGATCCTATCTCATTAAGCTAATTTGATAGAGTATAATTAATTTACAAAATTCTATAAAAAAGATATATTAAAGTGACCCTATATTTTTTGATGAATTGTTTTTGGATTTTATTTTTTGTGAACCACTCATGAAAATATAGATGAATGGTTTAATGGTGATGGTTTATTTTTTAGAACATTAATGAATCTTAGGATGTTATTGAGTTGTGGATTTAATTATTTTTTAGAGGGATAAAGGAAGTAAAAATTCTATAATGATGTTTAGTGAGGGTTTTTTGTGTTCTATAATTTATGAACTGGATGTTCAAAATTTGGATAATAAATTTAAATAGGGACCATTTATGTAAATATGGCCACACTGATGAGATTTACCACTGCATAAGCAATTTTCAGAAATGGAAAAGTTAATTGATCTATGCCTAAGAGAAGTTTCCACCATTTTTGAAAATTAATTTTTGTTGGAGTGAATTTTATAGTGTATAAGACATTTTAGAAAAATGTAAAAGAAAATTCATTTATAACTATGAGATTTTTCACCATATAAGTAAATCATCTATAGAGATGAAATTTTTTGTCATATAAGTAAATTTATCTACATGACTATAATTTTTTTCTATATAGTTAAATTAATCTAGTAATATGGGATTTATGATAGTCTAAATAAATTCTGCAATGCGTAGGTTTTTTTTAATATTCAAAATTCTTGGAATGACTAGTATCATACGAAATCTATGTTTATATAGTATCTTCCATTGTGACAAAAAGGAATCTCATATGATATTTTCCGATTAGAATACTTACAACTCATATGATATATTTTTTTTTTAAAATTTGAGTTTTATTAGATATTCATCATTGATAAAAATTGAGATTCCTAGAATAGTGATATTATAATAAATTAAAAATGGACGATTCACATGCCATTAATTAGTTTATAAAAATAATTATTATATTATTTTTAATGAAAAATGAATATTCCACAATTATTACATCATGAATAACAATATTTACCATCAATAAGTATACATGAAATATATATCAATTAATCGAAAACAAATTATTCAATTTTCATAGATAATGTAGATAATAGTATGATGATACTTTACTGATATTAAAATCTTATATCAAAAGAAAACACGCTATAAGGTATTACAAAATATTTTAAGAGTAAAAAAATCTGAAAAATGAGGATTATAAATAATTTCATGTATTTTTCATTTCCTCGAATATATATTTTTTCTATGAATTTTTCAAAATGGATATTTATAATTCTATATACCTAAATAAGAATATTATGGGTGTTTTTTTATATTCCCAAAATAATGGTGGATTTAAAACACTTGAAAAGTTTTAATGAGACATTGGACGATTGATCATGGATGCTAAAAATAGATTTATATTTATGTTACTTACTCATGTAATGAATATATACCAATTATGGTGTATGAAAAAGTCATGATAAATGTTCTATTTAAACAATAAAAGAGGATTATTGTATGATGGATTATTCCACTGAGAGATATTGAGGAAATCATACTAATATAATGAAGTAGGGGGGATGACTATGTTTCTAAAATAATTATCAGATGAATAGTTACATTGTTTTAAGAATTTTATGTCAACCGAGATTATAGTGTGGAACCAAAGAGAATAAGATGAAGAAAAACCCTTGAATATTTTTGATATAGTGAGTAGGAAATGACCAAAACATTAATTTTTATTATCAAAAATTGTATTTCATTGAAATAGATAAAATATTTATTTTTCTATTTCAATTTGTCTTGAGAGATTTAAATTCATCAGTATTTGAAGAAAATTATTATTTCAAGTGATGATTTTCAATAATTCTAACTCCATATAACAAATGGGATACTAAAAAGTCCAAGGAGTTATTGAGTAATGGTAGCAATGGAATTTATTTAAACATTATGTGATTGTTTACTTCTCCTTACCCATTGTATGATGGTTATTGATTGATATTGTAAAATCTATATACGAGATTATAGATGGTTACAACATAGTGTGGGATAAAAAATTGTGGTCAAAACTTTTCAAAATTAGTGTGTGAATTATTCTCTTATATTTTTACATTTTCATAAATGGCTAGGATTAAAATATCTATGTGATATAATTAGATCATTATCAATCAAAGGGGTTAATTTCTAGTTCAAGAAAAAATTATAAAATAATTATATTCACAGATTCACCACCCTCTCAGGGTATTCATATGATATAGTAATACTAAACATTTCCATATAATTTAGTACAATGTATTTCAATATTGAATTTTAATATTATGAATATAATTTATTATTATTTTTATAAAAATATAATTACATAATTAAAACAATATATTCTTATTTAATTTATAATACCATTATAAAAACATAAATATCCGAAAAAAATTATTATGATTTAGAAAGTAATTATAAATAATATAATTAAATTCATATTGGAATTAACAAAAACATTTTTGTATTATTATATCATTTTAACGATATATGATATATCATATAAAACAATATTTTTGGGTTATGTAACATTACTACAGTGCATGATACACCCATGTGTGATTCACTCCACACATCAGGGCCTGTGTAGTACTAAATTCAAATGCATGATTAATTCTATATATATGGGATATGAAAAATATTCTCGAATGGTGTGGGTTTTTAATCTATGATATATGTGTAATTGGAATACGATATGGGGTATTGTATAGAATTAACTAATCACTTGGGAAATATCTATATTTGAATACTCTAGAATCATCCAACTATTACATATATGATTAACTAAATGTGGTGTTGACTTACATAATAATAAAAAAATTAAATAAAATATTTGAATCGTCTAAAAGAAATGAATTTGTCCTAAAATATTATGATATCATATATAATGATATTATGTTTCATAAATTAATACATATAAATGAAAAAATTTAATATTTAAGCATGAGGATATAATATATTTTATAATTATGGGTTATAATATGGTTTCTTCTTGTTTATATCATTGTTTCTATTATGGTTTAATCGAATTTATATGAATTTAATTGTATAATTTATCGGGAACTTCTAAAACTATTTTAACTATTTTAATGTCTATGATTTAACTATAAAATCTACCAAAAACATCAGTTATTAAAAAATTTATGGGATAGCTAATGGAATAGGGTTATATTGGATATAACCTGTCACGAACCGAATCTATTTTCCTTCAAAACCCACACCCTCCCTGGTCTATGGCAAGAACCTAATGAAATTCCCGATCCCTGTGGGCTGTAAAAAGTGCCAAGGTATCATAAAATTAAGTTTGGGAACAATTTACCTGAATTTGTAAACATAAAACGACAAATGAAACCAAGAAACCAAAACTAGATTATTCAAACCAAAAGAAATTTTACTAAAATTAAGAACTTAATTACACAATTTTAAACAATGTATGAAGACCATTACAAAGGTACAAAACCATGAAAATACAGCCCAAGATCATCCACATGGAAAGAGGCACCTCCCTCAACCCATCTCCACAACACTGCATCACGATGGACCGCTAAAAACCTGAACCAATGACATTAAACCTGTACCCAAACCTGTGATGAAAAATAACAATGTATACATAATCTCTATGGTGTAAGTACAATGTGAGACGAATCCCAAAAGGACACCACCACTAAGAGATTCCATGTGATAAACATTTAAAGACAAAAAGCTTGCATGTTTTCAAAAACATGAAAAGCCAGTTAGAATTTCTAAAACATGAAAATTTGAATAAAAACAGTTTTAAAGTGGGATATTATAAAGTGTTAACACATTTAAAATAAACACCAAAGATATTAAATTTTCCAGCCAAATGTACCATGCGCCAATGTTAAGTATGAAGTAATTAATTAGCACAAACAATATGAAATAACCCCTAGGCACCAGCTAACTATGGGTCCCAAGTACCTCATATCTCGGTGAGAGTAACCATCACAAATAACCATTCCTGAGCATGAGTCACTAGTAGGGAACATAACCATAACCTAGTGGTTCCAAATCATCATCATCATAGTTTAGTTATATTTTTAAGTGTCAATCTTGCTAAGTGAAACTGAGGCCAAACCCCACAGATTAATTAGCATACTAGTACTCATCAACCCACCTAGATACCCAGGTTCTCCCCTTGTTGTCGAACATGTTCAACAAGTCATGAAATATACATTGGACATGAAAATATTATTTCCACACCACATATTCACCAAACATCCCATTTTTATACCACATAAGTCACAAAATTCCATTTTTCATTCAAAATGATTTTGAAATCCGACTCACACCAAAATAGCCCACAACACATTTCACATTTCTTCAACACTTCTACAAAACCATTAAACAATTTTATAAAACAATGATAAGATATTTAAAATCATATAAAATCCCACACACATGGAACATAACACTCCTTTGAAAATCTAAAATTCAATTTTTCACATCACACTCACACAAAAAAGACAACATCACATTCACATCTCTTTCAAACCTCAATATATTCTTCTAACAATTTAATAAATTATTTCCAAGATGATACATATCCAAAAATAGCCTTTACACAAATTAAATGGACCTTTTAGAAATATACTCCTACCAAAAAAGTTTTCTGATATAGTTTAACCTCTAACATAACTCAATAAACCATTCTAAACATTCATAAAACAATTATAAGGAGTATTCCAAATATTTGCACATAAAACCCATTTCAAAAACCACTTTTTAAGACAAAAGAACACCAATCCCCTTTAAAAACAGAATTAGAAGCCCAATAAACATGTACTAATCCACTTTCAAATGTTATATAATCACCCTGAGAAATATCACAAAAGTTACCCATGAGAACACACAAATCCATAAAACATATTCATGAATTATAACAAGGTTACACACATTAAACCCATTCAAAGACCCCCATTTTTAGGCCAACATTACACTATATCATTACCCAACCAAACTTTTATGCCCCTTTCAACAAATAATAAAACACTTCCACATTTTACAAAACTACCTCAAGAGATAACACATGAAATACATATGAAAAATACACACATCAAACAAAAATGTATCTTTAATACCAAATGCTTTAATATTGCTACCAAAAATGATTTTCACATAATGAAAAGCATATAAGGAACATTAAAAATTATTAAATTAAGAAAACTAACTCATTATTAAATGGTTACCCACAGAATCACATACCAAAATTGCCGAATCCCTCAAAACATGGTGCAAAATATCAACCGCACCACCCCGACACCACAAGGATGCTAAATCTAGACCTATTCCACAAATATTCACCAATAAGACTCATGGTTAAACCCTAGGTACAAAACCTAGGTTCTGGACACTTTGGAACATCATGAAAGACAGATGAAACCCTAAGTAAATGGAAGAAGTGGAAAGGAGGGACACTTACCTTGAAAAATCTTGAAGAAATTACCCCGAATTAACGAAATGTTGAATATAAAAGGAAAAACACCTGATAGTGAGTCTCTACTAATGAGGAGGAGGTCAATTAGGGACTTAAATTGGAGAAAAAGAGTAAATATTTATTGAGATATGAAAGAGTTAATTTACCTCTTGAAATTTGGGTGATTTGATAAATTCATAGAAGAATCGTCCTCTTTCAGGGTTCAAATGAGCTCCCAAAAATGCCAAACCAATAAAGGGTGTGATCCCAGGGATAGTGGATTCACGTGGGAGGTGGAATCTATGAAAACAAAATATAAAATGAAGGAGGAATTAAATAAGTTTAAATTATATTTAATGTAGGAAATGGGCCTTTGGGCAGGCCCAATCTCTTAAATAAAAACAGAAATACGCCATGATAAAGGATTTTTAAATTGTCCAAATTAATATGGTGGTGTTCATAGGTCATGGGAGACCAATTAGGAATAGGAATGGATAAAACATGTTAAAAAATGAGGGATTTATAAATGAAACAAAATTAATTTTTAAATCTGGAATTGGGCTCACGGTTTTGCCCAAATCATGAAAACTCATCCATTTCTCCAAAAATGCCTCGGGAAACCACAAAACAAAGAAATAATGGAATTTAAATTAAAAATAACATTAAAATATGTTATTTATGTGAAAAATCTCCCCACCATGAAAACTTTCCACCCCGAAAAGTCACAACAAGGCCAAAACAATAAATGAACCCAATTGAGAAATCAAGAGGTACTCCCTTGCCAGGTTTCGCCCCCAAAGGCCAAAACACCTGCAATGATCAATTAAGGATGGAATACTTCACAACCAAATCATACACCACATTCCTTAAAAAACCAAGAACATTCAAGATTTATCCTATGGGAAAACTCCTCAAACTCAATCTGAACAAGGCTCAAGAAATTTACCCAAAAAAACAACCACATCGAACAAGGTTACACCTATATTGATATAACTAAACTCTTGGGAACTCTCCAATATCAACATTTACCCAAGTAGGATGTAGGAAGTTAGATATCTCTGAAAGAGACTACCCACATCCAATACAAGACCATGGACAAAAATCAGTTACTTGTACAGGGATAAACAAATGGGCTCCCCACCATAAGAGACTACTTAATATGTTATTTTCAAAGACAAAATCGGGAAAATAACTTGGGGAGGCTTGAATGAACTCTTTAGAAAAAGGGTTGGGCTTCCATTAGAAATTTCCAAAAGTACATACATGAGACCCATGGTGGATCTTCCCACTATAAGAACCAACCAACTTAACCAACCAGCATGTTACAACATAGAAAGACCCCAAAACTCAAAGAGTTGGGATGACCACAAGGTTAGTCTGCACAGTTTGGTAAATTTTTAGCTAACCATGTGGATCTTTATATGTGCATGGTTTTCTAGGGCACAGTTACTATTAACCATGTTAAAACCTTGTGCTCAACCTGTCTATCCAAATTTTAAACCTTTCTCCAAAAACACAATGGAAACCAAAGAAGAATGAAATGACATTGGTCGATAACATTGTAATGAGGCCCTCCATCTCTTTCCGTCAAATGAGAAAAACAGAAGCAAGATGACAACACCAGAGGTTTTAACTCTTACCATATTTATTACTGAGGTTTGGACTTGTAAAAAGGTTTAAATGACCCAGTGATTTCACATGACTAGGTTCCAACTTCTCTCTAGGACCTATGGCAGGAGCTCAAAAGATTGAAGCATCTTCGGCCTCACAGTTAAGATTTCTAAACCCCTTGTATGGAACTTCTTCTTTCAGTGCCACAAACAAATACACCGCATACCGCAATGGGTTCAACAAGAGATAACATACCCCAAAACTCACTTTTCCAAAACCTAACAATTCACTGATTAATGGGATTATAATATGCACACACATCACACTGGGTTCTTTGGGTGAGAAACAACAGAAGGGGAGGAAAAATATAAACAACATTCCTCTATGATAATGGATTTGAATTTTTTTTCTAAGGGAGATATAATACTAACATAATAAAGACCCTTAGAGGATTGTATGACCTTCACCTTTATAGACAAATGAGCACACAATATCACAAGGTGTCCCCGAACATGACCATTATAATTGATAGAAACAATACATGGAAAGGGACTTCTGCCAAGTCCCAAAACAACAGACAATCCCAGAATGTGGCCATAATGTCTTTTAATGACCATATTTCCTTCACTGGTGGTTTAACATGAACTCATACTTCAAAGAGACTATGAAGGACCCAGATGCCCTCTTATACACCATCCAGACACTCACCGACAATAACAACCCCATACCACTTCCACCTTCGACGAATTATGCAACTTATGAAACTAAAGTCTCTTTCAACCTTCCACAATCACTCTCCCGATACAAGAAGATCCACAAATCAAAGAAAGGAATGGGTGTATAATCAATCAAAAAATATTGATAAATGTTCCTTATATTGATCAACTAGAGGATTTTCCAATGGAGAAACAATCTGTGTTTTATTTCGGTTGTGTACTGACCCTTAATGGGGGCGCACCATATCCCACAAGAGAACCCAAGGACCCATCCAAGATGGTCCGTTGGTAAAAATGTTCCAAAATTAGATACAAACACATGAAGGGAACTTACATAAAGGAAACCTGATACATTTCTCATAAAATACCACTAACCAATCATTCAACCTAGCTTACCGACCGAACACCAACCCAATACACCATTCAAACAGGAGGGGTACTTAGACTCAAAACATCCCACACCATCAGCATTTCAAAATACACATAATAAAAACCATTATAATCCAGTCATTAATACATCATGTTTACCTTTAAAAACAAATCTTTGAAATAAAATTGTTCAGCGGTCAGAATATCCACCAATGGTACACCATGGGCCTCAAACATGTATGTTTTTGTGACACAATATGAACCATCCTCATATCTATCCCAAAACTCATCTAGTAATGCCATTATCCATACATAATCCCATATAACCTCATGAATTTATTTTCTCATGGAAATACCAAATGTTAAAACAAAAATTATGTCCACTTCTCAAAACAAAAACGGTCATCCAATACAACATTTTTCTCAAGACCGCAAATCACGAGGTCAAAATCCCAGTTTACCATATAAAAGAATATCATAATCACACAACCATTTAGATATGAACTCACTTTCAAGTTATTGCCATTAATCTCAAAACAACTCTTCCCCATTAAGACAACTTTCAACAGTTTAGAAAAATCTACTGGAAACACTTTTTCAAAACATACTTTAACATACTTGATGGTTTCAAAAGAGGTGTAAACACACCATTTTCCAAATTCAAAAACAATTATGAAATTTATGTTCCACCATTTCAAAAATCAAACCCTTCCATTTTTTTATGTGAAAATAATTTCACAAAAAACCATATTCTTCTTAAAACCACGTAATTTTTTCTTTAAAACCAAACTTCCAGGATTTCAAAACTAAAGGACACAAGACAATGCAAGGGGGAACTAGCTTCAGTGGGTGACATGGATATATTGGTGGCAGTAATATACCAATCACTTAACCATCATAGATATCATTTAAGGGCAATATCCATGGCTAAACATGGCTTTCTAGGCCCTGTGAGCTCACTGAGACCATTAGCCCTACTCTCTTTTCATTTCCCCAGATCATCATCAATCCACGAAAACCAAAGGACTCCGATGAATCTTGACATCCCCTAGTGACTCAAATACCATCATGAGGATTGCTGTCTAGGCACACAACCCATAACTATAATGTCAAGTCCCAATAATCCTAACTCCATACTATCCAAACTACACAAATTATATGACCCAAAGAGTAAACATGAACCTCCTTTGATACCATTTTGTCACAAACCGAATCTGGTTGCCTTCAAAATCGGCACCCAAAACAGTACATGGCAAGACCTGAAGGGTGTTCCTGATCCCCATGGGTTGGCACAAGTTCCCAGGTATCATAAAATGAAGTTTTGGAATGATTTACCTGAATTTTTAAACATAAAATGACAGAGGAAACCAAGAAAATAAAACTGAATTTTTCAAACCAAAACATCTTTTACTAAAATCAGAATGTACTTACACAATTTTATATAATGTATGAAGTCCATTAAAAAGGTATAAAACCATGAGAATACAGCCCAAGAACATCCACATGGAAAGAGGCACCTCCCTCAAGCCATCTCCACAACACTGCATCACGACAGACCACTAGAAACACGAACCAATGACATTAATCCTATACCCAAAACTATGACACAAAATAAGAAAGTATACTTACACTCAATGGTGTATGTATCGTGTGAGAAAAATCCCAGTAGGATACCACCACTAAGAGAATCCATGTGATAAAAATTTAAAGAATAAAAGAATGCAAGTTTTCAAAAACATGAAAAGCTAGTTAGAATTTCTAAAAGATGAAACATTGAATAAAAACAGTTTTCAAGTGGGCTATTTTAAAGGTTTAACACTTTTAAAATAAACACCAAAGCTAATAAATATTCTAGCCAAATGTTCTATATGCCGATGGTAAGTATGAAGTAACTATTGAGCCCATGCAATAGGTAATAACCCCTAGGCACTAGCTAGTTGTGGGTCCCAGGTACCTCGTATCTCGGTGAGATTAACCATCACAAATAACCATTCTCGTGCACGAGCCACTAGTAGGGAACATACCCATAACCTATTGTTCCATAATTATTATCATCATCATAGTGTAGTTAGATTTTTATGCGTCAATCAAGATAAGTGAAACTGAGGCCAAACCCCACTGATGCACTAGCATACTAGTACTCGTAATTCGGCACCCGGCCCGGTTAGTGGCAAGACCCGAATGGTGTTCCTAATCCCCACGGGCTGGAGCAAGTTCCTAGGTAAAATAAAATTGTGTTTGGGAACAATTTACTTGAATTTTTAAACATAAAATGACAAATGAAACCAAGAAACCAAAACTGCATTTTTCGAACAAAAAATCTTTTACTAAAATTCATAACTGAATTACACAATTCTAAACAATGTATGAAAACCATTAAAAAGGTAAAAAACCAAGAAAATATATCCCAAGAACATCCACATGGAAAGAGACACCTCCCTCAAACCTTCTACACAACACTGCATCACGATGGACTGCTAAAAATCCGACCCAATGACATTAAACATGTACCCTAACCTGTGATGCAATATAAGAAAATATACTTACACTAAATGGTATAAGTAGGGTATTAGCCAAAGCCCAGTAGGATTCCTCCACTAAGTCATTCCATTTTATAAACATCTAAATATGAAAAGCATGCATGTTTTCAATAACAATGAAAGCCAGTTAGAATTTCTAAATGATGAAACTTAGAATACAAACAGTTTTCAAGTGGGATATTTTAAAGGGTTAACACTTTTAAAGTAAACACCAAATCTAATAAATTTTCCATCCATATGTACCATTTTCCGATGGTATGTATGAATTAACTAATGAGAACAAACAATAGGAAATAATCCCTAGGCCCTAGCTACATGTGGGTCCCCGGTACCTTGTATCTCGGTGAGAGTAACCATCACAAATATCCATTCCCATGCACGAGCCACTAGTAGGGAACATACCCATAACCTAGTGGTCCCAATAATCATTATAATATTTTAGTTAGATTTTTATGAACCAATATTGCTAAGTGAAACTGAGGCCAAACCCCACAGATTCACTAGCATACCAGTACTAATCCACCCACCTAGATACCCAGGTTTTCCTCTTGTGATCAAACAAGTTCCACAAGTCATGAAATATAAATTGAACGTGAAAATATTATTTCCACATCACAAATTCACCAAAAATCTAATATGTATACCACAGAAGTTACAATTTCCATTTTTCATTCAAAATGATTTTGAAATCCGACTCACACCAAAATAGCCCACAACACATTTCAGATTTCTTCAACTCTTCCCAGAAACCATTAAAAAATTTTATAAAATAATTTTAAGATATTAAAAGTCATATAACAGCTCACACATAGGGCACATAACACTACTTTCATAATCAAAAATTCAATTTTTTACATCACACTCACAAAAAACAGTCCACATTACACTCACATCTCTTTCAAACCTCAATATCTTCTTCAAACAATTTAATAAAATATTTCCAAGATGATACATATCATAGAACATCCTTTTCCTAAATGAAATGGGCCTTTTAAATATATAATCCTACCAAAATAGTTTGATAATATAGTTTCACCTCTTACACAACTCAATAAACCATTCAAAACATTCATAAAACAACTATAAAGAGTACACCCAAGATTTTCACATGAACCCCATTTCACAATCCACTTTTTAAGACAATATCACACCAAGACCCTACAAAAACAGAATTAGAAGCCCAATAAACATGTAATAATCCACATTGAAATGTTATATAATCACCTTGAACAATATCACAGAAGATACCCATGAGAACACACAAATCCATAAAACAGTTTCATGGATTATGACAAGGTTACACACTTAAACCCCACTCAAAGACCCCCCTTTTAGGCCCAAATTACACTATATCATTACCCAACTAAATTTGGAAGCGCCTTTCAACAACTAATAAATCAGATCCACCTTTTAAAAAACTACACAAGAGATAACACATGGAATAAATTTGAAAAATACACACTTTAAACAAAAATGAATCTTTAATACCAAATTCATTACTATTTCTACAAAAAATGGTTTTCTCATAATTCACAGCATATAAAGAACATTCCAAGTTATTTAATCATTTAATCTAAATCATCATTAAATGGTTATCCACGGAATCACCTACTGAAATGGTCGAATCCTTAAAAACATGGTGTGAAATATCAACTGCACCACTCTGGCACCCCAAGGTTGATAAATCTAGACATAGAACACAAATTTTCACAAAAAAGTCTCATTGGTAAAACCTAGATAGTAACCTTAAGTACTGGACACTTTGGAACATCATGAAAGAGGGATGAAACCATTTGGAAAAGGAAGAAGTGGATGGGACGAACACTTACCTTGAAAAATCTTGAAGTAATTAACCCGAATTAACCAAATAGTGAATCTCAAAGCAACAAACCCTGATAATGATGCTCGATGGATGCGGAGGAGGTCTTCTGGCGACTGAAATGGTTGCAAAAAAGTAAATATTAAGGGATATATGAATGAATGAATTTACCTCATCATATCTGGCCGATTTGATAAATTTAGAGAATAATCACCCTCATTCGGGCTTCCAATGGGCTTCAAATATGCAAAATCGATAATGGGGGTGATCCTAGGGATAGTGGATTCACAAGGGAGGTGGTAACATCAAAAATAATATAAAATCATGGAGATATTAAATAATTTTAAATTATATTAAATGTAGTAAATGGGCCTTTGGGCAGGCCCAATATCTTAAATAAAGACTGAAATACACAATGATTAAGGATTTTTAAAAGGTACAAATTATTGTGGTGGTGTTATTAGGTCAGGGGATAACAAGTAGGAATTGAAATGGTTAAAAAATTTTAAAAAATGAAGGATTTATAAAGGAGACAATATTATTTTTTATATCTAGAGTTGGGCTCACAGTTCGGCCCAAATAATGAAAACTCACCCATTTCTCCCAAAATGCCTGGGAAACCCCCAAAACAAATCAATAATGGAAATTAAATTAAGAATAACATTTATATAAGTTCTTTATGTGAAATAACATATTTCATTACTCATATGGTTATAAAAAATTCATGTTAACTGATTGACTCAAGGATAATAACCACATCCTATATAAGGGAAGAAACTCTATTGGTATGGGATATACAAATTCTTTAATAAATATCCAGCCAAAAATATCTTCCTCACAAATCATTCTTACTTATAACTTTTTTATGTTACTAGAATGTTGTAAAGGGTGAAGAATATATCCCAATGTTTTTGGGTGCTTTGATGAAACCAATGGATACATCTCAGTGGGGATAACATTTTGATTATTCCTCAACATTCTCCGTCCAAAACTATTTGAAGGTGATGATAGTTGTGTTTGATTGTGTCAGGTTCATGTTCTTAATTTCTAGTATTGTACAATTTCCATTATAATAGAATGATATTATAATGTATCAAAATTTCTTTACACTTCAATTTCTATCATTAATCACAAATCAATTATTTGAAACTATTTAGTGGAATTAAATTTTGACATTGAATTTTTTAAATCATTTCATAAAATAATGTTTTTGGTAATTTAATATCTATATTATTTCATATCATAAATTTCAATTTATAAATTTTTCCTGCTTGATTAATTTGCATCTTATGACATGTGATATCATTACCAATGAAAAAATATAAACCCCACTATTTTTATTTGTCATAGGGTTAGACATCGGTTAATCATATTGAATGGTGTTATGTTTTGGTAGGATCCAAAATAGGGCATCTTGACAGCATTAAGATATCAGTGTGAATCATAATATATGATTAATACATAATAGTTGTTTTATTGGTACATTCAAAATTTATATCAATATAAATTTTTTCCCCATTATTGAAGAATTAAAAACCTTTCATGTACTAACAATATTTTTTATTGGATAATTAGTCATAAATTACAACTAATAACACATAACAGTTTTATGCTCAACAACATATCAATCGTATCCTATTAAATGTCTTAGACCATTAAATATAATATATTTAGAAATTTTTTCTCCCTTAATTTTTTTATGAATTGAATTATATAATTTATAAATGGTTTATAAATTATGATAAAAGGTATTTTAGGATATGTTTATTATTTATAGATCAATTAAAAATTAATTAATTATATATTGTTTGTAATTATTTAATTACTTTTTTAAAACATTTAATAATATATAGTCAATAATATTAACTATTAATACAAAATTATAATATTAAAAATTATATTTCCGGACATATAATTTAAATATAAAATTCCTAGAGGGAAATTATATCTGTAATTTTTAAAGAGATTATAAATTATAGAAAAATTGAAAAAATATTAATTTTTAATATTTAAAATTATAAATGGTTTGTATTGATTAATTTGAAACATTGAAATTCAAAAAACATTATTTAGAAATTAATATAACCTTATTAAAATTGATTTGATAAATTATATTTATTAGTGGTTTTTTATAATATTAATATCTTATATTTTAATATTTTAAAATGGATAATTATTAAAATTAAAATTTAAATAGTTTATATTTATGAAAATATCATATATATTTATTGTAAAATAATACATAATGAATAAAAATAAAATGTTCATATTAGGGAAGAAATATAAAAAGTTTATATTTATTTAATTATGGAATTTTTATCATTAATTATAAAATTTTAATAATTACTAATTTATAAATTGTTCTTATATGTAGATTTCATTTTTGGAAAATAAATAAAAATTTATTTATTTTTCTAATTCCTTCTTGACATTCATGTTTGTAAATAAATAATAAAATTTTAATATTTTTTTATGATTGAATTTATGTGATGAATTTCTTCTTATAAAATTTCATGTCATGCTTTACCTGGTTGGTATGTCAACATAAACGTTAGTATTCGTGTACCTTGTTCTCGGTATAAAATTAATGTTATTATCATGAATTTTTTTATCAATTAAAGTTAATATATATTAGGTTTTAGAGTTATGATATGTTTTAGGTTCATCTGAGTTATGTTTCCCTAGGTAGATAGAAATGGTTTATACTTATTATTGTCTTAGAGGCTTATGCCATATTTAATAAAGGTGGGGATTTTCTATCTATGAATTTATGATTAATCATTTTAAGATAACCAATTTAAAATAATTATAAACATTTAAATGAAAAGTTCGTGTTTCTTATTTATAATAAATTTTTTTATGTGTATGAATATGTTTTTCTACTTTCTTTGATAGAGTAACATAGTACAAATTTTTCTTAAAGAGAAACTAATTAATATGGGTTAAATGTATTAATTTTATAGACAGGTTGTTGATTTTAAAATAAAAAATTTTATGGGAGAAATATAATACAATAAAAGATTAGAAAATAAATACAACAAGCTATAATGTGTTTATATATTTAATATCCATGTTTTGTATTTTAAATTGTAGAGATATTATTAAATAAGCTGAAAATACATAGTGTGAAATTCTTTATAAATAAAAAACATGTCATTATCTGGATCATCCAATTGTGTATATGAACACTAACGTGGGATTTTCATGGAAATTCTTATATAGTCCATGGTCAAAATGGATAACCTAAATAGTTAGGTAAAAAAATCCTATTATGTGATTTATGTGAAACTATGTTGGGAGACCTTATGTGTTAGGAAACCAATGGAATTGAGTGAAGTTTATTTTGATGGATTTGGAAATGTATTGTCCAGTAAACTATAAAAGGGTCATAAATGATATAATTAGGTTGATAAGCTATATAAATAACTTGGTGGAAAGATTAATTCCATGATAGGTGACATTATTTGTTGAAATTTGAATTATGGCTCTCCAAATGTATATTATTTTTGGTATTCTCATATTTTGTGGGAGTAATTTTAATTGATTTCCTTATTCAATGAATATTAAACATCATACTCATCGATTAAAAGGATCTATTATAGATCATATCATAATTATCATCTAGAATGAACTTGAGATAAATACTAGATAAGGTAAAAAAATTATTGTAATTTTGTTAATTATTATTAGAATATAGGAATTGTTTTAAGAATGATGTATAATAATACATATAAAAAATCCATTATTAATCAACCTACTGCTAAATTCATTCGATAAATAGATATAGATTCATACGATAGGACAAGGAATGATTTATTGGGAGTCTCTTATATCTATATATCAACCCTACTATCCATGTTACTACAGAAACATCATAACATAGATACATACAAGAAGATATAAAACATGAAAATTATCCACCAAGAATATGATAAGAATGATAAATATGAGGTGTCAAATACAATATATCATGCACTCAATATTGATAGGAATATTAACAACATGGACAGGAAAAGTTCACTATATATACTTTTTCTATTAATAAAAGTCATTCCATAATCAGTTCAAAAAATGAAATGATAATTTAT
Source organism: Viscum album (assembly GCA_963277665.1). Classification (NCBI taxonomy): domain Eukaryota; kingdom Viridiplantae; phylum Streptophyta; class Magnoliopsida; order Santalales; family Viscaceae; genus Viscum; species Viscum album. Next base: position 234,617,905 of record OY728119.1, read on the forward strand.
TTTTAACTATATTTTTAATGTGATGAAAAAAATTTCATCCATTCTACTTAATATATTTAGGAAACCTGTTCATGATAAAAGAGGTATAATATTAGACACCATCATGTTGTTTTAAAATGATGTGGGTAATCATTTTGGATAGAGGTATATGAAATAGTTAATAGAGAGTCCCAGTTACTGACTATGTTAACGAAAAATCGAAGGAGATATACTTTTTTCATTGTGTAAAATCTGGACATTAAGGAAAGAATTTACCAAAAGAATAAAGGGTTCTACAATATCACATGGAGATTACATCTATTAAAATAATGTTCTAGAATTAAATTATTTTATTTTGAAGGGTATATGAAACCAACTATATATTTTAGTAATGTTGTAAATTAATATGACATTCACATAATATAGAATAGAGTTTCGACATTGAATATTTGGATGGAAGAATTACATTAATAATGGATTAAGATTAATAATAATCCACATTTTTGAGTTATTATCATCTATTTAAATGTATTCTTGTAAATAATTATTTATCAAATGAACCAGACTATTAGTTTTACACACATGGTTTATGATTGATTGAAATCTATATCATAAATTTAAATTAGATAATGTTAAAATTATTTTTACCCGGGATAAATTTTTTATCCCAAAATATAAAGAAGTATTATTACACAAATAAAAATATAATATTACAGTCTTATCATAAATAAGTTCTCCATATACATGGAATAAATTTTTTGATATAGAAATATAAATTTATATTTTCGACGATTTCCATTAAAAACACAATATTTGTTATTTTCAAATATAATAGAGTATTTATTTTTTAACATGAAAATTCTAAATCAATATTAATTATAATAGACTAGTTATAGTTCGTTTCAACTAAAATATGTTTTAAAGTAAAGAAATAAATCATTATTCTTGTTAATGTTACAACTCATTTTATTTACTAAATATCCAAAAAATATTTTTGGATTTTATGTTAAAGGAAATTTAAAAGTTACATCTAATTACCATGAAATCTTAATTTTTACTTAATATAATAATGGAATTTAGGATATATCGGTATATATAAAACTTAAGAGCTACATTAGTTACAAAAATATAATAAGTAGTGTTTTTTGGGAAAGGGTTTTAAAAATGATGATGATTCATTTATAGAAAGTTATATGAATTTTTTTTAACATTATACCATTAGATGTTGTGGATTTAATGAGTTTTAATATGTTAAATAATTTTAATAGTTGGTAGGTTATTCCTAAGTATCACTAAAATTAAAACTCACATTCTTTAAATATTTTAATCAATAAATTATTTTGGGGATGGTTTTATCAAATTATCATATAAGGATGTCATATAAATTATAAAAATTTTAAATAAGTTTAGTAAAACCTTCTAAATTGCAAAAAACATATGGATGATCTAGAATTCCATCAAATATGTTCTATTATATAGGTTCTTAAATATTGTTTTATTAAAATAATATAAATGAATTAAAGAATATAACATTTATCATTCAAAATGCAATCTTCGTTTTATCATTCATTAATGTTGGTTGTATATATGTTTATATTGATATATTGATCATAAATTATAATGATAATTTACCTCTCAATGAATGGATTCGAGTTGTCACAAACTCTTTTTCATCCTCGGGTATTATATGTTGTGATGAAATTTTAATGTAATCATGAGTACAATTATTTTATCGATATATAAAATATTCTCAAAAAGAACAATATTTTTTTGGGCATCTGATAACCCATGATGTATCTCCCAAGAGAGACATGTGCTATATATTTGATATATTGGGGTGGATAATTCATATTTGTATCCCAAAATACCTATGGTTTTTGAGATACCAATCATTAAATATTGCATACTTTTATACTTTTATTATTTCATCATTGATGCTTATATAATTCAGGGGAGGTTTGGTATATTACTAATCATTTCATAAGTTTGATCTCAAAAAAGAATAATTTTTTACTCTCATATTATGAGTATGATATTTTGGATTTTGATTTAGTTAGATTTTGGGAATGTATGTCCATAAATATTAGGTACGTATGATGTTATTATGTACTTATATGAGGGGCATGCGATGTGATGATATTCTAGATAAATGACATGAGTCATATTAATTTACTATTGATGTGTATACTCAAATAGTATATAGTGTTAAAGGATGATAAATATGATTTATATGATAAATTTATATTATTCAATCAGTTTATAGGAAAAAATGAACATATTAAAATGTATGATTACATATATAAAAACAAGTGGAAGCTGGTATAGAGGTATATGTATTAGATTTAAATCATTGTAGATGACTGTATGGCTTGAGATGTATTGATTCCATACTAAAGGAAACTATATTCTTAAATTTTTGGATTTAGTAGTTTATATTTTATATCAATAACACAAAGGCCCTTTGGGGTTATACTTTTACTAAATGATTATTGATTTTGGCACTAATTTATTTTGTAAAAGTGTTTCAAAGTTATATCGAATGTGAGTTTTTCGTATAAATGTATTATAAAGGTTTTATATATGATTTGATAGCATGTAAAGTTAATGATATAATTCTTAAGTGTTTTTAAATATATTTAAATGATGTTTGGATATGTTTTTACAAGATTTCATTTATGATACGATAAAAGGTAAATTATTTGACAACTATTTTCAGCATTAGTAAATGTGAGATATTCAATTGAATATTCCCTAAATGCCTATGATATTGTTTATTAAGATATGGAGTGTCAGAATATATGAAATGCATATACAAAAAGGATATATTTAATCATCAGTTTATATATTATTTTAGAGAACAGGGATATCATATATTGGCTACATATGTATATCATATTAAATGACATGGTTAGGTCATAGTGCCATGATTTATATTATTCAATTCATTAAAGCTACTATGAATCATTTATCAATTAGAATTTTATAGAGTTCATATTCAAATCATAACACATAAACTACCATTAAATTAAATGTGAGTGTTAATGGATGAGGATTACATAGTATTAAATGAATGGAATTACTCAGGTTTTTATCAAATGCATTATTTAATGAATGTGCATTGGGAGTATCCACATAACCTATATAATGGAAACAATTATATGATCCTGGGATATGTGAAGTTCTTCAGTGATCTCTTTCCAAAACAATTTCCCCCCAGAGTTATCTTACATATCTGTTCTATTATTTTGAGATATTACCATATCATGGAGGATGAAGAATCAAACCCAAATAATTAGTGTTATTTGGTGAATATTATAGATACACATTAGAGGGGTGAATTCTTCAGTTATTCCTTATTTTTAGTTATGAAACAATGGTTAAATATGAAGATAACAACATTATATGGTGTACAATACATGTTCATAATTTCTAGTATCATATAATTTCAGTTTCAATGGATTGGGAGTCTTTAGTCTTAAGGCATTATTATAATTTTTATACATTTAGTAATTTTAATAATATGATCAAAAACATTAATATTTTTATGTGTAATGAGACTTTTGTATGATTAAATCATGTTGGCTCACATAATAATGAAAAAGTGATAGTGAGTGATTAATATCATGAAACACTGGTTTGTGTAATATTAATTTAATATCTATATGGAATAAAATATGGCATATTATTACATGTTTCATGTTATATGCATGTAAAATAATAATAAAACATCCATAAATAATGAATTTTGATAATCAACTACATAGGATTCCATGGGAATGTAACTATATTTAATGATACACATAGAATCACTTATAATGTCATAGGGTTCTCGTTTTATAGTAGTGTTCGACTCTTAATTTTATTACATGATTTCGAGATCCAAATCACATGGTGTATATATAATACCAATTAAATAATTATAATGATATATTAACACATAAAATAATTAGTGGTAATAAATTTATGGAGTTATGCACCAAGGAGGAGTGAGATGTAGATTTTATAGAGATATCTCTCTAATGTGGCTAGGTTTTCCACCACTATGATTTATTGAGAGTTTTTGGAAGTTCTTGCCCTCCTTCTAAGAATTTACATACATTTTCTCCATGGAAATATCATTCCCTCTATGATAATTAATCGTTGGTGTCCTTATTTAGGAGTACTGTCTAAGAATCCTTAACTATTGTTCATCCTCCCCAGCCAGAGCATGCCTTTAATTTCATCTAGTACAAGCTTCTATAATATCTACAGCATGATCCTACAACATCTGTGATTGTGGTTTAAATATTTAATGTGAATTGGAAATAGAGTTTTTTCTCATAATATGGTTTTTATTTTTTTATATTAGTTTTATGAACCCACAACCTATTCAATTCTATTTATATGGTGTTGGTTTTTTTTAATTTTGCTATATTTTTTTCAATTTTATTTAAGATGATGTATGTGACTATAGTATTTGTTAATTCTTCTAAAACAAGTTTTTAATTTTTTTTTTGTATTACAGTGTGAGTAAATAGATTGTTTCTAAATTCACCAACTATTAACTTATAGATGTTTTTGTTTCCTTCCCAGTTAGCCTACCATGCTTCATGTCATGCATCGAAAAGAATATTAGAAGATCTATTGTTATATCTATGATTTTTCCACCCCTTTTACTAGATTATTCAATTAATTATAGTCCTATACTACTATTCTAGTAGTATCTATATGTTCTCCTTATTTCCGTTTATTTTTTATGATTTTATGACATAGGCCAATGGAGGTTCCCCTACATATATCTCATTCAATTCTAACATTCTTCCCTCATCACATTTCATACAACTCCATTATGTTTTCTTCATCAAAATACCTCAAATTGTTTGGATATTTTATTACGGGTATATAATATTGTGCTATGTGTAAGTGGTGTTACTGATTCCATGGAACTATTATTGGATAGGTGATATGGGATGGTGTAAGGTGTTGTGTCTGACGTGATCACATTCAATAATTTGATATGAGGATTTTGGTGTTTAGCGTAAGGAGAGTTTTGATCTGGGGAAATAGTCTGGTTCTAAACAATAGTCTATATGTGTCATAAAATCACTTCTATATTTTTATAAAATATAATATAAATTTATTAGAAATTAATTAGAAACCAAAATACCAAAAATTATATTTGTGAATATCCCAATCCATACTTTCAATATAAAATCTAGAACATTATACTATATACCATAAACCATAGAGATGTAACAACCATGATCATAATAATGGATTGATTATAATCAAAAAGGGGTGTCCATAAAACTTCCCTCTATATGGTGTATCCATATGTTGGTATGAATCACAAAACACTTGAGAGGGACCCTCTTATCACCCAAATCACATTATTGTCTCAATGAAGAAATGAGAAGAAGATGAAGAAATCCTTACGATAATGATAGAATTGAATAGAGTAATGTAAATAATTCAACAACATATTAGAATTTATTATTCCTCATTACATATCAAATGTGAATCTCCCAATCCAACAATACATCTATACATTAATTACAAAATTCATCAAAAAATATTTGGCCATATTTATTCATGCCCACAATTATCTTATAAATGATTCTTCAAAACACCCATAATAATGATAAAAATTGTGTAATCTGATTTGAATAATAAATTTACCATTTCACTACCATTCCATGGAAGTAAAAATCATTTTGATATCCTTTGAATAAGGAATAATATATTCCCTTCTTTCATACATTTCATACCATAAAATTATCACAATTTTACAATACGATATGTCCTAAAACTTATCATTAGATTTTAATTATTTGGGGATTATCATTTTAAATATCCCACTTCCACTAATTCCTTAGATACTTAGTATCTTTTTCCATTACATTGAGTCATATAAAATAACTCGTGAAACGATATCCAAAACTCATTTTTAATATCTTCCAAAAAAAGTCTTGAAGGATATCAACAACTTCAATATATATTAAATAATATGTGACTCCTGGTTATACCCAAGAAAAAATTTATATAATCTATAATACAATTTTAGAGTAGATAAATAGGTCTAACTGAATCACCATTATGTCAAACACAAAGTATAACCACATGTGCCTATGTAGTGTTGATATAAAATATTAATCAATGATCCGTAAATATATGAAAATATTAGATTCTAAAATATAATCAGTTTTACAAAAGATATAAAAGAATCTAGTGTGATATCCATCAAACACAAGTATCATTATGCATGTGTCCATGAGCTTTATTATATGAATCCATTCATTTTAATATGAACCATTTTTTTGAGATATCAAGTGACAATGGGATATAAAGAAGTACAATCCCATATAGTTAACTTATATATTATTAGTTCTATAAGAGTATAATTAAAATGTATATGAATACCTCACATGTTATTCACCTTTTATGATGATCACATCACATTCCCATTACTCAAATATATATTGACATTTAATATAATATTTTTGTATGATCGTAGACTTCCTTAGTATATCTCAATTTAAGGACTAGATGTAATACTCATCATATGTGAGAAACAAATCAATTATTTCTTAATATTTAACTAATTACATGATCCAAAATATACCTAATTTCCCCTTGAATCACTAAGTCTCATGGATTTCATGAAATAGATATAAACTATTTGAGGTCCCCATGATATGAATCTCTCCATCCCCAAGAAACATGAAGTCCATACACTAACCTTCTTCCACTAATATACTAATGAATGTGTGAATAAAACTCCATGTGGTATATAATTTGGTTTTAAATCTAACAAAAAACCAATTTTCCCTCATAATAATATATCATATACTAATATAATAATCCTAATGATTCTAAACATAACAATTCATCAGGGTCAATAACACTCCGTAATGAACTTCTATTAAGGATAACTCAAAGACATACATTGGGGTGAAACTTATTATTTTTTATCACTAGATTTATATAAATGTAGTTCTGTAGAATAAAATTAAAAAATGAGATTGAATTTTGTACAAAATGATTCATTTTATATTCATATTGTCTTTTGAGAACATTAAAAACCATACATACAAACTAGTGTCATATATCATATATGATATACAATTTGATCAGACATAAGTTTATATTACTCTAATGGGTTGTGTAAAATTCAGAAAATCTCCTTATAATACCCCCCACATCCCTATGGGATCATTTGATTAAACCCTACAAATAAAATCATAGTGATTAACGTATATGTGAATAAAACTAATTTGAATAACTGTAAGACTAAGGTATCATATTTCAAATGATTAAGTTCTTGAAAATATTAAGAATACACAATATAAAAACATTAAATGTTATTATTTTAATTTTGGCATCCCCAATTTTTAAAGATATATATTTTTGGACATTGTGATGGATTAATTTGAATTCAAGATGAGTTAGAGGTTATTATAGGCTTAAACAACGATTTTTTGTTACTGGTTAGATCTTGGATTAGATCATGCCATGGTGTTGGTAATTTTATACAAAAGGGCTTCCTTTACTAAATAGGATAGCTGAAAATACCATTTTAATAAGTGGTCTCTGGAGTTTAATTTTTTAATTCTTCCTATAGAATATGGTGCGGTTTTAACTGCCATGCTATGGTGGATAGTGAAGTGAGTCCAAAAGTGAATGGTCTTGAAACCATCCCCTAGTGAGAGGTATTGTAATGATTCTTGGTATGATAATGTTCATGGACACGTTGAGCATGGTGGGAATCACAATTCTATAGTGAAAACTATTTCAATTTCTAGAATATCTGAGTTAACAACTGATCTATTAGGGTTGGTTACGATTCTTAATTAAAATGATTCATATCTTCACTAATGGATATTTAATACACTTTGGATTTATTTTTTCCTATATTAATCACTTTAATATTCATACTCCAACCTATTACATGGGTCCAAACCATTATCTAATGAAATAAAATTATGCTTTGGGTGTTCATCCTTTTTTGAAAAATCAACTAGGGTGATAAATTTCATTAGGGGCATGTTCATGTTGATGTATGTTCATAACGTCATTAAAAAAATATTCTCTTAGGATAATTCCAATAGTGATGGGTTATCTTATTCAACCAGACCAAGACCCACAATTTATGGTGGTTTACATTGTGGAAACATTGAATGCGGGTTTTTTATAGTTGGTGCACATACTTGATGTGGTCAAATTTCTATTGATGAATCTTGAAATTAATGTCGATAAGAATTTAGTAGATATATTCAACTAATAAAGATTCATTGGATTTGATTTTTAGAATGATATAAGGGAAATATATTATGTGATGGAGACCCACGCTTGAGTTTTAGCTCATTTGTGTAGCTTATGAAACTGATGTGTGATATTTATCACATTTGTATGTGTGTGTTTATCCCGTGAGACCCATTATTAATTTTTGACACGTGTGTGGGTGTATAGAGACAAATAATCATCCTTGATAGGATATTTTGTACTTATATGTTTTATACCATGTTGTGAGTTATGTATCTCCTTTGGAGGATTGTATTCTGGTAGTGAATGAGAGGAAGAATGTCATATAATGGTTAATCATTATTTTGGGATCATGTGAGACATGGGACAATGATGATTATGATAGAGTAATATGGTAGGGGTATGATGGGTTTATGTCCCAATACAAGGAATTTTAGGGTTACAATATCCTTATGGAAGGACACAAGGATGATTAGGTGTACAATGACCTTGAGGCTTAACTTGAGGTAGTGAACTGGTATGTTGGGCTTGTGAACTATCCTATGATAGAGATAGGGCTTGACAGCTGATAACACTGCAATTCACTGTTTTGTTTTCACCCATATACCACTATACTATAATAATTTTGTATTGAAAATTATAAAAAAAATTAAACATTTACTTCATTTTTTTCATTTTTTGTACTCTTAAAAAGGTAAAATATACATGTCAAGATAGCTTCATTGAAGGTCAATGTTATTTGGTGGGATCATGATGATGTTGAAGAATAATGGGCCAAACTACGCTGGATCCAAGCACACAAGTGGACTCAATCACACACTGTTCCTAGAATGTACATCCCAAATGGATTATATTTTGGGGTCTGGTCCTAAATTCTTTTGGATACATTTCATATGTATAAACTCAAGTGTTATACAGCCATCTGGTGGCCCATATGGACTGATCTATCCATTCCATTGAATCAGCTCAAAGTCAAAGAGTGTGGTCTGAATTCCATCAATATCTCCAGCTGTTATAGTCCAAATGGTGAAAAATATTCAGTTGAGATATTAATTTCATGGGGCTATAACGTTTTAGTTTTCTCTAATTGTATATAAGACTATCAGGCCATAAAAACCCTTAGGAAAATTGGTTTTTAGAAATCAAGTTACTGAAACCCCCATACACATTTCCTATAAAATGATACCTTGGGCTCCCTATTTGAATATTCCAACTAGAAAAAAATATACATCATTTTGGATCGTATAGGAGTCTATTCACCATACTAGATGTTCTTAATGCCCCTATTTGCATTAGGGAACAAAATTTAATAATTAGTTCCACCTAACATTCCCCCTCCTCTCGATATTGGGCTAAGTGGTTAGTGTTCGTTGTGGGGGAGATACACTTCTTATAAATCGAGTTCTGACCCATGTACTACTACTAGATTAATATATTTTGGGTTTTAAAACATTTAATTTAGAGTTATTTTACTTTTATTTATGTTTGAATGAATTGTTTGATTGAATCAAAGGAAATGCACTTTACTTTTAACCGATCCATATGAAGTCTTGAGATCATGACTTGTGTTTTTTTGATTCGATAGAAAAATAATCCTTTTCATCCACACTTATTTTAGTTTTAAATTTTATTTGGAATTTATTATACCATGCTTGATATGTGGACCTTTGATTTAGAATTGTTATTTCAATGATTGACTCAACATGCATTGATATAAAATCATGGAATGTAATCATGATTTAGATTAATTTCAACAAAAGACTTACATCAAACCGTAATTAATTTACCAAAACGATGAACTTGAATTTTTTAGTGAACTGAATATGAAGCCTATATCTCATATTTTTTAAAATCAACTTGTTTCTTCAACTATTATACTATTTAAATTATTTTATTTTATATAAACTGATATCAAAACAACCCCCCTATTTTAGTAATTTTTATCAAGAATACACACTCTAAACATATCAATTATCCTTGAGTGATTAACTATGGTTTTCATATAAATTAAATTAACCTCAAAAACATAATCAATATGATGTGTCATGATAACATAGAGAAATTTTGGAGTCGTTTCTAGGTATGGATTTTGTTTTTTTGTTTTTTTATAAAATTAATGCATATTTTGTAATTATTTGTTATTTTTTTCATCCATTTCCAATTTATATATAAAATAATAATTTTGCAGAACTAGTGCAGGAAGTAATATTCATCAGAGGGAATTTATCCATGTATACACAAATAGGAGATGATCTTACATCACGACACCGAGAAGAACAAGAGAAACGTCTAAAGGAGGGCACAAAAAACATCTACACAATTCTTGATTCTTCTTCTTCTGAAACCCACATTTAAACTAAATTAAATATTTATATCATGGATGAAAACAACTGATCAATAAAATAACTAACCTTAATTTATTTTAATATAAAACCCACTTATATTCAACATCATGTAGAGGAACCCAATTTTGAATATAAATTTGGTTTAATTCTTTTATTACCAATATTACATGGAATCACGGGGGAAGATCCACCCAAGAATTTAAAATAAATTCATAATGTGTGGTCAACATTAAAACCATAAAATGTGGATGAAGAACAATATAATCGTTTTTTATTCCCATTTAATTAGAAGACACTATGAAATATTAATCATATTATGTAATTCAAAAATTAGAGGTTGGGAATACATGAAATGATTTTTTCTTTAAAAGTACCACCTAGCCTCTAGAATTGCAATAATAAAGAAGGAAAAAAGTGGGATAAGACAATATAATGTTTAAATTCATCATGAATACTAGGAATTGTTCTAAAATATTTTTTATGATTCCCACACCACCAAATAGGTGATCAAATTTTAATATAGTATTTGTATGAAGGATTTATTTCTATTGAATGAAATAAGATTAATAATTTCTTGGTGCTTCACTAGTTGATAAGAACCCAATTGCTCCAAGAACCCAAATTGAGAAAATGGAACAGAACACTCAATAATTTTTTTCATGTTCTAGTGTACCCATTCGAGGTGTCGATGAGGTGAAAATTACTGAATTAAAGAATAAGATGGACACAATGTTCATGTTCTTTTGAAACCCATTATTCTAACCAATTCCCACAAATAATAAAAACTTCTTAGAGTTGTGAGTCAATATATCAAGGCTACCCCTATAACAAATCAATTAAGAAAGAATCTTATTATCCATCTAATCGTGGGTGGCATGGAAACCAAGATTATGGGTATGGGGGTATTCAAACCATCCTCAACAACAATAGAAAAAATAGAGGAAGAGTACTCATCCTCCACTGTAATCAAAAAATATAAAACCACTACAAAGGCCATTCTATACCCCCTCTAAATCACGAAGATATCCTTGAATATATGATGAATAAAATGAATTCCAATAATCTCCAATTCCAAAAACCCTCCAAATCTTCCATGAAGGACCAAAAAAACCCAATTTGATAATCATTCAAACTATGTGGGGGGAAATTCAATATCATGGGTAAGGTAAACTACCATATCAAACAGTAGGTAACAATAGGTATAAGGGATGTGTAAGTTCCATCAACCATAGGAGTGTAATTCAGTTTAAAATCCAAATGAACCCTCCTTTAGAGTAATCCTCTTCTGAGAAAAAAACCATCCCACCTATGGAAATTAGTGAAAATATTGAAAAAACTTATCATGAGAGAAGCCCTTTAAAATTAAAGAGTGTGTCTGTTGATGAATCACATTTCCCAACAAGTCCTCTTTAATTACCCAAAATGGATACCCAACCATGAAGAAAATGAAAACAAACCTAATAATGAAATCATGTAATATTTCAAAAAAAGTCCAGGTTAACATCCCCTTTATTGATTCTGTGATGAAAATTCCCACATATTCCATGTTTTGAATGATATTTTTACAAAATTATGTACAAGTAAAGGTGATGAGAAGGAAATCATCTGGAGAAATGTTTTAGAAATTTTAGATCCATCACTTCCACCCATATTCAATGACCTGTGAACATTCTCAATTTTGTGCACCATAGTGGTCTATTCCTTTTCCAGTGTTAAGCTTCATTTATGAGTTTCTGTAAATGTGATTCGTCATTCTATTTACTCTTCATCATTGATCGATGAACTAAATCCCACCAAAAGTTTTGTTAAACCATCAAATCAGAGTTCAACACACCCTTATGGTGTGTTATAGTATATTCTTTTGAGGGTTAAATTTTAATTTTTCCTGCTTATTTTTATATTGTTAAAAAAGATGATGATATTATGAATGGACATGTCCCAATTATACTAGAGAAATATTTCTAAAAAAAAGCCAAAACCATAACTAATTTCTAAAATGGTACATTTCATATTGATTTCGGTGGTGAAATCTTCCACTTCAACATCCTTTATTCCATGAAGAACCCCATGAAGAACATTTCTCTCTCGCTATATCTATATACCTCTATTAATTTAATAAATTCACATGAATAAACTTATTTTTATCCCACTGATACCCTTTACAGGTTTTCATTATTGATAGAAATTCTAGGAAATGAATACTGCATAGCATGTTGTGCATATCTAGAAAAATGTCATGAATGTTTATTAATTGATTATTACTTGAACACTGAGCATAACAAGAAAATAAATGATACTGCAAAGCATTTAATATCTCATTCAACATTGAAGGAAGATACCATTGATAAATTAGACGATAATATTGACTTCATACTTTCATATAGAGCCCCATCAATCTAAAATTCCACTGAATTGGAACAAAAAATTAGCTTCAAGATTTAAAATATCACATTTTTTAGAATGGAAACATGATTCCTGTCATCATGGTTCACTCCCTCTTGAGCATGAATTATGACTTCTAGGACATTTCAGAGTTTCTAAACATGCTTTGGGATGGACAAAATTTTACATATCTATTATTAGACCATCAATTTTCACACATCATATATTGTTAAATGATGAGGATAAATCAGGGAGGTAGTCACATTGTCAATTGAACCTATTAACCCAAAATGTTTTCAAAAAGAAGGTTAATGAATTATTGGCTTCTATAATCATTTCCCCATTTCTGACATCCAATGGGTTAGTCCCGTACAAGTGGTTCCTAAAAAATCTTTTCTAATGGTAACTAAAAATGAAAACAATCAACTTGTTCCAAACCATTTGAAAAATAGTTGTTTTGACTATATAGACTATTGATGACCAAAAACCCACACTAGGAATGAACAATTTTTATTTTAATTCAAAGAAAAAATTATTCAGAGGAATCTCGGGAAGTTCCATTACTTTTTTATTGATGTGTATTTTAGAAATTTTCAAATCCTTATTGCCCCGGAAGATATGGAAAATAAATTCCTCACTTTCCACTTTGGAACATTTTCATATAAGAGTATGTCATTTGGTCTTTTCAATGCACTGGGTAAATTCCAAAGATGCAAGTTTAGTAATTATTGGTATACCTGGAGAATTTAATGGATGTATTCATGGATGATTTCACTTATTACGGATCCTCTTTTGATGAATTTTTTAGTAGCCTTGGTTCAGTACTACGCCACTATATTGAAAATCATATCACATTAAATTGTGAGAAATTAAATTTCCTTGTGTGACAAGGTATTCTTTTGGAATATTTCATTTCTAGGGATAGTATCTATGTAGGTAAAAAAGTGGATTTCATTTCTTCCCAACCATTTCCCAAAAATGGCCAGGATGTGATTTCTTTCCTAGGTAATGATGGATTTTACCATCATTTCATTCACATCTTTAGTAAATTTTACCCACCTCTCCAAATTTCTCTAAAATGAAAAAGAAATATCTTTGATAAGGAATGTGAGGAATATTTTAATAAGTTAAAATGGAGTATCACGTTACCCCAGGTAATCCAACATCCTTGGTGGGATTTACGATTTGAGATTAGTTTTGATGCTTCTAACTATGAAGTTTGGGTAGTCTTATAAAAAAGGGTCGACCGAGGTCCAAATCTCATTGCCTATGTCTCACATACATTGGACCCTTCCCAAATAAACTACACCATAATATATAAATAATTACTTTCTATTGTGTCTGAATTAACTAAATTCAGGTCTAACCAATTAGGGTCTAAAGTCATTGTGTTCACAGATCATGAAGCACTTTAGTATCTACTTAAGAATCTATAAGAAAAACCACATATCATTAACTGTATTATCATTATTCAGGAATAAAATCTAGAAATTAGGGATAATAAACTAGAAAAGAATGTGTTGGCTCACTATATTAGTGGGATCAACCCATCCATAGGCATTGACTCATCCCCCTATATTCCCATAAATGAAACTTTTCCCAATGTGAAATTGTACTGAGTGAGAGATGTTATTTCCTAGTATGCATAAATTTACAATTGTTTGGAAGAATCAATCATTACTACTAATTTAAAAAATAACCAATCTAATCATATGAAACATGATTTCTGATGGTACATTTGGGATGACTCATACCTCTGGTGCAATTGTACTAGTCAATTTCTCAAGCGTCCTGTTCTCGATAACGAGTTTCATTCTGTCCTTAGGTTCTTCCATAATATTTCTTGAGGGCCACATATGTTCAAAATGGACTACTCACTTGGTCCTTGATTCTAGACTCTTTTGGCCATTTTTTTATTCCAATATTTTTTCTAAAGCTTGTCATCAATTTCAATGAATGGGGAATCTCTCTAAAAGAAATAAATTGCAACATCAACCCTTGATCTTCCCTGACAGTTTTTATGTTTGGGGAATTGAATTTATAGGGCCATTTTCCATATCATTTAGAAACATATATATTATCTTAGAAGTTGATTATGTGTGTAAATGGGAAGAGGCATGATCAACACAGATTAATAATTCCAAGACAATTTTGGAATTTTTGAGACCCAAATCTTATATAGGTTTGGATTACCTATGTTCATCCTTTGTGACTAGGGTTCCCATTTATGTAATTGAAAAATGAAATCACTTTTGAAATGTTATGGGGTTGGTCATCATGTGTCGAATTTATATTACCCACACACTAATGGTAAAATGAGGTGTCTAATATAGAGGTAAAATAGATTCATGAAAAAATAGTTCAACGCAACAAAAAAATATTGGATACATGGAATCAATGATTCATTATGGTCTTACCGTACTTTATTAAAAACTCCCATTTCAATGTTACACTATCATATTGGGTTTTTAAGGAGTTTAATCTCACTTTTGAGAGAGATTACAAGTCCTACATGGCCATGAAACAATGAAATTCATATCATTTTGGTGCTGGTTCTCAAAAGATGATGATGATTCAGGAGATGGAGAAAATGAGAAGATATTCATACAAGAACTCCCAGATTTATAATTAGATAAATAAGGCTACCCATGACCGCCATATCATTCATTGTCTGTTCCAAATTAGGAAAAGGTCATCCTTTACAAAACATGGATAATGTTGCATCTAGGTAATCTTTGTTCCCATTGGTTTGGCCCCTATATTTTTACTAATGTCTACCCATTTGGTGTTGATGAGGTATAAAATGAATACATAAATAAAACCTCCAATTTCAATGGGAAGAGGCATAACCAATTCCACGAATCCCATCTTGAGTTCATGATGGAGGAACTCCAATTTCAAGAATCAACCTACCAATGAAACCAACTAGGCTTAATCATTCCTTCCCACATTTTATTTTATTATAGTTAGGACACTTCACACTCTAGGTGTGGGTGTAAGGGTATATTCCTAAGTTAGTTATGTATTTTCATCATTTTTATTCATTTTCCCTTTTGTATGGTTGTATTGTATTGTAACTTTATTCCCCTACCCCCCTCAATTAAATTCCATAATGTTGACTCTGATTCCCATTTTATCATGGAAAATGATTCCTTTTTAATATTGGATGTTATTGAAGATTAATGAATATTTTTTACATTTTATTTTGTTTGAACATTCAAAAGAATCTGTTGGAAAGTGAATTTCAGCAAGAATTCAATACTGTGGTGTTCATTTATCTTGAATTTTTTTATAGATGATATAAATGGTTGTATAATTTTGAAACCTTGGAGAAAAATAGTACACATTCTATGAATAGTTTAAGGGAAATTTTATTCACTTTATCACTTCAATCATCATTTCTCCCATCCATGATGTATAAATATTTCTTACACAGTATAAGGTAAATATAACTTAGATTAATTTTTCTCTATATTCCAAAATGATTTATCCATACGTTCTTTCCTTATTTGATCTAGTTTATTACTGCACCGGATTCTCCTATGAATGCGTACATATTATCTGACTATTGTAAACACTAAAAAACACTAGAAAAAATAAACATTTATGGGAGTTATGAAATGTACAACATATGGGAATATCTAGGTCTAGAACATTTGGTTTGAACTAAGGTAAAGCATAGTTTAGTGGGTCCTTAAATTGTATTGCAAAGGATGTGGGGAAGGTTTGGTGGAATGGATCAAGTATGTAAGAAAATTTTATATTTACATTAATGAAAGTGGAAAAGAATATGATGAAATTGTGGTCACTCACACATGTGAAGAATTATTTACATGATTAACTTTTTAATTATTTTACTTTATTGGTACCTTTCATCTATTGGATTTCATTCTGATAAAAGATTGAGATTCCTTTTCTATGATCACTGAGAATAACTCCTCAGTGAGATATTTTGTTTTATCACATTTCTATCATGAAATAAATTTTCATTGGATGTTAAATCATTATCATGAATGAAATTTCAACATGCATAATTTTCAGAATGGATACTTTTCCTAAAAGTTCATATGTTTACATGTGGGGGTCTGATCGTACCATGTTTACTATTTCATTTTCACCCATATACCACTGGGCCAAACTATTTTTTGTATTGAAAATTATAAAAAAAAATTCACTTCATTGTTGATCCAAATAATTTGATTATATCAATTTTAAAAATAGAAATGTTAATTGATTTGGTTATTTAATTAAATGTGGAGGTGATTTGGAGGTCCCATGATGAAATTCAAGAAAAATAGTCCAAACTGTGCCAGACCCAAGTACACTAGTAGACTCAAACACACACATCTACTAAAACATGAATCCAAATTGGGAGATATTTCTGGTGGTCCTAAATTCAATGGGATACATTCCATATAAATAAAAACATGCCCCTTTCTCCAATCCGGTGGTCCATCTTGAGTGATCTATGTAAGACACCAAATTTTCATGGTGTCAAAATATAGGTTCGGTATTTTGTCAATATATTTGGATGTGATAGTACAGATGGTCAAAAAATTAAGTGGAGATATCCAGGAAATTTGGACACAACATTTTAGTTTCACAAAAATAGAGATAAGACTGTTTGTCTATCGAAACCCACATCCCAACAGAGTTTTAGAAATCTGGGTGCCCAAAACCCCATCTACATTTCCTATAGTATATTAACATGGGATCTCCATCTGAAAGTTTGAAATAGAATAAAATCTCTGTCATTTTGGAGTCATATATGAGTATCATCCTCATCCTAGAATTTCCTTATGCCCCTATCTTGTTAGGGGGATCAATAATGAAGAAGGAGTTCCACTCGACTTTCCTCCTCCTATAAATGATGGGTTACATAGTAGGTGTTCATTTTGTGGGAGATAAACATCTTTTAAAGGGAGTTATAAAACCTGTCATAATTCTGTATTGATGTATTTTGGGTTTTAAAAAACTTTATTTAATGTTATCTTACTTTTT
Organism: Viscum album; assembly: GCA_963277665.1. Classification (NCBI taxonomy): domain Eukaryota; kingdom Viridiplantae; phylum Streptophyta; class Magnoliopsida; order Santalales; family Viscaceae; genus Viscum; species Viscum album. The sequence goes on from OY728119.1 coordinate 234,635,853, forward strand.
TTAATGTTTTAATTATTTATTTGATTGAATCAAATAGAAAGCTCTTTACTTTTAATAGATCAGTGTGAAGTCTTGAGTGCCTGACTTATGTGGTTCTGATTTGACAACACAAGAATAATTTCAATCCCCAGTTATTTTAAATTTCATTTTTATTTTGATGTTATTATATAGATAATGTGATTTAGATCATGGATATGTGATTTTTTATGTCATGGTTTGGCTCAAGGTGCTTTTATATAAATGTTGGAAAAGTAATCTGGATTCCGATTAATTTTAACCAACAACTTACATCAAACCCTAATTAATCTTTATGCAAAATGAAATTAATTTTTTTGTAGTGAACCAAAAATGAAAATTTTGACTCATATTTTTCAATGTCCACTTAGTTCTTCAACTATTGTACTATTTTAATTATGCTATTTTCATTAAACAGTTTTCAAAACAACCCCCCTATTCTAGTAATTAGTATCAAGAATTCACACTCTATACCTATCAATGATCGTAGATAGATGAAATAGGGTGTTACCTATATTATAAATCATACTTAAAACATAATAAATTTGACGTGTCATGACAACTAAGCCAATAGTCTTATGGCCTAACTCAAGAATCCTTAGTCTTATGGCATCCCAGAGATATATGAGGTTGAATTGTAATTTACACATGAATAAAACGTTTATTTTTACTACTCTTCTAAAATTTATTCTAAGAAGGTATCATCAAGGTCCATGGAGTCTTGGATGGAATATGGTGATTGTAAAGAATTGTGGTTAATTTATTGCTCATGTGTATTTATCTATTAACATGATATACAACTATTATGCATGTGCATTTAGGTTACGAACACATTTTAGGTGTCCAAATGGATTTATACTCACACCATGCATGGGAATATCAATCAGTGTGTAGAGTTAACAGTTAGGGCCAATGATAAGGGACATGAATAATGATAGGGTGATGATATAAAAAATCATGGTGTTCATAGTGTCTTTGATATGGAATCTACATTAGTGGGGAAGTGTTTTTATTTAAATAATTTTTTTATTATACTTCGGTTTGACCTCCCACTATGCAGGTTCATTGTTTATTACATTTCATGACATGATATTGTATCCAAATCATCTATTATATCATTTTTATTACAATGGTATAATATCCCTTTTTTTTATTGATTCCCTTTCTTATTTTTCTGTTATATGACTATTGATATTGATGGTATAGTATCCACATTTCCCTTAGAACCTTGTTTCTTATAGTAAACCTTTTGCATATAGAGATGTGCACATGAGGTCACGTGGAACTCCATATAGGACTGGGCAATTCATTTTGGGGAATTACAAAAAGGTATCAAAAAATGTTTTCATTTTCTTATATTATTAACTATGTTTGTGGGAACGGTAGAAGAGAATTAAGAAATGTGGAAATAGAGTAGGGATAAGTCATTGAACTGATCATATATAATATATCATTATGTTACCTATAATGGGAAGAGTATTATAGTTGGGGTTTTATTGTTTCATGTTGATCATAATTATATTGTGCTATCATGGTTATTGGGTATGGGTGAATTTATTATAAGGCCCCAACCTTAAACCTTACTTAATCTTGAGTTATTACAAGATTTCACATTGAGGATCCTTTCAGGTTTAGAGTTTTAGAGAATTAGATCATAAAACTTTCATTACATTCCACATTTAAAAAAAGTGGTTACATAAAATATAGTATTCATTTTTACCATCAACGGAAACATATTTAAAATAAAACATGGATTCTTTCTTGAAAATTCCTTGACACTATCATCATATCATGTACCCTTCCCTTGACCTGTGAAAAACATTTCAAAAACTTGGGATGAGAAAAACAAGCTTAGTAAGGGTTATAAAAATATGGAATGGAAAAATGAGTTCATATATACATAAGAATGAAATCATACTTTACCCATAAAACATAGGCACTTTAACATACCTCATCAAATCATTAATAAATCATAGAAATCATAAGACATAAAGGTAACTTGAGGCATTCAAAACATTCTTACATATGGAGTAACCCTCTTGGTTACGTTTGGAATACCCATCATAGTATATTCCATAAATATCTTCAGAGAAACCTTAACGTTTCACTCCTTTGCATTACCCAATGCATTGGAGGGATATATCGGGCTCACCGGCCCTTAGTTTATCACCGAACCACCCTTCTTCATAATAATGCCCAAGAACCATAACATAATCATATCACATAAAAAATACATAAAGGAAACATAACATTTCCACATTTCAATCACAAGATATCAATAAAACCCATTGATATAATAAAAACATTATGAAAAACATTTTCAATACCAAAATAAGTGAAAAGTAAAACAGTGTATTTATTTTTCTTTAAAAAAACGGTATGGCTCGTAGAGGAAGCCAAAACTCAAATAATGGTCACGGTGGCGGAGAAGTCGTTGTCACCACATACGTACGGCAAAAACATTATCTTTTCTCTTTTAGTAAAAACTTCATATAAAAAAGATTCCTTTTGAATAAATGTAAAAGTCAAAGGGGTTTATACGCCGTATAAAAGAAGGTTGTGTATAAAACAAAATATGCCTCAATCAAAGGAGATTGAGACGAAGTCCCATACCTCAGGTCCGACTTGACTCAGTCGTTCATTAATCTCCTGAATAATAAAATTGAGTTAATTTATACTTGTTTAAGATCCCTTTTCAAGTTCATTATTCCTTTTATATCACATATTTCCATGTCAGGAACACAATGTAATTATTTAAGTTAATAACAGTCGTTTTAACGATCATTGGTACTTGAGTCAAAAATAAACCCTTTATAATTTCATGTTGTTCCCAGAATGGTATTCATGATGTTGATATCATATATATCATATATATCCAGTATATGAATGAATTTATAATATTATATAACATTTAGAGGTATGAAATGAAATGCACCGTTCATGGAGACTATAAGCCGTACGTACGCATGAACGTTGCTTCCATTTCTATTTAGTATTTTATGAAATGGAATCATAATGATATAAAGGTATATTATAATTTCAGTGTAATATAATATATAATATCATAACTCCATCTTTTATACGTCTCACATATGGTATTAATGAATCAAATCACTTTGAGGGGGCGGTAGTCCGCACTTCCTTAAATGAAGATATCGCGTTTACCCATAATGGAAACCATAAAGGAATTCCCAAAATGAAACATAAATAAGCTTAAGGAAAACATAAAAATATTATATATCATATATAAATATAGTGTAATCTTAATGGTCACCTTTTAAGGTGTTAAAAGAATGTTGAACAATCATCATTTCGGGAGGCAGAAATTCTCCATCCACAAAAATAGTATTTTCTTTAACGATTAGTTGTAGGTGTGTGTAATTTTAGCTTGAATCCTTCTTATAACAACATCCTAGTATATGGTATATACTGGTTTTGTTAAAAAATAAATGAATAAAAAGATTTTAGGGTGTTGAAGAAGCAAAATAAAACAAAAGAACACTAGTGAAGACATTACCTTATAACAGGTAACCCTTTTTGATTTGAGCACAAAGGCTTACTTGGAAGACTTCTGCACAATGTGAGGATTCTAAGAGTTATAGAGGGATGTGGGGAGACAAAATGGGCAGGGGTTGGTAGATCCAAATGCTTTGGAAGTGTGGGTAAGGAGGTAGAGGTGGGAGCCTTTTATAAGAGGAGAGGAGGGGCACTCTTAGAAAGTAAAGAAATGTTCCTTTATTTTAAAATGCGTTTCAGACTTAAAATGTCCCACATTGATATAATTCAAGGATAATGTGATAAAGGTTCTAAATATACCAATCCAATAGGTTTTGGACATGTGTAGGTCATAGTTTTTACATTATCTTTTCATTTAATTTAAATCCTTTATTAATGAGGTAATCGCTACATCATCATGATGTCATTAATAATTTAATATATTTAATGTCTAAAAATTATAAAACAAATATCATGATGTAGGGAATCTTTTAAGATTTTTAATTAATATTTATAGTCAAAAATATGACTTGTATAACCCAATGTAAAAATTGTTTTAGTAAAACATCTCAAGTTTGTGTCATTTTTACTTTAACATTAAATAAAAAGTTATTTATATCATTTCCCAACCAAAGTGGCTCCATGGGGTCCCCATGTTGACCCATGGATTTTATTGTTCAGCCATGAAACATCCAATGAGGGTAGGACATGTTTCAAGCTCATCCTATATTATTAAAACATTATTTTTACCTTAAACTACACTAATTACCTAAAATCACGATTAAAAACTTAATAGTTACTATTCACAAACAAATTATTTTAATCTCATTGAACCAAATTTTACTTCTAAATTAATACCATGTATGTCGGATTTTTGAAAATCAAATCACAGAGGTGGAAAACTATCATTTAAATGAAAAATCAGTTTCTTTAACTACCACTTAGTTGTTTCACTATTCATCAAAAATTGAAGTTTTTTAGAAAAATATCTAAACTTCACCCAAAGATATATATGATATTCTGAATCCAAAAATGATGTCTATTATACAAAATTCAAATCATATAAGTTACATTAATTAATTTAATAATTAATATCCGCTTTAATGACAAATAGCTTGTTTTTATGAAACAATAAGTATCAAAAGATTGACACTAGTTTAAGTCCAATTTCAAAGTGAAATTGATTCCAATGACCACCATTGGATTAAATGGTAAAAATATATTATAATTTCAATTCAAAACCAATTAAAAAGATAATCTAATAATATAAATAAATTAGATTAAAAAGAGGTTTTGAATTAAAATACAACATTCTTCACTATTCATAAAAAAATGAACTTTATCAGAAAAATACCAAGAATTCACACAAAGTAAATTTTGAGGTCCCAATCATAACGAATAAGTTTATTTTGACAAACATTTCTTATAAAATTTTCAAAAGATAGATTTAAAAATGGTTTTCCATCAAAAGGTAGTAAATCAATCTTTTAAAAATATTAGTGTATTGCATGCTTAAGATTTGATTTATTCTCATTTTAAGCCTCTAAAACACTATCTAATTCACTAATAGAAATAGATAAAAATATCTATTATTAATTACTTACGTGGAATGTTACATCCATCCCCGCTTTAGAAAATTGCATCCCCACAATTTATTTACTTATCAAATAAATGGGGGTACTTATACCTCATTGCATTTTCAGATTCCCATGTTGCCTCTTCAATCATGTGGTTTTTCCACAAAACCATTACCTGATGAATCAACTTATTTCGTAACACTTACTCACTATGGTCAAGAATCTGGACCGGTTGTTCCTCATAGGATAGGTTCTCTTCCAATTGAACTACATTTGGACTCAAAACATGAGATGGATCTGACATATACATTCTCATCATCGAAACATGGAAAACATTGTGTATCTGAGATAAACTCGGAGGTAAATCCACTTGATATGAAACTGATCCAACTCTCTCCAGAATTTCATATAGTCCAATGAACATTGGACTCAGTTTTCCTTTCTTACCAAATCGCATCACACTTTTCCATGGTGAGACTTTGAGAAAAACATGATCACTTACCTCAAAAGATAGATCCTTCCTCGTGTTGTCTGCATAACTCTTCTGCCTGCTCTGAGCTGTTCTCATGTGTTTCTGTATCAGCAGAACTTTTTTTGCCAACTCTTCTACCAATTCTAGTCCCATCGGCTTTCTTTCACCCACTTCATCCCAAAAATCTAGAGTTCGACACCACTTCCCATATAACGCCTCAAATGGTGCCATCTGTATACTAGAATGAAAACTGTTATTATATGAAAATTCAACCAAATATAGATGTTGGTCCCAACTTCCCTGATAATCCATAGAGCAAGAACGTACCATATCCTCCAATGTTTGAATTGTTCGTTCTGACTGCCCATCTTATGGAGGATGAAAAGCTATACTATAATTTAATTCAGTACCAATGACTTTTGAAGGCCCTTCCAAAATTTAGAAGTAAACCTGGGACCATGATCAGATACAATGGATAGAGGAACTCCATGAAACCTTACAATCTCTTTAAAGTAAAATCAAGAAAGTTGATCTAGAGAGAAATTATCTCAAATAGAAAGGAAATGAGCAGATTTAGTCAAACGATCAACAATAACCCAGATTGCATTATTACCTCAAGATGTCTTCAGTAATCCCACAACAATGTCCATGGATATATTCTCCCATTTCCATTATGGTACTTGTAAAGACTGAAGCATCCCTTTCGGTAACTGCCACTCTTCTTTAACCTGTTGACATGTCAAACACTTCATAGTAAAATCAGCAATATCTCTTTTCATTCCATCCCACCAGTAATACTCCCGCAGATCTCTGTACATCTTAGTACTGCCAGGATGAACTGAAAATGGAGATCTATGAGCTTCACATAACAACTCTCCATTCATATGTGAATCACAAGGCACACAAAATCACTTCCCAAATCTCAAAATGCAATCATTATCAATGTTGAATTCAGGCAACTTACCTTTCTGAAGCAGCTCTACCTTTTTCTACAACTCACTGTCTATCTTCTGTGCTTTCCTGATTCTGTCTGATAGAGAAGATTTCACTAATACCTGAATCAAAACAAAATAACATCCTACACCAACAAATTCTATGTCAAAGTTTATCAAATCCTTAACCAAAGGATCATGTTCCAAATGCAACATTGCTAATGAATCATTACTTTTTCGACTCAAAGCATCAGCCACTTTATTTGCTTTTCTCGGATGGTAATGAATTGTACAATCATAATCCTTGATTAATTCTAGCCATCTCCTTTTTCTCATTTTCAATTATTTTTGAGTGAATAAATACTTTAAACTTTTTTGATCGGTATATATTTCACACTTTACTCCATACAAATGATGCCTTCAAAATTTTAATGTAAAAACAATAGTAGAAAATTCCAAATCATGTGTAGGATGATTTACCTCATGAGTTTTTAACTGAAGTGAAGTATAAGCAATTACCTGATCATTCTGCATAAGGACACAACCATGTCCTTTCAATGAAGCATCACTGTAGATAACAAACTCACCATTCCAGGAAGGAAGTGCCAAAACTGGAGCATTCACCAATCTTCTTTTCAACTCCTGAAAAAAATCATCACATTCTTTTGTCGAGATAAACTTAACACTGTTCCGAGTAATCTTAGTCATTGGACTAGATAACAGTGAAAAATTTATAACAAACCTTCCTTAATTGCCTGCCAAACCAAGGAAGCTACGAATCTCAGTTACATTTGTGGGTCATGGACATTCTTCAACAACCTTTGTTTTTGCAGGATCAACAGTTATCCAATCTTTAGAAACAATATGACCAAGGAAAGAAATTTGTAGCAACCAAAACACACACTTGCTGAATTTCCCATACAATTTATTTTCATTCATGGTTTGCAAAATAACCCTTAAATGTCTTTCATGACCTTCTTTAATTTTATAAAACACCAAAATATCATCAATAAAAACAACCACCATTTATCACCTGATTCAACTGAGCCATCAATGCAGTAAACTGCTCAATTCTGATTCCGACCATCTCTGGTTGCTGATTCGAAAGGTCATTATACTCTGTATGCCTTCCTAGAAAAGCTTCTTTGTTTCCTCTATGGAAAACCATTCTTATCATAGAAATATCTTAGGTGAAGCAAAATCGTAATCTTTAAATGCTATATCATTTCAATAATACCATAAATTAATTTATAATTTAACAATTTTCTAACTCCTAATGTTGTCTAAACCGACCTTTGTTACAAACTATAAGGCCCCATCCTTAAACCTTACTTAATCATGAGTTATTACAAGATTACACATTGAGGATCTTTTCAGGTTTAGAGTTTTAGAGAATTAGATCATAAAACTTTCATTACATTCCACATTTAAACAAAGTGGTTATATAAAAGATAGTATTCATTTTTCCCATCAATGGAAACATATTTGAAATAAAACATGGATTCTTTCTTGACACTTCCATGACACTATCATCATATCATGTACCCTTCCCTTGACTTGTGAAAAACATTTCAAAAACTTGGGATGAGCATAAAAAGCTCAGTAAGGGTTATAAAAGTATGGAAAAAACACATGAGTTCATATATACATAAGAACAAAATCATACATTACCCATAAAACATAGGCACATTAACATACCTTATCAAATCATGAATAAATCATAGAAATCATAAGACATAAAGGTAACTTGAGGCAATCATAACATTATTACATAGGGAGTAACCCTCTTGGTTATGTTTGGAATACCCATCACAGTATATTCCCTAAATCTATTTGGAGAAACCTGAACGTTTCACTCCATCACGTTACCCAATGCATTGGAGAGCTATATCGGGCTCATCCGCCCTTAGTTTATCACGGAACCACCCGTCATCAAATTAATTCCAAAGGACCATAACATAATCATATCACATAAAACATACATAAAGGAAACATAACATTTCCATATTTCAATCAAAAGATATCAATAAAACACATTGATATAATAAAAATATTATGAAAACCATTTTCAATACCAAAATAAAAGAAAAGTAAAACAGGGTATTTATTTTTCTTTAAAAAAATGGTATGGCTTGTAGAGGAATCCAAAACTCAAATAATGGTCACGGCAGCGGAGAAGTCATTGTCGCCACATACGTAAGACAAAAAAATTCCCTTTTGTCGTTTAGTAAAAACTTTGTATAAAAAGGATTCCTTTTGAATAAATGTAAAAGTCAAAGGGGTTTATACACCGTATAAAAGAAGGTTGTGTATAAAACAAAATATGCCTCAATGAAACGAGATTTAAACAATGTCCCATACCTCAGGTCCGACTTGACTCGGTCATTCTTTAATCTCCTGAATAATAAAATTGAATTAATTTCTACTTGTTTAAGAACCTTTTTCAAGTTAATTATTCCTTTTATATCACATATTTCCATGTCATGAACACTATGTAATTATTCAAGTTAATAACAGTTGTTTGAACAATCATTGGTACTTGAGTAAAAAATAAACCATTTATAATTACAAGATGTTCATGTATCCATTATATCCAGAATGGTATTCATGATTTAGATATCATATATATCATATATATCCAGTAAATTCATGAATTTATAATATTATATAACATTTAGAGGTAAGAAATGAAATGCACCGTTCATGGAGACGGTAAGCCGTACGTACGCATGAACGCTGCTTCCATTTCTATTTCGTATTTTATTAAATGGAATCATAATGATATAAAGGTATATTATAATTCTAGTGTAATATCATATATAATATAATAACTCCATCCTTTATACATCCCACATATGGTATTAACGAATCTAATCACTTTGAGGGGGCGGCAGTCCGCACTTCCTTATAAGAAGATATCGCGTTTACCAATAATGGAAACCATAAAGGTATGCCCAAAATGAAAAATACAGAATCTTAAGGAAAACATAAAAATATTATATATCATATATAAACATAGTGTCATCTTAATTTCCACCTTTTAATGTGTTAAAAGAATGTTGAACAATCATCATTTCGGGAGGTAGAAATTCGCCATCCACGGAAATAGTATGTTCTTTAACCATTAGATGTAGGTGTGTGTAATTTTAGCTCAAATAATTCTTATAAAAACATCCTAGTATATGGTATATACTGGTGTTGTTACAAAATAAATGAATAAAAAGAGATTATGGGGTTGTAGAAGCAAAATAAAACAAAAGAACACAAGTGAAGACATTACCATAAAATAGGTAACCCTTTTTTATTTGAGCTCAAAGGCTTCCTTGGGATGACTTCTGCCCAATGTGAGGCTTCTAAGAGTTAGATAGGGATGTGGAGAGACAAAATGGGCAGGGTTTGGCAGATCCAAAGGCTTTGTAAGTGTGCATAAGGAGGTAGAGGTGGGAGGCTTTTATAAGAGGAGAGGAGGGGCACTCTTGGAAAGTAAAGAAAAGTTCCTTTAATTTAAAATTACATTCATACTTAAAAGGCCCCGCATTGATATAATTTGAGGATAAGGTGATACGGGTTCGAAATATACCCATCCAATAGGTTTTGTACATGGGTAGGTCATAGTTTTTACATTATCTTTTCATTTAATTTAAATCCTTTATTAATGAGGTAATCACTATATCATCATGTTGTCAAAAATAATTTAATATATTTAATGTCTACAAATTATAAAAAAATATCATAATGTAGGAAATCTTTTTATCATTATAATTAATATTTGTAGTAAAAGAGCTGACTTGTATAACCCAATGTAAAAATTGTTTTAGTAAAACATCTCATGTTTGTGTCATTTTTACTTTAACATTAAATAAAAATTTATTTATGTCATTTCCCATCCAAAGTGGCTCCATGGGGTCCCCAAGTTGACCCATGGATTGTCTTGGTCGTCCATGACACATCCAATGAGGGTAGGACATGTTTCAATCTCATCTCATATTATTAAAACATTATTTTTACATTAAACTACACTAATTACCTCTAATCGAAATAAAAAACTTAATAGATACTATTCAACAAAAAATTATTTTTTATCTCATTGAAACACATTTTACTTCTTAATTACAACCATGTATGTCGGATTTTTAAAAATCAAATCACAGAAGTGGCAAAGTTTCATTTAAACGAAAAATCAGTTTCTTTAACTACCACTTAGTGGTTTCACTATTCATCAAAAATTGAAGTTTTTCAGAAAAATACCAAAACATCACCCTAATATATATTTGATATTCTGAATTAAAAAATGATGTCTATTTTACAAAATTCATATCCTATAAGTTACATTAATTAATTTAATAGTTAATTCCCGCTATCATGAAAAATAGCGTGTTTTTGTGAAACAATAAGTATCAAAATATTGACACCAGTTTATGTCCAATTTCGAAGTGAAATTGATTCCAATGACCCCAATTGGATTAAATGGTAAAAATATATTCTAATTTCACTTCAGAACCAATTCAAAAGATAATATAATCATATAAATAAGTTAGATTAAAAAGATATTTTGAATAAAAATACAACATTTTTCAATATTAATTAAAAAATGAACTTTATCGGAAAAATACCAAACATTCACACAAAGTAAATTTTGATGTCCCAATCATAAAGAATCAGTTTATTTTGACAAAAATTGATTATAAAATTTTCAAAAGATAGATTTAGAAATGCTTTTCCATCAAAAGGCAGTAAAAAAATATTTTAAAAATATTAGTGTATTCCATGCTTAAGATTGGATTTATTCTCATTTTGAGCCTCTAAAACACTATCTAATTCACTAATAGACATTGATAAAAATATCTATTATTCATTATTTACTTGGGATGTTACATTTATACTTCATGACTAGGAATATAATATCACATTTTATATATGAATATTGTATTTTAATTATTGTAGTTCATTTAATTAAATGTGATTTTATATGGGTTTTTATGTCTGTGTTATACTATGATGACATTTTTATTTTTAAAACATGATAATTCATGTTGCTATATTTCCATTACTAGAACTAATGATATAGTGTGAACAACTATGGTTTACCCTTGAATAGCACCAAGAGGGGGTTTTATTCTTATTATCGGTAGCCTCCTAGTATAGGTTTACTATATGAATACCATATGGGTTATAAAATACCTAGGTTGTTATCTATATAAATTCTATGAAGAAGTTTGGAATTATAGACTATACATTCTAGAATATGTCTTATAAAATCACTAATTGAAGTAGATCAAAATGATCAAAATAGAAAAAATGTTCATGTACATGAACAAGGGGTTCATGAAAAATCCTTGATACAACCCACAGTTTTCTAATTATTGTGTGTTCAAGATAGATAATATTCCAAGATAGTGGTTTATTATTCTTGGTACTTCTATCTCTATCATCCTCCTCCATTCCTGAGAACTGGAGTTGCAACAGATATATAGGACTGATTTGATGTTATTTATGTGATCAATGATCTAGAGGAGACATTTATAGATTAATTGTTAAAGATGGATTCTTTTATGCTTCAATGAAATAGAAGGAGGTTTTTTGGTCTAACAAACTATTTTGGATGATGTGATGGACTTATATGTGAGTCCTTTAAGAAAATTTTATTTTAAATGATATTCTAAGGTACAATGATATTTTTCTATTCCCATGACTTTATAGAGATTTATTAGGTATTTATATCGATGTATTCATATACTTATTATTCCATGGAGTTACTTCAATTAGGTTCTCTCCTAGAATGGGATAAGGGGTAGAAGGGATAAATGTTCAAGGTCTACCTTTGATTAGAGATGTGGAATAATGCTTATTTATTTTCCATGAAAGCATACCAAGACTATGGATAAAGGTATACAAAAGGATAGAACTGTATGTCTCTTTCTAAATCATGGTGGATAAACTTGGGTAATTTCTAATGATTCAATTGGAACCACTTTTAGTTTATAGAGGAGGAAATATGAGGAGTTTATATAGGGTAGTGTTAGACAGATAGATATGAACCAAGTAAATTCACCCCCTTAATTGGAGGATCAACTTCATTCTATTTCAAAACGGTACATGGTGCAAAAAATTGAAATATTTTTCCTTGATCATAAAATAACTATCTTCTTGTGTGTTCATATAAGTCTTTATTATTCAACGTTCTAGTTCATTACAAACAGGTTCTCATAGGGGTGATGGTATAAAAAAATTATGTCCTTGTTTTTTGGTTAGTATACTTAGTAGGAAACACTAAAAACAAAGATAGTGACCATATATGTGAGTTATGCCCCTTAGGTTAAGACCCATGGAGAGGAGTAGAAATGATTTATGTACCATACTAGGTTCAGATAGATGGAATAGAAAGAAACCCATATATTTTAAGGTAAGAAATTACTCACATCTACTATTTTTACTACTTGGTTTGATACTGCAACATTTCATTCATTCATATATTCTCATGTTGTTGATTCCATTGGTTACTTGTTATCTTACAATTTACTCTCTCTTGAATCACCAATTTGGTATGTATGTGGATCTTCTCCCATGATATCTATGATTTCGTATAGATGATTATGGTTAAAAAAATCTATGTGACATTATGATATTGATGATGAATATATTTGATATGATTTCTAAAATGGATTAGTAGATTGGTTATCAGGTGTATATAAACTACCACAAGATACATGATTCTTTTTCCATGTGATTTGGGGGTAATTTTGTGATGACTGCTGAATGAGATGATTTTTTAGAAAAAGGGGACCAAGGAATATCCGAATTAGAGTTTTTGAGGCATATTTAGATGGCATGCACATTATGGTAGATTCATCCAGAACTTCTTCCTTATTTCCATATGTAGTGGAACATTGTTATAATGTATTTCCAAGAAGAAATTTTTTGACTTCCTCCTTATATATTGTGAAATTATATGATAAAATTGATCATAAGGATGCAACCTATATCAATTCATCTTTATCATGTGGTGATGGATAAGTAAAATAAACTCAAGGAGAATCTTGAGGACATATAGGTGACGAGTTTTATTAGAATAAGTACATCTCTCTAGGGTTCTATAGTATTGTACTCACAGAAAGTGGATATTACTATTTGTCTATGTGTAGACTATATGAAGCTGAGCCCAGCGACTGTGAAGAATTAATTCCCTTTATCTAGGCTCAATGAATGGTTTAATATATTTTGGGGAGCCCAATGGTTAACTATGAATGTCTTATGAATAGTCTACCATCAGCAATAAGTCATAGGTGAGGATATTCCTAAAATATTGTTTGAGAGTAGATGTAGATTTTTTGTTTATATTGGCTTGATTTTTGGGTTGTATGATTCTCCATGGAGGTTTGTAACACTATTTAACATGATCATAAATCCATATATCTACTCCTTAAATATGTTGTTTGTTTATGACATCCTTATATACATTATGGACTCATATATTCATGCTATAAACCTGGATAGTATGTTGAGTACAATTTGAGAACATCAGCTCAATATGATGATCCTAAGGATACACTCCTAGACATAGGAGACATGTTTCCTTGGGAATTTAATATTTTCGGTGGTAATTGCATTTGACATATAGATAGTAGAGACTATGATGTCTTTTCCATGAAATTACAATTTGTTTGAGATTAATATATTACTATGTTTAACTAGGGATTATATATGGTTCATAATGGAATTATTCTAATTATATGAACATATGTATGGGATTAAAAATACTTGTGTGAATCTTTTGTGGATAGACTAGTGTGATGACACCTTCCCCTGGATGATCATGAAACTTAAATCAGCTTTGATTTTGAACTTATCTGTGCATTGGATTAGATATGTAGTCTATTTTAATTATTCATCTTCTAGTTTAGGAGAATTTTTGAGGTAATGAGATCATGTTATTGCTTATGGGTCTCATCATATATGTCCCCATAAGTTGAACAACAATATAAATCACATAGAGCTTATATTAGTGGTCTATGATTTGATGTGTTGGAGCCATGATCTGTTTTATGAAGGATTTATTGTATTAAAAAACAACTATAGAGCATGTATTATATATTTCTCAAAGATAAATTATTACATCATAGAGGAATTTGATATAGTGTAACACCCTATTTTTTGGTTTCCTCCTCTATTTTTGTTTATCATTTTATATTTCCCTTTATTCTGGATTATTTGGTGTTTTGGATGAATATTTTGAGTTTCAGGATGTTTCTCCTCTGATTCATGGGTTGTGTTCAAGATTAAGGGAAATCCATGTGTCCCCTTGATGTTGATTATATTTTTATTCTATTTTCCTATTTAACGGTTATGATTTCATGGGTAGTACATGGTTATAATGAAACATTTTGGCTCATATGTGTAACAATGTGTGTCCTGTTGTGTCCCTTGATGAGGGTGCACTATGTGACCATGAGTATGCTTTGGTTTATTTTTCTTTGGTGAAATTATTCCCACTTTCTCTCATTTATTCCCTTTCCTCTAGTCTCTACACAAGTGTAATTGGGAATTCAAGTCAAGGATATCCTGGGATGGCTCAAATTAATAGTTTGAGGTTAAACTGAGTTTGTTCAAGAAAAAATGGTACCATAGGATATGTTCTCTAGAGGTTATATATATTTTAAAGCAGCCTTTTTATTTGTGTTGTCAAGTTATAAATAGTATGGTTTTCAGAACAAGGGGAGTAGGTTTGAAGAGGCGTATAGAAAACGATTTCTTTATTGAACCAACGGTTATTTTGGTAATTTGGGTTTTATGTTTTTATTTTAAATTTTGTTCTTCTATAATTTTCATGAATTTCATCAATTTTTTATGATTACGACCATTTTTTTAGTTTTTTGTTTTTATGGGAATATTTTTCTCAAGGAATGAAATGTGATGTGGAATAAGGGTTTTTGGTGAGGTCCTAGGGTCTGTATAGTCAAGAAGAGCCCAAGAATGTTGTTACAAATGAATCCTTGTTGTAGTGTATTGATTGCGATATAGATTCTGATCAAATGAAAATGTTTCCCATTATCACTAGCCCCATATATTTTTTTTTTGTGAATTCACTAATTTTAAAATCATTTTGGGACCCTTGTTTTTATTGTGGAGAACTGGATTTCAAATGGTGATAATTTGGTTTTGTAAATGATAAATAAGTTTTTATATTTATTTAAATTAATTCAAGGAAAATGGATTTTTAATAATTAAAATTTTGATAAAATAGGTGTTTAAATATTTTATTTATAGTAAGATGACATTTTTTAAACGTGATAAGTGGTTAAATGGGATGGTTTATATATATCAATGATCATTTTGGGATTTTAGTGGAATTAACTGTATTGTCATATAAAGTATGAAAATAGTTTATTGATTTGGTGGTTTGTGATATATTATTTAGATTATGAGGAATTGGGGAGGGTTCTCTCTTTATGTTTGGTTTTTAATTATGATGAGTTATTGATGGTGAGTTTTCATTGATTGAGTTTTTGTTATATTATTATTTAGATTATTCCCCAATAAAATATACAACATACATTCAAGGTGATTCTATGGTTGGTCACCATTAGCGGACCCTCTAATTGATCAACCTAAAGACATCCTCATTGATTTTATGTAGTTGAACCATTGTCTCTTTTATGTTCAAATGAATCCTTTTGAATAAGATAAGTTTGTTCCAAAAATTTAAATTATATTCAATTTCCTTGAGTTTCCTAAGTCACTAAATGTTAATTTATTTACCTTTACTCTTTAAGGACTGAGATGGAAGTTGTGGAAGTTGGTAATTAGGAATAAGATTCAAGAATACATTTAAAATTAATTTTTTAAGGCACCATCCATCCAACAACACTTTTCTTGGACTATGAAAGATAAATTGATGTGATTCTTTCCACTAGTTGATTGATCAATGTTGGAATTCATCCATCATTATGTGGATATTGTTCTTTATCTCACGAGTTTGGATGAAGATGATTCTATTAAATATTTGATTTTTTTGAATGGGATTCATCATGATCTACAATTAATGGGGTCATAATTCTATCTAACCTCTATGGCCTATGTGGTGAGTAAATATTTTGGTATTGAGTCCATGTTTGTAGGGGTACTCGAAATAGCTAATCCTGCTTTAGTGTCATTAAGTGGTGAAGGGAATTCTAGTAAAAATATTTGGAGGTTGCATTAAGTTGATTATTATGGTGGTGGATTGAAGAGGCCTTCATAATTTTCATTATCTTCTTCTAGGAATGGTACCCTAGTGGGTCATCAATGTGGGTGGACAGGTTACATGAAGTTTTCATTCCATGGAACATTGAGGACCTGCCATTCTTATGGTCTTTTGGGGAATATCAATAAATTTTGAATTGGAGTTTCTCAAAAGAAGAGATGAACTAGATCCACTCCCTTAAATAATCTCGTAGCTCAATCAGAGAAATATTGTACTAGTGGAAGTTCTGTTAACGGTTAATTATATAAATTCAATTTCCATTTTAAAGATTGAATATTGGTATGATTTCTATGCTTGATATAAAAAATGATGTTATGTATCTCTTGTGAAATTCTATTTTAATGGGAACACTGTTATGTAAATTCTGAATTTCATAATCATGAAATGGAACCATGTTTCGTCAGGTGTCTTGTTTCAATTCCACTATCATTTTTTGGATTATTTGGGGGAAATTATAATTTGGAGGATTGGTGTTTAATGGGTGTCGTTGGATGAGAATCGAGATTGAATTTTAAAATGTTCGAGTGTCCTCCATGGCCTCCCAGGTTGACTGATGTAATCTCATTCCATCTATCATTTTTTTATCTTATTTTCTATTAAAAAAATTAGTTGGTTTGAACTATCCTCTAGATTTATCTCACTTTGTATCTCCCTCTCCATGGTAAATTTTAATATCTTAGAGTAGTCAAAATAGTTTTAATAATTTAATTTGTTTGGTTGGTGTCCTAGGATCTTCAACATACACTAATATTTTGGTTTAGCTGAATGGGGTGTTAGGTGAAAATTTAAATGTTTTCATAGTGGTGATTAAGAGGTTATTATTATTAAGGTTTAGATTCATTTAATCGTGTTATCCATTTTCATTTAACCAATTCAACTAGAAACAATTCGAGTTTCTAGGGGTAAAAAGTGTTATGGGGGGGGGGATTTCCACACATTGATTTGTATTTTCCTTATTTATTTTTGAATTATGTTTTTTGTGTTTGGATTTATTCTTTAGTTTTGGGTATTTTAGATTAAAATTTTTAGTTTCATACTTTGATTTCCATTGTTTCATAGTTAAGAATAAATAGGGTGATTCCATATTGTTATGTCAATTATTAGTTCATTTTCATCTTTCATGTATAGGGTTTAAAAGAAAAAAATATATATATTCAATCTATGAGGATCCAATGTGTAACTATGAATGTCTTTGGGTGTCCTGGGATGAAGGTAAATGACTTGGAAATGGTTAGTCCAAACCGTGGGAGAAGTGTGCACATGGATATGAAATTTAGGGAATAACTAAACTGAACTATTTTCACATAGTTTCCAAAACCATGCAGCATAACTAAGAGGGTGTCTTATGAGTCTTTTAATGGATGCACGTTTGGTGCATGGTTTACCAAACTATTTGACCAAATCTTGATTAGTACTCAGTTTCCGTAAAATATTCCAAGATACATTATTTCATCCCATATATTTATCCAAAATACCTATCCTAACTCTAATATATATCATGATACCATTGGGATGTTCCTTGATTCTTCCTCACACAATACATCTCCCTCCCTTAGTCATTTCATGTGAAATAATTAATGTTTGGGGTGATTTATCATGGTAATTTCTTTCTCTCTTCTTGGTCTTCCTTACTTCATTTTATTCATAGTTCCTCTTTACCCTTTGAACTGTTAACATATGGGTCATTCTAATTTGGTTTTAAAATGGGGGATTTTTCTTCTTAAGGATATTCATGGGTGTTCTTTCGTTCTTGGATCCTTATATAGTATTTTTTGTTTGTCGTCCTTCAAGAACTACGAGTTTGAGGTAGGTTTCCATCTGCATTTAGACTTTTAAATTTATAAAACATTTATCTCTTTTTGTTCTCAACATAGTTTGATATTAATCAGTGATATGTGGGTTTTATAATAAATATTTTAAATGATACCAATTTGTTTTACCCATGAAAATTGAATGTGTGGAATTGTTTTATACGACCTCAAACAAATAGTGATTAAATGAATTACATGTTGGACTTATGTTGTTTTTGGTTTCCAAATGGTATATTTTTCTAATCCTTTTTAATGATTTCAGGAATTTTAAAGTGGATTTTGGGTCATATTTGAAATGTTTTTCATTTAAAGTATATGAGGGAGCTGATTGGAACACTTGGGAATGAGTTTCCATATTATACAATCCTTGGGATATCCCTTACATTTTTTTTGTGTTCATAGAAATGGAAGGTCCTTGGTGTGATATATCCCTCTTGAATTTATGGTTGGAAATAAAGGGGGTTTTCCCTTTGGGTGATTCTGTGGGTGATTCTTGGTAGACTGATTTAAGTGGAGGTCGTTTATGTATCAATCTTGATTATTTATTCTCTTGTTCTCACACCCAACATAAAGATTATATGGGTGCCTAGCATAGCTAGTGGATTATTTTTGAACCCATTCCACACTACTTAATGATTAATATCTAGCTATTGGCCCCTTATTATGGAAAAACATTACATTAGGGATGGTGTCCATTAGTTAGTCTTGGTAGGTAAGGAATGAGCATGAGGGATGTATTGTTACATTGGGTGCACTGATTCGATAGGTCAACTTACAATATGTTCAATATTATCTCATGATCTCCTAGGTATACCCATGTTCTTAGAAATTTTTTTATATGTGGTGGATAATCATGGTGCCTCGTTTGGTATGGTTACTTTTATAAATACATAATATCCCCATCATTATATTATCATTTTCCCTTATCCTTATTTGTAGTATATCATTTTTAGAAAAATTAAATGATTGTTTTGATGTTTTGATGAAATTATTTCCTCATTCAATCCATTTCCCCTAAAACAATTCTCAGAATCCTTATATTATGAAAATTATATTTTAAATAAATATAGAAATAGGGAATTATTTTTTTCAAAAAGAAATGTGTTAGGAATATTATGTTTATAATTTATTTAAAACAAATAATAAATAAATATTTTTTTAAAGGAAACGCATTCAGAATAGATTATACAGGCACACCTACTAAGTATTAATACACATTCATATAGTTATATTATTGTTTTTTCCCTTAGGTGATTGTTCCATCTTTTTTTTCACCATTGAGAGTTTTCCAGTTTTTTGGATTATAGAGTGACCTATTAGTTCACACTGAGATTTAGTAGTCCTTAGCATTTGTATGGTTTCATTTTCAAATATTTTTTAGATTATATTCTCATAATATTTACTTATATTAAAATACAATATTATTATTTTCCACTATTAGTTTTATTTATCATGGGATAAATCACCCCCACCAACTCTAGATGACTACCTTGGTACTTGGATCCATCTTAGGGTGTTTAGGAATGCTCATTGAGGATGTTACTACCTAGATTAGATGACCAACTCCGGGAGGTAATGGGCTGGCTCATGACATATAGTATCTATAAATGTTGTTTTTTGAGATGTTATATGATGTATGGAAGGATTATGTCATTTAATATGATTTATTTCTGAAAATATGGGATCAATGAGAAAGTCCTTTAGAGGAATAATGATGGCTAATGATCTTTTTCGCTGAATGGTCTGTGGATGGATCTATTGAATGAGATGTGGTGACATGTTTTCCTTTGGTTACAAAATTGATGTTTTTAGACTAGGTAAGGAGAATTAATGGAATTAATCTAGAATATATAGTGATTTTGGAATGGTTGGTAGGAAGTTACCCAGTACTAGTGTTCGAGATAGAATATAATGATGTGATCTTTATCTAGGTGATGATATAATTTTACTCATTCTCTAAATATCTCTATTTATAATTCCAATACTATATAGGGTAATGGTATTTTTCTACTATAGTAGAGTCCCACTCGAGCATCAAGTCATTTATAATACCCCATGTATACACTATGAATGAATTAAGTCATTTGGATTCCAGTTAATAATCATCTTCAAGAATAGTGAATGAATATTATATAGTTTCAAACATCTGTGAAATGTACACATTATTATGTTATTTTTTTAAACATACATGGTTTCATCATCTACCATGGAAGATCATTGTATTTTGGTTTTCCTACAATTTTCACTAACATTATTATGTGTTAATCAAAAATAAATAAACTAAATGTGGTATAAAATTTTTACCACGATCTTTGTTCATCAAAATATGATTAAAATGATGAAAATATGATATCAGATTAATATAATGATGGATCTTATAAAAAATAAATGATACCTTATTCTATGATTTAGTATACAATATTTGATATCACAAATAATTATTGGGTCATGAAAAATATATGGTATATTTTAGTTGTGACTAAGTTAATTGTTTCATTTTTTAACAGATCTTAGTGTGTGATATAATCTATCATAGACTATGATAGAGCAGATGAAGTTCCACAAAATATACCATTGATTCCATAATACTACACAAAAATATATCTTGATACTTGACTTGTAGGTGGTAGGTAATCTTAAATTGTTCTATCATAAGCCATGATAGCACTGTATGTTGACTTTTTTCAATGTAGACCATCACCATTTGAGGTTATTTTTATGTGGGATATTTTTTCCACTAGTGGTTATTACCATACATGAAATTTATTATAACCTGTGATTACACAGACATGTATGTTACCCCTTTTTAATGTCCCTACATGATCGATTAATCTTAACCAATCCATATCATAAGCCACATAATGTGAATATCTAATATAGGTTTTTGGGAACCAAGGTTTCTTACAAAATACACTAAATATATATTGTAATGCATGATAGATATCATGCTTTTTTCCTTTTCGTACATAGTAGGTTACATAAGATAAACAACATATATCATTAAATATGTTGTAATATAAAAAATTACATTTTTCTATGTTATGCATTATAAATTGAATTTTTGGTTTAAATTTTTTTTATAAATCAAAATTTAACGTATTTTTTTATGTTTATTATTTTAAAAATATGTTTATAAAATTATATATAATTAATTAATGAAAAGTTTCTGGAACAATTAATAAATAAATATACATTATATTAAAAGTTAATATTGAAAAACAGTTTTCAAATTACAAGGGTAGTTTATAAATGGTTTATAATCTATATATTTAGGATTGATATGAAAGTGTTTATATTTAAATTTAAAAATTATCTAGAATTACGAATTTGATTTTTTCATATTAAGAGGCATTATTTGAGAAATTATTTATTCTCTATAGTAAGGAGTTTTTATATTTGATATAATAAAAGTACAAATCATATTCAATATGTTATATTTTTATTACATAATGTATTTATATAATAAAGTTTAAATATAAAATTTATGTATTTAATTTTATAACATATTATTAAAATAAATCCTATATAATGTACATTATGAATGAGTTCTCACTAGGAGTAAATATGATGCTTTTTTAATTATTTATTATAAAATGTCAATAATGTTTATCTAATTTATAATTTGTTTATAATTAGAATTTATTTTGAATTATTCATAAATTTCTTTCCTATGATTAAATATATTAAATGTTTATATATTCAATTATTTATTTACTTATCAATCACGATTATTATTTTTTATTTTATGAATAGTTAATTTTTTTTACTTTAATGTGTTAAACTGAAAATTTATATTGATATACATACATATAAGGAGTTACACGCTAGGTATGATAACATATTCAGTTTTCAACTATGATAACTCTTCCTCTTCCATGAGTTGTGTAAAGTGTTACTCATCAGTATTCTTTGAACATATTTTTTTTGAAAAGAATATGATTCCAAACTAAATCATTAGAAACAATCATAAAAAGTATATAATATGAACAAGGATGGAGATGCCAAATTTTCTTTCTGTAAACTAAATTTTATATTCCTTCATGATAAAGACAAGGTTGTGACCTCTATCATTTAAGTAGTTATGTTATAATAAATAATTTGGTCTATAGATTACTTTATATAAATAATAGTGAAATAGATATCTGTAATAGATATGTATTTAAATCATGTTATGAGATTTGAGTGACACAAAACATAGAAACCCATAGGATGGTACTAATGTAATGGTGTTGTGTTTATTGAAATGATGGATTCAAGAATAGATTTTAAACATTACCATCCAATAATAATATATTATGTTATTGGAATAATGGATTACATAAATAATTAGTTGGTGTGATAAACACCAATGTTTACTCATTTATTAGTGAAATATGGATCTTCTCCAACTAATGGACATATTGAATTTAAAAGGGGCCATTTTTTGGGAGAACATTTAATAAAAGTACACATTAAATATAAGTAAAACATTATACTCATATAAAAAGGATTATATTATAGATAATATCACCACCATTAGGTCACTATCATCATCAAAACCTACAATGAAATCAATATTAGGGAATGTATAAGATTAATATAAGAAACATCTTATTCTAGAGTAGATCATAAGAATGTAAAAACATTCATGTTATGTGAAAAAATAATTACTTGAGAAACTAAATGATTAAGTTATTAAATAAGAGATTTTTTTATGCTTTTGAGAAAATGAAAATGATTCAATTAAGGATTTAAAAATTCATTTATTGTTGTGAAATTAATTATACATCATCATTGGAAATGTTTTAATGTTGTGAATGAATATAATAAATTTTCAACCAATTTTATTAAAGACTTTATGCCATATGAACATCATAATTAAATTTCTAGGTTATGTTGTTGTACAAACAATAAAAGTGTGAAAATGTTATAAACATATTAATTTGTTTTGTAATATCTAATAATTTATCATTAAGTATCCATTCATTGTTATTGAAACCAAGAGTCTTCCTGGAAGAGGAGAAATGATTCCACTAGATGGAGTAATTTGGTAAACATAAAGGACTTTGAGGGGTTATATGGTTCAATTTGTTATCAAAATGAAAAAAATTTATAATAAAATTAAATTGAATAATAAACCTAACAAATATTGTGAGAGTCAACATTATAAATTATTTTAGGGTAATTTTTTTAAAAAATTTATAAATTATTTTTTATAAATATTTCTTCATTTATATTGTGAAATTATATATAATGTAGTTTTTAACATTTCTAGAAATTGAATTATATAAAATTGATTTAAAATTTGTAATCAAATAGTTTTAAATTTTTAATTAGTTAATTTTATTTTTTATTGATGATGAATAATTAATTGGGTAATCATTTTTCAACATGATAAATAATAAAAAGTTTATGAGGGTTGTTTATCTAAGTGATAATACTTCATATATCTATAAAAACTATAAATGTAATTGTATGAGTTTATTTTTATTATAAATAATACTATATTATAAATTATAGCCAATCTCAATGAGAAAGATAATATAATATTTTAGTTTTCTTAATATTTAAAAAGGTGTCACTCATATAACATATAAAATGAGACCTCCTCTAATCACTTCTCCGTGAATATTAAGAACTATATACTAACCACGATATTCCAAAATACATCCCAAAATATTTTAAACATGTATTAGTGTAGAGACCAGAAGCCTGATGTACATGGACATTACATTACTTTTTCGGAATACTTAGTACATAACAGAAACACACACACAAGGATCGTAATAGTTTTGTCTCTTTGGAAACTCGGAATATAATCTTCTAATCGTGGCGAAATATCTTCAACATATCCCATAAAGATCTTCCTTTTTTTTTCCTAAAAACTTTCATTATATCTTGGGGTAAAGAAAACATAAAATGATGAGCTCAAATGCTCAGTAATGGTAAACAAAAGAAATATCAATCACATCATTTTCATAAGAACATAACATTTTGGAAATATTGACCTGCAAAAGAGAGCATAATTTCATAACATGGGATAAATAATAGTAATGAAATGAAATCCCAATAATCATAACATAAAACATGAAACATTTTGTCATACACACATAATCATAGAGAATAATTTCTTATTAGTCAGGACTCATTGCCAAGACTATATTTGTTGACAAAGTCCATTTCTGAACCGAGTCACCCTCGTTTCAGTCCTATTTCACTGAATCAGTATAACCTACCATTCCATCCATGTATATCTGATGAGATATGAAATATTTACCCAATGCATTGGCGGGAGATAGAGGTCCCACCCATCTCATAAGGATACCATTCTTATGTGTTCCACAAAATCAGAAAACCATACATCATAGCATAACCCATGTAATAAAAACGGGAATCTTAAACATCGTGACATCATAAAACAATTCATATAAGATAATGGAATTCATAAAAATTTAATTCCATCACAACATAATCCAATCAATGTAATAATAGGGATAAAAACAGAACCCTTTATTATCTTAGATGTAAAATAATTTTGATAAAACACTTGAACTCCATTGTTGAGGAAAATATCCTTTCTACTTCAAAAACATTTTTCCTTTCTTAACATGTCATAAAATTTTAAACTAAAAGAAGTTGATTAAAAATAATATTTAATACATTTAAAGGAATATTCTTGGAAATAATGTTTTAAAAATACATTCATGCCGTATAAGTTAAAAAAAACATTCTTATCGTACTTTTGTCAGAAAAGTCAAAAAGTACCTCGTACGAAAATCGAAAATAGATTCCTTTCATATCTTTTACTAAAAACTCACCGAAGGGTAAAATTGGATTTAAAAAATTGTAGGTGGATGGAAATAATATTACATATTGAGGAAACGTGAATGTGGATGATAAAATACACCACAATAAATACTAAAGTATAAACAATCTCGGATAAAAATGAGATTGTGATATTTCCCTTACCTTAGGTCCAATTTGCCTCGTAAGTGTTAGAAACTCCTGTATAATGATTTAAATAATGTTATTGACTTATTAAAGAATCATACTCTTTTTTATGATATCATATATGGTTCAATTATTACTTTATATTACCCGTTCTTTTGTAAATTTCATGTTAAAGAGCGTTTTGGGTAAAATTGTTTCATTTGTCATCTGTGTTTTGACATGTAGTTATTCATATGATTACATAGATCATTATTACATAATTCCAGAATATAAAACATGATTTATGTATAATATATATTTATAATATATATATATATATATAATAAATTAGTAAATGGAATGAAATACACCATTCATGGAGACGGTAGACCGTACGTATGCATGAACGCTGTTTTAGTTTCCTTATTGAGATGAATGGAATTATGTAGATGACATACATATATATACACATAAATACAGTATCATTATTATGTCATATATTTCATGATTAATTATTATATATATTTTATTATCATTCATGAATGGTTACTCATTGAGAATGAATCTCATCGCGTCGTGGAGACGGCATTCCGTACGTACGCAGGAGCGATGATATCGTTCCCATGATCGTGGAATTGTATTATAGTGTATATATATTATTTCAGAATCAATATCACATTAAAATAATCATATATAGTTATTATTTACACCATTATACCCATCCATGTAATGTGGTGGTGGAAAATAGATTACACCACAGCGTGGAGACGGTATTCCGTACGTACGCACACACGGTGATTTCGTTTTCCGTAGGATGGATAGATGGTGAAATAATGTTTTTTCATAATTATAATAACATATAAGTATATAAGTGATACTGATGATATTACTTCATAATGAAACAACCTAATAAGAAGAAGTGGAAGAAGAAATAAAAATGAAAGAATCGGTAACAGACATTACCTCTTCTTTGAAGCGCCTTTTTGAGATCTCCTTTTAGGGCACTAAAATTGATCATTGATGAAGACCAGAACCTCTAGGATGTTTCTAGGGAAGTGTATAAGTGAATTTGGCATGGTTTGGCAGAGCTTGAAGGCTCAAAGTGGTGTGAGGACGAGAGGGAGGAGGTGCCCTTTTATAAGGGAGGAGAGGGGCACCTTTGGAATAACTAAAAATATTATTTTATTATAAAGTCAAGTTCGGTTTTAAAAAGCTCCAAATTGGGTTATTTCGAATATAAAGTGGGGATGGGTCGAAATACTCTCATCCAATATAATTTAGACACGTTTAGGTCATTATATTAACCTTATCTTTTAGTTTTAACTCTTAGTTAATTAGATTGACATTTACCATGTCACTTTGTATTTTTATATTATATAGTTAATAAACTTAACATATACATCGAAGCGACCCCCAAGTTGTGTTTTATTAATATATATAACCTTATATAAGTCATTTGTCCAACCCTTAGATTTTTAGGAATAAAATAACAATTAATAATATAATATTTGTTTTAAAAATTATTTTATGTCAATTTTGACACTATTCAATAGTTGATTTTTTGAAACTCATAACAGAATGATTACTTAGAACAAAGTTAATTAAAGAAGTCCTAGCATGTCTTATTAACCTATAAAATTAGTTTAATAGATAAAAAGTCTCAAATTATACTTATTTAGGTTTTTATAATATCAATTATTCTAATTTTTCACTATTATGGTAGTTACTGCATCATCATTGTGTCATAAATAAATTAAATTATTTAATGTGTAAAAATTACAAATAAAACATAATTATGTAGTAAATACTTTTAGATTTATAATTCATATTTATAGTCTAATTTATCTTATGTATAACCTTATAATAAAAATGGTTTAATTATTAAACTTTGATTTTAACTATTTTAACCCTTCTCTAAATAAATTAATAATAAATGTCCTAATCTAATCCATGTGAGCCTAAATGGTCATATGTTATTCCTAAGGTTGTTTGGGGTCGAATGACACTTGTCCAATATAATTAGGACATGTGTTAGGGTAATAATAATATCATTTTTACCCTTAATTACCCTATTTACTTCTAACCGTGGTAAAAAAAAGTAAAAAGTTATTTTTCACCAAAAATTATTTTGATCTCATTGAACCAAATTTTAGTCCTTGATATTAACCATGTCTCTCGTATTTTTGAAATTCCACTCACAAAAGTGGTAAAATTATGTTTTATGAAAAATTCAGTTTTTTAACTACCACTTAGTGGTTTCACTATTTTTCAAAAAATGAAAGATTCCAGAAAAATACCAAAAAATAGATCTAAGCTATATTTTATATTATGAATTCAAAAATGATGTCTATTTTATCAAATTAAAAACATATCAGTTGCATTAATTAATTTAAAAATTAATTCCCGTCGTCAAAACAAATAGCGTGTTCTTAAGAGATAATAACTATCAAAAGATTGACACTTGTTTATGACAGGTTTAAATGTGAAATTACATCCAATGACCAAAATTGTATTAAATTATAAAAATATATTCTAAATATACTTCAAAACCACTCAAATTAATAATTTATCACTATTAATTATTTCGATTAAAAAAGTTGTTTTTAATTATAATTTATTAATTTTCACTATTCATCAGAATATGAATGTTATCTGAAAAGTACCAAAATTTCACCTTAGGCTAAATTCGATACTCCAAATCCAAAAATGAAGTCCATTTTGAGAGATAAAATTTATAAAATTTTAAAAGGTGGTTATTACTATTCTTAACGGCTAGTTTTAATAATATTTTAATAGCATATCGTTGTTTAGTGAAACTCGGTATTGCATACTACACACGCTATCGAGGAAGGTCGCGATTGCGTGTAATGCAAGACAAGTCAAGGATGCTTGTTGAGAAAGCTCTTTTTGTTGTAGCGTAAAACACAAGACAATAATGAAATTAAAAAGAATATTTTTTTATAAAATATCGGGCAGTTACATTCTACCCCCCTTAAAATGATTTTCGCCCTCGAAATTCGTCGGGGTTATAAATGGTTTACTACTCAAAAATTTATTTAATAGAAACCCACACCGTAAAATGGAATACCAAAACTTGGATTTTAAAACTAATGTATGAAATGTATCGATTATCCAAATAAACTAATCACTGGGTTTCCACATAGGTGAAAATATGGATATGGAAGAGAAATTTAACCATCATGTTCTGATGAAGAGTGGTAGAGAACATGGCTATGGAAAAGCCATCAATCACAAAGCCATAAATTTGTGATGATCTAAGGTACCATATGATTCATCAGATATAATAGCACTAGGACAACATTTTTTGTTTTCAGGATCATTTCCCTAAAGTTGATGAAATTGGAATTAGAAGAAATACTTTCGTGATTTTGGTATAGTCTCACCGTTTGTCGTTCTTTGGAAAATTTACACTTCATATCTTAAAGAAATGATGTTGAATTTGTCATTTGTGATGTGTTAGCAGATCATGTGATAGAATTATGGGTCATTCCATCTATCTCAAACAAAAGGTTAGAAAAGTTATCAAAAAATACATAAGTCCATCTATAGTGAGATTAATCATATATAATTCCTAAAATGGACTTATAATTCATATATCATACTGTTTAATATAATAAAACTAGTTTCAACTCAACAGGGACTTCCTATAGGCCGGTGGTTGGTGATAAAGGCCATTAGCACTTCAGTTGTGGGTTTGATTCCCACAGCCTTGTCCGACGCGATGGGCTGTCGCCCGTCCTGCAGGTTGTCCTTTTTTCTAAAACTACATTACTATAACATCACATAAATAATATCAAAAAAATTTCTATCCTTAAAAAATACTAACTTATGGTTAACATAATCAATTCCAATATTTAAGATTATCTAAAATACTTTGGTCCATGCTCATAGTATAAAAAAAACGCTAACTTTAAATGTCGTCAACCAAGCATGTGAATACCATCATTTATCCCCCATATATCTTGTTGGTCATATTCCAATCATGTGAATACCTTAATGATGATTTCTCTTGAAAAAAGAATACCCATTAAACCTTAGTGAAAACATGAATTCTGTAATAAGTTAACTATTTCCACATGCCAAAATCGAAAAATTCTATATACTCCAGCAATGATATAACCTTCTACTTACATCAGTCATGAGCTCATGAATACTATCAAACATTTAATTTTCACCTTATCCCTTCATTATGCGAATATCATCTACATTCCAAAAATATCTGAATAACCTTTCATGGATACTGGTAACATTAATCATACACTTTCAAACTCATGGAAAGACAACAGTGTAACAATCCTTAGATGTATCTTTATTCTATAGTACCATGAGATTACTTATACAACAATACACATGATAAACATGTCCACTACATTCTTAAACCATTGACCGAGCTTCAACAATTCCTTCATCTCACATATCATTTGTAGTCTCTTCATCATCATCCACATAAATACTACCCATATGACCATATTGATTCTCTTCATGAGACTTTCCCTTAGGGCATTGGTTTGTATAATGCCCGTACATTCCACATTTAAAACATTTAACCATTATTGATGTCGTAGAAATACCATTATCATCATCCCTGGTGTTAACTGAACCTTTTCCTTTGCACATACTGGCTTTGTGTCCTTCTTTTCCACACCCAATGCATCTTCCAGTTCCTTTGAAACATTTTCCTTGATGCCTCTTCCCACATGATTTACATAGGGGAAATTGAACTTTCTTACCTCTATGATCATCATGAAACTCTGTCTTTCTCTAATTAGCCGAGTCAGGAATCTTACCAAATTTTACTTTATTGATCATATTATGAGATTGCTAATTCGGCATAATAATGATGTTTGGACTTCCAAATCCCATTTCATTTGGTTGATCATGAAGAATATCATTCCATTGTCCATCCTATCCTCCATTATCGTGAATCATCTTATTTCTAGCCATTTTCTAAAACCCAAAAAGAATAGTTTGAGAGGCAAAAATCATAATAAAGGGGGAGTAACTTCAATATCTAACATCTTTGGTTTAATCTAATATTGTTACCATAGTTCTAGGACAATATCCTACACGTATACTTATCCTTAGGGACATCCCTAGACATACCATAGAAATATCTCTAGGGATCTCACTAACGTTTTAGCATCCTAGTTTCCAAAGGTTGACTAAACTATTCCTCTAATACCAACTGTAGAGACCCGAAGCCTGACCTACATTGGCATTACATTACTTTTTCAGAATACTTAGTACATAACAGAAACACACACACAAGGATCGTAATAGTTTAGTGTCTTTGTAAACTCAGAATACAATCTTCTAATCGTGGTGAAAGATCTTCAACATCTCCCATAAAGATCTTCCTTTTTATTACCTAAAACCTTTCTTTATATCCTGGGGAAAAGAAAACATAAAAGGGTGAGCTCAAATGCTCAGTAATGGTAAACAAAAGAAATATCAATCACATCATTTTCATAAGAACGTAACATTTTGGAAATCTTAACCTGGAAAAGAGAGTATAATTTCATAACATGGGATAAATCATAGTAGTGAAATGAAATCCCAATAATCATAACTTAAAACATGAAACTTTGTAGCATACACACATAATCATAGAGAATCATTTCTTATTAGTCAAGACTCATTTCCAAGACTATCTTAGTGGACAAAGTCCATTTCTGAACCGAGTCACCCTCGTTTCAGTCCCGTTTCACTGAACCGGTATAAACTACAATTCCAGCCATGTCAATCTCATGAGATATAAAATCTTTACCCAATTATTTGGAGGGAGATATAGGTCCCACCCATCTAATAATGATACCATTCTTTTGTGTTCCACAAAATCATAAAACCATACATCATAGCATAACCCATGTAATAATAATGGGAATCTTAAAAATCGTGACATCATAAAAGAATTCATATAAGATAAAGGAATTCATAAAAATATAATTCCATCACAACATAACCAAATCAATATAATAATAGGTATAAAAACAGAACCCTTTATTATCTTAGATAGAAAATAATTTTGATAAAACACTTGAACTCCATTCTTGAGCAAAATATGCTTTCTACTTGAAATTTTTTTCCATTCTTAACATGTCATACAATTTTAAACTAAAAGAAGTTGATTAAAAATAAACTTGAAATAACATAAAGGAAGCTTCTTGGAAATAATGGTTTAAAAATCCATTCATGCCGTATAAGTTAAAAAAATATTCTTCTCGTACTTTTGTTGGAAAAGTAAAAAAGTACCTCGTACGAAAAACGAAAAAGATTCCTTTCATATATTTTACTAAAAACTCACCAAATTGAAAAATTGGAATTAAAAAATTGT
Source organism: Viscum album (assembly GCA_963277665.1). Classification (NCBI taxonomy): domain Eukaryota; kingdom Viridiplantae; phylum Streptophyta; class Magnoliopsida; order Santalales; family Viscaceae; genus Viscum; species Viscum album. The sequence goes on from OY728119.1 coordinate 234,667,659, forward strand.
AGGTGGATGGAAATAATATTAAATATTGTGGAAACATGTATGTGGATGATAAAATACACCCCAATAAATACTAAAGTATAAACAATCTCGGATAAAAATGAGATTATGATATTTCCCTTACCTTAGGTCTGATTTGCCTCGTAAGTGTCAGAACCTCCTGTATAATGATTTAAATAATGTTATTGACTTATTCCAGAATCATACTCATTGTTATGATATCATATATGGTTCACTTATGACATTATATTACCCATTCTTTTGTAAATTCCATGTTAAAGAGCGTTTTGGGTAAAATTGTATCATTTGTCATCCGTGTTTTGACTTGTAATTATTCATATGATTACATAGATCATGATTACTTAATTCCAGAATATAAAACACGAATTATATATAATATATATTCAGAATATACATATATATCAGAAATCAGTAAATGGAAAGAAATACACCGTTCATGGAGACAGTAGGCCGTACGTACGCATGAACGTTGTTTTAGTTTCCCTATTGAGTTGAATGGAATTAAGTAGATGACATACATATATATACACACATAAATCCAGTATCATTATTATTTCATATATTTCATGATTACTTATTATATATACTTTATAATCATTCATGAATGGTTAATCATTGAGAATGAATCTCATCGCGTCGTGGAGACGGTATTCCGTTCGTACGCACGAGTGATGATATCGTTCCCATGATCGTGGAATTGTATTGGAGTGTATGTATACTATTTTATAATCGATATCACTTTACAATAATCATATATAGTTATTATGTACACCATTATACCCATCCAAGTAAGGTGGTGGTGGAAAATAGATTACACCACGGCGTGGAGACGGTATTCCGTACGCACACATGCGTGGTGATTTCGTTTTCCGTAGGATGGATAGATGGTGAAATAAGGTTGTTTCATAATAATAATAACATATCAGTATATAAGTGATACTGATGTTATTACTTCATAATGAAACAACCTAAGAAGAAGAAGTGGAAGAAGAAATAAAGATGAATGAATCGGTAACGAACATTACCTCTTCATTGAAGCGCCTCTTTGAGATCTCCTTTTAGGGCACTAAAATTGGTCATTGATGAAGAATAGAACCTCTCGGATGTTTCTAGGGAAGTGGATAAGGGAATTTTGCAGGGGTTGGCCGAGATTGAAGGCTCAAAGTGGTGTGAGGAAGAGAGGGAGGAGGTGCCCTTTTATAAGGGAGGAGAGGGTCACCTTTGGAATAACCAAAAATATTATTTTATTATAAAGTCAAGTTCGTTATTAAATTGCTCCAAATTGAGTTATTTCGAAGATAAGGTGGAGATGGGTCGAAATCCTCTCATCCAATGGAATTTATACAAGTTTAGGTCATTATATTAACCTTATCTTTTAGTTTTAACTCTTAGATAATTGGATTGACATTTACCATGTCACTTTGTATTTTAATATTATATAGTTAATAAACTAACCATATACATCCAAGAGACCGAAAACTGGTGTTTTATTAATATATATAACCTTATCTAAGTCATTTTTCCGAACCCTAGATTTTTAGAAATAAAATAACAATTAATAATATAATATTTGTTATAAAAATTATTTAATGTCAATTTTGACACTATTCAATAGTCGATTATTCTGAAACTCATAATAGAATGATTACTTCGACCAAAGTTAATTTTACAATCCTAACATGTCTTATTAACCTAGAAAATTAATTTAATTGATAAAAAGTCTCAAATTATACCTATTTAGGTTTTTATAATATCAATTATTCTAATTTTTCACTATTATGGTAATTACTGCATCATCATTGTGTCATAAATAAATTAACTTATTTAATGTCTAAAAATTACAAATAAACAATCATTATGTAGGAAATCATTTTAGATTTCTAATGAATATTTATTGTTGAATTTATCTTATGTATAACCCTATATTAAAAATCATTTAATTATTAAACTTTAATTTTAACTATTTTAACCCTTCTTTAAATAAATTAAAAATAAATGTCCTAATCTAATCCATGTGGGCATAAATGGTCATATTTTATTCATAAGGTTGTTTTTGGTCGAATTACACTTGTCCAATAGAATTAGGACACGTGTTAGGGTAATAATAATATCATTTTTACCCTTAATTACCCTATTTACTTTTTACCGTGGTAAAAAAGTAAAAACTTACTATTCACCAAAAATTATTTTCATCTCATTGAACCACATTTTAGTCCTTGATATTAACCATGTCTCTAGAATTTTCTAAATTCCACTCACAGAAGTGGTAAAATTATGTTTTATGAAAAATTAAGTTTTTTAACTACCACTTAGTGGTTTCACTATTCATCAAAAAATGAAAGTTTCTAGAAAAATACCAAAAAATATATCTAAGATATATTTGATATTATGAATTCAAAAATTATGTCTGTTTTATCAAATTCAAAATATATCAGTTGCATTAATTAATTTAAAAATTTATTCCCATCATCAAAACAAATGGCGTGTTCTTAAGAGATAATAACTATCAAAAGATTGACACTTGTTTATGACTGGTTTAAATGAGAAATTACATCCAATGACTAAAATTGTATTAAATTGTAAAAATATATTCTAAATATACTTTAAAACAACTCAAATTAATAATTTATCACTATTAATTATTTCGATTAAAAAAGTTGTTTTTAATTATAATTTAGTAATTTTCACTATTCATCAGAATATGAAAGTTATCCGAAAAGTACCAAAATTTCACCTTAGGATAAATTCGATACTCTGAATCCAAAAATGAAGTCCATTTTGAGAGCTAAAATTTATTAAATTTTAAAAGGTGGTTATTACTATTCATAACGACCAGTTTCAATAATATTTTAATAGCATATTGTTGTTTAGTGAAACTCGGTATTGCATACTACACACGCTATCGAGGAAGGTCGCGATTGCGTGTAATGCAAGGAAAGTCAAGGATGTGTGTTGAGCAAGCTATTTTTGTTGTATAGTACAACACAAGTCATTAATGATATTTAAAAGAATATTTTTTTTATAAAATCTCGGGCTGTTTCATTCTACCCCCCTTAAAATAAATTTCACCATCGAAATTCGTCGCGGTTATAAATGGTTTACTACTCGAAAATTTATTTAATAGAAACCCACATCTTAAAAAGGAATACCAAAACTTATCTTTAAAAACTAAATTATAAAATGTACGATTACCCAAATAAACTAATCACTGCGTTTCCACATAGGTGAAAATATGGATATAGAAGAGAAATTTAACTATCATGTTCTGATGGAGAGTGGTAGAGAACATGGCTATGGAAAAGCCAACAATCACAAAGCCATAAATTTGTGATGATCTATGGTACCATCTGATTCATCAGATATAAGAGCACTAGGAAAACATTTTTGGTTTTCAAGATCATTTCCTAAAGTTGAAGAAATTGGAATTAGAAGAAATACTTTCGTGATTTTGGTATAGTCTCACCGTTTGTCGTTATTTGGACAATTTCCACTTCATCTCTTAAAGAAATGAAGTTGAATTTGTCATTTGTGATGTGTTAGCAGATCATGTGATAAAATGATGGGTCATTCCATCTGTCTCAGACAAAAGGTTAGAAAAGATATAAAAAAATACATAAGTCCATCTATAGTGAGATTAATCATATATAGTTCCTAAAATGGACTTATAATTCATATATCATACTTCTTAATATAATAATACTAGTTTCCACTCAACAGGGACTTCCTGTAGGCAAGTGGTAGGTGATAAAGGCCAGTCGCACTTCAGTTGTGGGTTCGATTCCCACAGCCTTGTCCGACGTGATGGGCTGTCACCCGTCCTGCAGGTTGTCCTTTTTTCTAAAACTACATTACTATAACATCACATAAATAATATCAAAAAAAAGTTCTATCCTTAAACAATACTAACTTATGGTTAACATAATCCATTACAATCTTTTGGCTTATCTAAAATACTTCGGTCCATGCTCCTAGTATAAAGAAAATGATAACTTGAAATGTCGTCAACCAAGCATGTGAATACAATCATTTATCCCCCATATATCTTGTTCGACACATTCCAATCATGTGAAGACCTTAATGATGTATTCTATTGAAAAATGAATACCCATTAAACCTCTGTAAAAACATGACTGTTGTCATAAGTTAACTCTTTCCACATACCAAAATCCAAAAATTCTATTTACTCAAACCATGATATAACCTTCTCCTTATATCCGTCATGACCTCATGAATACTATCAAACATTTAATTTTCTCCTTATCCCTTCATTATGCGCATATCATCTACATTCCAAAAATATCTGAATAACCTTTCATGGATACTAGTAACATTAATCATACACTTTCAAACTCAAGGAAAGACAACAGTGTAACAATCCTTAGATGTCTCATTGTTCCATAGTACCATGATATTACTTATACAACATTACATATGATAAACATGTAATCATTCCACTACATTCTTAAACCATTGACCGAGCTTCAACAATTATTTCATCTCACATATCATTTGTAGTCTCTTTATTATCTTCCACAAAAATACTACCCATAGGACCATACTGATTCTCTTCATGAGACTTTCCCATAGGGCATTGGTTTGTATAATGCTCGTACATTCCACATTTAAAACATTTAACCATTGTTGAGGTCTTAGAAATACCATTATCCTCATTCCTGGTGTTAACTGAACCTTTTCCTTTTCACTTACTGGCTTTGTGTCCTTCTTTTCCACACCCAATGCATCTTCCAGTTCCTTTGAAACATTCTCCTTGATGCCTCTTCCCACATGATTTACATAGGGGAAATTGAACTTTCTTTCCTCTATGATCATCATGAAACTTCGTCTTTCTCTTATTAGCCGAGTCAGGAAACTTACCAAATTTTACATTATTGATCATATTATGAGATTGCTGATTCGGCATAATAATGATGTTTGGACTTCCAAATCCAATTTCATTTGGTGGATCATGAAGAATATCATTCCATTGTCCATTATATCCTCCATTATCGTGAATCATCAAGTTTCCAGCCGTTTTCTAAAACCCAAAAATAATAGTGTGAGAGGAAAAAATCATAATAAAGGGGGAGTAACTTCAATATCTAAAATCTTTGGTTTAATTTAATATCGTTACCATAGTTCTAGGACTATATCCTATACGTATACTTATCCTTAGGAACATCCCAAGACATACCTTAGAAATATCTCTAGGGATCTCACTTACGTTTTCGCATCCTAGTTTCCAAAGGTTGACTAAACTATTCCTCTAATACCAACTGTAGAGACCTGAAGCCTGACATACATTGACATTACATTACTTTTGCGTTATACTTAGTACATAACAGAAACACACTCACAAGGATCATAATAGTTTAGTGTCTTTGGAAACTCATAATATAATCATCTAATCGGGGTGAACGATCTTCAACATCTCCCGCAAATATCTTCCTTTTTTACCTAAAATCATTCTTTATATCCTGGGGAAAAGAAAACATAAAAGGGTGATCTCAAATGCCCAGTAAGGGTAAACAAAAGAAATACCAATCACATCATTTTCATAAGAACATAACATTTTTGAAATCTTAACCTGCAAAAGAGAGAATAATTTCATAACATGGGATACATCATAGTAGTGAAATAAAATCCCAATAATCATAACTTAAAACATGAAACTTTGTGGCATACACACATAATCATAGAGAATAATTTCTTATTAGTCAAGACTCATTTCCAAGACTATCTTAGTGGACAAAGTCCATTTCTGAACCGAGTCACCCTCATTTCAGTCATGTTTCACTGAACCGGTAAAAACTACCATTCCAGCCATGTCTATCTCATGAGATATAAAATATTTACCCAATTCATTAGAAGGAGATATAGGTCCCACCCATCTCATAATGATACCATTCTTATGTGTGCCACAAAATCAGAAAACCATACATCATAGCCTAACCCATGTAATAATAATGGGAATCTTAAACATCGTGACATCATAAAATAATTCATATAATATAAAGGAATTCATAAAAATATAATTCCATAACAACATAATCAAATCAGTATAATAATAGAGATAAAAACAGAACCCTTTATTATCTTAGATGGAAAATAAATTTGATAAAACACTTGAACTCCATTCTTGAGGAAAATATCATTTCTACTTCAAAAACATTTTCCATTCATAAAAAGTCATACAATTTTAAACTAAAAAAGTTGATTAAAAATAAACATAATAACACGTAAAGTAAGCTTCTTGGAAATAATTTTTTAAAAATCCATTCATGCCGTATAAGTTAAAAAAACATTCTTCTCGTACTTTTGATGGAAAAGTCAAAAAGTACCTCGTACGAAAAATGAAAAAAGATTCCTTTCATATATTTTACTAAAAACTCACCAAAGGGTAAAATTGGATTTAAACAATTTTAGGTGGTTGGAAATAATATTACATATTTAGGAAACATGGATGTGGATGATAAAATACACCCCAATAAATACTAAAGTATAAACAATCTCGAATAAAAATGAGATTGTGATATTTCCCTTACCTTAGGTCCAATTTTCCTCATAAGTGTCCGAACCACCTTTATAATGATTTAAATAATGTTATTGGCTTATTCCAGAATCATACTAATTGTTATGATATCATATATGGTTCACTTATGACTTTATATTACCTGTTCTTTTGTAAACTCCATGTTAAAGAGCGTTTTGGGTAAAATTGTTTCATTTGTCATCCGTGTTTTGAATTGTAATTATTCATCTGATTACTTAGATCATGATTACATAATTCCAGAATATAAAACATGATTTATATATAATATATATTCATAATATACATATATATATGAAATCAGTAAATGGAAAGAAATACACCGTTCATGGAGACGGTAGGCCGTACGTACGCATGAACGCTATTTTAGTTTCCTTGTTGAGTTGAATGGAATTACGTAGATGACATACATATATATAAAAATTAATCCAGTATCATTATTATGTTATATATTTCATGATTAATTATTATATATACTTTGTAATCTTTCATGAATGGTTAATCATTGAGAATGAATCTCATTGCGACGTGGAGACGGTATTCCGTACGTACGCACGAGCGATGATATCGTTCCAATGATCGTGGAATTGTATTGGAGTGTATGCATACTACTTCAGAATCAATATCACTTTACAATAATCATATATAGTTATTATTTACACCATTATACCAATCCAAGTAAGTTGGTGGTGGAAAATATATTACACCACGGCGTGGAGACGGTATTCCGTACGCACACACGCGCGGTGATTTCGTTTTCCATAGGATGGATAGATGGGGAAATAATGTTGATTCATAATTATAATAAAATATAAGTATATAAGTGATACTTATGTAATTACTTCATAATGAAACCACCTAAGAAGAAGAAGTGGAAGAAGAAATAAAGATGAAAGAATCGGTAACAGACATTACCTCTTCATTGAAGCGCCTCTTTGAGATCTCCTTTTAAGGCACTAAAATTGGTCTTTGATGAAGAAAAGAACCTCTAGGATGTTGCTAGAGAATTGGATAAGGGAATTTGGCAGGGGTTTGCCGAGTTTGAAGGATCAAAGTGGTGTGAGGAAGAGAGGGAGGAGGTTCCCTTTTATAAGGGAGGAGAGGGGCACCATTGGAATAACAAAAAATATTATTTTATTATAAAGTCAAGATCGGTTTTAAATAGCTCCAAATTGAGTTATTTCAAAGATAAGGTGGGGATGGGTCGCAATCCTCTCATCCAATATAACTTAGACAATTTTAGGTCATTATTTTAACCTTATCTTTTAGTTTTAACTCTTAGTTAATTAGATTGACATTTACCATGTCACTTTGTATTTTTATAATATATAGTTAATAAACTTACCATATACATCCAAGTGACCCCAAAGCTGTGTTTTATTAATATATATAACCTTATATAAGTCATTTGGCCGAACCTTAGATTTTTAAGAATAAAATAACAATTAACTATATAATATTTGTTTTAAAAATTATTTTATGTCAATTTTGACACTATTCAATAGTTGATTTTTTTGAAACTCATAACTGAATGATTACTTCAACCAAAGTTAATTAAATCAATACTAACATGTCTTATTAACCTGGAAAATTAGTTTAATTGATAAAAAGTCTCAAATTATACTTATTTAGGTTTTATAATATCAATTATTCTTATTTTTCACTATTATGGTAATTACTGTATCATCATTGTGTCATAATTAAATTAAATTATTTAATGTCTAAAAATTACAAATAAAAAATCATTATGTAGGAAACCCTTTTAGATTTCTAATGAATATTTTTAGTCGAATTTATCTTATGTATAACCTAATATTAAAAATGATTTAATTATTAGACTTTGATTTTAAATATTTTAACCCTTCTTTAAATAAATTAATAATAAATGTCCTAATCTAATCCATGTGGGCCTAAATGGTCATATTTTATTCCTAAGGTTGTTTGTGGTCTAATTAAACTTGTCCAATAGAATTAGGACACGTGTTAGGGTAATAATAATATCATTTTTACCCTTAATTACCCTATTTACTTTTAACCGTGGTAAAAGAAGTAAAACGTTACTATTCACCAAAAATTATTTTCATCTTATTGAATCACATTTTATTCCTTGATATTAACCATGTCTCTCTGATTGTCAAAATTCAACTCACAGAAGCGGTAAAATTAAGTTTTATGAAAAATTCAGTTTTTTAACTACCACTTAGTGGTTTCACTATTCATCAAAAAAATGAAAGTTTCCAGAAAAATACCAAAAAATAGATCTAATCTATATTTGATATTTTGAATTCAAAAATGATGTCTATTTTATCAAATTCAAAACATATCAGCTGAATTAATTAATTTAAAAATTAATTCATGTCGTCAAAACAAATAGCGTGTTCTTAAGAGATAATAACTATCAAAAGATTGACACTTGGTTATTGCTAGTTTAAATGTGAAATTACATCCAATGACCAACATTGTATTAAATTGTAAAAATTGATTCTAAATATACTTTACAACAACTCAAATTAATAATTTATCACTGTTAATTATTTCGATTAAAAATGTTGTTTTTAATTATAATTTAGTAATTTTCACTATTCTTCAGAATATGAAAGATATCCGAAAAATACCAAAATATCACCTTAGGCTAAATTCGATACTCCGAATCCAAAAATAAAGTCCATTTTGAGAGCTAAAATTTCCAAAATTTTAAAAGGTTGTTATTACTATTCATAACAGCTAGTTTTAATAATATTTTTAATAGCATATTGTTGTTTAGTGATACTTGGTATTGCATACTACACATGCTATAGAGGAAGGTCGCGATTGCGTGTAATGCAAGGCAGGTCAAGGATGCGTGTTTAGCGAGCTCTTTTTGTTGTAGCGTACAACACAAGTCATTAATGAAATTAAAAATAATATTTTTTTATAAAATCTCGGGCTGTTACATTCTACCCCCCTTAAAATGAATTTCGCCCTCAAAATTCGTCGGGGTTATAAATGGTTTACTAATCGAAAATTTACTTAATATAAACCCAAATCATAAAAAGGAATACCAAAAAATGGCTTTAGAAATTAAAGTATGAAGTATAACGATTACCCAAATAAACTAATCACTGGGTTTCCACATAGGTGAAAATATGGATATGGAAGAGAAATTTAACCATCATGTTCTGATGGAGAGTGGTAGAGAACATGGCTATGGAAAAGCCAGCAATCACAAAGCCATAAATTTTTGACGATCTAAGGTACCATCTGATTCATCAGATATAAGAGCACTAGGACATCATTTTTGGATTTCAAGATAATTTCCCTAAAGTTGATGAAATTGGAATTAGAAGAAATACTTTCGTGATTTTGGTATAGTCTCACCGTTTGTCGTTCTATGGATAATTTCCACTTCATCTCTTAAAGAAATGAAGTTGAATTTGTCATTCGTGATGTGTTAGCAGATCATGTGATAAAATGATGGGTCATTCCATCTGTCTCAAACAAAAGGTTAGAAATGTTATCAAAAAATACATAAGTCCATCTATAGTGAGATTAATCACATATAGATCCTAAAATGGAATTATAATTCATATATCATACTGATTAATATAATAAAACTAGTTTTTACTCAATAGGGACTTCCTTTAGGCCAGTGGTAGGTTATAAAGGCCAGTCACACTTCAGTTGTGGGTTCGATTCCCACAGCCTTGTCCGACGCGATGGTTTGTCCCCCGTCCTGCAGGTTGTCCTTTTTTCTAAAACTACATTACTATAACATCACATAAATAATGTCAAAAAAAAGTTCTATCCTTAAACAATACTAACTTATGACTAATATAATCCATTCTAATCTTTAGGCTTATCTAAAATACTTCGGTTCATGCTCATAGTATAAAGAAAATGATAACATGAAATGTCATCAACCAAGCATGTGAATACCATCATTTATCCCCCATATATCTTGTTGGTCACATTCCAATCATGTGAATACCTTAATGATGTATTCTCTTGAAAAATGAATACCCATTAAACTTTAGTGAAATCATGAATGCTGTCATAAGTTAACTCTTTCCACATACCAAAATCCAAAAATTCTATATACTCAAACCATGATATAAACTTCTCCTTATATCAGTCATGAGCTCATGAGTACTATCAAACATTTAATTTTCTCCTTATCCCTTCATTATGTGCATGTCATCTACATTCCAAAAATATCTGAATAACCTTTCATGGATACTGGTAACATTAGTCAAACACTTTCAAGCTCAAGGAAAGACAACAGTGTAACAATCCTTAGATGTATCTTTATTCCATAGTATCATGAGATTACTTATACAACATTACACATGATAAACATGTAATCATTCCACTACATTCTTAAACCATTGACCAAGCTTCAACAATTCTTTCATCTCACATATCATTTGTAGTCTCTTCATCATCGTCCACATAAATACTACTCATACGACCATACTGATTCACTTCATGAGGCTTTCCCTTAGGGCATTGGTTTGTATAATGCCCGTACATTCCACATTTAAAACATTTAACAATTTTTGATGTCATAGAAATACCATTATCCTCATCCCTGGTGTTAACTGAACCTTTTCCATTGCACTTACTGGCTTTGTGTACTTTTTTTCCACACCCAATGCATCTTGCAATTCCTTTGAAACATTCTCCTTTATGCCTCTTCCCACATTATTTACATAGTGGAAATAGAACATTCTTTCCTCTATGATCATCATGAAACTCCATCTTTCTCTTATTAGCCGAGTCCGGAAACATACCCAATTTTACTTTATTGATCATATTATGAGATTGATGATTCGGCATAATAATGATGTTTGGACTTCCAAATCCCATTTCATTTGGTTGATCATGAAGAATATCATTCCATTGTCCATCATATCATCCATTATCGTGAATCATCTTGTTTCCAGCCATTTTCTAAAACCTAAAAAGAATAGTGTGAGAGGCAAAAATCATAATAAAGGGGGAGTAAATTCAATATCTAACATCTTTGGTTTAATCTAATATCGTTACCATAGTTCTAGGACTATATCCTATACGTATACTTATCCTTAGGGACATCCCTAGACATACCTTAGAAATATCTCTAGGTATCTCACTAACGTTTTCGCATCCTAGTTTCCAAAGGTTTACTAAACTTTTCCACTAATAAAAACTATAGATACCTGAAGCCTGACATACATTGACATTACATTACTTTTGTGGAATACTTAGTACATAATATAAACACACACACAAGGATCGTAATAGTTTAGTGTCTTTGGAAACTCAGAATTTAATCTTCTAATCATGGTGAAAGATCTTCAAAATCACCCATAATGATCTTCCTTTTTTTACCTAAAACCTTTCTTTATATCCTGGGGAAAAGAAAACATAAAAGTGTGAGGTCAAATGCTCAGTAAGGGTAAACAAAAGAAATATCAATCACATCATTTTCATAAGAACATAACATTTTGGAAATCTTAACCTGCAAAAGAGAGTATAATTTCATAAGATGGGATAAATCATAGTAGTGAAATGAAATCCCAATAATCATAACATAAAACATGAAACTTTGTGGAATACACACATAATCATAGAGAATCATTTCTTATTAGTCAAGTCTCGTTTCCAAGACTATCTTAGTGGAAAAAGTCCATTTCTGAACCGAGTCACCCTCGTTTCAGTCCTGTTTCACTGAACCGGTATAACCTACCAATCCAGCCATGTCTATCTCATGAGATATAAAATCTTTACCCAATTATTTGGAGGGAGATATAGGTCCCACCCATCTCATAATGATACCATTATGATGTGTGCCAGAAAATCAGAAAACCATACATCATAGCATAACCCATGTAATAAAAATGGGAATCTTAAACATCGTGACATCATAAAAGAATTCATATAAGATAAAGCAATTCATAAAAATATAATTCCATCACAAAATAATCAAATAAATATAATAATAGTGATAAAAACAGAACCCTTTATTATCTTAGATGGAATTTAATTTTGATAAAACACTTGAACTCCATTCTTGAGAAAATATCCTTTCTACTTTAAAAACATTTTTCCTTTCTTAACATGTCATACAATTTTAAACTAAAATATTTTGATTAAATATAAACTTGAAAAAACGTAAAGTAAGCTTTTGGAAATAATGTTTTAAAAATCCATTCATGCCGTATAAGTTAAAAAAACATTCTTCTCGTACTTTTGTCTGAAAAGTCAAAAAGTACCTCATACGAAAAACGAAAAAAGATTCCTTTCATATATTTTACTAAAAACTCACTGAAGGGTAAAATTGGATTTAAACTATTGTGGGTGGATGGAAATAATATTACATATTGAGGAAACATGGATGTGGATGATAAAATACACCCCAATAAATATTAAAGTATAAACAATCTCGGATAAAAATGAGATTGTGATATTTCCCTTACCTTAGGTCCAATTTGCCTCGTAAGTGTCTGAACCTCCTTTATAATGATTTAAATAATGTTATTGACTTATTCCAGAATCATACTCAATGTTATGATATCATATATGGTTCACTTATGACTTTATATTACCCTTTCTTTTGTAAATTCCATGTTAAAGAGCGTATTGGGTAAAATTGTTTCATTTGTCATCCGTGTTTTGACTTGTAATTATTCATATGATTACTTAGATCATGATTACTTAATTAAAGAATATAAAACATGATTTATATATAATATATATTCAGAATATACATATATATAAGAAATCAGTAAATGGAAATAAATACACTGTTCATGGAGACGGTAGGCCGTACGTACGCATGAACGCTGTTTTAGTTTCCTTATTGAGTTGAATGGAATTAAGTAGATGACATACATATATATACACATAAATACAGTATCATTATTATGTCATGTATTTCATTATTACTTATTATATATACTTTATTATCATTCATGAATGGTTAATCATTGAGAATGAATCTCATCGCGTCGGGGAGACGGTATTCTGTACGTACGCACGAGCGATGATATCGTTCCCATGATCGTGGAATTGTATTGGAGTGTATGTATACTATTTCAGAATCAATATCACTTTACAATAATAATATATAGTTATTATGTACACCATTATACCCATCCAAGTAAGGTGGTGGTGGAAAATAGATTACACCACGGCGTGGAGATAGTATTCCGTACGCACGCACAGGTAGTGATTTCGTTTTCCGTATGATGGATAGATGGTGAAATAAGGTTTTTTCATAATTATAATAACATATCAGTATATAAGTGATACTGATGTTATTAATTCATAATGAAATAACCTAAGAAGAAGAAGTGGAAGAAGAAATAAATATGAAAGAATCGGTAACGGACATTACCTCTTCTTTGAAGAGCCTCTTTAAGATCTTTTTTAGGGCACTAAAATTGGTCTTCGATGAAGACCAGAACCTCTAAGATGTTTATAGGGAAGTGTAGAAGGGAATTTGGCAGGGTTTTTCCGAGCTTGAAGGCTCAATGTGGTGTGAGGAAGAGAGGGAAGAGGTTCCCTTTTATAAGGGAGGAGAGGGGCACCTTGGGAATAACCAGAAATATTATTTTATTATAAAGTCATGTTCGGTTATAAATAGATCCAAATTGAGTTATTTCAAAGATAAGTTGGGGATGGGTCGAATTCCCCTCATCCAATAGAATTGAGACAAATTTAGGTCTTTATATTAACCATATCTTTTAGTTTTAACTCATAGTTAATTAGATTGACATTTACCATGTCACTTTTTATTTTTATATTATATAGTTAATAAACATACCATATACATCCAAGCGACCCCCATGATGTGTTTTATTAATATATATAATCTTATCTATGTCATTTGGATGATCCTTAGATTTTTGGGAATAAAATAACAATTAATAATATAATATGTTTTTAAAAAACTATTTTATGTCAATTTTGACACTATTCAATAGTTGATTTTTTTTGAAACTCATAACAGAATGATTACTTCAACCAAAGTTAATTATAGAAATCATAACAGGTAATATTAACCTATAAAATTCGTTTAATTCATAAAAAGGCTCAAATTATACTTATTTAGGTTTTTATAATATCGATTATTCTAATTTTTCACTATTATGGTAATTACTGCATCATCATTGTGTCATTAATAAATTAAATTATTTAAAGTCTAAATATTACAAATAAAATATCATTATGTATGAATGCTTCTTATATTTCTAATGAATATTTATAGTCGAAATTATCTTATGTATAACCTTATATTAAAAATGATTTATTTATTAAACTTTGATTTTAGCTATTTTAACCCTTCTTTAAATAAATTAATAATAAATGTCCTAATCTAATACATTGGGGCCTAAATGGTCATATTTTATTCCTAAAGTTGTTTTTGGTTGAATTAAACTTGTCCAACAGAATTAGTACATGTGTTAGGGTAATAATAATATCATTTTTACCCTTAATTACCTTATTTACTTTTAACCGTGGTAAAAAAAGTAAAAAGTTACTATTCACCAAAAATTATGTTCATCTCATTGAACCACATTTTAGTCCTTGACATTAACCATGGCTCTCGGATTTTCGAAATTCCACTCACAGAAGCGGTAAAATTACATTTTATGAAAAATTCAGTTTTTTAACTACCACTTAGTGGTTTCACTATTCATCAAAAAATGAAAGTTTCCAGAAAAATACCAAAAATTAGATCTAAGCTATATTTTATATTATGAATTCAAAAATAATGTCTATTTTATCATATTCAAAACATATCAGGTGCATTAATTGATATAAAAATAAATTCCTGTTGTCAAAATAAATAGCATGTTCTTAAGAGATAATAACTATCAAAAGATTGACACTTGTTTATAACTGGTTTAAATGTGAAATTACATCCAATGACCAAAATTGTATTAAATTGTAAAAATATATTATAAATATACTTTAAAACCACTCAAATTAATAATTTATCACTATTTATTATTTCTATTAAAAAAGTTATTTTTAATTATAATTTAGTAAATTTCACTATTCATCAGAATATGAAAATTATCTGAAAAGTACTAAAATTTCAACTGTGGCTAAATTAGATACTTCGAATCCAAATATGAAGTCCATTTTGAGAGCTAAAATTTCTAAAATTTTAAAAGGTGGTTATTTCTATTCATAACGGCTAGTTTTAATAATATTTTAATAGCATATCGTTGTTTATTGAAACTCAGTATTGCGTACTACACACGCTATCGAGGAAGTTCGTGATTGCATGTCATGCAAGGCAAGTAAACGATGCATGTTGAGCAAGCTCCTTTTGGTGTAGCGTACAACACAAGACATTAATGAAATTAAAAATAATATTTTTTTTTATAAAATCTCGGGCTATTACACTTAGAGTTTTCATTCTCACCTAAATACCAATACTATACCTCTTAAAGAGTAACAAAAATGAGGATATCCAAGGAAGAGGTATAAGTATTAAGCGAATTCATTAAAGTTAATTTATTCTTATATATTCTCTAAACATATTCTAACCATCCTAATTTAATGAAATAAAAATCCTTAATATTATAAAAATATTTTTTTTATGACAACTAATTTTCAACACATTTATTTCTAAAGGGAAATAGAAACATCACACATATATATGTATAAACTAATGTCTCCAAGAAGCGATGCATTTAATTTTTCATTTGTATCTCTCATAGAAATTTGTAAAAATTTATATAATATATATATATATATATAAAATAATAATGATTATTCAATTATAATTTTTTATCTACATTCATTCCCCCACATCTGTTAGAAACTGTAAATCTCACTCATGCGTTTGTGAAGACTACCACATCTGTGAAGGAAATGTTTCATTTTTCATTACCATCCTACTTAGATGGTCAAAATGAAGTATAAAACAAATAAATTTGATATTTATAATAATAAAATTATTTTTAACAGCATTAATATATCTACTTTTTTTCCACTTCATCCATTAGGAATGGAAAACCATCTCTCATGTGTGTGTGCACCCCAGCACACACATGAATCAATGCATTTAATTTTTCATGAAGTCCTTAGATGTATGATTTTAAAATTATATTAAATATAAAAACCGTATAATTAAAAAAATTTAATGATTTTATGTATTATGGAACCATTATCTCTTTGACCATAGTTAAACCAAAAAGGTTATTAAGGATATTATGAACCGATCAAATTCAAAAAATTCAGTGTAATATTTACCGATTTAGTAACTAAAAAAGGTAATAATTGAAATAAAAAGAATAATGATAAAGAAATTAAAATAAAAAATATTATGAAGAAAATATTTTGTTAGTACAATTTTATTATTTAGAAAGGTAAAAGAAATATGTGGTTTGTCGGGACCTAGTGTAAGAGTTTTTAAACCTATTTATAAAGGTTTTAAACCCCTTATCTACTATATCCTAATTCATTAAATAATTTAAATAATTTTATTATTTATAAATAATATTTTTTAAAGTTAATTTTCAAATAATATTTATTTTTAAAATATATTAAAAAATAATGTAATCAAAGCTATCAATACATGTTTTTTTTTGATTCTTTTTAAAAAACTAAAAAGAATGATTTTTAAGTTTATAACAAGACCACCTATTCCTACCATAATAAAAAATATTAATTATTTAAATTCCATTAAATATTTATAAATTATTTCAAATAATATAGCATTTCAATTTTATTGGAAATTGTTTGTTATAAAATGTTTCCAATTAAAAAAGAAATTTCTTCCCATTTGATGATATATATGTAAGGGATTTTAAAAATGGGATCAAATGACAACTTTAATGAGTTTTATAATTAAAATAAAATATTTCATGTATTTTATTCATGTTATAGTAATGTTAATTTTTTTATGGGTGAGTATGATATATCCTTCTAATGAATTAGTTAATGAAATTTTATCCAAGATGAGACATAATGGAATTAACCATTAAAGTTATTCCTATTGAAAGGGAGATTATATAATTGAATATAATACTGATATAATGATAATTTCATAATGTACCTGCATGATTTTATATTATTTAAATCTTATTTTTGTGTAAATATTTCGATTTCAAAAGGTAGAAAAATTGGGTATTTCTTTTAAATAATGTTTATATGATTTTAAGACTAAATATTTGTTTTCAAGGAGTGTTTACTATATTTCAAGAAAACCTGATGATTATTATATTTAATATTTTATATGTTATGATATTATGTAATTATAAAATTTAGTAATAACGTTTTTTATGTGAATGTAAATTATTACTTGAGCTCAAATTTTATTACATAAAATTACAAACATTATTTTGGGTTTCCATAATTTTTAATGGACTAATGAGTTTATTTGATTTTTTATATCCCTCATTATAGAGTTTTTTTTCTCAAACAATGTTTTTAATGACTTTTATAGGATCTATGAAAGAGTAGGAATTTTAACTTGTTCAATGGTGACACTTCTTGAATGAATTGGTTTTCAGGAATGAAACAAGACTATAAACATAAAAAGATATATTTATGTCCAAAGTGTACAATGTGTGGGAATACACATATTTGATTAATATTATTATTATTATTTTAACTTATTTAAATCTCTAAACCTAAATTATCTTAGAAATTTATTAATGTGAAACCATTATTATAAACCATCATAATTTTGG
The DNA here is from genome assembly GCA_963277665.1 of Viscum album. NCBI lineage: Eukaryota > Viridiplantae > Streptophyta > Magnoliopsida > Santalales > Viscaceae > Viscum > Viscum album. Next base: position 234,685,896 of record OY728119.1, read on the forward strand.
GTTGATTATTTTATGCGGTCTTATAGTTCGTACTAAAGAAAATGATTAAATGTATTTAGAGGTTAGGACAAAGTTAAAATAGTCACTTAGGAGATTATAATTTATGGTATATTTTAAGGATTTAACTACATATTAATATAATCAATTTTTATTTAGAATGGGGGTTTATAATAAAAATAAGGTTAATCGTGTATAAAGGCTACTAGGGAATAATATCCTTTCAAACTTGTAACCCAGAATGTTTATAATTGGTATAAAATGATTGTGACTATTTTATATCAATTAAAATAAGATAAAAATTATTTTATCCATAGTATACCCAAAATGTCCAAGAGACAGGAAGAAGCCTGCTCTCAACAAAAGATTATATAAAAAAGTAAACAGTACAAGACAACTCAAGAGAGGCCCACCTTACAAACCCGAGTATGCATCACACCATTACAGTCATCCCTAGCGAAACTATCACAATAGTTGGGAAGAACAAAAGACCAACTGGAACTAACCTCCCTGACAGCCCTATCAGAAAGGGCATCAGCAACCTGATTTCCTTCACGGTAGACATAGGTAACATCAAGGAGTAAACCTTGAGCAAGTTTTAAACAGGATATCCAGGAAGACATCATCCTCCATGGAACATTTCGGGATCGGTCCTTCAAAATCTGAATAGCAACAGAGGAATCCGATTCCAGCAATAACTTGTTCCAACAATAGTAAACAGCTTACCTGATGGCCTTAATCATGGCCCACAGTTCAGCCTCGATCGCATGCGCATGTCCAACATAATGAAAAAAACATCCCTTCACAAAACCCCAATGGGTTCTGAACACCCCACCACACCCAGCAGGACACAGATCCCCCAAAGAAGCCCCATCAACATTCACCTTTAACCTGTTAATGATAGGGGGATCCATGGAATGTACTTCAGCATGCATGGTTTTCTTTCCCTACCACTCACACCAAGAGAACGCAGAATTAGAAAATCTGAAATGTCATTATGCATGCAGCCTGTTTGATTATCAGAGGCCAGCTTAATGCATCGATGAATCATCATGATCCCATCACGACGGCTAGATTTGACATTGTTGAAGATCAGCCTATTGCGAGACTTCCATATATACGAAACAATTGAAACAGCAGCAGCAAGTAACAAGGCTTTAATCTGTTCACTGGTAGAAGACTGCAGAACCGAACAGAACAGGGAAGCAATCGAAGAGAAATCAAAGCAGCAGTGGAAAATGTCTTGCAGATAGCCCCATAAATTCATGGCAAAATCACAATGAATAAATAGATGCATAAGGGATTCATCGGCCTTCATACAGAGGAAACAAATTGGAAGAGTTTTGATACCTGCTCGCTGGAGCGCAGCTTGGATGGGAAACCTGCATTTCCATATCTTCCAGATGAGTAAAGAATCATTTGGGAAAATATACGACTTATTAATAGCCGCCACCCACGAAGGAATGGCCGTGTCAAGCCCGCACATAAGATTATAATATTCCCTGCTAGAGAATTGCCCATTCAAGGATGGTTTCCACATCAAAACATCAGAGTCAACATATTCATAACAGTGAATCTCATCATTAATAGCAGCTGGGATAAGAGCAGAAATTTCAGAATTCCTATATGCATCAGATATGGACAGATTCTTCCTAGAAGTTGGAATAGAAATAGAATCTTTGATGGGGGAGGACAGCCATGCAGTGGACCAGAAATTCAGGTGTGAATCAGGGCAGACCAGCCATATAGAGTGATTCATAAGCTTGTAGAAGGTAAGTCTAACCGAAGACCAAACTGAGGATTTAAGAAACAAGCACTTCTTGTTCTGTAATCTGTCAACAAACCTACTAACAAGGAATTCCATAGAGAAGTAAGGCTTAGCAAGGAGCCTCCATGTGAAATTTTGAAGTAAGGAGTCATTGAATAATTTAATATCCTTAACTCCCATTCCCCCCATATTAACTGGTTTAGTACAATCTTCCCAAGAGACAGTAACCAGTTTCCTTTGTTGTGTTGATCCAGTCCAAATGAAATTCCGAATCAAACCACTCAACTCTTTAAGCAGGGCCCTTGGCCATCTATAAACATAGAAGGAATACACAAACATAGAAGTGATGACTGAATTAACAAGTCAGATTCTGCCAACCTGGGACATATTCTTCCCCTTCCAGCTAACCAACTGATTGCTGATTTTTATGGCAATGCCTTCCAAATGAGTTCGTTTCACTCTTCCCCAAAATAAAGGTAACCCCAGGTAATAAAAAGGCAGTTCCCCTCTCTTTACCCGAAGCCTGTTAGCAATCCTGTTTTGTTTCACAATTGAGACTCCTTCCTCAAACAGAACAAAAGATTTGATCAAGCTGATTGCCTGCCCTACAACCTCTTCATAATGTGAAAAAATGCTCTTAATACATGAGATAGTTCCCCTATTAGCCTTGCAGAAAAGAAGTATATCATCGACATAGAGATGATGGGAGGGCGAAAAAAGATTCCTACCCGCTTTCATTCTTCGATAAAGACCTGTATTGACAAGGTCATTCAGACAGACACTGAGGTAATCTTCAGCCATAGAAAACAGAAGCCCAGATAATGGATCACCCTATCTGACCCCCCTTGCACATTGAAAAAAACCCCTTGGGGAGCCATTAAGAAGAATAGATAGGCGAGCACTTCATAGAATAGAAGAGATCAGCTCAATAAACTTATTCGAGAAGCCATGCATCCTTAGAATGGTAAAAATAAAGTCCCATCGCATAGTGTCAAAATCCTTGGAAATATCAACTTTCAAGGCCATATTCCCATTCTGAGATTTACCTTTCATGATATTAATGCATTCTGAAGCAGTAAATAAGAAATTCTGAATGTTTCTACCAGGTAAAAATCCAAACTGATTAGCAGAAATGAGATTCCTGGCAACATCACCTAACCGGGTAGCAACAATCTTGCTAAAAACTTTAGGAATAGAATTACCAATAGCAACAGGTCTAAAATCCTTGATGTCTAAACAATTCTCTTTCTTCGGGATCAAGGCAATGAAATTGGAGTTCATACCAAGAGGCATAAAAGAATGTTGAAAGAATTCCTTAACAGCATTAATAACCTCAGCTTGGATGATATCCCAATAAAACATATAGAATTTATTTGTGAACCCATCCGGGCCAGAAACACTGTCCATATTCAAAGAGAATACAGCATGATGAATTTCTTTATAGGATGGGTTTTCAATGAGTCTTCTGTTTTGATTTTCATCCAGAGTTGATTCAATACATGTGACAATCTTAGATGAACTTCTCACACCAGAATCAGTGTAAAGATTCTCAAAATGACCAGTCACAGCATCCACAATCTCATTTTCAGAGGTGAGTAACTTACCATCAATCATAAGAGCCTTGAGATTTTTCTTAATCTTTTTCTCCCTTTGCAAGCAGTGGGAAAATCTGGTATTCCTATCCCCATTCTTCATCCATTTTATATTCAACTGATTACGATCCAAATTTTCCTTAAGAGACAAAAGACTATCAAGCTTTGAGGCATCTTGAAGCTCCTCCTGAGATGGGAGATCCTGCTGCATACTCCTTTGCTGGCAGTCTAAAAGATTAGATTCAGCCACTTTAATTTCATTCGCAATGCTGGAGAAAGATTCTTTACTCCATACTTTAAGTCTGGCCTTTACATTTTTCAGTTTCGAGATCAAAATATGTGAAGCACACCCAGTGATAGCAGATCCCCATGCTTCCATAACAATTTCCCGGCACCCTTGGACAACTAACCATGCATTGTTGAATTTAAAGGGTAGAGGAGCAGACCATACTGTGCAAAAACTTATCTCAACCAGAATAGGATTGTGGTCTGAGTGCAGCCTTGGAAGAGTTAAACCAGAAGCCTCCATTGTATCACTTCTGTCATTAACCTGGACAAGACAACGATCCATCTTGCTAGCCTGCCTTCCATTAATAGTATATCTACTCCATGTAAATTGAGCACCCACAATTAAAACTTCACTCAGATGGCATTGATCAATAAAATAAAGAAAATCCTTAGAGGAGGCCCGACAAAAATTACTTCCAGTCTTTTCCTCCGGCCTTAAAATTGTGTTGAAATCACCAAGAAGAATCCATATCCTGGACATATTCTCAGAGACTGCAAGCAGGTGATTCCAAAGAGACCTCCTTCTAATATATTGGTTGAAAGCATAAACAAAAGTAACACAAAAATAATCAGACAGCTGAGAACAAGATATTGTGATAGCATGTTGTTCGATCTAAAAAGAATCAATGACAATGTTGTTGTGCTTGAGAACCCATAGGGATTCATTCCCATCTTGAACCTGATTGCAGGAAACCAGTGAGTATCCAATAACATTCCAATTGAAAGCTGACCATCGTGAGAAACTCATTCTGGGTTCAGCAATACCCAATAGCATGGGCTTATTGGTCATAATCAAATGCTTCAGGGCTCTGACCATGGGAGAGTTCCCAAGCCCCTGGCAGTTCCAAAAAAGGATCTTCATTGATTCAGAGACCGCTGCCTTGTGCAGGGTCCAACATACCTTCCAGCCAGGCCTTCATTTGAAACATATTCAGCATTGTCTATGGTATTTCAAAGAGGATCATCATGCGTTGAAGTCTCACTATCTTCATTAGAGAGAGAGGAGAACTGATTTTCCGTATTAAAAGGCATGGTTAAAGTAGCAGGAAGCTTCCTTTTAGCCATCTTAGAAACTGGTATCTGAGAAAACTCATCAATGACTCCCTCAATAATGAGTCCTGGGTGATCCTGCTCCAAAGAAAGCACATGGGGTAAAGAGCCCAGCACCTGCTGAGCAGCAGGTTCCACAATTGGAAGCACAAGGCATCCCTACTCTTGTATAATCTCATCTGGAGCATCCTGGCATTCAACAAGCTCATCTCCAACATTCTTCTCGACCTGCTCATGTATTATCTCACTAGCAGCATGACAATCAACAAGCTGAGATTCAATCACAACTGCTTTAATAATATCTGGCATTGTCTGAGAATCTGTGCAAACATCCAGCAGACCCACTGCATCCTTGCCACCTGCCTCATTATTTTCATTCAACACATCAGGAGGGTCTTGAGTTGTATTCCCTGCTGTTTCCCCACAATTAGCAGGCACATCAACAATATCCACATTTCCACCCTGAACCTCCTCAGCAATATTCTCAACCTGCACCTTGTTCCCATCATCTGAATTGAGGCCCCCCTGTCCAGACATCTTCCTTCGACAAGTACCCACATCATGGCCACGAATATTGCATGCAGAACAGACCTTATTTTTGTTACAATCCATTAGATTATGACAAAAAATATGACAATTAAGACAGAACTTTGGTTTCCTTTCATATCCTATCTCCAAATTAATGCTATCATCTCTAGTGGTGAAGAAAACCTCTTCCACAAGAGTACATGACATATCAACCTCAACTAAAATCCGAGCATAGTGCCCAAAATTAGGATTATCAGTCTGCTTGTCAAGCCTAACTGGGTTCCCAACAGAGGATGCAATATCCCACAAGATTTGAGGATGCCAATACAACCATCTTAAGTTATGAATGCGAATCCAAACCTGAGAAAATGTGTTTTTGACCGTATTTGGGTCAAAATTCCAGTCCCATTCATGAATTCTGAGAAACCCAGGATGCAAAGGAACCGAACCCAGACTCCAAGCACATCTCTTGCATTAGTCAAATGGGAAGACAACATGATAAAAGCCACACCCCATTGTCGTCATCTTCCAATCACTGAAGCCCCATAACTCCGCCAATCTCACTGTAAGATCTTGAAATTTCCATGGCCTCACACCCTTTGGAATCACCACACGAGAAATGATGGAAAACTTACATAGTTGAACCCTTTCTTCAACAGCAGCTTGATTTTCCGATACATGGGCAATTCGACCCTTTCATATGATTCTTCCAGAACTCCCTGGATCACAATCCAAGAAAGAAAATCCTCCAGCCTTCCTGGCCACATCCACAAACCTCCTCCCATGACTAGAGGCATCCTTAGAGCCCAAATTCATAGTTTTTAGTTTCGTGTAGAGACTAAATAGATCCATGTGCCCAATTCGATATTCATTTGCAGGAGCTTCAATTTCTCTCCCCTTCGATTTCTCATCCTCTTCACCTTACTTCAGAGTTTCTCCCATGGAACCCTCGAGAGCTTCCATCCTTCTGTTAGTACCTATCCATAGTATATATTGAACAAATTCTTTGTAGAGGGATATATCGATAGTAGGGAAATTATTGAAATAACATCATCTAGTTTTTGTGTATTTTTGAACCCACTTGGTACTGGAAGGATGAATCATTTCTTGGGCAAATAAATTGAAATTTTTTATTTTATTATAAAAACTAATGGTAACATGTATCCTTTTAATTGAAAAGGTTAATCTGACTTCTGTGGGTTTTTATTTAATAATAATAATGTGAAATATCAAATTTCTTCCATCTATTTGACAAAATATAAGGATATTTTACAAAAGAAATATTTTAGTAATGTTTTTCAAAATATTACTTTGATGGAATTTTTGTAATTAATGAAATCATTTGATGAAATAGTTTCTATAATTAAATACAATTCTACATGATTGGCTAGGTATGCACTAAATTTTATATTGGATCATGATAAAAAAGATTGATCGAGTTTATTCTCGATTGTACACATGTTTCTAAAGGGCTTTGTTTTCTTCTATGATTTGATGTAATGATATTTCTATTTATTAATATGGTTGATATTACCTTTTTTTATATAAAGGATATAATAATTTATCTAGTATAAAATATTGTGGAAGCATCCATAAATGAAATTTGATTGTATGAAAATGAACTCCATTCATATGAAATGTGTAGAAAAAAATAATTATTGGGAAAATCTAATGACGTATAGAATGTGTTACTAATATTTTAAGATGATGTAATTGGATAATTGATATTAATAAAAGTGTAGTGGTGATGCTTAAAATAATTTTTATAATATGATAAAAATATGTATTAATTGTATTTAAATTGTTTATTATGATAATGTGAGTCCAATAAAATGATTGAAGGATTGAAATGATCATGATAGTAACTATAAAGGAATAATAAATTTATTCTATATATCAAAAAAATGTAATATCATCAAATGAATTTGTGAAATGTACATTACATATATACTCAGATTAATCCAATGTCTAGTTTTATTCGGGTTCTGCACGTTTTATTATTTTCGGGATATTTTCTTATCAAATGTAAATATCACATCTACTATTGGACAGTGAGATTTTTGTAATAACTCTTCAATAATGTTTTAATGGTACATAGATTTATAAAAATATAACAATAAATATATATGGAAGTTGTTTTCATGAATATCATGTTATATTAACCTTAGTAGAGTTTCATGTCATTCTTGGTGTGCATTGGATTTTATTTTATTAATATTTTATGAATTATAGATCAAAACTAGTCATGTAAAATTGTCAAAGTGTGTTTCAATTTATTAATAATAATGACTTCATACTGGTAATAACATATCAATAAGATAAGTAATTTATAAAATACGGTGTAAAATTTATATGGCACATTTCATCAAAAAGAGGGTTATTATTTAATTTAGTGTTTTCTTTTTGATAAATGAATTTTTTTGATTTATTTCTTAATGATTTTTGAGTTCCATTCCTAATCAGGATGTTTAATTCTTTTTCACTTTTTTTATAATATTAATCTAATTTAAAAACCTCATTATTGAATGACATGAATTAATCTATAAATATTGAAAATCACACTACATGAAATACCTAAGAAGTGATTCACCGACAACAATACTTCATCACAAGGTGACCCTATATTCTTTCATAAAAATTAGGATTGTTCAATAATAATTTCAATTGATTATTGATCAACAGATAAAATTATTATTAAGAATAACTATCTCCTACCTCAAATCAAAAACTTCTTGTATTAGCTCCAGGGTGCTACATAATTATTCAAGAATGAGGTAAGATCTGGAAACCATCATCGAAAAGTGATGGAAAGATAAATACCAATGAATTATTTTACTTTTTACATTCATTGAGACATTGTGGATAAGAAAATTTCGAGAAAAAATGAACATGTTTTTTATGGATCTTATGAATAATGTTTTTATGAGTTTTTTTGATGAGTTTTTGGTTTTTTATATTGATGACGTTTTAGTATATTCTAATAGTTTAGATTATTTTTAGAATAATATAGGGATTTTTTTGAAAACATTAAATGTAAATAAGTTATGAAAAAAATTTAGTCAATGAAAACATTTATTAAAACATATTACATTTCTTTAGAACATTCTTACCAGAATGATATAACACTTTCCCATACAATAACTAATGTAGTGGAAGGGTTTATAAGGGAAAATAATTTCATTGTGATTTTTTTGATAAGTGGGTTACTAATGATGTTTTTTTGAAAACATTTCTAAATTTTATATGTCCCTAAAGAAGATAACTCAAAAGTGAGATAAATTCATTTTTATAATATAATGTGATGGATGTTTTCAGAAATTACATTGAATAATGATTTATTGTATATTTTTTCCCTATATAAATAAATGGGTATTTTTCTATATATGTTCATACTTTATTAATGGTACTTGGTTGTATCCCGAATCAACAATATCATGTACCTTCATACCCATCAATCCAATTTAGAATCCCTATTTTAAATAATCTAACTAATCAATTAAAATTACAATAGTGTTTTTTATCTATAATAATTTGGAGGCATATTTTATATGATAGTACATGTGAAACATAAATATATTAGAAATAAATGAAGTATATAATTATTAAAAAAGAGTTGAACTAGAGGAAAATAATATGGATTAAACAGATAATGGACTATGATTTCCTCAATAACTATCATCTAGGTAAATAAATAAAGTAGCTAATTCTTTGAGTCAAAGGGATAATAGATCATAAAATATGATATGATTAGAATGTTAACTAATATTTAATGATTCTATGAATCTAGAATGTGAATTTATGTATTGGTAACCCTATTTTATATTGGATTTGTCATGAATATAATATCCCTTATTAGATAGAATTAATAATACTTTTAAAGAAGATCATTCTTTTTATGAAAATAAGAAATTAGTTAAAAATTAGTTTTCTAGGGTTTAACTTAGATAGAGAAGGTTTTAAATAGTTTATAAATAGTTTGTGTGTGTCATGTGATTCCTTGTTTAAAAAGAGATTTTTTTTAGTAAGGCACATAAATATTCATTTTCTATTAATCCTAGCATAACTTAGATGTATATATTCCATCATGAATATTATTAGTGATAAAAAGTTAATTTATATGTTTGCGATTTAACATTTAGATAATAAAATTTTCTATAATTTAAAATTAGGTAAAAATAAAAAAAGTGATTCTTCAATAGTATTATGATCTTGAGTGCTAATCAAATAATATATCCATGAAATTATTATTGGATTATAAATTAACTATAAATTTAATTTTGTGATATGGGTTATTATTGGCCATTTTACTAAATATGTGCATTTGATTCTTATAAATGATATTACGTCATTAGATCATCTTTCTAGAATCTATCCTAATGAGATATTTGGGTTACATCGATTTAAACCCTATATTTTACCATATAATGATCATATATTTACATCATTGTGTTGGAAAGGAATCCAGAATTTATTTTTTATTATGTTATGTTTTAGTATAGTTTTCACACTCTATATGATAGATAGTAGTAGCGGGAAACCAGTACTATAGAGGTAATGCATTGGAATGTGTCATTACATTATCTTAGAAGTTGGTATTATCATCTATTATTAGTTTAATTTTATTATGATAATATATTTCTTTAGATTATATATTTTCCACAATTTGAGGAATTATATATAAATTGATATCAAACTCTTTCATGTCAGTATGAATTTAGTGATATAAATTTATTTTCACCATAATCTTGTAAGGATATAGTTGATATGGTAATGATAATTCAGAACCGTATGAGTCAACATTAGTATAGTATAGTTATATATGTAGATAACCAAAGGAAAATTTCTCTCATTTGCGGTATTTGATCATGTTTTCATAAAGCAATTTCCATAGATTGTTTTACTGTATTTTGGTAGGAAAGTGAAATTACTTCTACTGTATATTGGAATATTTGAAATTAAAGATAATTTCTGAAATGTTACCGACTATCCACTCTTACCATCACATTTTTCTCATATACATTATGTTGATTATATTTTTTCTTAAAGACAAATATTCCATATTAATCCCAGATTTCTATCCTATAAGTAGTTCACTTCGTGGGAGATATTTATAATGTGGAAAATCTAGATTAGTTTCTTGATTATACATAGAAGGGGTTTCAACGTATCTTATATCACCTGGATAATGTTTTATTAAAGAACTATCTGATAGAAGAATCAATATGCAAATATAAAAAATTAATGAGGGAAAAATAATTTTATTGTTTAAGTAATGAATGAAATTTTAAAGAGGAAATTTTTTAAGAGGGGAATAATGTGACAATTGTGGTCATATTTATAATAAAACAACATAATGTATTAACAATATTAATTACTATATTTTACATATATGTATCAATGATAAAAATGAATGTAATCTATCAATTGGGAAAGAAATACATTTATTTAATAATTTTTTCCCATGAATTATATAGATTTACTTAAATTTTAAATGTCACAACTTGTGAATTTTTATTTAATTAAATATTATTTTTGTAATATTATCATATTAAAAATATATAATGTTGATGTTTTTGGATTTTTATGAAAAATGTAATTCCTTGGTGCATAATGAAAAATACATAGTTTACAAATATATTATATTTTATGAATTTATTATAAATTAATAATGAAATTAAAATATTTAAAACATTTTTATATGTCATATATGAATTTATGGAGTGAACAAATTTATTTAAATATATTATATTGAATTTGGTAACCCTACAACACCTGAGACTTTTATGTGAAATATTTTGTTTTTATGTTAAATAAATCATCAAAGAAATCTTTCACTACACACAACACTAGCTTGGTTTTCTTTACACACAACCGCGTCCTTCCTCGATAGCTTGCGTCGTACGCAATATCGAGTTTCACTAAACAATGATATTCTATTAAAATATTATTAAACCTAGCCATTATGAATAGTAATAACCACTTTCTGAAATTTTAGAAATTTTATTTTTCAAAATGGACTTCATTTTTGGATTTGGTATATCGAAATTAGCCTATGGTGAAATTTTGGTATTTTTCTGAAAACTTTCAATTTTTGATGAATAGTCAAACCACTAAGTGGTAGTTAAAAAACTAAATTTTTCATAAAAACAAATTTTACCACTTCTGTGGGTGGAATTTCGAAAATCCAAGAGACATGGTTGATGTCAGTAAGTAAAATGTGGTTCAATGAGATGAAATTTTTTTGGTGAATAGTAACTTTTTACTTTTTTTACCACGATTAATAGTAAATAGGGTAATTATGGGTAAAAATGATATTATTATTAACCTAACACATGTTATAATTCTATTTGACAAGTGTAATTCGACCCAACACAACCTTAGGAATACAATATGACCATTTAGGCCCACTTCGATTAGATTAGGGCATTTATTATTAATTTATTTAAAGAAGGGTTAAAATAATTAAAATCAAAGTTTAATAAGTAAATCATTTTTTATATGGGGTTATACATAATATAAATTCGACTATAAAAATTCATTAGAAAGATAAAAATATTTCCTACATAATGGTATTTTTTTTGTAATTTTTAGACTTAAATAATTTAATTTATTATTGACACAATGATGATGCAGTAATTATCTTATTAATGGAATATTGATATAATTGATGATATAAATACCCAAATAAAGGTAATTTGAGACTTTTTTTGAATTCCACTAATTTTCCAGGTTACTATGACATGTTAGTATTGATTTAAGTAACGTTTTTTGAACTAATCATTCTGTTATGATTTTTACAAAAATCAATTACTAAATAGTGTCAAAATTGACATAAAATAGTTTTTAAAACAAATATTATATTATTAATGTTAGTTTATTCCTAAAAATCGTAGGTTCGGCCATATGTCTTAGATAAGGTTATATATATTAATAATAAACCACTTGGGGTTCGTTTGGCTTGATATAGTATGTTTATTAACTTTATAGTGTAATAAAACAAGAAGAAACTGTAAAAGTTAAATTATCTTACTTAAAGTTAAATCTAAATGATAATGTTACAATTGATACCTAAACTTGTCTAAATTCTATTGGAGGAGAGGCTTCAGACCCCTACCCACCTTAGCTTCGAAATATATCAATTTGGAGCTATTAATAACCGAATTGGACTTTATAATAAAATAATATTTTTAGTTATTCCAAAGGTGCCCCTCTCCTCCCTTATAAAAGGGAACCCCCTCCCCCTCTTCCTCACACCACATTGAGCCTTCAAGTTCGGCCAACCCCTGCCAAGTTCTCCTCTCCACTTCTCTAGAAATATCTTAGAGGTTCTGGTCTTCTTCAAAGACCTATTTTAGTGCCCTAAAAGGAGGTCTTAAAGAAGCACTTCAAAGAAGAGGTAATGTCCGTTACCGATTCTTTCATCATTATTTCTTCTTCCAATTCATCTTCTATAGTTGTTTCATTATGAAGTAATAACATCAGTATCACTCATATACTGATATGTTATTATAAGTGTGAAACAACCCTATTTCACCATCTATCCATCCTACGAAAAAAGAAATCACCGCGTGTGCGTACGTACGGAATACCGTCTCCACGCCGTGGTGTAATCTATTATCCACCACCACCATACTTGGATGGGTATAATGGTGTACATAATGAATATATATGACTATTATAAAGTGATATTGATTCTGAAATAGTATACATACACTCCAATATAATTCCACAATCATAGGAATGATATCATCACTCGTGCGTACGTACGGAATACCGTCTCCACGATGTGATGCGACTCATTCTACAATATCTTCATTTCATAACGATTATATAAATGAATTGAATGAATGAATATGATATATATTACACTAATAGCATTCTTGAAATGAGGTATCTATAACATAAAGAGAAGAATAAGTATTTATTCGACAAAACACGCATAGGAACAAAAAGTAATAAACACCAGAATAACAAGTAGTAATGAAATATTACTAATAAGAAGCTAAGAATATGACCATATATTATATCATAACTATAATTATGATTCTTTAATAAGTCAATAACATTATTTAAATCATTATACAGGAGGTTCGGACACATATGAAGCATATCGGACCTAAGTTAAGGGAAATATCACAATCTCATTTTTATCTGAGATTGTTTATACTTTAGTATATACAGGGGTGTATTTTATCATACACATCCATGTTTCCTCAATATGTAATATTATTTCCATCCACCTATAATTTTTTAAATCCAATTTTACCCTTCGGTGAGTTTTTAATAAAGGATATGAAAGGAATCGTTTGTCGTTTTTCGTACGAGGTACTTTTTGACTTTTCCTACAAAAGTACGAAGAATGTTTTTTTATCATATACGGCATGAATGGATTTTTAAAATATTTTTACAAGAAGCTTACTTTACAAATTTTCATGTTTATTTCTAATCATCTTTTTTTAGTTTAGAATTTAATGACATGTTAAGAAATCAAAATGTTTTTGAAGTATAAAGGATATTTTTTTCAAGAAAGGAGTTTAAGTGTTTTAACAAAATTATTTTCCATCTAAGATAATATAGTGTTCTGTTTCTATCCCTATTATTACATTGATTTGATTATGTTGTGATGTAATTATTTTTATGAATTCCTTTATCTTATATGAATTGTTTTATGATGACATGTTGTTTAAGAATCCCATTTTTATTACATGGGTTATGCAATGATGTATGATTTATGAATTAGTGGAACACATAAGAATGGTATCATTATGAGATGGGTAGGACCTATATCTCCCTCCAATGAATTGGGTATATATTTTATATCTCAAAATATATACATGGACGGAACGGTAGGTTATACTGGTTCAGTGAAACAGGACTGAAACAAGGAGTGAACTCGGTTCAGAAATTGACTTTGTCCACTAAGATAGTCTTGGCAATGAGTCTTGACTAATAAGAAATGATTATCTATGATTATGTGTGTATGTTACAAAGTTTAATGTTTTATGTTATGATTATTGGGATTACATTTCACTACTATGATTTATCCCATGTTATGAAATTATGCTTTTTTTGTAGGTTAAGATTTTCAAAAGTTATGTTCTTATGAATATGATGTGATTGATATTTCCTTTGTTTACCCTTACTGAGCATTTGAGCTCACCCTTTTGTATGTTTTCTTTCCCCAGGTCAGGAAAAAGGTTATTAAATAAGATTTTCCAAAAGGGACTATAGATATGATGAAATAAACGGGAGACAGTGTAGACGCTTTATGAAGCAGTTGTTTATGTTTCCCAGTTTCTAAAGACACTATACATATATGGTCCTTTCGTGGTTTTTTTATATGTTGTAATAAGTATCCTTTAATTTTGAAGTATTAACAATGTATGTAAATTATGGGTCGTTATAAACCTAATATTGAATTTTTGATCCTATGTTATATTTTAAAATAATAATAAGATATTTTTCACATTTTTCATTTTATTTTTTGATTTTAAGTGTATATTTGGTTTTGGATAGATATATATGTCCAATAAAATTAATTTATTTTATAATAAATACATAAATTGGTGTGAAATAATCTTATACATGATTTTGGGGTAAAATGATTTTTATCCTAAATTTTTTTTAACAAAATGTTTATACATTGGGTTTTTTAGAAATTATATTTTTATTACTCTTTAACACTTCTAAAAATTGAATTTTAGAAAATGGGTTCAATATTTTGAATTATAATTTTTCTAATTTTTTATATTTTATTGTTCTTAATATTTACAATGGTTTAAATCCTTCTATTATGAAAGGACACGTTCTATCCCCACTGATCCACAAAATTGGAGAACTATATATCAAAATAGATTTTCCCAAATTTCACCCCAATTATACTCCCCACAAATTAGAGGTCTTTGTTTTACCGACCATCCAATCCTAGAAGACCTTATGTGTAATCCAACGGATGATATCTAAAGAGGGGGCATAAATCATAATCAAATTATTTCATGTTTAATTATTATTATACCTCCATAAAATATAATCTTACCATACTAATATAACGACATAAATTTAATTAATATAATATAATATAATTATGTTGATGTAATAACTATTTTATAACTTCTTTAAATTTAATTGGAATTTAAAACATAGTTAATGCATACGTTTGGACTACCGTCTCCATGAAACTGTCTATTTTTATTTCCATCACCACCTCTCATGGATACTAATAAATATGTTCAAGTTATATATATTATATTGAGGATGTAATTATATTATTTAATGATAATATACTATCTACCATATTGCACAACAATCTATTAAAAATGGAAATGACCCTCTTGTGTATGTGAAGGTACTGCCTTCCATAATGAAACATTTCATTTTCATTAATTTATTTACTATATCATCATAAAGATGTATTTAACAAATAAATATGTTATTTTTAAAATTTTTTTTATTCAATAATGTTAAAAAATTATAAAATATATTTCTTTTTACCCATTTAAAAATTAATATTCCACTCCTGTTTTTGTACTGTCATTTGCACCCATGAAACAATGCATTTGATTTTTCATGAACCCATTACAAGGATTGTTTCAAAAATAAAATGGATATATAAAAATTCTAATTATTACATGTCTCAAATTATATATATTATGGAACCATGGCTCCTTATCCATTTTCAATGCACCAATGTTATTTTGGATGTTATAGAACCAAAAAACCTAAAAATATCCAACATACCCATAACTAATTTTGTAAATAAATAAAACATTATAATATATGTTATAAAGTGAAAAATAATAATATAATTAAAATGAAAATGGTTTTGAATAAAGTATATATCTAATATATTTTGATTATTCCTGATTGTAAAATTAATTCCTGGTGAGGAAAGGCCCATGTTATGGATATTTTCATTAAAACTATGTTCTAAAAGTTTTATTCGATTTTCCATCCATATGCATGTTATTTAAATTTTTTAATAATTATATTATTTATATATAATATATTGTCAATGATAATTTTCAACAACTTTTTATGAGTTTAAAATGATTTAAATGTGAATCTTATCAAGTCTTATTATATGAGTTATTTTTTAATTTATCTACAAATGTTGAAAAAGATTTTTTTTAACATTTACCTTGTATAATCATTTTACTAATATTATATATATTATTATTTATCAAGATTCAACTATAATTTTCCATGGTTTTCTAAATATGATATTATTCCCATTTTCATCGAATTTTAAATTTTATATTTTTTTCAAGAGAAATATTCATTTCATCTCATTTTAATTAAATAATAGAACAAACAATTAATTATTGGATCATATTACAATTAGTAGTAGTGTTACTTTGAAAATGAAATATTTTATGTGTTTCACTCGTTTTATGGTTCGTGTACATTGTTTATAATGTCATGTGGGTCTGACATAGCCCTATAATGTATTGGGTAATGATATGTTTTCTAAGGGGAACAACAGGGAATTAACATGGAGATTATTCTTTTGTAATGGTTATTTAGAGTTATTATAATGATTAAATAAAAATAATATTATATAAACCTATATAGTTTTTATTATTTCTAATAAATATTTTTTAAGTCATTAGATTTCATAATTTAACAAAATGAGTTTTTCATTTATGGAAGGATTATAACCCTCTTCATTAGGAGGCATTTTTTCAATGTAATGTTTTCATATATTTTAAGAAACCTTCATAATTGTGAATTGTACTTTATTCTTGATTATGAGATGTGTTATGATTTTCTGGTAATAATACTTCGTTTATGTGGATGTAAATAATTATTTGATAAAGAAAATTAGTACACAAATTGAAAACATTCTTATATAAATTCAAAGATTTTAGAATGATTGATGAGTTTCATTTATTTATTTATCTATTGTGGAATTTTCCCCTCAACTAAAAATTTTAAATGTTTTGAATTGGGATTATAGATATTTTTGTAATTTTATAAATCTCAATGGGGACACACTATAAATGAAGTAAAGTGTCATGTTTGGAACATGATTGTAATTCTAAGAACCCAATTTTTGGGAAAAAATATACAGTTTGTGGGGATTTTTACATTTTTTATTTAATGGTTTTCTAAATTATCTATAAATCTAAACATAAAATATCCATGAAATGTGAGAAGGTGAAATCTTTTTTATAAAGCTTCACAATTATGGGATGATTATGTTATAGTTTTATTGATAATTACAATCAATGTATAATGTAAATATTATATTCGAAGAAAAATTTTGTTGTAATGTTATCCATGAATGATGATGTAGATAAATTATTGAATGTATTATATATAAAAAAGAATTTATTAGCATTTTAGCATTTTCTGTTGTGAAGTGAAGGACTCCAAATACAATTTCTAAAGAGAATGAAATTTTAAAACCTTATTCCCATGTATAACTATTAATAAAAATATTCTCTTTTGTAGATATTACTCACTAAAGAATCTAGTGGGATAGTTTTATTAAATAGTAATTTAGTGATCTGGTATAAATTACATAGAGATTAAATGAGTTTAACAAAGATCCTAAACTTGGGATGAACATACAGACAATCCGACAGTCAATCATATATGATGTATTAGATAATATCTTTTACTTTATTGTTTTAATTGTTACAAAATTATCTTAACAATATATTGTGTTTTAACATATAGTAAAGGCCATATCCATTGTATCATTAGTTCATGATGGCCCTAAATATATAACTATATAAGTATATAATGAATTTAAATGATAATTTACCACTAAAAGAATGACTAGATTCATTAGAAACCTATGTTATTAATAAATCACTACATGTTATAATGAAATGTTAAGATTAACATATGTTTTTTTCATGATATATAATATATATATTAAGAAAAAATGGGTGTTTACACTTGATTAACATTAAATATATAATATATGGTCTTTTATAGAATATTATTTTGGTTTACTAGTGTTAAAAGGATCATATTTACAGTACTAAATACATAATATTAATGATATAAATAGAATGAGATACTTTATAATCAGTTAATTTCTTACAGAATCATTTGGTCTTAGATAGTCATGTGGTGTTTGGGTATGCAATAGATCATGTCATCATTTAGTTCATTATCATGATGTGTTTTTTCCTCTCCTATAAGGAGAATGAAATTTATATTCTTGATAAAGATTTCCTATATAAGTATAAATCCATACACATATAGTTCATATGATGTGCTTATCTATTGTGTGAAGGTAATGTGATGTGATCATAAATAAAGTTGAGTGAAATTTTATCTATCCATAAACTTGTTCAATATAAAATTATAGTATCGAGTTTTCATAAGTAGCTTTATTGGATTGAAATAGTCTATCTGCCATGGGAACTCAAAATCATGGAAATTGGGATCATATGAAAATTCATGATTATATATATTGTAGGTGGTGAACATATGTTTAAAGATACATGTGAATGATAGATATAAGTCTAGATCCATTTGTATCTTGAATTTAATTAGAGATTTTATTTAATACATTGATTTAATAAATTTATATATTTAACAGTTTATATTTCTTACAAATGCTACAAGTCCAATTTCATTACACTTTCTGGTTTACTGAATGAGTATTCAATTTACTTATATAGATACTCCAAAATATGTTTTAGAGTTACTGTAAAAGTTGTTTTGGATTTATATTTATAAGGTATTATATATGATTTGATACAAGGTGAATATAACGATTGCTTTCATAAAGATATTTTGAAGATATTATAAAGGAGTTTTGGGTATGATTTCTAATGTTATTATATATGATACGATATTAGGTAAAATTGGAAAAATTCAATTCTTATTTAATGATTGTATGAAATTGAATGAGATATTCCTAAAAACAATAAAAATATGATATATGTTGACCATATTGTATGCCATTATGTGACATATATAATTTTAAAATACCCTTTTAGGAAATAAGTTGCTTTGATATATCATTACTTATAATATATATATATATATATCATAAGGATTTCATATTCCCAGGAATAATAGTTTAATCATAATAGTTAATCATTCAGTTATATTAAACTAATATCAATAATTAATAGTACACTTCATAAAGATGAAATTGTTGAGAGAATATGTATTTGTAGAAGGTTACAAAGGTAGAAACCACATTTCAAGCCATTTATAGGTATTTTTAACAATGTATGAGTAAATTAATGGATCATGAGGAGAATCCTTGAAACATATAAATATGGTTATTGAGGAAATTAATAAGGAGATCTATGTGATGTGGTTCTTCTATTGATTATCCCAATCTCTATGTCCTCATTCCTTTATTAAATGAGATACTTGCATTTTTTTGGGGTCGAGGATAGTACCACTGAAACGATGAGTTATTTGGTATGGCTATAGATATACTATAGAGGTTTAATGACATTAATTTTTCTCTTTTTTATATTCATATTTTTTAGGGAATGGATTCTAAGTAACTAAAATCATTGGTTAATGTTATAAAACTATTAGTTTTTTTCATATATAAATTATTTCATTTTTTAGAATGATAGATTTTTCAAAACATGGTTTCTTATAGGTTATTATTTCTTTATTAAGTGTTAATAAATTATAATGAACCTATCATGGAGAATATATCCAAAATAAATAATATGAAATTAATTTCTACTTTGTGGTTGGAAATATTTCCTCATATTTATCATTTTTTCTTATAGCATTGAAAAATAATAAATTCATGGTTATTGTGTGTAATAAATTTTTTGGTATAACAAAACATAATATATATTATAAAAATCATATATCCAAAAATGGTAGTGGTGTGATTTTAATCCATTTAATTTTAAATCAATCATAGATTGGATATTCTTGGTATTTGATGAATATAATTTTGGAACCTTTACACAATTAAGGATGTTTCAAAATGAAAATCACTATTTTCTAGAAAGAGTGTATCCACTAAAAAAAGAATGTTATATCGTTCACCCTTTACTACATCCAACTCTTTACTTTTGCCCTTATCAATCACTCCCAACAAATCCATAATTCCATTTTTTTACTTTCTAGATTCATTTAGAGAAATGAAAATGACACAATGACATGCACTATTTCAATATATATTAAATCAATACAATGTATTATGTGTAAAAAATTAAAATTATGTAATAAAAAAAACATAATAACATTTTATAAACTCTTTTCATAAGGTTTTACACAAATTATTTTTTATAACTAGTAATTATTTCCCTTAGTTTCATAAAATATATATCATCTATTAATGGGGAAAGTGTTTTAACTTCTTTTGAATTGCAATAATATGATTTCATAAAACAATATTTTTTATTTCATCATGGTAAAAATATATAATTACATAAAAATACTATCATCAG
The DNA here is from genome assembly GCA_963277665.1 of Viscum album. NCBI lineage: Eukaryota > Viridiplantae > Streptophyta > Magnoliopsida > Santalales > Viscaceae > Viscum > Viscum album. The sequence goes on from OY728119.1 coordinate 234,706,514, forward strand.
GTTTGGTTTTAAACTAATATAGTTAATAACATATTCACAAATGGGTAACCGTAATATTCCATTAATGTAATATTTAGTGAATTTTTTTTAATAAATATATTCATTTATCATCTCTAACTAGATGTTTCTCAGTGCATTATCTTAATTTGTATGAGAATTATTAAAAATAACACCCAGATCCCTTGTAAATTATAGTGCTTCAATCAATGGATCCAAATAATCATTAAAATAATTAATAGGCTTTTTTAGTCCTGATATAACTAGAGAAAACATAATGGACTTTCATTTCGTGCATAAAAAGGATGGGAAGTTACAAGTTAGAAATAAAAATGGGTTTATCCATTGAATGATATAATTTTTACCAAATGATTCAATCCACATGTAGATATAATATGATATCAGTTTCATACTCATTTCCAAATTCATTATACTCATGATCATTTTTCTTCCATTGATGTTTATTATTTTGGTGATGATGTTTCACATATTTAATTCTTGTACCAATATGCCATTCCAATTTCAATTTATTATCCATACTTTCATAAATCCATATGAACCTTTAAATTATAGGATTATTCTATAGGACATACAAGGTACTTGACCCATATCACTTGTAATGAAATGCACTACACATATGGAAGTTTAATCATGGTCATTGAGAAACAATATAAAATCATTTAGACTAGAATTAATTCCATTATAGATTGTTTCCATTGAATATAATTTTTTTTTAACATTATAGTTTTGATATGGAAGATCATTATCATCACATATCAAATCATTGTATACTTCCAGTAGTTCTTTAAAGATAGTTCCACTCCATATATTTCTAGATTTCAAATTTTTTTTCTTTAGTACAATTGAATATTTTGATTATTTAATACAACTAGAATACATTGGAATCTTTGAATAACTCTATAATTTTTCAAACATATTCACAAAACCATGAAGTTCATCTAAAAATATCATTTTAATTTCCTCTTTTTTATCTCGATTATTGTTTAAATTTGTAATTATATCATCTTATACACAAATTATTGTGTTATTCTATTCACTAGATATGTTACACTATTCCCCATTTCTAGTAAAATATTGAAACGCTCAATCTATTCCATGATATATCATGATTTCTTCTGACTCATCTTGACTAATTCATCTTATATAACAACAAAGTAAACACAAAAAAATTATTTGGAAATTTTCATTTCCACAATCCATTTCAAAAATGATAAAAACATCAACCACATCCTCATACCATTTTATAATATGATTGTTCTCTATCTATTTTCCATTAATTTGATTCATATTTGGATAAAAAGTACTCATATTAAAAAAATACATAGAAGTTAATAAATCCACCAATAGTATTTAATTTATATTAATCCTGTTTGATTCAATAATAACACCATACCATCCCTCTAGAAATAGATGTTTATAATTTTTGTAATTAATCAATTTGTTAATTTTTTTCTTTTAGAAATATTTTACGTAACATTCATATTTATTTTTACTATAAATATTAATATATATAATAATTTTCCTTATGTTTTTTGAATATTTAATTATCTTTATTAAATACCATTGGATGAATTATTTTTTAAAATTTTATATTTAAATAATATTGAATCAGTTTCTAGAATTTCACTCTCAAATATTTATTTCATAATTAATGATAATTCAATATTGATCATTAAAAGATGTATTAATCATTATATTAAATTTTATCGACCATGAATTTTTTCAATTTTTATGGGAATTAGTTTATTATTACATGAATTTATTTTTGTTATTTTTGGTTTTATGTTTACTTAATAAATTTTTATTAAATAAAATTTATTTATTATTATCATCCCAAACATCAAAGGATAGAAATATTAATTTCTTATTTGATTGATAGATCAGTATTATTAATTGTATGATATCTAAATAGAAATAAAAAATAAATTATTTCCCTTGAAAACTGTAGATCAATTGAGTACATATAACCTACCATAGACCAAAAAATATGTATAATATACCAAAATACATTTTTGACAAAAAATTCCTTATTTATGTTGTAAAATAATCATTCTTTTGATCACAACATAAATTTTTAAAAAATTTATTGTGATGATAATCATATATAATATCTTATTCAGTGATTATCTCTAAACCAATATATAAAACCCCTTATAACATTTTATGATATGTAATATTACTAAAAAAATTAGAGGACACTTTTATAAACTCTTTACGATTAGTTTAGAATGAATTTCAATTAATCACAATGTATTGTAAATACTGATAGTAAAAATATAAAAAATTATACTTTGATTGTAATAGCTAAAATATGTAACAAAATTTGTTGAAAGTTTTAAATTTTTAATAAATAACAAAATCCATTAAGGTTCTCAAAAAAATGATCATTCCTCCCCCCATTGTTTTCAATATATATATATAGTTAGTAGAAATTTTAAGATTCACCAGTCAAAATATATATATATATATATATATAAATTTAAGCATAAAGGCAATATTATAATTGGAAAATACTAAAAAACAAATACTATAAGTATTTGATAGTTCTTTTCAGAAAAAAGGACAAAAACTATGAGGAATTTAAAAAACCATAAAACAACAAGTGCATGATCGATAAAAAATAATTAAATTAATGTTTCTATTGAAATATAATTTGTTTTTAAAATTAATTTTCCAGAATATTTGTATTGATGGATCAATAGGGGTCAAATTCCATTATTTATTAGGGAACTGATTCATGTAGGGTATGAATTATGGTTTTTCAATATGATAAAAGTAACATTATCAAATCTTACAAAAATGTATGATAAAATATAGCTTAAGTGGTGCTAAAAAATAAATTCACTAATAATAGTAAATTTTCTCTCTATTAATATTAATGTAGATAAATTCTATGATGTATTTTTATTAACATTAGTACTAATAGATATGTGGTGCTACTCCTGCATAGATTTTCTTAAATCTCAAGCAATATCTAAGAATTTTTATTTAAACTTGTGTAGCCTTTAAAAAACAATAGTTACGCATATATTTGTTGGATACATATAAGTTCCAAATTTAGTGCTGAAAAATTAAGCCTTACATAACCTAACATATGCATTGATAATGTCAAATGAAAATTAATTTTTTTAATTATAACTAATATAACTATATATTATTAATTGTAGAATCAAATTATTAATTCATAATTATATGTCAATATGATTGATTAAATTTAAAAATTTCTATTAATTATATATATATATAAATATATATTTTCATTATATTATTAAATATGAAAATTAATATTCAAATATAAAAATATTAAAAATAAAATATCAATACATAAAAATGACAATAAATTTATAATTTTATCAATTTAAAAATTATTAATTATAAATAATATATTCATAATTAATATTAATTATTATTAAAAAAATAATTGAATAAATATTTAATGTAATAAAAAATTATTCTTATATTTAAAAATAGTAATAACTATATTTTTATTCGGAAAGGTTGATTTTAAATGAATTACAAATTAATTTTAAATTCACACTCAACAGTCCCTATGTGATTTGGAGAGTAAATGAATTTTGAATCATAGTAACCATGGTTTGTCTTACTATGATATAAATATTTTCATCAAAATGTAGAGAACTAGTGTAACACATCTATATTTATTGAATTATTTTTTTTTAAAATTAATTTATTTTTTTAAATATTTTTTTCACGCAATACTAAAGTTAGTTTATTTTATATTAAATATCTATGTTTGGATTTATTTATATGAAACAAAAAGTTAATAATTCACTACGGAGATCATATATTTTATATATCTATACATGGACCATTGTGGTTAGCATTCATTACATCAAATAATGACTTTTCTCGATGTCATGTGCAACACACAAGACCGTGTTTTTCCAGAAAACAATATATCATTAAAAACTTATTTCCTATTTTAATAAAATAAAACCATGATAGTAAATTATCTATTATTAATATTGTTAACTAATATTTTAAAATATATTATTTACACAAAAATATGATGAATCCGAAGTTACCAATTAATTAAAAATGAATATAAAAACATATTTAATATAAAACAAAATATTATTATGATAACAAAGATATTGTTTCCTATTAAATTAAATTAATTGTAGTTAGTGAGTGACATTAATATAATATATATGTTATATATTTGATCAAATATATTTTATATTCATCTAATAGGTTTTACATATATAAAATAAGAAAAAAACAAATTTAATGTTTAAAAACATAGATTATATCACAGTAGTTTTTCCACCTTTTAATAGTGGCTTTTTTAAATCCAAAATTTGGAACATTTATAGATTTTGTATGTTAAAATAAACATAATATTTTATCTAGAAACCTAAAAAGTGGGTTACAATAATTTTTTGTTATTTTTTAGTAAGGTTTCATTTTTTAATGTATAGTTAAAAATACAAAATTTAAATACAAAACATCATTTTCATCAAATTTATTTCGAAAGTAAAATTATATTTTATATTTAAATAAAAGATAAATAATATAATATTTTTATCAATTAATAAAATTAGGGCATTGAGCTCAATTTCAATTTTAAATTTTTAATGTAAACATAACACAATTTTTAATGTTTTTACATCATAAACATGAACTGTAGATGCAAATATAAGATTAATTTTAATATAATTTATTCCACTTATTTGATTATAATTTGGAAAATTGTATTCCATATTTTGAATCTGAATAATTTTATATTCATAAGAAGGTGAAATTATAAATTTACAAAAAATATTAGTGAATTTGATTAAAATAAAATAAAACGATTAAGGTTATATTAATATTAATGTGGAACTAAACCATAACCTTAATGAGATACGCAATTAAGAGGCAACATCTTCTCTCAAGTTCCATTCTATTATTTCTTTTATCCTCCACTATGTTCACCTTATTCCATGATTTTATAGAAAAACTAGTCACTTAAATATAATAGAAATTTTTATGGTAAGGTTTTGACCTAAACTTACACAAACATCCATCTAATGTGTAAAACACATATTGTTTACATGTATGGTGTACTACCACATAAACAATGATGAATGCTAATTTTTTCTTTACTACATATCAATGTTGATATTATGATGAAAAATATATTTATATATGTTATATATTATATTTATTATTTATTTAAATCAATTTAATCATTTTATAACACATATATTTGTACCTTTCATTTGGTGTAAATATGATACTTTCATTCGGGATAGTGTGGCCTACCGCACCCTCAAAGCGAGGTGATTTTTTCACATGATACATGTATTTTATTAAGTATAAGTTTAGTGAAATTATATGATATATATTATATAATAATTCTAATATGATAATAATATATATGAATATATATACACATATTTCACATACCTTCTTTTATTTCAATACGATAATAAAAAATGAAACAACATTCTTGTGTATGAATAGCTTACCATCTCCTAGAAAAGAGTATTCCATTTCATGATTATATATTCTATATATTATTATGATACAAATATAAATAATATAAATTTTTTTTATTTCATGGTTTACGGTCTGTAAATCATGATATAAGTGTAAGGACCAAATATATTACAAATTAAGACACACACGATGAACAAAGATGATATTACCCGAAGTGAAACCTTATCATGGGTTTGTTAAAAAAAGGGAAATTTAAGGTCATAATGGAACCATATAGGGTATTATATATAATAATATGGTTATGTAAAATATTCTTAAAAAATTTATATTTATTATATAGTTGTGTTTAATGAGTACGAGAAGAGTCAAGACACAAGGTTATGGAATTTTAACACACTTCTTATTTTATTGAGATACATTATTTATTCACCACCCTTTCCTTTATTATGGTGTGTATATTGACCATGGATGTATTAAATGATAACTATATTAAATTTATCGTTATATAAATATTCATTATATGATCTTTATTTCATGGGGTTTATTTTTCCAATGTTACAAAATCAGTAAAATAATTTTGTCTCAATTTTCCTTATTTGAGACTAATGATTATTTAAGCACCTAAATAATTTTAAAGGTGTATACAATTAAATTTTAAATATTAGGTCATGAAAATAATTCTTTTCATGATATTTTATGGTTCATTTTACTCTGTTTTCCTGCATAAAAATTATGATTGAAGGTTACAAAGTTATCAAAGTTTATTGAAACAATCTAATCACTTTTCGGGATTATATTTTATTATGATTCCATTAATGAAATCTTATGATCCGTCTCCCAAGAGACCCCATAAATTTTTTTCCCATATAGTTCTTCTAAATATATTCTTGTATTGGTAAAATTTCCAACTATTTGTAACATATTATAGTTAAGAAATTATTTTTAAGAAAGACTAAATTTATATTATCTTTTGTCAGAAATCTGTGTTCCATTAATACCATGATTTCTTGAAATAGCCTCCAAGAATATTAAAAAATTATAATATAATCATTTATTTTTTGTCATTTGGTATTTTAAATTTTTTAATGTATTCTATCTGTCATTTTCTAAATAATTTATTTTTCTAACCATTTACCATGAAAAAAGACTATTATTCTTACTTTGTATAATATGTACTAATTTACCCACCCTAATTTTTGTGAAGCTTCCATTGTATTTTAAAAAGAATAATTTTTAATTTTTTTTCTTAAATTAATTAAACTATTTTCAAGACACTTCAAAGTTTTCATTATATGTTTTCAATGTTTTTTCATGGAAAATGGTATTAGTTATTTTAAAACTAATTTTATAACTTTTATAGGTTTATAGTTTTGAAAATTTTTTGAGGATTCATTCATAAATTTTCACCTCAAAATGGGATAAAAATAATTTAATTATTTCCTTATTAGTATTACATCTTATATTAAATGAAATGGTTTTGAAAACATATTCAATAATTCATCTAATCTTCTCAAAGTGTTTTCAAAGAAAAATATTTAAAAATGTTTTTAATCTTAGTCTATAGGTTTTAAACTAAAAAGGATTTCAAAATATTTTGAAGTCTTATTTATAAATTTTAATGTTTTTATTTATGAATTTTATTTGAAATATGTTTTATGCATTAAAAATAATTTTTCAAATATGTAATGATAGTTTCCCTATGATTTGTTTTGAAATATATTTGAAAATTATTTTACATCTATGATTAAATCTATTGATGTTACTCATTCTTTTATAATAAATGATCTTATGCTTCCATTTATATTCTTTCTCTGAATGGTTATTCAAAATTTCATGTTCTTTATGAAACTCATTTATCTGTCACAGGTTATATTTTCATGAGATAAATTTTCCTTTAATGGGTTATATGATTTTAAAACCCGATTATTTTCCCCAGTTATGCTTATGATGAAATTATTGTAAAAAATTTATTTTTTCACAAGCTAGGACATGATTACATGTTTATAATACCCATTTATTTTAATACGTTATGATATTTTTATTTTTTATCTTTCTGAACATGTGTGTATTATTTCAATATGAGATGGTTGGGAACTGTATCTCCATCCAATGCATTGGGCAAATATTTATATCTCTTGGGACAGACTAACATGGTACTGGGAAAAACCGTTACTATTATAATGTCCATGAATGTGAACCATGATTACCAAGATTGTATGAGGAGTGAACTAATCACACTAATGTGGGCATGAGAGTGAACCATGACTACCAATATGGTATGGGTATTGAACCCATACTACCAAGATAGTCTTGGAAGTGATGATTTAGCTAGTTTGAAAATCATATTATATTGTTATATTTCATCCAAAATTTCACATTTTATTCCAGTGTTTTTATTTCATGGTTTATGTTCTTTATTTTCTTATGATTAATGTCTTATTAACTCCAAAGAATTATTTCATCATTCATCTTAATGATATTTGATATGAAAGGTATGGTCTACTATTTTAATGATAATGTTATCATACCCGTATGCACATGATTATGCGTACATATATCCATTATTTACCCATGTTGAGAATCTAATATTAACCCTTATTATGTTTCCCTCCCCTGGGATATTAAGATATATATAGTGTTTTATGTTTCTAAGAAGGGTTATTGTCAACAAGAACTGAGTGGGAGTTGATGAAGATCATTTTTGCAGTAGTGTTTCAATTTCCATGTTTCTAAAGGCAATGGACTAGCATGGTCTGTGGGTATTTGTTTGTGAATGAATATTGTATTTAAAAAAGTAATGTATTGTTAATATATGAAAAGTGAGGGTCACTATATCGAGTGGTCCTGATAATCCTATCCATTGCCTAATTTTTTTTAACCTTCTGTGGTGATTCTAGACTGTTGAGGCCATAGAAGGGTGTTATCATAACTATTAGGTTTGAGACATCTTGCGTGTATGAGAGAAATTTGAAAATGATATACAATTTAACTTGATTAATTTAAGTATCCTAAATATTTTAAATAATTCAAAATTATTAACATGTAAAAAATATATGTATGTTATATATAGTGTGGGGTCAATGATCCTTTATTAAATAAATGAAAAATAGGATACATGAATAGGAGGGTTAAGAAAAACAATTATTTCTCTCATTTTGATAATTAGAAATTCCCAAAGGGAAAAGAAAAAAGAAAGATAATATCATATAGATCGATATAGAGAACCGATGTTTTCATTATAAGGTAATACACCTTGAATGTGATGATTCCTACCCCTCCTCTATGATTTGGAACACTTCCATAGAACACCTATATCTTCAACTAAATCATCAATCGAATTAGCATTCATATTTCATGTATCATAGGAAATCAAACTTATTGATAAATTTACTTTTTTGCTATCATAGGAAAAAGACTAAAAATATTTTTGATTGTAATACATACATGTCATATATGAAGAATATAACTAATCTAATTTTATTGAATTTTCCATTGAAACACTAAGTTAAATGATATTAGACAAGCTGATTCAGATGAATTGTTTTTAGAGATATTTAACTCAGGCCTGTTGAATTTGGTTCTAAAGTCAATTAGAGGAATAAATTTGTAGTGACCTAGAATTCATATCATCAACCCCACAACCAAATAAAAAGTCATACTTTAAATTAAAGGTATAGAAGAATCCATATAGGGAATGGGATATTTACATCCCTACTTCATGGAATCAATGGACAAAGACTCCATAAAATAAGAATTGGGCAACTAATTAAAAACATTGACAAAAATAGACAATTGAAATACAATTCTAAGGAATTAGGGATCCCTTGGAAATTCACAGTACACGATGGATTTATCTTAGAGGATCAGTCAACCACCTTCCATAAAGGGGTATAATACTTCTTACAAACTCCAGATGTTATAATATTAGAAGGAACATATTATATTCTTCATTATTTGATACATGTTATCAATAATTGAAACCGTGATCACTAGATTAGAAGACATAATATTTTCTTAATTTAATAACATAAGGTTTTATTTTAATTTATATTTTCACCTTTCTATAGAAAATATTTTTTATAATGGAAAAACAGTTGGTCAGCGTCTTCTTGGTCAATAAGTTTATCATCAGTAGGTCTATCATATTCATCAACATCCACATTACCCTCAATACCCATTGAGAGATAATATCTATATTAAACATTTAAGTTTTACTTTTTCTCTTCATCCCCATGATCAACCCATGATCCCTAGTCTATCCAAAAAGACTTTTGAGAATTTTTCTCAATTCCAATTTCAAATTTTGATTGATAGGGTTGAGAAATTTGGAAGCACTCCCCAACCATTTATAATGAGGATCTTCTAAAAAATATATTAGAGGGTGAGGCTCTATTAAACCTTTCATCCATTCATATTCTGATACATCCTAAACCATGGAAGGATAATTAATATGATCAAAAGGATTAATTTTTTCCATGGATTTCATAAACTTCATCGTCCAAAAGGGTTTCAACCCATGCCATTAAAAAGATAAAAATTAAAAAAAAAATTATTAAAAAAATTAGTTTCATTAAATATATATATATAACATATCTATCAATATAATTTTTTATAATCTACATTATATGTATAAATTTATTAAAATAATTTTCATAATATATTATTAATAATAAAATAGAAAAATTTAAAGTATATATTTTAATAAAGTTATTAAAATATATTTATAACTAATAATATAATGATATGTTAAAGATAATAGTTATTTTTAAATATTTTATCAATTACAAATAAAAACAAAATTATTTATTAATTACATTTATAAATTATTAACCATAATAAAAAATATTATTAATTTTTAATAATGAAATAATTTCTAATATATATAATTAATCAACTAATTATATATTCTTATACTAAATATATATATAATTATAAATAGATAAATCAATAATATAAAAAACGATACAAAAAAAATTAATAAAATTTATATATTATTCTGAAAATGATCGACCCTTATCTGGTCACCCAACCCAAACCCCAAAAATTAATTAAATGAAATGAAAATTTATAAATAAAAATAGACAGTGTAATGAGTTTCCACAAGCTTTGAGATAAAAATATCAAATTGAAAGATTTAAATTATAATGTAACTGGATCATAAAAAATATCAGTGAATGAAATTTCCCATAATGTTTTAAAATAGTTTTAAAACTCCTACCACTTCATAATTATCAATAGAATTTATTGAGATAATAATCTATTCCAAATCACACAACATCCCAAAAAACCAACCCTCATAACCTGTCACATAAATTGTATTAGCTGAGGGAATATCCTCTAATTTTGATCATGTCCCATATCAACTATATCTATGAGAATCATAATATCCACAACAACATTCAATTCTTATCAATTCAATTTCCATCTTCTAAAAAAGACCAGAACATTACATTAAATAAATAGTATGGCTACAAATTCCATTTCAATATAACAAGAGGTTTGACAAGAAATGAAAAAAATAGAATAAAGCCACACCAATAATCTATTTTCCCAAGACATTTTCAAGTCAATATATACTACAATCTCCAAAATGGTGATTATGGTTTTAAGCGTGTTGTTATTATCAAGAAAATAGTTCTATATGGGAGTAAACATTAAAAAACACGACAAATAATTCCATTACAAAACTGGTTTACTAATTTTATTTATAAAATATTATTAATTATAAAAATTTTACTTTTTTACTATATATTATTAATTATATAAATACACAAATAAATATTATATTATTAATAATTTCCATTAATTAAAAAGTATTTACAATGAATCTTAAATTATAGAAATGTATATAATTTAATATATATATATTATTAATAATAATTGCATTAAACTATTTTTAATAATAGTTTAAATATATTATTAATTATTTAAATGAATAAATATATAATATTATAAATATGTTTACAAATATTTTTAAATACTAATGTCTATGTATAAATTGAAAAATCACTATTTTTTATATTTTAGGGTCCCAAAAATTCCACGTTCATGATAAATAAAATTCCATCGAACTCGGAAGTGGATAGAAAAAAAAATGCTGAAGAAGATTGAAGAAAAATGAAAAAAGTATGGGAGACCACAAAATGAAAATTCCTTCACAGACCGCCACTTCATTTGGTAGTCCCTGGCTTCAAAATGCCATCCACGAACTAAATGGTTCACAAAACAAAGATGATGGAAATAGCTCTTGTGAATGATGACGTTTGTGAAATAGAGGTGGATAATCCCACACTCAGTTATGATGCACACCATGAACCACATCCTTAGAATAACGAAGGAAGATAATTCCACCCATGTGTAAAATATCCCTCACGAACTAAGTTGTCCATAGGATGAGATGACATATCCAGACCCTACAAATGATGCCCCCATATGACTAAGTAAACTATGCAGTTCGGCAACATTTATACAAAACCCATCAATATAGTTCCCTAACCTCTTTATAAAAGGACCCTAAGGGGGAATTAAAAAGGATACTAGAAAAGAGCTCCCTAGATGGGTGAAAATTGATGAAGCATATAGAACAACATAAAGGGTGCTGACAAAATCCATGCCACACCCAAATCAATTCATATAAACCATCATGAAAACCATATACAGGTGGCCCTTCGTGGACTCCATCCTATGAACAGTACACGGAAGACCCTCTATATGAGATAACATGTGGAGGAAATGTCATTAACGTAAACGAGACGTCATTTATGAACCCCACGAATTAGTAAAAAATAATGTGTCGATTTTCCTATGATGAATGTGGTTCGGGGACAAACCATTCCATACAACGCAGTATGTGAATGAAACTATATGGAAACTATTTCACATACATTCCTTAACCAATTATCCTATGTTTCCGATGGTATGTAGCTAGCTCTATACTTCTATCTTGATGTGGCCATCTCATATGTGGAAAGAACTATGTAACTAGCTCATACGAAGCTTGTACTATGTGCATAATTCTCACACAAACAATCCAATGTGAACCATATCTTATGAAGAGATACTATTTTCACCAAATAGTCTATTACATGGATGTTTCACCATCACACCACCACTTGGGATGAGTGTCGAGCTTTGGTCCCAGCCCTCTGGTCTAGTGCCTTCACTACTGTCACTGAATCCCATGAAAATGGAGTGTCGCACTACGAACCATTTGGGCCTAGTCAACAACATTTTCCATTGAAAACTTTTTCCACCCCAACATCCATCCCTTAAATACCATGAGTTGATCTAATCATAATGGGGCTCCTGAAACCATATCACATTCCTCCTATGCAATGTTGATTCAGAACTCCACATATAATCATGGTCTGAATGTTTCTCAAATTCATGGACACACTCATCTCAATCCATCAAAAATTGTGTCTTGGATGATTTCAAATATTCATATGTCTCACCAGACATCGTAAATGGATTTTCAGTGTCCTAAAGACAGTTGTGATTGAAAATACGCACAATTCCCCGGTGGATTTGAATACATTTTCCACAAAAAAGGCTTGTAAACTAGAGACAATTTCATCCTCTAGAGAGTATTATCTATCCTATGTATTCCCAAATGGATTCCATTACTAATATCATTTCTCCTCAAATGAGATCCACCATAATCATGATTTACACATTTTTTCCCTCTCATGTTAGAGGCATGTTTGAGCATCATAGCCTAATTATACTATAGTTAATCATGAATTCAATAACACACGGTCCTCATCGCATGACCATAAACTGCAAGACCCCAAATCACCTAACCACATGATGTAAAACTCTATAGTATTATCCCATAGAACATGACATTAAATTGTGATTCCATCATCCATGATATGAAACTCTAAACTGTAGTATAACCCATATGACATTCAAAAGGAAACTCCTACAGAGGTGTGCCCCTAGATTATCTTGAAGGGGGTTGAATGAGTTCTCCTCTCTACCTCTTACCAGTACATAACTAGATAAGTAAATCTTACCATCCGGGGTATGAAAACATAAGATTGGTATCAGTATGTTCAAATACCACCTTTATTAATCTATTTGTTCTCTAGCACCATCTATTAGCAAATTATGTGGGATGAATGATCAACAGATTTACTACCTCCTCTTTTTTATCACACCGATCATGAATCAAGCATGTTTAGAGGTTAGTGGCGATAAAGAGATCTGTATCACACCTAAGGAAGGCCTCACTGAAATTATGACCCAAATTAAATTAACTATAAAAAACTATGATTCCTTCCCTAAACAGGATATATAGGAAACTATTTAAGGATCGATCTCAACAGGGTTCCCCTTCAATGGTTATCCTAAATCATGACCCACCCCTAAATCATCCAGGCCTCCATTACGATGTATGTTTTATCATCAGCTCAAGGTGGGCATCCTCCTAGGTGTAAGACCAAAATCAAATGAACTATGAGAACTTTGATTACACCTCTAGTCATGATCTTTAGGATGACAGAAGATGGCCCGGGCTCAAGGGATATTCTCCATAGAAGTCAATCACAAATAAATTCCTCCATACTCGCTGGGGTACCTTCTTCAAGAGTATCCCCGACATATTGGGCCTCAACCTAGGTGTAATCTCAAAACTAAATGAACTACTAGAACTCTCATTCATGACTGAAACATGATATGTGGGATGTGTTTCTAATGGCCTAATCTCAAAGGGTATCTTTTTCAATGGTCAATCCCCAATCATGTCCCGCCAAACATGTCCTCGTCTACAGTATAAGCACCAAAATAAACCAAAATATGATGGATTTGATTCCTAACATATTGGGATATGTAGGAATCCATCATGGGGACTAAATTGGATACCCAAATCACCCTAGTGATCACTATTTCATATCCCTTACAAGAACATATCCACCTATGATACCATGTGTAACATCCCAGGTAAATAAATAATATGATATTTTCATATATATTAATATTTGTGAATTAAATATTAATTTATTTTAAAGGGGGATGCTATGTTCTATGGATTATCTGATATGTAGCAACTAGTTACTTTGTAATCTTATATTGCATACAATGTTCGGTCATACTAAAAAATCAAAATATAATATTATTTTAAATGGTAGTTAATTCCTAGCTAATTTATTGGTGGGAAAGCATATAACTAACCAAAATATGAATATACATGTATGTTAAATATTTTTACATTTATCCAATAAATTTTAGAGGATTAAAATAAGAAACAATAGGATTTTAAGCAAGAATACTCTAATATTCATTAAAAGGTCGATTTACCACCTTTTGATGGAGAACTGTATTTAAATAATGTTTTCGTAACTTTAAGATGTTATATTTGACAAAATAATTTTATTTTTTATTATCAGGACATCAAAATTTACTTTGGATGAAAATTGGGTATTTTTCTAATAATGATAATTTTTTAATGAATAGTTAAAATACTTTTTTAAATTGAATTTTTTTTAATATAATTTATTTATATGGTTAGATTATCTTTCTAAATGGTTTTAATGTGTAATTAGATGATATTTATTCCATTTAATAAATTTTTTTCATTGGAAATAATTTTACTTTGAAATTGGACATAAGCAAGTGTCAATCTTTTGATAGTTATTATTTCATAAAAACATGTTTTTTGTTTTAACAATGTAAATTAATTTTGAATTAGTTTTAACTTAATTTATACCAGTTCTATATTTTGAATTTGGAAGAATGGATTCCATATTTGGAATTTGTAGGTCAAAATTTTGTAAATATGAAACTTTAATATTTAGTCATTAGGAATATATAAGTTAATAGATATTTTATTTACCATGTTTAAAGGGTAAATATTGTAAAAGGGTAAGAATATTATAATAATAATATTAAATTACCCTAACATGTGTCCCAATCCTATTGGATGATACATGTCCAACCATTTCCTTCCTTGGGTATATTGTGGGACCCCATGAAGACACATGGGAGTGATAATGACACTTTAAAATAATTAATTTAAAGTAATGAAAAAAATGACATAAACATATACCATTTAGTAAATAAATTTTTACATGAGCTTATCAAAGTTATAACTTCTACTGTAAATATTATTTTTAAATTTAAAAATATTTATTACATTAGTTAATTTTTTTAATTTTTAGAAATAAAATAAATAATATTATTTATGACACAATAATGATGCAGTGTTTACCTCATTAACGAATGATTTAAATTAATTAGATTATAAATATTAAAAAAATATCCAAAACAATTCCAATTATTATTGTATTATTTTATTTCTAAAATTAGTTATCTTATATTATACTATAATGAGTTTTTAACTTTTTAAACTGAATATATACTTATAAGAAAATAATATTTTCAAACATCCCTAAAGATCCCCTCCTCTCCCTTATAAAAATCCCTCACATCTAACCAATTACATACACTTCTCAAGCACATTGTCTCCCCCAAACTCTACCCAATTAATCATCCTATATCCCTTTATTCTACCTACAAGCCCCACATTATGCAGAAGACACTTAAAGTAAACATTTTGGTGCAAACCAAAGGGAGATACCCAATTTAAAGGTAACATCTTCTCTTAAGTTCTTTTCCTTTATTTTACTTCTCCACCCCCCTAAACACATTTTATATCTTTATTTTGTAAAAAAAAGTATAATAAATAGAATATTCTATTTTTATGAGAAATATTTAAAATACACTCTCACACACCTCCATCTAATGTATATGAACATATTGTTTCAGTGGATGACAAACTAAGGCCTCACGAAATGATGATTATTCAAATATCTCCAACCACCACACATGGTGGCCATTATGATGGAACTATATTTATATGTGATATATATTATATTTTTTTTTTGTGCTTCTTTATATTTCCTTTATATAATACCTTTTTTCTCTTTCCATAGTGGGTAAATATGGTAATTTTATTTGAGGAAGTACAGACTACCACCCCCTCAATGTGACATGACAAGTTCATTCCATATGTGGAACATATAAATGATGGATTAAATGAAATTATATATCATATTATATTGTAATTATAATATACCTATGTATAATTATTTATTCATTCCATTAAATATTAATTAGAAATGAATGTTTCTTTCATGCATACATACGGCTTACCGTCTCCATGAACAGTGCATTTCATTTCTTATCTCCAAATGTTATGTACTACTATAAATACATATAAATAATAGTTATATATTTTATATATTATATCTAAATAATGAATATAATAACATAGATAATGGATTTTTGACCACATGCACAACTTGTAATTATAAGTAGTTCATTTTTGACTCATGTACCAAATATCGAAAAAACAACCATTATAAACCTAAATGATTAAATAATGTTTATAACTTGGTAATAAGTGATATTAAATGAAATATAAACTTTAATAAATTACTTCATAAAGTATAAATTAACTCTCGACTATTATTTATGAAGAACAAGGAACCATTGAGTCATGTTGGACACGAGGTAAGGGGTTTCTTATCTCATTTTTAATTCTGTGAGATATCTATTGTTCACCTAATATTTATTGAATGTGGTGTATTTTGTACTGAAATTTGATATATATTATCAATATTCTATTTATATTCATGTTATTCAGTGATTCTAGTAGTTTTTATTAACTTTTTTTCTTACGACTCGATCGATTACAACGTGGAAAGGGGTTTCTTATCTCACTTTTAATTCTGTGGGATTTCCATTGTTCCCCACTTATTTATTACATATGGTATTTTGTGTACTTAAATATTATATATATTATCATTATTATATTTATATTCATGTTATTATGTAATTAATTTGGTAGTTATTAACTTTTGTTCTTATGACATGATTGATTACAATGTGGTATGGGGTTTTCAGCTCACTTTTTATTCCCCTGAGATTCATGCTATAATTTTCACTATTTCATTTTGTGTGGTGTATGAAATACCCATTATAGTATTATTTGTGTAATATAATTTAATTTATGGGTATTTACATCTTTATTTCATTATCCTTCTTTCATGTGGTGTATGTTTCTTAAATTACCCAATTATTAAAGGAACATTTCACCCACCTCTTTTTAAAAGCCATCCTTTTGTTATATATTTTAATTTACTTATTATTATGTCAGGATATGTTATCATATATCATTATTGATGTAAATTTTATTTCCATGTGATTAGAGAACATTTTCTCTCTCATCAAACCATTTTCTGAATTTTCAAGTGACGTTGTTAGGCTGCCGAATTTTGATAAGGGAATTTCTTCACCCAATTCAAATTCGTTGAGATAAACTTTTTCTTCATGATTATGTCAGGATATGAATATAAATGAATGACCTATGATTGTGTTACAATTAATTTACACTTATATTGGCTGTATTTTAATTTTTGATACATATTTATGTCATTGATTTGTTTTTAAAGTAAGGATATGATCTTTTCAATGGACATTATCACAATATACATTCTATTAAGACTTATTCTTTGTTATACACGAATTCCTTTTTATATGTGGTATATAATTCCCTATGAAATATTATATCATTAATACCTTTATTCTAATTATATTATAAGGTTTTGATTAATTTTTATGCCTCAATTATTTGTTTTCAAGCATCTCTCATTTGGTTATGAACTCCTTAACTAATATATAGTTTAAAGAGATTTATTCTAATAAATATTTCTCATTAATTTCTATATTCTCAAAATGGTTTTAATGATTTCTTTATATGAACATTAATGTTATAAAATGTTAATTCATTTAAAAGTTTCAAAGTGGTATGTGACACATTGATACAGAAATCTCTTTATTAAATGTTTTAAATGGGTTTTAAAATGGTTTCATAATTCCTTTATTATGTTAATAACATGAAATGATATATTGTGTTTTCAATATGAAAATGTTATCTTTCAATTATTCTTATTTTATATATTATGAATAGGCTATGGTTATTGGGAATTATTTATGTATACTGGTGGTTCTGTGATAAACCATGGGGGGTGAGACCTAGATAGCTCTCCAATACATCAGGTAATATGATGGAGGTAAACGTTAAGGTTTCTCCTAAGAGATTTAGGTAATATACTATGATGTGTATTCCAAACATAACTCCCTATATAGCTGTGAATGAAACAATGTATGTATGTTATGTTTTCCATAAGTTACTTTATATTTTATGATTTTTGTGTGTTATTCATTAATATTAATATTTAATAAGGTATGTTACTATTAAAAATCATGGTTTCATTGTGTTGTATTTGTTGGCGGGATAATGTTTTCATTCCTTATTTCAAAGAGTAAACATGGAAGTTGTGTAGGGAAAACATACATAGGAGAATAACCTTCCAAATCATAAACCTAAGATGGTCAGATACTAAACTAAATAGATTTTTGGATTTACGGATTAGTTGACATATGTGATATATGGTGGTTGTGTTTATAGACGATATTTTGGTTTATTATAAAAGTAATGAGGACCATAAAATTAATTTAAGGGTTACATGAAAACCATAAAATAAAATAATCTGTTTTGGAAATTCCGAAAGTGTGAGTTTTGGATACAAAACATTTTATTCCTTGGTTACATTGCTTTATAAAATGGCATAAATATTGATCCTTCTCAAATAAATGTTGTTGAAGAATGGCCAAGACCCACAACTATAACCAAGATTTGATGTTTTCTTGGTTTAGCAGGTTATTACTAGAGGTTTGTTGAAAATTTGGAAAGGTTATCTAGCCCACTGAAGAAGTTAACATGAATAGGTGTTATGATAATTTGGAAAAAAGAATGTGATGATTGTTTTCTGGAATTGAAAATAAGATTGGTGAATAATCATGGTTGGCACTGCCTTCTAGAAATGTTGAGTTCGATATCTATAATGATGCTTCATTGAAAGGACATTATTCTATCGTAATGTAGAATGATTATGTAATTGATTATGCTTCACATCATTTGAATCCTCATGAGTTAAATTACCCTACAAATGATTTAGATTTAGATGTTGTTGTTTTTGCTTTAAAAATTTAGGGGATTCATTTTTATGGAGTAAAGTGTGAAAAATATATTGATCAAAAATATTTCAAGTATATATTCACATAGAAATAATTGGAAATGAGCTGAAGGAGATGGCTAGAATTAATCAAGGGTTATGATATCACAATACATGACCATCCATGAAAAGAAAATAATGTGGTTGATGCTTTTCTTCTAAAAATTAATGCTAAATTAACTATGTTACGTCTGAAAAAAGATACATTGGTTTTTTATTTGAGGAAAATTTTCATAGAATTTGTTAGTGCAAGAAATTATGTTGTTTTGGTTCAGGTGTCATTGAATTCATCTCTATCAGATAGAAACACGAAAGTGTAGAAATAGAGAGAGTGAGTCACAGAAAAAGTTAGAGTTGGTTCAGAAGGGCAAGATGCCTGAATTTAACTTTGATAATTATTGTATTTTGAGGTTTGGAAATATATTATGTATTCCTTGTGATTCAAAGTTAATGAATGAATAGTTATTTTAAACTCATTGTTCTTTATTTTCTGTTAATCCGGGTTGTACTAAGATGTACAGAGCCCTTCAAGAGTATTACAGGTGGGATGGAATGAAAAATAATGTTGATAATTTTATTGTGAATTGTTTGATTTTCAAGTAGGTTAAAACAGAGTAATAGTTATCAAAAAGGATTCTTCGGTCATTACCAGTGCTAGAGTTGATATTGGAAAATATATCCATGGACTTTGTTGTGGGATTACCAACGACAGCTTAAGGTAATAATGCAATATGGGTTATTGTTGATCGATTGACTAAATTTTCCCATTACCATCCTATTCAAGATACATTTTCTCTAGATTAACTTTCTTGGTTGAATGTTAAAGAGATAGTTAGGTTTCATGGAATTACCCTCTCAATTATATTTGACCATGATCCCAGGATTACTTATTACTTTTTGGAATGCCTTCAGAAGTCGTTGGGTACAACATAAAATTTTAGGGCAGCATTTAATCCCCAATCAGATGGGAATTAAGAATGAAAAATTCAGTCGTTGGAGGATATGTTACGTGCATGATGAATGGATTACAGGGATATTGGGACCAACATCATTCTTTCATTGAATGTTTTTTATAATAACAGTTTTCATTCTAGTATACAGATGGATCCATTTGAGAAATTATATGGGAAGTGGTGTCTAACTCTAGAATTTAGGGATGAAGTAGGTGAAAGGAAGATGATGGGGCTAGAATTGGTAGAAGAGATGGTAGAGAAAGTTCAGTTGATTCAAAAGCACATGAGAATGGCTTAGAGCTGGTAGAAATGTTATATGGATATCCAGGTAAAGAATATTTATTTTGAGGAAGGTGATCATTTCTTTCTAAGTGTTTCTCTATGGAAAAAAGTGATGTGTTTTTGTAATAAGGGAAAGGTGAGTCCATGGTTTATTGGACCTTATGAAATTCATGAGAAAGTTGGATCTATTGCAAACCGATTTTATTTACCTCCATGTTTATCCTTGTCACAAAATGCTTTTCATGTTTCAATGTTGAGAATGTATATTCCAGATCCATCTTATGTTTTGACCCCATATGTAGTTCAGTTGGAAGGGAATCTCTCTTGTTAGGAACAGCCAGTCCAGATTCACGACCATAGAGAGCTAGTGTTGAGGAATAAGGTAATTCATCGGTAATGGTTTTGGGGAAAAACCATATGGATAAAGAGGAAATGTGGGAATCAGAAAATTATATGAGGGATAAACTCCCCCACTTATTTGATAAGTGAATAAAAATTCTGAAGACGCAATTTCCAAAAGGGGTGTAGGATGTTACATACCATGTAAATAAAGAATATGATATTTTCATATTTATTAATATTTTTGAATTAAATATCAATTTTACTTTAATGTTGTATTCTGTGTTTGATGGCTACATGATACGCAACAACCAGTTTCTTTGAAAGCTTACGTTGCACAAAACGCTGGGTTATACTGGAAATAAATAATATAATATTATTTTAAATGGTAGTTAATGACTAGTCATTGTATTCGGGATAAAGGATAGAACTAACTAAAATATGAATATACATTTTTGTTAAATGTTTGTACATTTATCAAATAAATTTTTAAGGCTTAAAATAAGAAAGAATCTGATTTTAAGCATAAATACTCTAATATTCATTAAAAGGTCGATTTACCACCTTCTGAGGGAGAAAATTTTTTAAATATATTTTGTTCACATTCATATGTTCTATTATAAAAAAATAATATTATTCTTTATGATCGGTACATCAAAATTTACTTCAGATTAAATTTTGGTATTTTTATGATAATGTTCAGTTATTAATGAATAATGAAAATACAAAATTTATTTCAAAACTGCCTTTTAATCTAATTTATTTATATTGTTTAATTACCTTTTTAAATGGTTTTCAAGTATAATTAGATTATATTTTTACCATTTAATACAATTTTGTTAATTTGAAATATTTTCACTTTGAAATTGGATATAAACAAGTGTCAATATTTTGATAGTTATTAATTTCTTGAAATACACTTTTTGTTTTGACAACGGAAATTAATTTTATGTTAATTTTTGCCACTTCTGTGTTTAGAATTTAAAAAAATTGATTTCATATTTGGAATCAGGAGGTCCATGTTGTGTAAATAGATAACTTATATATTTAGGGATTATGAATATTTACTTCAGAAAATATTATATTTACTAGGGTTAAAGTGTAAATCTGGTAAATAAAAGTAAAATAATATTATTATAATAATATTAAATTACTATAACATGTGTCATAATCCTACTTCATGATACATTTCCGACTATTTTCATCCTTGGGTAGATTTTGGGACCCCATGGAGCCTCTTAGGAGTGATAATGACACTTTATATTAATTAATTTAATATATTAACAAAAATTACATAAACATATTTCATTTTAAAAAAAAATTACATGGGGTTGTATAATTTATCTCTTAGACTATATATATTCATTTTAAATATTAAATTATTTCCTACATCATGGTATTTTTTAAAAAAATTACATATTAAATAAATAAATTTATTTACGACAGAAAATGATACAGGGTTTACCTCATTAATGAATGATTTAAATAAATAAAATTATAAAAATTGATATAATACCCAAAACCTATCCAATTATTATGGTCTGATTTTATTTTGAAAATCCATCATCTTATCTTTGATGTTAATGAGTTTTGTACCTTTTGAAACTGAAGATAAGTTTTTAATAAAACAATGGTTTTAAACATCCCTAAAGTGCCCCTCCTCGCACTTATAAAAAGTCCCCACCTCTAACCCATTACTCACACCTCTTAAGCCCCATGGATTTTCCAAACTCTACCCAATTAAGCATCTTACATCTATATATTCTACCTAGAATCATTAATGTTGGCAGAAGGAACTACAAGTAATCCTTTTGCTTCAAACCAATGGGAGATACCCGATGTAAAGGTGACATCTTATCTTAAGTTATTTTATTTTATTTTAATTGTTTTTTATAACAGCACTAGTATCCAAAAATATACTAGTTTGTTTTTATGAGAAGTATTTGAACTAAAAAATCATACACCTCCATCTAATGGATACGAACATACTGTTTCTTGTGGAACATGCACTACTACCTCACTAAATGATGATTGTTAAAATGTCTCCAACCGCCTCTTACGGGGGTCATTATTATCAAAAAATATTTATATGTGATATTTATTATATTTATACTATTTTTATGCTTCTCTATTTTTAATTTATATAATAACATTGTGGTTTCTATAGTGGGTAGATATTATAATTTAATTTGAGGAAGTTCAGACTACAACCCCCTCAATGTTATATGACTTGTTCATGCCATACGCAGTATATATAAAGGATAGTGTCAATGAAATTATATATTATATTATACTAAAATTATTATATACTTTTTTATTATTATGTTTTCACTCCATTAAATATAAAATATAAATGAAAGTAGCGTTCATGCGTATGTACAACTAACTGTCTCCATGAACAATGCATTTTATTTCTTATCTTCAACTGTTATGTACTATTATAAATACATATATATTCTGGTTATATATTATATATATTATATCTTAATCATGAATATAATTCTATATTTAATGGAATTTTGACCATATGGACACCATGTAATTATAAGGACTTCATTTTTTACTCATGTACCAAAAATTGACAAAACAACCATTATTTACACAAATTATTACATATTGTTTATGACATGGTAATAAGTTGTATAAAAGGAATAATAAACTTGAAATACATTCTTATGCAAGTATAAATTAACTTTATTTTACTATTTTGGATGAACAAGAAACAAACGAGTCAAGTCGAACACAAGGTAACGGGTTTCTTATCTCACTTTTAATTCTGTGAAATTTCTATTGTTCACCAATTATTTATTGCATGTAGTGTATTGTGTATGGAAATTTGATATATATTATCATTAATCAATATATATTCATGGTATTCTATGATTCATTTGGTCTTTATTAACTTTTGGTCTAACAACTCGATTGATTACAACGCGGTAAGGTGTTTATTATCTCACTTTTAATTATGTGATATTTCCATTGTTTGCCACATATTTATTTCATGTGGTGTATTTTGTACTGCCATTTGATATATATTATCATGATTTTCTTTATATTCCTGTTATTATTTGATTTATTTTGTGGCTATTATCTTTTGGTCTTATGAATTGATTGATTAAAACGTGATAAGGGGTTTTCATCACACTTTTTATTCCCGTGAGATTAATGCTATATTTTCCACTATTTTATTTTGTGTGCTGTATGAATGGCCCATTATTATATTATTTTTGTAATATACATTTAATTATGGGTATTTACATCTTCATTTTTTTATCCTTCTTTCATGTGGTGTATGTTTCTTAAGTTACGAAATCGGCAAGGGAACTATTAACCCTCCTCTTTTTAAAAGACTTCCTTGTGTTATGTCTCTTAATTTACATAATCTTATGTAAGAACATGCTATTATATATACTTATTGCTGTAAATTTTAATTTCAAGTGATGGTATACCCTTTTCTCTCTCATCAACTCATTTTATAAATTTTAAAGTGACGTCGTTAGGTTGTCGAATTTCATTATGGGAACTTCTCACCCAATTTCTATCCATTGGGTTATACTTATACTTCATTATTATTTCATGCTATGTATATTTGTGAATGATGTCTGATTTCATTACATGTAATTTCCACTTATATTGGTTGTATTAATATTTTTCACATATAATTATGTCATTGATTTGTCATTAATCTAAGGATATGATATTTGAACGGGAATTTATCTCAATTTACATTCCATTGAGTCTAATTCAATTTTATACACCCATTCACATTTATATGGTGTATATATTTCTCTTTTCCATATTATATCATGAATAACATTAATTTCATGATATTAAAAGGTTTTGATTAAATTTTATACCTGAATTATCGGTATTCAAGCATATGTTATATGGTTAAGATCTCCATAACTAAGATATTGTTTTTAATTATTTATTCTTATAAATATTTTTCATTAATGTCCATATTTTCAAAATGGTTTTATGGACTATTTATATGTACATTAATGTTTTAAAATGTTAATACCTTTAAAATTTTCAAAGTGGTATGTGAAAATTTTATTCAAAAATGTCTTTATTAAATGTTTCAGTTGGTTTTGAAAATGCTTTGATAAAGCATTGATTAAATCAATATCTTGAAAAGATATATTGTTATGAAAATTTGGAAGTGTTATCTTTCCTTTATTCTTGTTTTATGTGTTATGAATATTTTTTGGTTATTTGGAATTATTTACATATACGTGTGGTTCCATGATAAACCTTGGGCAGGTGAGCTCAAGATATCTATCTAATGCATTGGGTAACGTGGCAGAGGTAAATGTTAATGAATCTCCTAAGAGATTTAGGTAATATACTGTTATGGGTATTATAAACAAAAGTCCATATGTAGCTATGAAAGCTAAAATGTATGTATGTTATGTATTCCATATGTTACCTTTATGATTTATGATTTTTGTGTGTTATACATAAATCATATGATTTCATAAGGAATGTTATGATTGAAAAGTATGGTTTCATTGTTTTTGAATTCGTTTATGGGATAATGTTTTCATTCCTTATTTATTAACCTTTTCTGAGATCTTTATGCTCATCCCCAGTTTTTTAAATGTTTTCTACAGTACTTAAAGATGAACAGGTGTCAAGGATGGGATCAATGAAAATTCATGCTATCTAAAACATGTAACTAGACATTTTTCTTTTTATGAGTTTTTATTTTTTGAAAAAATAGGTACTAAGTAGTAGTGTCTACATGTGATATTATATTTGGTATGTAATAATTATTCCCTAATTCTCTAAAACTCTAATCCTGAAAAGATTCTCAATGTTAATTCTTGATTTAAATCATGATTAAGTAATGTTTATGGATGGGTCCTTATACAATTCCTCTTGTGATAATTTTGGGGTGCTTTAGCTTAACTCTAACAAAAAATCTTAACTAGGCATCTTCTACCTAGACATCAAAGCTACATGATATTAAACTACATGGATGAGTCCTCATCGTGTGACCACAAATGTTCATGTGTCCAGTTAAGGAGAACCGAACTACAAGGGATATGATTAACCTCATGAGTGTATTTCAAAATCCCATCTCATTGGTTCGATCATTAAAGAAAAACAAATTATTTCCCCGGGATGATGATAAATTCTAGAGTGCCTCATCACATGACATAAACTTGTCTGGTCTCATTATTTCTTGATCAATGTATAAACATGATTGATTTAGCCATCCTTTGGTAATCTACAGACACATCATTGGGAAATAACCAATGATTCATAAACATATGAACATTTTTTTAAATCTATAAAGGTATCCCAGAGAAGTTAATAGTCCCCCCCCTAATTGGGAGTGATGAGACTAACCTCCCATCCTCTCAACCAGTGGAGTCCTTAAGTGTCATTGGCCAAATCCTCATCCAACGACCTCCTCCCTTTAGAAATTAGGTCCATTAATCATGGATAAAAAAGTTATTAGGTGTTTTAGTCCCGACGAATGAACCTGTTGGAGAACATCCATGGAAATTGTACATGACATGGGTCGATTACACAAAACACATAACATAAGGCCATTGCCTTTAACATTACTTAATCTTGAGTTATTACAATAATACATATTGACAATCTTTTCATGTTTAGTGTTTTATAGAATTAGATCATAAATCATTCATTTATTCCACATTTAAACAAGGTGGTTACATAAAATACAATATTCACTTTTCCCATGAAAGGAAACATATTTAAAATAAAACATGGATTATTTCTTGACACTTCCTTGACACTATCATCAAACCATGTACATTTCCCTTGACCTCTGAAAAACATTTCAAAAACATGGTATGAGCATAAAAAGCTCAGTAAGTGATATAAAAACATGGAAAGAAAACATTAGTTCATGTACACATAAGAATCAATGAAATCATACTTCACTCATAAAACATAATCAATTTAACATACCTTATAAATCATAATATTTACGAATAACTCATTAAAAACATAATACATAAAGGTAACTTGAGGCATTCATAACATTCTTAGGTAGGGAGTAACCCTCATGGGTACGTTTGGAATAACCATTACATTATATTCCTTAAATCTCTTCAGAGAAACCATAGCATTTAACTCCTTTGTGTTACCAAATGAATTGGAGAGCTATATTGGGCTCACCCTCCATTACTTTATCATGGAACCATCCATCTTCATAAACAATGGCCAATAACCATAACATAATCGTATCACATAAAACTTGCATAAAGGAAGCGTAACATTTCAACATTTCAATCATAAGATATCAATACAACATATTGATATAATAAAAACATTATCAAAACCATTTTAATACCAAAATAAAATAAAAGTAAAACATGTTATTTATTTTTCATTTAATAAAAAAGTTATGGCATGTAGAGGAAGCTGAAACTCAAATAATGGTCATGGCGGAGGAGAAGTCATTGTTGCTGCATACGTAAGCCAAAAACATTCTCTTTTGTTGATTAGTAAAACTCTTCATATAAAAAGATTAATTTTGAATTACAGTCAATGTTAATGGGGTTTATACACCGTATAAAATAAAGTTTTGTATAAAACAAAATATGCCTCAATGAAAGGAGATTGAGATGAAGTCCATTACCTAGTGTTCGACTTGATTCGATCGTTCATTAATCTCCTGAATAATAAATTAGAATTAATTTATACTTTCTTAATGAAACTTTTTAAATTTTATTATCCCTTTTACATCACTTATTACTACACTATGAGAATTATGTAATCATTTCTGTTAATAACAGTCATTTTTTCTGCCTTTGGTACTTGAATCAAAAATAACCTTCTTATAATCACAAGTTGTTCATGTGGTAAAATAACCATTATATCCAGAATTATATTCATGATTTAGATATCATATATATAATATATATCCATTATATATATGCATTTATAATATTACAAAACAATTAGAGATGAGAAACAAAATGCACCGTTCATGGAGACGGTAAGTCGCACGAACGCATGAACGCTGCTTTCATTTCTATTTCATATTTAATGGAATGAAATCATAATTATATAAAGGTATATTATACTTCCAGTATAATATCATATATAATATCATTAACTACATCCTTTATACGTCCTACATATGGCATTAATGATTCAAATCACTTTGAGGGGGCGGTAGTCCGCATTTCCTAAAATGAAATTGTCCTGTTACCCATATTGGAAACCATAATGGTATGCCATAAATAAAAAATACAGAAGAAAAAGGAAATCTTAATCATAATATATATCATATATAAATATATTTACATCTTAATGGCCACCGTGAAAGGTGTTACGAGAATATTGAACAATCATGGTTTCGTGAGGCAGTAATTCACCACTCACAAAAACTGTATGTTCTTTAACCCTTAGATGGAGGTGTGTGTAAGTGTAAATCAAATAATTTTCATAACAACATCCTAGTATATTGAATATACTGTTTTTTTCACAAAATAATGGAATAAAAAGAGTTTACGGGGTTGTAGAAGCAAAATAAGACAAAAGGACATAAGAGAAGACATTACCTTTAAATCGGGTAACTCTCGTTGGTTTGAATCAAAATGGATTCTTAAAGAGCTTTCTACCTAAGGTAAGGGTGTAGGATGAAGAGAGGTATGTATAGAGATAAAATGAGTAGAGTTTGTCCGATCAAATGGCATGTGAGAAGTGGGTAAGGGGGTAGAGGTGGGGTCCTTTTATAAGAGGGAGGAGGGGTACTCATGGAAAGTCATGAAATGTTACATTATTATAAAATGTTTTTTCGAAAATTAAAGGTCCCACAAAGATATAGTATGAGGATAATGTGATAAGGTTTCTAAATACACCCATAAAATGGGACTTTGAAAAGTGTAGGTCTTAGATGTTACATTATCTTTTCATTTTATTTAAATAGTTCATTAATGAGGTAATAACGGCATCATCATGGAGTCATATATAAATTAATTTATTTAATGTCTAAAAATTATAAATAAATACAATGATTTAGGAAATATTTTTATCTATGAAATAATTATTTATAGTCTGAGAGATAATTTATGTAGACAAAATTAAAAAAAACTACTTAGGTTTTACATACTTTTGTTATATGTAACATTCATTAAAAATAAAAAAGATAAAATGTCACTATCACACAAAAGTGATTCCATGGTTCCAAATGTTTGGAACAAGGCATCCCATGGTCGGCCATGACATAACCAGTAGCATTATGACCCATTTTATGGTCTTTTATTATTATTATGAAATTATTTTATTACCCTTAATTACCTGATTGCTAATTAATCACGATAATTAAAGAATATTATCGTCATTACTATTCATAATGTCCAAAAACAAAAGAGTATTAATTTCATAATATGGTCCTTCTGATTAAAAATATGCAATCCACTTTACCAAATTCCAATCACATAAATTGCAGTAATAAATCTAAAAATAAATCCCGTTTTCAAAACAAATAGCGGGTTTTTTAGAAACAATATCTATCAAAAGATGGACACTTTTTTATGTCTGATTTCAAAGTAAAATTAATTCTAATGGCAACCATTAGATTAAATGGTAAAAATATATTCTATTTACACGTTAAAATAAATTAAAAAGATAATCTATCCATATAATTCAATTAGATGAAAATGAAGTTTTGATGTAAAATACAGTATTTTTCACTATTCATTAAAAAATGAACAATGTTAGAAAATACCAAAAATTTATCCAAAGTAAATTTCAAGGCCCCAATTCTAAAGATTAAGTTTATTTTGACAAATAGATCTTACAAAATTATTGAAAGATAGATTTAAAAATGGCTCTCCATCAAAAGGGGGTAAAACAATCTTTTAAAAATATTAGTGTATTCAATGCTTGAGATTAGATTTATTCACATTTTAAGACTCTAAAACACTATCTATTTCATAAATAGACATAGATATAAAAATCCATAATATTTTACTTACATGGGATGTTACATCCTTCCCCCCTTTAGAAAATTATGTCCCCGCAATTTATTTACTTGTTGAATAAGTCAGGGTATTTATCCCTCATTGCATTTTCAAATTCCCATGTTGCCTCTTCAATCATGTTGTTTTTCCACAAAACCTTTACTTAATGAATCACCTTATTCCGAAATTAGTTTTCCTTGTGGTAAAGAATCTGGACCAGTTGTTCCTCATAAGATAGATTCCCTTCCAGATGAACTACCTCTAGACTCAAAACATGAGATGGATCTGGCATGTACTTCCTTAACATTGAAACATGAAAAACAATGTGTACCTGAGATAAACTCGGAGGAAAATTCACTCGGTACACAATTGATCAAACTTTCTTCAAAATTTCATATGGTCCAATGAACCTTTGACTCATCTTTCATTTCTTACCAAATTTTGTCACACTTTTCCTTGGTGAAACTTTGAGAAAGACATGATCACCTACCTCAAAATAGGTATCCTTCATCCTGTTGTCCGCATAAATTTCATGCCTACTTTGAGATGATATAATGTGTTTCTGCATCAGCTGAACATTTTCGGCCATCTCTTCTAACAATTCTGGTCCCATTAACTTCCTTTCACCTACTTCATCCCAAAAAGATATAGTTCGACACTGATTCCCATATAATGCATCAAATTTTTCCATCTATATACTTGAATGAAAACTGTTATTATAAGAATACTCAACCAAATAAAGATGTTGGTCCCAACTTCCCTGATAATCCATTGAACAAGCACGTAGCATATCCTCCAAAGTCTAAATTTTTTGTTCTGACAACCTATCTGATTGAGGATGAAAAGTTGTACTAAAATTTAATTTAGTACCTAATGATTTCTGATGGCCTTTCAAAAAGGTAGAAGTAAACCTGAGATCACGATCAGATACAATGGAGAGGGGAACTCCATGTAACCTTACTATCACTTTAAGATACAAACTGGAAAGTTGATCTAGGTAGAAAGTATATCGTATAGAAATGAAATGAGCAGATTTAGTCAAGAATTCAACAATAACCCAGATTTCATTATTACCTAGAGGTGTCTTCGGCAATCCCACAATGAAGTCCATGGATATATTCTCATATTTACACTCTATCACTGGTAAAGGCAGAATAATCCCTTTTGATAACTGCCTCTCTGCTTTAACCTGTTGACAAGTCAAACACTTCACAATAAAATCAGAAATTCCACTTTTCAATCCATCCCACCAGCAACACTCTTGATGATCACTATACATCATAGTACTGCCAGGATGAACTGACAACAGAGAACTATGAGCTTCACATAAAAACTCTCTCTTCAACTGTGGATCACAAGGCACACACAATCTATTCCAAAATCTCAAAACACAATCATTTTCAATGTTGAATTCAGGTAACATTCCCTTCTGAACCAGATTAACCTTTTTTTGCAACTCACTGTCTTGCTTCTGAGCTTGCATAATTATGTCTGATAGAGAAGATTTTACTGAAACGCAAAACAAAATAGTAGAACATCCTACACCGACAACTTCTATGCCAAGGTTCATCAAATCCTTATCCAAGGGATCATGTTCCAAATGTAACATGGTTAACGAAGAATTACTTTTTCGACTCAAAGAATTAGCCACTTTATTTGATTTTCATGGATGGTAATGAATTGTACAATCATAATTGTTAATTAATTCTAGCAATCTCCACTTTCTCATGTTCAATTCATTCTGAGTGAATATATACTTTAAACTTTTGTGATTAATATATATTTCACACTTTACACCATACAAATGATGCCTCTAAATTTTTAAAGCGAAAACAACAGCAGCTAATTCCAATCATGTGTAGGGTAATTTATCTCATGATTTTTCAACTAATGTGATGAATAAGAAATTACCTGATCATTCTTCATTAAGACACAACCAAGTCCATTCAATGAAGAATAACTATATATAAAAAACTCACCATTCCTGGAAGGTAGGGCCAAAACTAGAGCATTCACCAATCTTCTTTTCAATTACTTAAAACAATCATCACATTCTTTTTTCTGGATAAACTTAATACCCTTCCGAGTTAGCTTAGTAATTGGACGAAGTAACTGTGAATTTTTGTTAACAAAACTTCTTTAATAGCCTGCCCTACCAAGAAAACTACGAATCTAGTTTACATTCATCGGTCTTGGCTATTCTTCAACAACCTTTGTTTTTGTAGGATCAACAGTTATTCCATCTTTCGAAACAATGTGACCAAGGAAAGAAATTTGTTGCAACCAAAACTTACACTTTCTGAATATCCCATACAACTGGTTTTTTATTACAGTTTGAAAAATAACCCTTAAATGAATTTCATGCTCCTCTTTACTTTTAGGAAGCCCCAAAATATTATCAATGAAAACAACCATAAACTTATCCATGAACTCATGGAAAATTCTATTCATAAGGTTCATGAATATTGCATATATATTTCTTAACGCAAAAGGAATTACTACAAATTCATAATGGACATATTTTGTACGAAACACAGTCTTCGGAACATCTACATCCTTTTCCTTCAAATGATAGTACCCTGATCTCAGGTCAATCATTGAAAAAAACTAAGCTCCCTGGAGCTGGTCAAAAAATCATTGATATGAGGCAAAGGATATTTGTTCTTAATAGTGATGTTATTCAAGGCTCTATAATCAATGCAAAGTCTCATTGAACCATCATTATTTTTAACAAATAAGATAGCAACACCCCATGGTGATGTTCTAGGTCGAATTAAATCTTTCTTTAATAAATCATGCAATTGCGCCTTCAACTCTAAAAGTTCAATTTGAGCCATTCGATAAGGGTGTTTTGAAATTGGCTTAGCATCAAGAACATTTTCAATCGTAAATTCAACTTCCTGATAAGGTATTATTCTAGGAAACTCATCAATAAAAACATCAAGACACTCATTTACCACTAACACATCTTTAATCTGAATGGTTCCTTTGTTTTCAACAATATGTGCAAGGTAACATTCATTTCCATCTTTTACAAGTATCTCAGCCTCTTGATATCTTATAAATAGTAAGGGTTCATTATTGTACACAAAATGAAAGTATTTATGAAATGAAAATTCTTTAGCTCTATAACCAATCATAGCATGGTAAACAAAGTGCCTATCCATACCCAGGATAACATCAAACTCTAATAGAGGTAAAACAATAAGGATTTCAGGTGCGTTCTTTCGACGGATAAGGGTAAGAAGATTCTTAAAAATTCTTTTTTCCTCAGCATTTCCCCTATGGGTTTTTAACACAAGTTCAAGAGTCATTTCATGAGATGGAATTCCCAATTTACTAAAAACTTTTTCCGAGATGAAAGAATGTGTAGACCCCAAATCAAACAACACATTGGCATAATCTGAAAGAAGAAACAAAGTACCTTATAACACTTCATTTGATTGAACAACATATACTGAAGTTGTTTCAAAGGATTTCACCAAACCTTTCTGCTTGTAGTCTGACTGCATCCCATAATTTGAGCTCTTTGTCAAACACTTGTTTACATAATGACCCATCTCATTTCTCTTGAAACATTTCACTAACATTAAATCAGATTTGGTCTTACCATCACCCTGATCTTTTTCAGTGCAATCAAAAGCCTTATGTCCCATCCTAACACATCTATAGAACTTTCCAGAATTCAAAATACATTCCACAGCATGATTTTCACCACATTTATCACAAAATGAAAACTTAGTTTTCTTACCATCAGACCTTTTTGAAGGATTCTTCCCTTTCTCATTCCACCTCAGTCTCTTCTTCTGTTGGTTCTTATAGAAAACTTGATCATAGAAAAACTCCAGTTCCACCTTCTCAGCACATAGAACAAGATTTTCATAACTTTTGAACTCACGAGAATCTAAATCCCTTCGATATTTTGGCTTTAATCCTCAGTAAAAATGATTTGTTTTACTATCAGGGTATCAGATAAAATTTGGAGCATACCTTGTCAATAGATTGAACTTATCTTCATAAGCAGCAACTGAGTCATCCTCTTGACTCAATTACAAGAATTTTTTCCATCCTAAGTTGAATAACCTTAGCTATATATTTCATAAAAAAAATTCTTTTCAATTCATCCCTATCAAGAGCATCAATCTCATCAGCGTCCCTGATATTTTTAACCATCAACCACCACTGATCTGCTACACCCTCCAAATGGTAAATATAAAGACAAACCTTTTGATTATCTGAACACCCCATGACATCAAAAATATTCTCCAGTGCTTTAATAAACCCTTCATATAGCACATGGTCAAATTATCCTTTGAATGATGGGGGATGTTGCCTCATGAAATATTCCACCACTGACATGTTCTTCTATGGTTGATATGCCAAATCTCATGCATGAATACCACCACCATTTATCGCTTGAGAAAACTGCACCATTAATGTAACAAAATATTCAGTTCAAGTTCTGACCATCTTAGGATACTGATTGGAAGGTCATTTCATTCTGTATGCCTTCTTAGCACTGCTTACCAGTTTTCTCTAAGGAAAACCATTGTGAACAAACATGTCTTAGATGAAGCAACATGGTAATCATCAAATACAATATCATTTAAATTTGCCCATAGAAAAAGTATTTTTGGATAATAATTAAATATAAATCTAACTCCTAATGTTATCTAAACCGACCTTTGAAGATATTTTTCGATATAGAGTTTTAGAGAATTGGATCATAAATCATGTATCACATTACACATTTAAACAAGTTGGTTACATAAAGACAATATTCACTTTTCCCATCAAAGGAATTATATATAAAATAAAACATGGATTCTTTCATGACACTTCCTTGACACTATCATCACATAATGTACCTTTCCCTTGACCTGTGATAAACAATTCAAAAACATGGGATGAGCATAAAAAGCTCAGTAAGTGATATAAAACTATGGAAGGAAAACCATAGTCCATATACACATAAGAATCAATGAAATAATACTTCACTCATTAAACATAATAATATTAACATACCTCATAAAATCATAAAATTTATTAATAACTCATAGAAAACATAAGACATAAATTTAACTTGAGGTATTCATAAAATTCATACGTAGGGAGTAATCCCCATGGTTATGTTTCGAATACCTATTACAGTATATTCCCTAAATATCTTCAGATAAACCTTAGAATTTAACTCATTCGCGTTACCCAAAGAATTAGAGATCAATATCGGGCTTAGCATCCCTTATTTTATCAAAGAACCACCCGTCTTCATAAACAATTCCCAAGAACCATAACAAAATCGTATAACATAAAACATGCATAAAGGAAACATAACATTTCCACATTTCAATCACAAGATATTAATACACCATATTTATATAATAAAAACATTATCAAAACCATTTTCAATACCAAAATAAAATATAAGTAAAACATGGTATTTATTTTTCATTTGAAAAAAAATTTATGGCTTCTAGATGAAGCCGAAACTTAAATAATGGTCACAGTGGCAGAGAAGTCATTATCGACACATATGTAAGACAAAGACATTCCCTTTTGTTTTTTAGTAAAACGTTTCACATAAAAAGATTAATTTTGAAAAAAATTCAAATTCAAAGGGGTTTTTACACCATATAAAAGAAATTAGTGTATAAAACAAAATATGCATCAATGAAAGGAGATTGAGATGAAGTTACTTACCTCATGTCGGACTTGGATGGATCATTATTTAATCTCCTGAATAATAAACTAGAGTTAATTTATATTTTAATAAGAACATTTTTCGAGTAAATTATACCTTTTATATCACTTATTACCATGTTATGAACATTATGTAATCAATTAAGTTAATAATGGTCGTTTTGTCGGTCTTTGGTACTTGAGTTAAAAACAACCTTCTTATAATCACAAGTTGGTCATGTGGTAAAATTTCCATTATATAAAGAATTATATTCATGATTTAGATATCATATATATCATATATATCCAGTATATACATGCAATTATAACATTACATTACATTTATAGGTGAGAAATGAAATGCACCGTTCATGGAGACGGTAAGCCGTACGTATGCATGAATGCTACTTTAATTTCTATTACATATTTAATGTAATGAAATCATAATGATATAAAAGTATATTATAATTATAGTATAATATAATATATTATATCATTAACTTCATCCTTCATATGTCCCACATATGGCATTAACAACTCAAATCTCTTTGAGGGGGCGGTAGTGCGCACTTCTTAAAATGAAATTATTGTGTTTACCCATAATGGAAACCATAAAGGTTTTCCATAAATGAAAAATATAGAAGCATATGGAAAACATAAACATAATATATATCATATATAAATAGGGTGACATCTTTATGGCCACTATGAATGGTGTTAAAAGGATATTGAACAATCATCGTTTCGTGAGGCAGTAATTCACCACTCATAGAAACAGTATGTTCTATAACCATTTGACATAGGTGTGTGTAAGTGGAAATCAAATAATTCTCATAAAAACATCATAGTATATTTAATATACTGGTGTTTTTACAAAATAAATGAATAAAAATAGTTTAGGGGGTAGTAGAAGCAAAATAAAACAAAAAGGACATAAGAGAAGACATTACCTTTAAATCGAGTAACTCGCTTTAGTTTGAACCAAAATGGTTTTATGAAGAGATTTCTGCCTAAGGTAAGGATTCTAGGATGAAGAGAGGGATGTGGAGAGATAAAATGAAGAGATTTAGACCAAGAAAATGGCTTGAGAGGTGTGGCTAAGGGGGTATAGTTGGTGGCCTTTTATAAGAGGGAGGAGGGGAACTCTTGGAAAGTCATGAAATGTTACTTTATTATAAAATGTTTTTTCAGATTTTAATGTTCCCACAAAGATATATTTCAAGGATAAGGTGATAAGGGTTTTAAATCCACCCATACAATACGTCTTTGACAAGTATAATTCTTATATTTTACATTATCTTTTCATTTTATTTAAATCTTTCATTAATGAGGTAATCGCTGCATCATCATGGTGTCATAAATAAATTAATTTATTTAATGTCTAAAAATTATATAAAAATAATATGATTTAGGATATCATTATATATTTAATATGATTATTTATAGTCTAATAGATCTTATATTAAGACAATATTAATTTTTTTTACATAGTTGTTACATAATTTTGTTATATTTAACTTTCTTTAAAAATAAAAAGATAAAATGTCACTATCACACAAAAGTGATTTCATGGGGTCCCAGAGTTTGGCACATGGAATCCCATGGTCAGAAATGACACATGAAGTATAATTATTAAATTTTTTGGGGTCATTTTATATTATTATGATATTATTTTATTACCCTTAACTACCCTATTACTAATTACTCACGATAATTAACGACAATTACCGTCATTACTATTCACAATGCCCAAAAACAAAAGAGTCATAATTTCATAATTTGTACCTTATGATTCCAAAATATGAAACAATTTTACCAAATTACAAACAATGAAATTTTAGTAATTAATTTAAAAATAAACCTCGTTGTCAAAACAAATAGCGGGTTATTTTAGAAACAATATCTATCAAATGTTTTACACTTCTTTATGTCCGATTTAAAAGTGAAATTAATTCTAATGACCACCCTTAGATTGAATTGTAAAAATATATTCTAATTGCACTTTAAAACCAATTAAAAAGTTAATCTATCTATATAATTAAGTTAGAAGAAAAAGTAGTTTGAAGTAAAATGCAGTATTTATCACTCTTCATTAAAAATGAACATTGTCAGAAAAATAACAAAAATTTATCGGAAGTAAATTTCAATGCCCCGATTCTAAATAAAAATTTTATTTTGAAAAATAGAGCTTATAAAATTGTCAAAATATAGATTTAAAAATGGTTCTGCATCAAAAGGTGGTAAAATAATATTTTAAAAATATTAATGTATTCAATTCATGAGATTAGATTTATTCTCATTTTAAGCCTCTGAAACACTATCTAATTCATAAATAGAAATAGATATGAAAATCCATAATTATTTATTTACTTGGGATGTTACACATAACCCCCTACAATCGCTCGCCAAGTCATTTCAACGATGTCAACTCCTTTATGACATAATTATTGATATATTTTCCTGTCCTCGTGAAACTATACCGCCCACAAAATAGGGACACAATGCACATTGGGTCAAAACAAAAATGGGGAACCTTATGTGAAACCCTTCATTATAATAGACAATTGGTTACTATCTTCTATGCCATTTTGATTTCCTTGGTACGACGCGAATCGGGTCAAAAAAAATATATAACAAATTATCATTAAATTTACTATCAACTACAATTATAATAATTACAAATTATTATGATATTTTGAATTTTTAAATAAATTAATATTTATCAAATATATTGGAAATAAAAATGTACATATGCTTTTTCACAGTGTATTAAAAATTATAATGTTTCAATATTATCTATAATTCGATTGATAATATATATTAACAATTGAAAATATAAAATAAATTATTATTTTTAAATATATTGACAAAGTATATTATATTTATTTCATATAAAAATAATTATTTTCTAATTTAATTGAAATGTTATAAAATACAATTAGAGAATTAATTATTTATATATATGAATACATAGTTTTTAAAAAATTTCCATATTTATATAAATGTATAATTATATTCGAAAAATAATAATATGAGTAAATAAAAAATAATTAAAATGTACCTTATTAGATAATTAATTATAAATATTAATTAATAATTATATTATTAATAATATAAAATTTTGTTAAATAATAAAATTTAATCGAATTTAAATATAATCCCATTTTATAGATTCATTTCAAGAGTTGATGTTACAATTTTTTTCATTTATTGAATTATATATATGACTATCTTTAGTCAAATATGAATATATATTTGTCCATCTGCACATGTGAAGTGCTCAAGGATATGTGTGTGTGTGTGTGTGATAAGATATCCCAACACATATATCTATATACTCAATTGTATACCTGGAATATATATATTTTTATTTCAGTATAAAATTAAGAAACATATACATTTATCTATAAAAAATATCAATATATATATAGAATGTAAAAATTCATTATTAAAATTAAAAAATTTCATATATAAACATTTCTAATATTTTAATAACCTAGTTAATTCAATCATTTTAACATTTATGTTACATATATTTCATTTTAATCAAAATATATTTATATTTTACCATATGAATTTTTTTATCATTTGTATTACTAGAACAAAAAAAATTATATTTTAATGGGTGTGGAATAAAATTTTGATAAATGTATACTTTTATTTCCAATAAAATAATTTAGAGTTAAAACAAACCTTCATCAGTGGTTTATTTTTGTGATAATTATTTTTGTGGGTTTTTAAAAATCACTTATAAAGGCCATCGATTTTTTCCCATTTTATGTAGTATGGATTCAAGATGAGGTGAATTAAATATAGGGAAATGGAGATGTTATTAATTTTATTTGGAATTATCTAATATGTGGAATTACACATGATATATATATATAGTTATTCTGAATAAATTGATATCGTCTCATATTCAATTTTAATAAATATTCAAAGACATTAAAATACATCTATGATAAAATAATCAACAACTATTGATTCTTGAAAACATTAAACATTATATTTCTAGATTTTTCTTTCTCTACCCCTAAAAAAATATCTTCATTTAACATTATTAATCTCCCATTGAAACTCACTCTCATTAATTCATCTATTCTCTCTCCCCCCTATATAACATTATCTCTATCATGATATTATTCCATATATAATAAAAATAGATATAGTTAAGTAAAAAAACTATTACATTAATGATCGTTATTCCCTAATTATAGTTATAAATAGGATTATCAGGTTCATTATATTTGTATACATGATTATTTAAGCTATTAGTGACCGATATAAGAGGTGTGGCTTTGTGATTAAGAGTAAATTTAATCATATATTAAGATATTTTTATTCTAATGGTTTTACAATATAATATCTATTCAATTGATTTGTCCTTGTCATTAAAACATGTAGAAAATATGTTTGTATTTGAATAAGATATGTAGAGGATTTAATGGAGGGTAGATTACGAATGTTATTTTTGTAACCCACACCATTATATGTCAATACCTTTAAAGGGGACTTCTAATTTTGAATCTCATGACAGGTGTAATTTTGAAATTTGTAGTATAATTTGAATTCTAGGTTATTTTAGATCTCTAAGGGATATGTTTTTAGTGTTTTGAAGTTTTAGTGGTGGATCAGAAGATCAGGTAGGGTTCAAAATAGAGAGATGTTGTATCCAATTGATGTAGAATCCACTAAGTAACTTTTAGCTGGATACTTGGTACTGGGCGGTCCTATTCAAGTGGTATATCCATAAGAGTTTTTGTGGATGGTGGAACTCCTTCTGGTGGTAGATTCCATAAAAACATCTTGGTCAACTTTTCAGAGTTAACTAGTTGGTAGAGCGATTCTTTTTCTTAGTGGGGTATGGATATAATTTCAACATTGAGCACTCTTAGTTCTTTAAAAGAGGAATGGTCATGAATGGAAATTTTTGGCAATTCAATCCCCCTATTCCCCTATAAATCTCCCTGATGAGGGGTTGTACTAGTTTAAATTCTATGTTTATTTAGAGGTATAAATCATCTCTCCATGATTCATTATTTTTATTTCTAATTGTCACTAATTCAGGATGAATCTAGCAAGTGGTTGAGTGATGATTTGATGAGATCATGGTGGAATCATCCCAGACCATAATGGTTTTTATTATAGTAGAAAAATTTTGTTGACAATGGATGAATGAACATTATAATACTCTATTTCAATTGTGGTATTTCAACATATGAAGTTATTTTAGGAAATTATTATAATTGAAAAAAAATGGAATATGACTATGTGATCAATGATATGGATTTTTCAAATAGATGGGTCATGAAAATTTTTTGGACCTCATACATCCTTGGTTATAGAATTGTTGTTTAGTTTTGTCTTAGTTATTTTTAGTGATTATTATTCATTATTTTAAGTGATTAATTAATTATAAAATTTTAATAATTAATTGTCATTCATTATAAATTTTATATATTATAATGCCATGGATTGGTCTGTCTCGAGTTTGGAATATCCAGTCTTATCGAGTGTATCTCTATATTATTGGAAGATATATTAAAAAATACATAACCACATACATGATTTTTCGTGTTTGTTCATTCTTGAATGAGAATATGTGTTTGAGTGATAAAGAAATGTAATACGAGTTCCACAGTATATAAAGAGGTTTTATTTTATCCTCAAATAGGGTTGATAAGGATCTCATTCACATGCTGATTGAATTGAAATAAATTGATGATTTTGTTTCCAAGTGGGTGAGAATACTAGTTTAGATTAAAAGAGGCCCAATATGGGCCTTGGTCCTAATATGATTTATAAAACACCCATGTTGGATCTCCCAGTGATAGAATAATAATAAATAGGTGTTTAGGCATTGTTATTATGGTTGAGACAATTATATAACTCATGTATAGTTGGGGATAACATCTTCATTGGGGATTGGGAATTAGTGAATGCAATGTGTGGGATAATTCCTCTTGGGATTGATATATTTTGAAGTTTTGTGTTTTATTTAGAGGAATATTTTGAAGAAATGTTATGTGAATTTTTAGATTGGATTTTAATGTAGGTTTTTATAAATTCCTAGATGACTAAGAAACAAGTATTCAACATATTGTGCTAGGTTTTGAATTTTGAATAATTTAGTTTTGTGATAGAGATAGAGATATTAGAATCTACATTGGAATTGGATTGGTCTCTTGAGGTTGCATATAATTATGGACTTCTATCTATGGAATCATCATAGGGTGACATAAGTGGGTTAACATCAATTATAAAATATTGGTTTGGGTTAGAGGTACAAAATTGTTACCATAATGAGTGATATCGAAATGCCAATAGTTATAAATTATTGTTCATATATAATTCCTTATAGATTGGTAATAGTGGCATGTGAGGTTAGGTGGGTGATGCAACATAACTCTATATATATTTTAATTTCAATATCGAGTACCACAATGTTGTGATCCTAGTATGTGGCACACTAAAGGCATGTCAAGCTTATTGTGAGTTTATTTCTCATCATTTGATACATAATGTACATATGGATCAGGATATGTTATGAGATGCTTACACTGAATTGATAATGTAGAGAAAAATGGTTCGTAATTCTACATACGATGAGTTATTAGGTGTATGTCTTATATTGATAATATCATTCCCCACTGAGTGAGACAAATAAGGTCATGGTATGGTATAAAGGCCCACCCTAAGTTATAGGTTAGAAATTGAGGTTTAGTATGATGATGAGGATATCCAGTATGGGATCCGATAGTGATTGAGATTATAGGGGAATAGATTTTTCATGTGACATGGTATAATACCTTACCCTGAGTGTGATGTTGGTGGTTTGAGACATGTTTTTTTTTTGTATGTTTTCTCACTCCAACTGAATGTTTCGAGGTATACGATATGGTAGGTGGGGGGGAATGAGATCTCAATCCATTTGATAGTGTAACGGTTAAAACATATTACAGATCATTATATCTTGTGATGGGGTATGAGAAATATTTTGTGTTATGTGACATCTTTAGCCAATATAGGCTAATCTAGGTTAGGTTGGGTATTACCATGGACTTTCTAGAACACAATAGAACCAAAATACTGTCTTCAAATCAAAATTTTTTATTTATTTCCACAGGTACGCATATATATATATATGAACGTATATATTAGTGAACATGGTGAGACCTTTATCAGATATATTTCTCACACCATTCATGCACACCCTGGTGCACAAGAAAATTGTGTTTTTTGTATGTTGGATTGATAATAGGATTCATAGTGGATCAAGATGGGGAATCATAACAATGATTGGAGATTGGTGTGAGGTGGGGATCTAGGACTTAGTAGAGATTTCATTAAAATTTTATACATTTATTCATTCGGTGCATGTGATCATCCAATTAGATTTTCTGTTTGGATGTATTATTTTGTGTTCATTTGTTAATGAATGATATACAATAAGTTTTCCTTTATCTCATTTTTTTTACTTAAATGTGTTTACATTGATATTTGTATTTGGATAATTTTTAGTTATTTATTTATTATTGATAGCTGTGATATAGGGAGTATATTCTCTCAAATGTTGTTGTTGGACTCTTGTCAATGCTAAATAACTTATATAATACATATATTCATTCTTGAGGTCATTTGGATATTAAATTTAGAGTTTCATCCAAGTGATTTATTCATGGAATTAAAAAGTAGTATCATATCTATGTTTTTTTTGTATAATTTTTGGGGAATTGGTGGTAAATGATTTGAATGAATCTATGCATGTGAAAAAAATTAGGATAGTGATTCATAAACACCAATTGGGTGGTAATCCTTGGTTACACTGGTTGTATGACTATTGTTATTGTATAAGCTATTATAGTTGATATATTTATTTCTGTATGATATGATGATTTTGGGTTGTTATTTTTTACATTCACTATTAGACCATTATTGTAAACGACTTGTGTACATTTATAACAGTTATATCATTGGATTTAGATTAAATTCATTTAATAATGTGTGATTGGGGACATATATGTTACAGAGGGTAATATTGTATAAATTTATAATGAAAAAATTTATTATTTTAACATATAAATTATTGTAGGATTTCTA
Source organism: Viscum album (assembly GCA_963277665.1). NCBI lineage: Eukaryota > Viridiplantae > Streptophyta > Magnoliopsida > Santalales > Viscaceae > Viscum > Viscum album. The sequence continues at coordinate 234,750,362 of OY728119.1, forward strand.
CTTAGTTTTTAGTCATGAGCATTTTTCTAATGTAATGGGTTTTTTTATAGATAATGGTGATAAAAAAATTATTCAATAGTAATGTATAGAAATACAAGATAGTTATATTTTGTTCTTTATTAATTGGTGATTTATTTAATGTAGGTGTGGTATTCGTAATAGATGGTTTTGTATGGCACATGATTCTTTGGTAAGTTGTATAACCTTGAGATGTTATTGGAAATACATATGAGATGAATTGGAATTATGAGATGTTACGTATTGAGAGTGCTTTCATATTGTGGTTGCGTTTAGAAGGAAAGGTTTGTGGGATTATTAAACCTTTTTTAGTCTAATTTTTAGTTCTTAATGAGGTAGTGGATAATGATTCAAGATTTTCATTCCTAGGATGTGTATAGTATGGGTAGAATAATTTTTTTTTTAAATGTCGCCATAGTGGTGAGTAACATGTGGTAGGGTGTTCACCCTTAGTATATGAAAGATGCCTTTGGTATTTTTTTAATAAAATAACATAGACTGATTCTGGGATTGTAAATTTTTTTAGAAAGATAGTCATGGATATGTTTTTAGTATTGATGAGAAATGTGTTGAGATATGAAACTCATTAAAGCATGAGTTGAGTTGTGTGACCTGGTGATATAAGAGTGTACAATGTTTGTGGTTCAAATGATATCTATGTGGATAATTTAAAAAGAAACTATTAGAGGGATCATTAATGTGTTTAATTATATTTTAATAAGAAAATATTGGGAGTTGGATTGATGTTTTAGATGATTTTCTAATATGTGAGGGTAGGCGGGCAATGGTTATGTGTAGTGCCTATTTTATTAGGGAGTGTTATAATGGACCCTCCATTGTTTCCCTGATTATAATTTATGTTCTAAAAGATCTTATGATATGTAATGATGGTGTATTTACCCCAAAGTACCAACTAATAAGGCCACCCTAGGTTGCTTCAGTGGTCTAGTATGTCATCACATTGGGGTATTCTCAAGTATGTATAATGATTTTTTCTTTAGGATATGGGTCAAAAACAAATGAATTCAGTGATATTTTTATTGGAATGGAATATCATGGTTTGTATTAAAGTTATAGTTATCACCTATAAAAAATAAGATATAGAGAGAGATTCGATAATGGCGGTATATTTGATTTTTCAATGGGTATTGATTGACGTTGTTTGGTATGGATGAGTGGGTTTGGAGGAGAAATGAGGGATGAATGCTAGATCATCCCACCTCAGTTTACGGGAATATGTGGTTATGTAATTCCTATTATGGGATGTCCACCAATGAATGATAGAGTATGATACCCTCATAAAAAGTGACTATTAGTGGAACATGTGGGATACTTTCTTGGAAACAATTATATTACAGGAAGATAGTATTTTTAGTACTCAGGTATGGTAATATTGGTAAAATATATTAATTATATTAGGTATTTGAATGGATGTGTGGATTTAGAATTAGTTATTCTAGTTCACAGGGATAATAATAAGTTTAGTCATATGGTGAGGATTATATTATAAGTCACTAGTTTATGAATGTCTTATAATAAGTTCCATGTATATGATGTAATTTATAGGTGATTGGTCGAGAAAACATTAGATACTATTGTGTATGTAGATATCATTTTTTTAGGATCCCTAGAGAATACGAGACCATGGATTCAAAATTAGTGTTAGATATATTCCATGTGTCAGTAGAAGAATTTGGGGTGGATCTTGGAGTGATATAATTGTTATTTGGATCTTGAGTTCAATGTTACTCATAGGTAGAGTATGATGGTAAATTTTGCTAGTTGGAAATAAAACGGTGATGTTACATTGACTTTTGGGTTCATAATTTAGTCTAGACACATAGAAAGATTCATTGATGTCTTCAAAAGATACGGAATCGTCATTGGATGATACAATGTGGAACTGGGTTATGAAACCTTTTGTTTTTGGATATGGTCTACATGAGGATGACTGAATGATGATTCTTGTGAGGAATTGGATGCAGTGAGGTGGAAAACACATTCTGTATATTATTTTTGATATGGATGAGTATTTATAAGATTAAATGGGTTCCCCCATGGAGAATTTAGTGTATCTGATATTATTACATGAGTGGAGGAAGTACAATTGATTTCATTTATAATAATTTTTATAGCATGGTAAAAACAATTGAATGATGTATTTGAGGTCATGAAATGCTTCTAGTTGAATCATGTGGAATTTAATCATTATTGTGGGGAGTTTATAATGACATGTATCAGTAGGTGTCATGATATTATATAGTGTAATATGAAAGCACTCATTATAAAACATTTGGTGAAATTGAATCCATCATATGTATTATATGAATATTTATTTAGTTCAGAATAAAAAATACTCTACTTTCACGAATATACATAAAGATTTCAATAAAAAATTTACAACTCTTTGAATCCATCCAAAAAACTCTTTTTGGATACAAATTTATCGAACTCCTTATAATTTGGGATATATAATTTTTTTAAAACATAATCATTATCAAATGGCCAAAATATGAGACCGCATTGGACTTAGAATCATTGGAAAGAAATATGAAATCCATATTCCATAAAATTAATCAATGTGTAGCCTCTATGATATAATCCATACTACTCATTATTCTAATAGGGTTTACTCTGATCTCCCTAAAAAACTCATATATTTATACAGCCATGTCCACCACAAGATGAATCATATAAATCATACTTATACCTATATAATTACTTTTACCATGACACTAAGTGAGAACCAAACATAAAACATGCAAATATAGTATATCCCAACACAAATTTTATTGATTTTCAATAATTGATTAACCATGTTGATGAATACATCAAAATTATTTCATTTAATAGATTTGAAAAAAAAATTACCTCATCCATATAGATTAACACATCATATATGGCTCAAATGAGCATGTCCATTCATTTCCTCATCTAATCCAATCAAGGTCTAAATGTCATTACTCATCATATAAGTGAAACAAAACCCATTATGGTTATGCTTCTAATTGAATACATGATTAAAAACATACCCATACATCCCATGATTAGATAAGTTACCTTTTTTACATCAATAAGACTGAAATAAAAGTAATAAGGTTTATATGATAGGAATATCACCATGATCAGTTAATAAGGATTTGTCAAAAGCATACACCCCTATGTATATTGATGACTATGTGACATTCAATGGTATATAATATTGTGGTTAAAAACAATTAATAATTATTTATATATTACCTCATTAATCACTAATATAAAAACCATTAAAAATAGTACAAGATTAGCTTATGTATAATATTTACATATCAACAAAACCCATATTACTATGTGATGATAATCGATTAGAGATGAAACAATGTTGTATTTTAAGGGGATATTATCATTTGACAATTATTGTAATGTAAATTGCAGCACACATGAATGATTGATAAATAGAGATTGATACTTATTATAATTTAAAGATACATAATATATCCATTACATGAATATCTCAAATATAAATTACCTGGAGACCTGACGTGACCTATATGGTGTTTTTTTGGTAATTTATTCATCAATGGATCAATTATATTTCCCTCTATATCCACCTAACAAATCATTAGACCACCCATCTCAATAATCTCACGCATGAGATGGTATTTGCGAATAATTGTTTTGAGTCATTTTTTGAGATCGAGGTTACTTATCATGAGCTATAGCTCCATTAATTTCATACTAGATCTATATTTCACCTTGAATTATAGAAACCTCATCATGTTAAGAGATGAAATTCTTAATTCAAACATCATCGTTCACAACATCTGATGTAATGATGTATTGTTCTCCTATTGGCGAGTTTACTATGGTTGATGTTTTTAATTATTCTATGTGTAATATAGATAATTTATTAATAACACAATACCAAAATGAGTTATCACATCACATTTATCATTTGGAAATTATAATTTGAGTATCCTTTTATACAGATCCCACATTTATCCCTAATGATTATAAACATATCTATAGTTCTTCTCAAATACTTATTAATAATATTTACATTCCTCCATTGAATCTCATTGAGATTAGATTAGTATCTACTATTTTTGTATAGAAAAAAAGAAATATTAAGGTGAGAAAATAAAATGTAATACATGATAAAACATAGTGCCAACACATATGTAAATCTATCTACCCAGTACAACTCCATAGAAGGATCCTGAATCTTCATAATTCTTGGGTCACATAACATTAGTATAGACCTCTTTTTTGGGTAGTCCTTACTAATCATTTTTTCAAATTACCAATTTTAGTTTCCTAAATGAGTCTAATAATCCTATTAAATCAATCTCTAAATTCCCAAATTAATATTATGTGAGTTTCCTCGCTCATTTATTTCATGAGGAATGATTGTTCTAATTGCACCTTCACATAGTGGAGAGTGTCGATATTATTTCTAATAAGTACCATTCCATCCTCATAAAATATTATACATAGTACTATACTCTAATTAATCGCATAATATAAATTGAAATCATCCATGTTCACGGTGAAACCAAACTCTCTGGTTGCATCATTAAACCTTATATTTCATATCCATGTATATTCAGCGATCAATATATGATAATTTACAGCTAATATACATTAGAATTATTATTTAGAACATCCAAACCATTGATCTATATTATATAAAAATCATAGACTAAACTAATATTATATAAAGGGGTTTCTAAATACATTTGATATATGTATTATTCAAAATGAGATGTTAAGGATAGAAAAATCCAAATAGTCTTTATAATCACTATTGGTGAAAAGGATTATTCATAGAAAATAAACTGAATGTTTTCATAAACTATTTAGACTCTGAATAATTTTTAGATAGACAATATACCATATATGTTAGATTTCATGATAAAAACACACTTTCACCATATAGGTATTACCCCCTTAGGTGCATCCCCTATATTAAAAACATTGTTAGTTTACATTGAGCACATTTTAGAATAAATTAATTCAAAAATTTTCAGTTAATTAGAACTTTCTATTTCCTATTTTTAGTAATTTAGTCAATCTATACTGATTGGTACATAATTTTAATTATACATGATAAATCCATATCTAATGGGTTTTGGATGAATCAAACATGACCTTAATTGTTCTTTTGAAACTTGAGTCAATTATCAATAACTCTTTATGGATAAACATCAACATAAATATATAAAACAAAATGTGTTTTTTATTCATAAACATCCCCAATATTGAATTTACCTCCATTTGAAACTCATATAATATATTCCATATCCATAAAAATAAAAATTCAGTCCATTAAGACATTGTGCTCAATTGATTTATACAAATAATATCACTTAAATTCTTATATATAACTATCAATTAAAGTTTTTTGTAACCTATGTTCAAGATTATATATAGAACATCATCATATAATTACTTCATAGCCCCAATAATTACGATATAAACACTACTATATTTCTTATACAATGTTTAATATTGTTTCCTAATGAATTGTTTTGATTGAATTCAATTTAATAAAAAGAAATTGTGTATATAACATAAAACAATAGTTTGACAAAAAGATCACAAAGAATCCGTATTGATCAAACAATGCCTAAAAATTAATGATTTCTACTAAAATAAAAACCATTAAATTATGGTTTTCTTGGAGGAGTGATTTATGAAACAATTATACAAGATCATATATGATCTAGGAATTTCTTAGTCAAGTTTTCACCCCTCTAATATGATCAAACAATCTAAATATTTTTCCAAATTTATTCTTTTATTAATTTTGAATCTATAAATTTTATTAATAGACTCATACTTCTATATCAAAAAAATAACCATAATAACTAATTTCATTGGTAAGTATAAAAAAAACATAAAACTTCCACTTTTATAAGTACTAAGTTGTCCACATACATCACTAAGTATGAGATCAAAAAATTCACAAGACCATTCAATTTTTATCCTAAAAGGATACATAGAAATTTTTACCAATACAAACTTATAATATGAATCATAATATTCATAATACAATGATTTATACAGTTTATTTTTTCAAATTATTTTAATATGTTTCTCATTTGTATGTATAAGATGGAAATCAAGATGGAATTATGGATTAGAATCAACCAGACCATCTTATTTTAAATATTATAAATATTGTTATTCATTGAAAAAATATATACATGTTTAAAAAATTCTTCATTAAATTAAACATTTATTTTTTATATATATAATTTTTTTATTAGTGTAAATGAAATTCATATATTTTCAAAAAAAGGTTCTTAGGAATTATTTTAAGGAATGAATATAGTAATAGTTTCTATATTACTGGAATAGTGGAATTCTTAATGTTAGATCATATATTACAACCTCTATTATATAAAAGTTTTATCCATTTTAAACATGAGGATATGCATAACCCCTTTTATTTCCCTAATATCTTTGATTCTATGTTTTCCTACAAAAATGTGTAATTCAAACTAAATATCTAATATGCATTTATAAGAGTTAGTGTAATTGATATTTATAATTTTTTTAGATCCTCATACTTATTCTCTTTGGTAAACATTATCAACCCTAGAATAAGAATATCTAACTATTTTACTAGTCATACCAATGAGTGATTTAAAAATTATTATTGTTAAGTAAGTTGTAATTAATAAAAAATACATATAAATGGGTGAGTATTATGTTTTATATATTTTCATCAATTAATTTTAATTAACACAACAACAACTAAAAAAACAACCCCATATATCTAATTCCATTAGTGACCCAAGATGTATATTTCCCAAATAAAGAGTTTTCTGCAGCATGTCTCTGACCACATAGCTATTGATGTAGGATTCATCCAAATCACAAAAGTAATGAATCTTATATTGTTTAGTGAAAAAGAATTTGTACATATCCAACATATGTATAATAATAAATGTTATTAATATAGAATCCTAATCCTATTAGGGTCCCTCAACAAGTGTAACAAATAATAAACCCCAATAATTTGACAACATAGGAAAATAAATGGGAACATATCTATGGAATTACATAACCATTGGATAATATAGTACACCTATTAATTTAGTTTATTATACAATATTATCCATGGGAAGCAATATTTGGAATTCCCTACTCTATTGTAGAATCATGTTCACAAAATTTTCATCATTGCAAGAAATATTTGACATCATATTTAAGGGTATTTTTAAATGTTTTATATATTTTATATACATCCTATGCAAACAAAATTTTAAGGAGATTAAATTCAATGAAATTTTTATCATTTCATGTTTTATTCCATTTTGTATGTATGCTTCTAATGATTTATGTTTTGAATCCCTCTTCCATATATCATCAAAACAAATTAATTTGTGACCATTTACACAACCTAGACGTTTATTTTACTTACTTAAAAAACAATACGCGTATATTCATACATATTTGAATTCCTATCATAAAAAAGTAAACTAAAATGATCAGATAAATTCATAAAGACACATAAGACTTGAAATATTCAAATAAATAAGCCCAAAGAAATATATATCCATCCATGTTCCTTTTTAGAGAAGTCATTAAATTCTATACTAGGGGGTTTTTTAACCCTACACCACTGTCTATAGGGATAATTTACTCCAGAGATAATTCAATTCATGATATCTTTACTAACTAACTTATACAAACTTTATTAAATAACTATTATGAAGATTAAAGTCTAGAAACCCCAAGGTAATGTTAGATGATAAAATAAATATTATGTTGTCTCACTTATAATTTAATGAAGGTATCTATATTTTGAAATAAATATACCACTTAAATAAAGGAAAGATATTATTAACGACATATAAATAATTTATACACATCAATACGAAAGGTCAAACCTCCTAATAAATGAATTCTTTTCAAATTTATGCATGCAACATTTTTATTGAAAAATTCATAGATATGATTTTACTCAAAAAAATTTATAGAAAAGAGAACCATTATGGATATTCAATTATCTTATATATATAAATTTTAATTCCACATTGAATATAAATTCTATTATATAATTCATTGTATGAAATTTCAATATCTGTATATAATATTATTAGGAACTATAATCATTTTATAATCCAATTTCTATATTCTAGAAAATATATACAATCTAAATAACACATATTTATGAATTATTTAAACTGAGAAAAAATCTAACATGAAACCTATTTTGATGTTGTCTATGTAATATCTTTAGTAATATCTCTTTAAATTAAAATAGTTCAAATTGATTAAATGAGAATGACTTATAATTTCAAGAAATAAATCCTTTACAATTGTACCTTATTTATGTAATATATATTATTAATAAATTATCTTGATAATAACTTCACAAAAAATTTATTTAATGATCTCAATACATGATATATAAATTTTAATGGTAAAATAAATATTACAATGATTTGTAAATATTTTATAAAATTATTAATTTGAAAAAATAATATTATTAATATTAACTATTCAATACTAAAATAATATTGATAAGAATTTTGTCATTAAGATTAAATAAAATAACCAAATACATTTTATAATAAATATATTTATAAAATAATTTTTAAAACTATATATTTAATTAAGAAAAGATGGTACTATTATTTTTAAACAATTTCTAAATGACTTGAAACCCCAATGCACTATTATCCCACAATAGTGAGACAAGACAAATTAACTAATTAATATAGCCTCTTCCATATATTACATGTTTCATTAGTTTCTTAACATAACATGGAGCAATTATCTGAATATTATGTTATCATATAAAGTCACATATAGAGGGGTAAGAAAATTATAATTTACTAAAATCTAATCTTTATATAACAATTATATACACATGTTGATTCAATGTAAAAGAAGGATATGATTCTACTAAGGAGGTTTAAGAGTACATCATATGACCATATACATTTTAAAACCCCACTTAATTTCCATCTATTTATTAGATAGAATCAACATTCAATTGAAATGAGAACCATATAAAAATACTATATTAAGTGATGAGAAACCAATATTTTAACATTCACTGTATTCTTAATATACACTACCTTAGAAGCAGGAATATTACTAATGCCTATAATTGTATTACACTAGAAAAAGGATCACAAAATACTTTCTTATGTCTTGAATCAAAGATTGGGAAATAGATGGTGGCTTGCATATAGAAGGTGGGAAACCATAATAGAAGGTGGCATGCATATATTTGGTCAACCCCAATAATAGGTATCCCATACTATTAAATTTTAATCTTTTTTATGTCTAATTTATTGAAAAATTTACACCACATTAAATATAACATTATACACTTATTCCCATTGGGCATATTCATTGAATTCCTTTAAGTAATACAAGCCATTTAATTCATTCATAACTTATTATAACTGATGAAATAATGTGGGAAGATTAATCATCATAAAAATTTTCATATATGGTAGTGGAATGAAATTAGCATGGAATATTGGGTTTAATATATTCTTTCATATATATTATATACACATTTTTTATTACATAACCAACACTATTGCCCCGAGATTTCCATCATGTTCCCCATATAACTACATCCAATGTGAGGTTCTATATCATGTAATATTGAATTCCAATTGTGTAATAGATGGGATTTTATTTTATTTTTTAATGGGATTAATTACTATTATTTCACCATTGATATGGTTTTTTATTTAGTGGAGGTGGGCTCCAGAATGGATATTTTTAGTTGACAATTCCCCCCCTCTTTCCCCATCTCTCCCTCTTTGAAGCCCCCAATTATGAGGGGTTTGTTTGGTTGGGATTACATAATATTTTATAAGTGTGATAGCATAATCATAAATTGGTTCATTTATTAACATGATTTCTTGTAATTTAGGGTGTCTTCAATGAGGGGTTGAATAAAAATTCCCCCATAACATTGTGGAATCATCACAATTTTTTTATATTTTTAATATTGTTGATAGGGGGTGTGGAGGAGTGGTAAACACATTCCATCATCAAAAATTTAGGTTGATATACTTTCATTGTGGTATTTTATGAAATTTGTGTAATTGGATTAAATTAGTGGTATAAAAACTATGAGTTGGTGATGATTTTTCACCTAGATGCTCTATGGGATCTTTTTGGGCCATAAATGTTTCCCTACTTGTGGTCTCAAAATTACTCACCAGATTTAATTTTTTTTTTCTCTAATTATGTGTTAGTTTAAGGATAAATTAATTATAAATTTAGTATAAATAAATTTTGGACTTTTTGGATGAGATATTGACTCAAGGAATGGATACATATAACTAGGGTAAGGACTAATGTAATACCCAAAATTTTCAGAGAGGTAATGACTTTTATGTTACTATTAAACACATCACATTTTATGATAGAAAAGTAATCTAATGGATAATCTGTTGATCATTAGAGTTTGAGGGTCATTTTTAAACTAGAGACACTACCACAAAATAGGGCAAGGTAAGAGCTGCCCATTATTAGTGCTAGATAGAAAGCGCTGATAAAGGGGTGTGCCTTTGTTAGCACTAGATATAAACGCTAATAATGGTAACCTTTATCAGCACTAAAACAAGCGCTGATAAATTTTTACCCTTTATCACCACTTTTTTTAGCACTGAAAAATGTTTTTATTATTAATTTATATAAAATTATATTATTTATATTAAAAAATAATGTTTTTTGTATACATTTACAATTATATACCAGTATTTATAAATATTTAATATTTATAGTTATAATTATTAATATATAAATATATATTTATATTATATATCATTTTAAATATATATATAAGAATATAAATATATTAATAAAATTATAATTTTATAAAAAAATAATTAATCAGTGCTATAATTTTAGCATTGATAAATAGTTGTATTATTAGTGCTTTTTTAGTGCTGATAAAGATAAACCATTATCAGTGCTAAAAAAGAACTCAAAAAACACATATTTGTCAGTGCTATAATTTTAGCACTGATAAATAGCTTCTTTATTAGTGATTTTTTAGAACTGATGTAGGTATCACAAATAAATAGATACATTATTAGTGCTCTTTTAGCGCTGATAAAGGTCTATTATTATCAACACTAAAAAAGAACTGATAAAGGTATGTTTAATCAGTTCTTTTATTTTATCGTAGATGAAACCTACCTTTTCAGCGCTTTTAACTATAACTAATAAAGGATCTAGTGGGATTCATAAAAGAACCCAAACATGCCCCTCCTCTCTCACATCTGTTCATGCCTTCATGGAAGCTGATCCCGACCCCGCCTCCACCATGACCCCTCCTCCTCCTCCTCCGCCTCCTCAGGCACTACTGATTTTTCCCCCTCCTCCGCCGCGACCGTCCTCCTCCTTTGCCGATGATGTCTCCACCGCCACATCCTGGGTCGCTGCTGCCTCGACCGCCACTTCCTCTGCTTCAATGGTATATTCTTTTAGTGTTTCAGGTATTTTGTATGAGATTAAATGAGCTTTGTGAAGGTAAAATATGTTAGGGGATAGAATTGGATTTTGAATTCTCTAGAAACATGAAGCAAATGTATATGATCTGAGTTGTGACTATCATAAGTGGTTTCATAACAATTAATGGGATATATGCATAGTGATAACTTAGACATTAAGAATGTGGAAGTTATGGGTAATTTCTTTGACTTGAGATTTTATAGGCATTGATATTCAATGGAATATTTTTGAGAAAGGTTCCTTCAGTGATGATGTTTTTGGTATCAATGATTTTTTAGAGGGTAAGATTAGTGTGATTCTTAGCCAGGTGTGTTTTTATGTGTTTCATAGTTGCATAGCTATTAGATTATCAATGGAGACATGTGATTTTGAGATGATACCGGTTGAAATGCATTAGTTGGGGTTTCATGAAAATTTTAGGAATTTTAATCTTGTTAGAAAGTAGCATTGAGGCTCTTTGTTTTGATGATTTCTATAACATGGATCATGGTAATGTGTTCAGGAATGTGAGCCTAATATAGAAGAGATATGAATCGGGTTTGTCCCAGTCGGGTGATAATTCCAGGTATCACAAAGATCTACAACTGTCTAGACATGCTTTATTTCAACAACGAGGGTTTTTTATCACTGTTTTTGAAATTGGATTGTGCGGTTTCATGGGGTGTACATCAATATGTTTATAGAAAAGTTTAATTAGAGTATCTCATAGAGATGGTATTTTAGAATAAAAAATGGTGTTCTACTTTTGGGATCATGAGTCATGTAATTTGACTAGGTGATACAATATTGTACACCCATTATATTGTATGAGGTGAGAATGTTACACAATAGTTATGCATAGTACCCATTTAAATTTTTAGTTGGTGAGATTTAATGTGTGATCTTAGGACCAATAGAGTTGGTGATAATATTTTAGACTTAATTTAGTGTGGTTTTGGATGAAATAGAAAATTTCAATCTATGCTGGAGGATACGTCACAAATGGATCAAATATATTGTCATGTTTGATCTGAGAGTTAATCACAGATAGGTGTTTCTTTGGATAAATGATCATGGATCTAGATAAGAAACCCACATTTGGTGATATAACATATTTAGGTGATGATTGATAACTTTCATAAGGTAAAAATGTTGGGGGAGTGAACCAATGGTTGTTGAAAGTGCGACTTTCATTTCAGATGAATTTCAATGTGTGATTGGTATAATATTTCAGTGATCGTGGAGTATGTGGCACTAGATATTTCATGTTAGAGATTATGTATGATAACTATGATCAAATATATTAAATATATATGATAATATATAGATCACTCACTATGGAGGTATGACCCTCCTGTTACAAAGGTCTTGAGTATAATTGGATTGGTAATTGAATGATTGATATGGAATTTTGATGTTGTTGAGTTGGTGAATGTGATTTATCAGGTCCCTCAAAAATACCATATTTATATTTTAAATGATGTACTAGATAATTTTTATATGTTTACAGAATGATTCATGAGGTAAATCATGATTCATCATGTAATTTTTGGGTTGAAATCCATTAATCGCTTTATTTTAGTGGTGGACCTATTTCTTCACAAGATTCATGGATTGAATAATGTGAAGAAATGTAGTGGTAGTGTTTTCACTGATATTAGATGTTGCAGAAAATATATAGAAATTGTTACTTCATATTGGGTATTACAGGTTCATTTTGAGGTTTGACTGGGACATTTTGTGGGAAATTCAGTGCGTTAGGGCCTTGTTCATAAGCAGTAGAGACTTGTTTGATTCACTTTGGAATAAAATATGACAACTAGTACAAGATTATCGATGGTTTTTTCATATTTATTTTGGTTTGGATAGTTGTAAACCAAATTTAGATGATTTTCGGACTACTGGATGATGTGTTACAATAGGACTTTATGATGGTGGGGAGCACATTGGATTAGGATTGTGGTGGGTATCACCATGAACTTGATGACATATTTAGTAAAAAAATTGTGCACTTGAATGGATGGGTTTCAAGGATCATCATATATAGGTTTCAATAATGTTTAACTAGACATGTACCATTCCTATATTTCATTGGACCTATTTTGGATAGGTATAACATATGAGTTCTCATTTTATATTCTCTTTTCAGTTGGGAATCTCTTTTGCTGCGCTTTTCTCCTCTACCGCAAACGCACCTCTACCAAACGCTGAACGAAACCTTCATAGGGAGTTTTATTCTGTTACTCATTGGTTACCTCTTGTTAACATGTCTTTGCTGTTTTATATTTATTTGTATTATGGTAAATGTACAGGCTAAATGCCCCACTGAAAATTGTGGTCGTTGGTGGTCCTTGTTTGCGCACTAAATGAATTTGACATTGGTTGGTTCATGATGAACATTTGAATTTAAAAATTGGTAATTTATATATACTTGACTTATAAATGAATGCACTAGGATGATAAAACATCTATGATAACCCCTAAATTAACAAACAAAATTGAATAAGGGAATATTTAGAAAATCAGAAATTGTGATTATTTGGTTTGTATGATGTTGCTATTGTGAGAACGATTGTGTGTTTGAATGGTGTTGCGTTATTTGGAATAATTGGTATGCCATTTTTTCCATGTTATAGTTTATCCACCAATGAATATCAATCCAAATATTACACATTTCATTGACACCAACACATTGTTACTAGTGTAATTTTACTAAATTCTAGAAAACCACTTCACTAGAGGACTCTATGAGACACTTTATGGACACCCTATTCAAATAACCATAAAGAACATGTAATGAATCCTTCCACCTGAAAGCACTCTAATGAAAATCATACCAATTATTATTGGTTTTGTACCATAGTTATTAAGTAAAGGCATTATGTTTCTAGAGAAAATAAAAACCCATTTTACAACAATGCATATAGATCACATGCGGGATACTAAATCATTCTAGTGCATGGCCTTCTCATTGAATGTTGAACATCTTTTGTATAATTATTTTGTTATATATTAATATTACTCTATCAAATAGAATTAATATAAATAATGAATGGATGAATAATAATCAGTTGAAAAAAGTTAATGAAGATGGTGTGAATGATTTTATCAGGTTTTCAAAAGATAATGCATGAGAACCTTCCCAAATCCTTTTTCCATGTTTAAGTTTTTGTTAATCATGGAAAATTAGTCCAGAGGAGTTGGAAGAACACATGACCTATCATGGAATAGATCGGAGATATACATATTGGAATAAACATGGGGAAAAATGAATGATGTTAGTGGCTCAGATAACACGTCATCTTATGGATCATCTTATATGATTAAAAGCATGAAAAATGATGAATATCATATGGAGGATGTGATTATAGATGAGAATTATGATCAAGATAATATTAAAGAAATGACAAGGATAGTTGAAGAATAACTTCATGACTGCCCAAAATTGTTTGAGAAGTTAAAGAGTTGTGAAAAAATGTCGTTGTCTGCTGGTTGCACTAAATATATTTCATTGCATATCCTCTAAAACATTATAATATGAAAGAAAGAAATGGGTGAATTGACTCCAGTTTTACGAAACTACTTCCTCTCCTAAATGAAATGTTACTAGAAGACAATGAGCTCCCATGCCGAACATACAATGCCAAATGAATGCTCACTTGATGGGTATGATCTCTGAAAGAATACACGCCTTCCCAGATGTCTATATATTGATTCGCAAGGAAAAAATCACTTAAAGAGTTCCAAAGTGTGGTGCTTATAGATACACGAAAGATGATTTTGGTCATATGAATGTTTTATGGTACTTTTCAACCATTCCAAGGTTTAGGAACCTATATAGAAGTGAGGAGGCTACATGAAAATTGACATGGAATGAAAATACAAGAATTAATAATTGGAAGATACGTCACTTAGAAGACTCTCCTCATTGGATGAGAGTTGATCAAGAGTATCCTGAATTTGGAAATGAGCCAAGAAACCTTTGTCTTGTTTTATCTACAGATGGGGTGAATCCTATTGGTTTACATAGTAGTAGTCATAGTACATGGCTGGTTATGTTGGTAAATTATATCTTACCTCCATGGATATGCATGAAAAGAAAATAAATCATGTGATCTATGATTATAACAGTACAAAAACTACTGGGTAATGATATTGATATTTATTTGGCTTCATTGATCGAGGAATTGAAATTATTGTGGGATTTAGGTGTCACATTGTATGATGCTTACAAAAATGAATATTTTACATTGAAATACTTGTTGTACGGGATGATATATGGCATTCCTGTTTATAAATTTTTTTTAGGATATAACATTAAAGGAACTCATGGGTGTTCTGTTTGCGAATAAGGTACACAGTCAATTAGATTGAAACGTTTATCGAAAACTGTATTTCTAGGACATGATAGATTTCTACCACAATGACATAAGTATCGATCTTGGATAAAATCATTTGATAAAAGTTCATAAAAATGTACAACACCATCTCCAATAACAGGTGATCAATTATTTGAAAAATTAAATTATGTAGACACTACATTTGGTAAACAATGTTATAAAAAACATTCAAAAAATGGTTGGAAAAAAATTCAGTTTTTTTTAATTACCATACTGCAATTTTCTATATGTCAGAAGTTTTCATGATGTTATGCATGTTGAAAAAAATGTAAGTGATAGTGTGCTTGGCACATTGCTAAATGCTCCTGGAAAAACAAATGAGGGAAAGAAGGATAGATTGGACTTGGTTGATATGGGAATACGAGAAGAGTTGGCACTAGTGAGTGGTGAAAAACAAGCATTTCTTCCTCCCGTTTCATACACGCTTTCCTGGTAGGAGATATATCAGTTTTTCAACTTCTTGAATAATGTAATGGTCTAAGAGGGGTCATCATCAAATATCAAGAACATCGTGTCAATAAGATATTTAAAATTAAAGGGTCTGAAATCACATGACTATAATGTTTTGATAAAATATCTATTTATTATAGATTTACATTGCATTTTTTCCAAGAATATCCACCATAAATTTATTAATCTCTGTTTCTTCCTCAATTATATATGCAGAAAAGTTATAGAACCGACAATGTTTCTACCAATTGAAAGAAAAATTTGTTTTTATATTATGTGAATTGGAAATTTCCTCTCCGCCGGCATTTTTTTATATGATTTTTCAGTTGATGGTTCATTTAGTGAGAGAGGTTCAACTATATGTTCCTGTACATTATAGATTGATGTACCCCATTGAATAGTATAGAAATAATTTTAAATGGTATCTGAAAAAATATAATTTGGCAAGAAATTTGTATTATAGAGAAATATATTGTTGAGGAAGCCCTTGAATTCTATACCGAAGACCTGTCTGGTGTAGAAAATGTTGGCCTACCAAGATCTTATCACACTGGGAAACTTGAGGGTGAAAGAATTTCTTGAAAATAGGTTGTCATAATCTATATTACATATCAGGAGGAGGAATACCTGTAAATTTTTCATAATAGTTTTGTCGCTGATCCATATGTTCAAACCCACAATGAAATTCTTGGTCATTTGAATCCATCTAGTGCTGAAAAATTGATATCAGATACACATAATAGATAGATTATAGGATGGTTTTAGGAGAATAATTTTTAGAAGTTAGATTAAAATCCGTACTCAATTTCAGAACGAATTCGATGGCTACAGGGAGGATAAAATGTGTATGTATTATTTTACAATGATAATGCAGTTCATGGTTATGTATTCTATACTAATGAACATGATGAAGAAATTACCATGAAAAATAGCGGGGTTACACATGTGGCCAAAGCGATGCATGTTTCAGGTGATAAAAAATGAAATCCAATTTATGCGAATATGTAATACATTTGAATCATCAAACAAATAAGGTAGTTGGATTATACAAAATTTCAATTGCCGATTTTTCAATGCAAGTGGGATGATAATAGGAGTGCTTTTTAAATAGAGGAATTCAAATTCATGAATGTTGATTTTAGTAATGGGAGAAAGGTGAACCATTTATAATGGAATAACATGAAATACATGTATTTTATGTTTTAGACACCACAAACTGAAACTGGTCAATTGTTCTGTTATCGACCAAAACCACTGAAGGGTTAGATGAATGTTTTATAGAGGATAAACCTTTCATATGGAATTCAAAATCCTTTCACAGCAGTCCTAATGTATATGGAATTTCGTATGTTATAGGAGACAACAATGAAAGGATTTAAATAATCTATAGAGGGGTAAAATCCCTTCATCCTTTAAAAAATCAGATCAATAATCAGGTTATTTGTTTACTGTAATATACATTTTGTTGCATTATGTTATTATCTATTCACTGCTACTTTTATATAATCTAAATTATATGTTAAAACACTTCTTTAGATAATGTCTTCTGAACCTGCTGATACACCCCATCCTGAGGTACAACAGGTCTTTCAACTGGATGTTACTGGTCCCAGTGCATAGAAACAAAAGATTTCTCAACCTATTGTTGCTAGTCCCAATGATAAGGTACAATAAGTTTCTCAACCAGTTTCAGTTGTCTCAATGCTGATGCTAGTCATCTAGAAGAACATAATGAATAAGATTCTGAGGAAATGGTACGAAATGAAACCTTTAAAGCTCAAAAAAACAAGAGCACCATTGTTTTATAGGGTTAGGAAAAATCCTTAATGCAAAAGAAAAAGGCATCAAATTTTAGGTGGGAGGGAATAAGTGTGGCCAACACTGTAACCCCAACAAAGCCATCTTTAGTAGCTATATTGAAATCCTCAGTCAGTAATTCGTGATGATTGGTATATAGTCTTGGAACCACATTGTCACTAGTCTTAAGAAACTAATGTGGGAAAAGATTACGATTACATTATGATATCATTTTTTTAATTTATTAAAATAAAATAAAATACTAAATCATTGAATTACTCTTCATCATCCATTGCAGAGTGCATTTATAGTAGATGCATCACACAAGAAATATATATTACAAGTTTCCGTAAGGATTCATAGAGGCTTCTGAATAATTTTAATGAAATATCATCTTAAATATGCTAATGGGAAAACACAGCCACACCCACATTTTCTTAGTGCACACATGATATCCCAAGGAGTGTGGGATGCATTTAGCAACCGTTGTGGGAATAAGATTTTTCAGGTACATTGTGTTTGGTAATATGTTGTTTGATGTTTCTTGTATTCAACACATTGATTGATAGTATTTTATATATGAAACAACAAATGAGTGTTTAAAATAATGAATGGACAACAAAACTAGCATACCCCAACCATAATGTAAGGATGGGGTACTCTTCACTTCAGAAAAAATTGGTACGCCTTTTAATTATACCGTACTAATTTTACATGACATAAAACAACACCATAACCATGTTTCTTTATTTATATGCATATTGATAAAACCAAATCAAAACCCATATCCATCCCCTGCCATGTGCTATGGAAGAATGATCATGTAAATAAAGAGGGGATACATGCAGATGAGAACACATAAATGTTTGGGAAACATGTGTCAGTACGACATAATATAAATTTGATTTAATTAAAATCACTATTACATTACAATGACTACTTATTTTCCTATGTTTTTTATCTGATATAATTGCATGAATCAACAACACCTGCCCTAGATGTAGACAAACATTCAGCATCTTTGAAGCTGCCAGAATAGTATGGCCGGGTCAGAGGTGCGAGTTTTGGGGTGACACCACGAACATATTTTAAAAAAACAAAAAACATTGGGAGGATCAAACTAAGGAAATGAAAAATATTCAAAGAATTAGCTATTTTCAAGATGAATTACAATAGAATAGAGAGATGATAGAAGGTTTTATAGGGGAGAGGCAAAGGGAAGAAATAACTCAACTAGAACCCGTGTGTGAAGATCCCACCCCAACCCCCATAAGCTTTTAGGAGAGTCATTCCCCTAAAAAACCTAACTTAGAATAGTTAATCAATGTTCTAATAATTATTTCTATGAAATTTGAATCACATAGACACTAATTCCATTCATGTATTAATATTTTATAGGTTGAAAATGACTGTGATATATATCTATCAACTCCAACATATTTCCTTGTAGTGAGGGTTACATTGGTCAATATGCAGAATGACATTTTACACAGCAGACAACTTCTTATAGGTCAGTTCAGAGTGTCAATTAACGTACCTAATGAGAAGAGTGTCGAGCTACCTTTTCCAAATGATGACAACGACATTCATATAGATGAACAAGCTATTAAAACATTCTTCACATGGTAATCAATTCTTGTAAAAAAACATGTCGAAAAGGAGGTATCCATTTACAAATTATTTTTTAAGATAGACATTTAACATTTAATAAAAAAAGTCTAAACTGATGAATGTTATTAATGAACGACAAAGAGAAGGGGTGAAATGAAATATCAGATTGAAAATATCACAAGGATCAACCAACCGATTGAAATAGTATAATGAGATTACCTTCACCCTGCCCATTATATATCCACAATTAATAACATTACAATCCCATATGGATACAAAGTAGATAGACGATAATATTCACACAGTAGATTTTGAAAAAAGTATGTACATAGAAAAATAATTAGATTTAAATAGTGCTAAAAATGTAAATGAAATCCTTATGTATGAATGGATAGGTGACTTAATTGTAAATGTATACATGAGGAATGTTTTCATGATTTGATTTTATAAAAGCTGATATACTCTGATAATTATAACTAAATACATTTCATATTTTTCGCAGGCATATATATGAAAATAATTGAAGGTATTTCCCCATGAAAAAAAATTTGGAATCATTATTCCACACATAACCTCTTCAAAAGAAGGAATAGATTTTGATAAATAGGATTCAATAATGTCATCCGTGTTCAAATTGTTTGGAAACAAAATTACGGATGGTATACCTTTTTTAATAATAACGATGTAGGGATAAAATTCTATAATTTAGTCATATTAACTATATTTTCATTTCAATCATTACTTATTCCTTTTTGTGTTTTTATGAAGTATATGATTCTTGATTACAGTCAATCTAGAAACTCCAATGATTTATTTTTTGGATTAAATGCATGGATATGAAACAAACCAACCACACATGATGAAATTTGTTAATTTTTAATATACTAGATTCAACATTATAGAAATAAACATATATTTATATAATTCATATTATATTTTTATGAGAATTCTATTATGATAGGGAGGTATATCAATATCGTCTGGTTCATTGAATGAATCTAGGGCCTAACAACTAGAATGCTTATAAGATATAAAAATTGAAAAGTATTCAGGTATAAATGATAACATTTCACTATCCAAACACATATCAAAACAAATTACTTCTTTTTCTCGATGTTTCTACAGTGTCTAAAACAATTAAATGGAAAAGAATGTGGTTATTATGTTTGTAAATTTATGAAAGAGATTATATTTCATCAACAAACTAGCATCCCTGAAGAGGTATTTTTGAAAATAATTATGAGTTCATTTAAAATATTTATTAATCCTTTATGTCTTTATATTTTTTCATTATATCCTTTTCTTTTGAAAAATCTCATATTCACAAGATTATATTGATGTGTTTCGAAACGAATGGGAAACATAACTAATGGGTGATTGTACACAAATAGGATGAAGTTGAATTACTGCTACTTCTGTTATCCTTATATGATCATTGATGTCTCCCTTGATTACACTTATTGAGCTTATATGATCACAATTTATTATGTTTTATATTCGTACTTTATGAATAATGGTTTTAGAATTGATTTTTCTTTCTAGTAAATAATAACTTAATGAGAGACTCTTATGATCATGCTATTTAGGTTTTGATGATTTCAAGATCAGTAGACCCAAAATATTATGGCATGGATCATTTATATTCTATTTTTTTCCATTTATGCAGCTATTTCTACTGATGTTGTGTGTTAGAATAATATTTGTTGTGCAGTACTAAAAACTTTAATAACAATACTAAGGATTCTTCACTACTGTTGGTTAACTACCACTTTTCATAAAATTTGAAAGAACTTCCGATTCAACATCCCCATTCAGATCAAGTGCTATGGTAAGTGGTAGTAAACCAATAGTAGTAAAGTGCACAAAGAATCATTAGTTTTGTTATTATCTTATATCTACAACAATGAAACCATTTGGAATGACGTAAAGGAAATGTTTTGATATAATTTGTCTATTTTAACGAAAAAAATATATAATGAAACATTGATTTGATTTTCATTATTCCTTATAGGGATATTTTATTTTAGAATATTTTTGTCCATGTGACATGCCTTTGTAGGAAGAGCAATGATGATGTGTCTGCTCAATCACATAGGTAATGAAAAATCTATTTCAATAATGGCTCAATATTTCATAGCTCTATGAGAACTCTTAGGTTTCTTCTCTACATCACATAAGCTTCTTCATATAATTGGGTCACATAATCTACTTTGTTTAAATGCTTCATGTGAAATAATCGTGTGATCTCATCACATGATCAAATCACATAATTAATTAAGGTAATTCACATGAACATAGATTCATGTATTCGTGTATTTTTTACATTATTTTATATAGCTTCATGGGTCATGTAATCGTATAAATCTCCCAGGTTCATTTGATCACATGACCCTATTATGGGCATGTGATCAAATGAGTTTGAACAAGTCATGCACTTAATATGATATTTCTAATTAGTCATGTTCCCCTTTCTTACTCAAGTACATTTTTTACCCAAAATCCTCCATTTTCATAACATATAAAAATTTTATCTTTCATAGGATACAAATAATTTCAAGAATTGTAGTTGATGTGGGTATTGTTCATTGGACTACAATGTTCGATACTGTTGAAGTCGACCAATGCATAGACATTCAGTCCACTAACGAGCATCTTATAAGGTTGATGGGAACCAATATCATGGATTTTCAATTTTCTAATTAGTTTCCATTATATATGGGTGGGGTGTCTAGGAAGGCGGGGTTTTCTAGGAGTGGGGGTGTCCAGGAGGGGAGGGAGGTTTTCAAGAGGGAGGGGGTGTCCATAAGGGAGGGGGTCTCCAGGTGTGAGGGTGGGTGGATGTGTCCCGGAAGGAGTGGGTGTCCAAGAGGGAGGGGTGTCCAGGAGTGGGGGTGTTTAGGAGGGGAGGAGGGTATTCATGAGGGAGGGGGTATACAAGAGGTATGGGGTCTCTAGGTGTGTGGGGGATTCTAGGAAATAGGGCGTGTTCAAGAGGGAGGGGGTGTCTAGGGGGTGTATAGGAGAGGGGGTGTCCAAAAGGGGGGGAGTGTCTTGTGGGTGTCCATGAGTGGGGTGCCCAATAGGAGAGGGAGGGGGTGTGTCTATATGGGAGGGGTGTCTAAGAGGGAGGGGTTTCCAGGTAAGGATCCACTCAATTCCATTCAATTCTGATAATATATAATGGGTAGATCACTTCTGGAGTAGCCTGATGTGGGTCCATAGTGAGGCATCAAATGTTTAAACCAACCATACCAATTCGAAGCCCATATAAAGGAAACCGAATTATATTCTAGTTCAATTTGAGGACTAATATATCTTATTTAATGTAATAAAGTCCCAACATATGCATAATTTACCTTTATCACATTAGATTTCTAAGAAACACACTTTTTCTCTACACCAACGTTGTAGTTGAATACATCTGCGGGAAAATTTACTGATGATATATGGGGATGATTGAAGAAATAATTTTGTATCTAGAAGAGTTTTTAGGAAACTTTAAACAAAATCAATTTTGACTATCAATCCTAGCATGTGGATGAAATCTATTAAATGAGACTTTTTTTTACTAGAAACTGAATTCCAGAAGATGTATCTGAACTACTAATATATATATATATATACTTGTTATCCCACTTTCCATTGGATTTGTGTTCTCCGGTTGTTTCAAAGGATCTCTATGCTTCGTCTTTATATAATTTTAAGTTATATTTTCGTATATGTGATGTGAAATTTCATTCCTATTCCTCAACTCTATTATTGGTATGGTGTTTTCCCTTTATTTGATGAACATTATCTCTTAAAAAATCATGAAATTGGAGTAATAATCCATGTTCATGAATTACTAGGGGAGGACACAAATTAATCCAATATATTTTTCTAATTTTAAATATATTATTAAAATGAGAGGAAGCAACAATGTTTATTCATGTTGGTTTGGAGTCCAATACATTTCTCTATTGATCTTCATGTATCTTTATAATGTCAGAAAATATATTTACACCCTTTGTTCTAGCTCCCATTATACCAAATGTGATGGAGGATGTTATGTACATGAAACAAAGATGATGTAGTTGGACGAAGATTGATTATTTGTCTATGATTATGGACTGATCAATTATCAAGACCATATAGGATTTTAAATTTAGTACACTTAGGATATTTCTAAAATTCTATATGATTTTATAAATCATATTACTGAATGATGTTTTATGATTAATATTTCTTCCATTATGAAATATATAATTAAAATATAGTTGGATAATGAAGGTTGATAATGGTTATACACTGGATTCATCCTTTTCATTCTAGAATCATATTATAATTTTCCGATACATTATTTTAATTGTCTGATACATTATTTATATGGGGTGGGAGGGGGATGTCTAGGAAATGTGAAGGGGCTGCCTGTGGAGGGAGGGGGTTGTCCAGGGGAAGAGAGGGGGGTGTAGGTGGAGTGGTGTTTGTGGTGGGGGGGGTGTTGTCTGGGGTTAAGGAGGGGGATGTCCAGGGGGGTGTTTCAGGGAGGGAAGGGGGGGGGGGGGGTCTGGATAATGACACTAAAGAACTAAGTGGGAGGGGTGTTTAGGATGGAGGGGTTGTCTTGGTGGGAGGGTTGGTGATGGGTGTCCAGGAATGATGTGGTGTCCAATAGAGAGTGGGTTTTTAGGAGTGGGCGGTGTCCAAAAGTGGCGGGTGTCCAGGAGGGGAGGGGGCTTTCTTGGGGGAGGGTAGGGGTTGTCCAAGTGGTGGGAAGGGGGCTGTCTTGGGGGAGGGAGGTGTTTGTCCATGAGGAACGAGGGGGATACAGGTGGATTGGGGGGGGGGGGGGGGCTATCCAAGGGATGGAAGGGGACTGTCCATTTGTAGAGAGAGGATTGTACAGAGGTAGGTGTAACGCCCCGACCCCAGCTACCCAGAGTCGGTGCATTACTTCGTAACATTGGAATGATCACAAGAAAGACCAAATCTCGAAAGACCGATTGGTTTAGTAGCCTTGGAAACACTAGATATAATCATAAAGTTTTACATTACATTTCAAAGTGAAAAACTACTACAACAACAAAGTCTTCATATCCACACTATTAACCCCTCATAAAATCCCTGCAAGTCATTCATAAATTACTTCTTCACTACCTGGGAAAAATAAAACATAGAAAAGGGGTGAGCTCAAATGCCCAGTAAGGATAACAATATAGCGGAAACTTTCATAAATAAGAATAAACATTTAAGGCAATGTATAACTAAAACAAAAGCCTTTTAAACATGAAATTTCAACATGGTATAGCATAAATAAAATGAAATAATGCCATTTACTTATTCACATGGATATTCCACTAATCGAATAATCACATGCAAAAATAAATAACCACTTTCATAATGTTGGAATGCATAATGCCAGACTATCATAACCACATAGCCAAGGCCTCGTGCCAAGACTACAAATAAGATTTTGTCAAGGCCTTGTGCCAAGACACTAGTTTGTCTCATGAGACCTACCGATGCACCGAGGAGCTATAGCGGGCTCCACCCGTCACTTATTAAGTCCAATGCATTCCCATATGAAAAGGTTTAAACATAACATAAACATTCGTATTAAAACTAGCATACGAAATGTCAATACTTTCACAATAAACTATGAATGGTATAAAAATAGCACATCCACAGTCAAACATATCACAAAACCTTCAATACAATATAGAAGTTTTGTATCATAATAAATCAACTTCAAATAATCTTAATATCCATCAAAGGATGTTGACATAGATGAAATCAAAATTCTTTTTAAAGAAATATCTCCTTTTATTTTGAAATCATTTAAGATCCATATAAAATAAAACATTTTCTTTGAAAATATTCTTATAAGCTTGTAAGGAAAGCTTTGAAGATTTTATAACGGCGTAAAATAACCGCACCCGCCGTATAAGTTAAAAAAAACATTCTTACCTCAATTCTGTCGAAAAGGTTAAAAAGGACCTTGTTTTGAAAACGACGGAATGATTCCTTTATAAACCTCTTATAAAAAGTCAAACAATGGTATAAATGACTTTAACCCATATTCTTGTAAATAGTAAAAATGTTTTGAAATACATTTCGAAGAAACATGGATGTGGATGATAAAGAGATCCCAGTAGATTATTACGTATAATACAACCTCGGATAATGAAGAGATTGTGAAATAACCCTTACCTTGTACTTTTCCTTGGTTGTGGTAGGTTAACCTCCTGTATAATGGTGAAATAATTAAATTATACAAGAATCATATACATTAATATGATATCATATATGATCTTTTAATATTGATTTGATAATAATATCTTAGTATTATCGTTGTTTCGGGTGTTAACTTACTTGTTTTCTTTCATATGTTTTGTTACGTAAGACATGTTTGTAAAGGATAGGTTGTATATTATTCATATCCAGAATGATATCAAGTCCTTAAACATCATTTTTAAATCATAAAATGATAATTACGCTTTAATGGTTACGATTGAGAATGAATCACATCGCGTTCGTGGAGACGGTAGTCCGTACGTACGCACGAGCGACAATATCATTCTTTTGATATTAAAATAATATATAAATGGATGGTATATCATATATACAGAATCATTAACATGTTATATTTATTATTTACATGAGTTACACATCATTATTATACCCATCCAAATAATATTATATTGAATAACAATTACACCACGACGTGGAGACGGTAAGCCGTACGTACGCACGTATGGTGACATGTTATTCAAAGGGTGGATAGAATACTGAATATGATTGTACCATATTTATAATAACATCACAGTATATGTGAGATACTGGAGTTATTATTTCAGAATGGTAAGAACAAAGGAAGAAGAAGTGGAGGAAGAAATGAACTTAGAAAAGGGTGGTGAAATCATTACCTCTTCTTCGGGTTCTTCCTTTTGATTTGATCAAAAGGGCTCCTTAGGTTGGCTTTCTGATCAAACTAAGGCCTCTAGGTTGTATTGAGGGATGTTGGGAGAGTATTTGGGCAGAGTTTGGCCGAACCAAAAGGCTTTGAAGGTGTGAAGAAATGAGAAGGAGGAGTGCCCTTTTATAAGAGGGGTGAGGGGCACCTTTGGAAAAGCTAGAAATATTAATTTATAATAAATTCATATTCGGTTTCTAAAGGCTCCAAAGTTGAATATTCAAATGATGAGGTGGGGATAGGTCGAAATCAACTCATCCAATAGAATTTAGACAGGTTTGGGTACTTATATTAACCTTATCTTTAAGTATTAACTCTAAGTTAATTAGTTTCACTTTTACAATGTCTCTTTGTATTTTATAAATTATGGTTAATAAACTTACTATATACATCCAAGAGACCCCCAAGTGGTCCATTAATGATTAACCTATCATGATATAAGTCTCTTGGCCGAACCTTAGATTTTTAGGAATTTAATATCAATTAATAATATAATATTTGTTTTAAGAATACTTTTATGTCAATTTTGACACTATTCATTAGTTGATTTTTTTGAAACTCATAACAGATTTATTACTTAGAACAAAGTCAATTAAATCAATCCTAATATATCATATTATCCTAGAAAATTAGTTTAATTCATTAAAAGTTTCATATTATATTTATTTGGGTATTTATAATATCACTTATTTTAATTTTTCACTATTATAGTAATTACTGCATCATCATAAATTATTTAATGTCTAAAAATTATAAGTAAAATATCATTATGTAGGAAATCTTTTTAGCTTTCTAATGAAAATTTATAATCGAAAATCCAACATGTATAACCCTATGTAAAAATTGTTCTTCTAAAAGATGTAAGCTTATGCCATTTTTATTTTTATTTTAACTTTATTAATATAATGTGTCCCTACCACATACAAGTGGCTCCAAGGGGTCCCCAAATTGACCCAAGGATGCCCATGGTCGGGTATGTGTCCACCAATAAGGTTAGGACACGTTTTAGGGTAATTTTGTATTATTATAATATTATTTTTTTAACCCTTATTTACCGGATTTACCCTTTAACCATGGTAAATAAAATATTTACCGCAGTAATTATTCAAAATGTCTAAAAATAAAAGTTACCTATTTACACAATTTGAACATCCTGATTCCAAATATGGAATCCATTTTTCTAAATTCAAAACACAGAAGTGGCAGAAATTTATTTAAAATTAATTCCCGCTGTCAAAACAAAAAGCGTGTTTTTAAGAGATAATAACTATCAAAAGATTGACACTTGTTTATGATTGGTTTAATTGTAAAATTATGTCCAATGACCAACATTATATTAAATGGTAAAAATATATTCTAAATATACTTTAAAACCACTCAAATTCATAATTTATCACTATTAATTATTTTGATTAAAAAAGTTGTTTTCAATTAAAATTTAGTAATTTTCACTATTCATCAAAATATGAAAGTTATCCGAAAAGTACCAAAATTTCACCCTAGACTAATTTCGATATTCCGAATCCAAAAATGAAGTCCATTTTGAAATATAAAATATATATGATTTCAAAAAGTAGGTATTACTATTCACAACGGCTAGTTTAATTAGTTGTGGTGTGTGTTAGAACTCGAAG
The DNA here is from genome assembly GCA_963277665.1 of Viscum album. Taxonomy (NCBI): domain Eukaryota; kingdom Viridiplantae; phylum Streptophyta; class Magnoliopsida; order Santalales; family Viscaceae; genus Viscum; species Viscum album. Next base: position 234,778,687 of record OY728119.1, read on the forward strand.
TTGCGTACAACACACGCTATCGCATTATTCGAAGGGAAACGTACCGTAGAAGCTTGGGGTGTTACATTCTCCCCTCCTTCAAATAATTGCGTCCTCGCAATTTCTAGGGTATTACTGCATAAAAAGACTCGGGTGGTTCTTCATCATAAGTTCCTCGGGTTCCCACGTTGCCTCTTCCATCTTATGATTTCTCCACAAAACTTTTACCAGACGCGTCGTCCGGTTTCTCAGTACTTGTTCTCTTGTATCAAGAATCCTGACGGGCTCTTCGCAATAAGACAGATCGGGTTCCAGTTCTAATTCCTCATAGGTGAGTACATGCGTCGGATCAGGCATGTATTTCCTCAATAGAGATACGTGGAACACATCGTGAACTTTGGAGAGACTTGGCGGCATTGCCAATCGGTAAGCTACAACCCCAATTCGTTCTAGAATTTCGAAAGGTCCGATGTACCTGGGACTCAATTTACCTTTCTTACCAAAACGTATGACTCCCTTCCACGGAGACACCTTCAGAAAAACATGATCACCGACTTGAAATTCCAAATCCTTCCTTCGATTATCGGCATAGCTCTTCTGCCTACTTTGAGCTGCTTTGATGTGATTTTGGATTACTTTCACCTTTTCCACCGTTTCCTCCACCAGCTCTGGGCCTACAAGTTTTCTTTCACCAACGTCATCCCAACAGGTTGGTGTACGACATCTCTTTCCGTATAACGCTTCATATGGTGCCATCTGTATACTCGAATGGAAGCTATTGTTATAGGAAAATTCTACCAGTGGTAAATATTGATCCCACATACCCTGAAAGTCAAGTGAGAAAGATCTCAACATGTCTTCTAAGGTTTGAATAGTCCGTTCTGATTGTCCGTCTGTCTGAGGGTGGTAAGCAGTGCTCAAATGAAGTTCTGTATCCATGGATTTCTGAAGACTTTTCCAAAATCTTGAAGTAAAACGGGGATCACGATCAGAAATAATCGATAGGGGTACTCCATGAAGTCTCACAACTTCATTAATGTATAGTCTTGCTAGACGTTCCAGGGGTAGATCTTCTCTTATAGCAAGAAAATGTGCTGACTTGGTAAGACGATCAACAATAACCCATATTGCATCGTTCCTTCTAGGAGTCTTTGGTAGCCCCATGAAAAAGTCCATCGTAATATTGTCCCATTTCCACTCCGGTATGGGAAGAGGTTGCATGACTCCTCCAGGCTGTTGCCTTCCAGCTTTCACTTGTTGACAAACCATACATCTTGACACAAAATCAGCAATCTCCCTCTTCATGTTGTCCCACCAAAAATGTTCCTTCAAATCTCTATACATTTTGGTGCTCCCAGGGTGTATAGAGAAATTGGAACTATGAGCATCTTCCAGCAATTCCCTTTTTAGTTCAGGTAAATCGGGAACACAAAGTCTCTTCCCGAATTTCAAAATTCCACCTTCATACGCAAAGTCTCTCAATCTCCCATCATTCACAGCTTTAATCTTCTTTTGGAATTCTTCATCATCAGTCTGAGAACTCTTAATCCTTTCTAGTAAAGATGGTTTGGCAACCATTTGAAAAAGCATTGATGTTTCACCTTCCCTGGTTATTCCCATGTCCATCTTCACTAGCTCCATGAAAATTGGATCCCTTTCAATTCTCATATTGTTCAAAACTCCATGGTCTTTTCTACTCAAAGCATCTTCCACCTTGTTTGCCTTCCCTGGGTGGTAGTGTATCGTACAATCATAATCCTTGAGTAATTCAAGCCATCTCCTTTGCCTCATGTTGAGTTCTTTTTGTGAGAAAATATACTTCAAACTCTTGTGATCAGTATAAATCTCACATTTTTCACCATAGAGGTAGTGCCTCCATATCTTCAAAGCAAAGATCACAGCTGCTAACTCAAGATCATGAGTAGGATAGTTTTGTTCATGAATTTTCAACTGTCGTGATGCATAGGCAATAACTCTATCATTCTGCATAAGGACACAGCCAAGTCCTTTCTTTGATGCATCACTATAAATAACGAACCCATCATTCCCCGATGGTAGAGTCAATATAGGAGCATTGACTAATCTTCTCTTCAGTTCTTCGAAACATTCTTCACACTCTTTTGTCCAAACAAATTTAACCCCTTTACGTGTGAGCTTCGTTAATGGGTTTTCCAATCGGGCAAAATTCTGGACGAAACGTCGATAATAACCTGCCAAACCAATAAAACTACGTACCTCAGTTATACTCGTAGGTGCTGGCCATTCTTGGATTGCCTTGGTCTTAGAAGGATCAACAGAGATTCCATCCTTAGAGACAATATGGCCAAGAAAAGAAATCTCCTGAAGCCAGAATTCACACTTGCTAAACTTCCCATATAATTCATGCCTCCTCAGAGTCTTCAAGATAACGCGCAAGTGATTTTTATGATCTTCGTAGGTTTTGGAGTATACCAAGATATCATCAATAAATACCACCACAAATTCATCGAGATACTCCTTGAAGACTCTATTCATCAGATCCATGAATACAGAGGGTGCATTAGTCAATCCAAACGGCATTACAGTAAACTCGTAATGCCCGTACCTGGTTCGAAATGCTGTTTTCGGAATGTCTTCCTTCTTCACACACAACTGATGGTATCCAGATCGAAGGTCAATCTTTGAAAAGTATTGAGCTCCATGCAGTTGGTCAAATAAATCATCAATACGAGGTAGGGGATACTTGTTCTTTATCGTTATAGCATTGATCTCCCTGTAGTCGATACATAACCTCATAGATCCATCTTTTTTTTTAACAAAAAGAAAAGGGGCTCCCCATGGAGAAACACTAGGGAGAATAAATCCCTTATTACTCAATTCCTCTAGTTGTTTCTTTAGTTCGACTAACTCTACAGTGGCCATTCTATAAGGGGTCTTCGATATAGGCCTTGATCCAGGAATCAAATCAATAGAAAACTCAACTTCTCGTTCTGGAGGATGTCCAGGTAAATCTTCTGGAAATACATCTACAAATTCTTTCACAACAGGTACATCCTCTATTTGAACATTCCTTTCCTCACCCGCAGTTATTTCATTCTCTTCCTCCCCAATAATTGAATTTAGTTGAGCTATTGAGGGCAGATCTAAATAAGAATTAGGTGGTGACGATTCTGCTCTAAAAATAAGGTGTTCCTTATCATTATCATCAAGAATCGTAACCTCTTTCTTCTTACAATAAATCTTCGCATCATAGTCCGAAAGCCAGTCCATACCGAGGATTATATCAAAATCGATCATAGGTATGACGATAAGATCAGCAGATAAAGAAAATTTATGTGCTCTAATGGGGACTGATTCACAAAACTTTGTTGCAACGATACTTCCCTTAGGAGTTTTAACTGACAACTCCCTTATTAAATCAAATTGGAAATATCTAATTTTCTTAGCAAACTGGGAAGATATGAAACAATGCGATGATCCAGAATCAAATAATGCATTTTCTAAACTTGAGGAAACCATTAAATTACCTGCCACCACGTCTTTCGGAGCTTCTACCTCAGCAGTAGTGATAGCATAAGCCTGGCCTTGATCCCTTGGCCTTTTCTGAGGTAAGTTCTCCTGACGCTTAGGACATGCATTTGCATAATGCCCCATCTCCCTGCAATTGTAGCACTGAACGTTGGTAGCTTCCTTCTTCCCCTTGCAATCATGAGCTTGGTGGCCTTTTTCACCACACTTGTAACAGACTCCCATTCCCTTTAAGCAAGTACCAGGATGTTTCTTCCCGCATTTACCACAAGATGGATATTCAACCTTTCCTTTCTTCCCCTTATTTCCATTCCCAGATTGATCAGCAGGTCTCTTCTTCTCTTGCTTTGCTTTAAAGTCATAAGACTTAGAGAATTCCTTTTCGGTCTTGATAGCACATGAGACAATGTCTTCGTACGATGAAAAGGATTGTGAGACTAATGCTCGACGGAGAAATGGTTTTAACCCATCAAAGAAACGATCAATCTTACTTCTTGGGTTGCGAATATAATCACCAGCGTACCTCGCTAACCTTGTAAAGTTAGCCTCATACTTTGTGACATTCTCATCCTCCTTTTGTCTCAGACTCAGAAATTGCCTTTCCATATCTGCTCGATGGTCGCGAGGAAAGTATTTTTCTAAAAACAGATCTTTGAACTCCCTCCATTCGATGTTTGATACTTCATCATCTTCCTTCATGTTTTGAATCAATGACCACCATTGATCAGCATCTCCAGTGAGGCGGTAAACTGCCATGGTAACTTTTTCCCTTTCACTACTCCCCAAAGCCTGAAATATTTTCTCTAGGGAAAATATCCATTGCTCAGCTACTAAGGGATTTGTACTCCCATTGAACGTTGGTGGTTGTTGTCTCATGAATCGATCTAACATTGATCCTCCACGCTGCGGATCAGGGTGCTCCATACGGGTAAGGTTATTATTCATAACCTGAGTAAGTTGTCCCAGTATGGTGATTAGCTGATCGGCACCAGTTGCATCACCAGCCCCACTATAATTATCTTGAGCAGGAGGGAAATCCCTACATGGAGTGCGCGCATTGATACAGTTTCCATTTCTTCCACTAGGCGCCATTTCTAAACAATGGCATAAACTAGATCAGTTTATGAATCAAAATACATAATCCCATACTTATAAAACACTTAACATAAATTGATCTATTTATGGATATAATCCATAATAATAATAATGTTTTCTTTGAGGAAGTATATACTCATAAACCCTTCATAATGATTTGTAAAGATAGTGAGAGTTATCCTAAGCATATCCCCCGGGAGTGTCGTAACCAAGAGTGCAGCAAGGCCCGTTGTCGTGCACCAGTTCCCGTTCGAGTCTAGCTCAAAGCGGTGTTTTCGGGTTTTACCCCTAGGTACATCTGTGCCAGAGCCGCCTCTACCTGCTCGTATCCAGACAGGGATGTATTGTTTGGAAAACTCACAAAATCTCTACAATACCAAAATTCTAGGAAGTTCTTCTATACTAATCCTCAAAGTTCATCTTAGGTATACATGCTCAAATCAGAGTTTATCTAAATCTAGCTTCCAAGGTTTGTACTAAACTTCCTCTGATACCAACTGTAACGCCCCGACCCCAGCTACCCAGAGTCGGTGCATTACTTCGTAACATTGGCATGATCACAAGAAAGATCAAATCTCGAAAGACCGATTGGTTTAGTAGCCTTGGAAACACTAGATATAATCATAAAGTTTTACATTACATTTCAAAGTGAAAAACTACTACAACAACAAAGTCTTCATATCCACACTATTAACCCCTCATAAAATCCCTGCAAGTCATTCATAAATTACTTCTTCACTACCTGGGAAAAATAAAACATAGAAAACGGGTGAGCTCAAATGCCCAGTAAGGATAACAATATAGCGGAAACTTTCATAAATAAGAATAAACATTTAAGGAAATGTATAACTAAAACAAAATCCTTTTAAACATGAACTTTCAACATGGTATGGCATAAATAAAATGAAATAATGCCATTTACTTATTCACATGGATATTCCACTAATCGAATAATCACATGCAAAAATAAATAACCACTTTCATAATGTTGGAATGCATAATGCCAGACTATCATAACCACATAGCCAAGGCCTCGTGCCAAGACTACAAATAAGATTTTGTCAAGGCCTTGTGCCAAGACACTAGTTTGTCTCATGAGACCTACCGATGCACCGAGGAGCTATAGCGGGCTCCACCCGTCACTTATTAAGTCCAATGCATTCCCATATGAAAATGTTTAAACATAACATAAACATTCGTATTAAAACTAGCATACGAAATGTCAATACTTTCACAATAAACTATGAATGGTATAAAAATAGCACATCCACAGTCAAACATATCACAAAACCTTCAATACAATATAGAAGTTTTGTATCATAATAAATCAACTTCAAATAATCTTAAAATCCATCAAAGGATGTTGACATAGATGAAATCAAAATTCTTTTTAAAGAAATATCTCATTTTATTTTGAAATCATTTAAGATCCATATAAAATAAAACATTTTCTTTGAAAATATTCTTATAAGCTTGTAAGGAAAGATTTGAAGATTTTATAACGGCGTAAAATAACCGCACCCGCCGTATAAGTTAAAAAAAACATTCTTACCTCAATTCTGTCGAAAAGGTTAAAAAGGACCTTTTTTTGAAAACGACGGAATGATTCCTTTATAAACCTCTTATAAAAAGTCAAACAATGGTATAAATGACTTTAACCCATATTCTTGTAAATAGTAAAAATGTTGTGAAATACATTTCGAAGAAACATGGATGTGGATGATAAAGAGATCCCAGTAGATTATTACGTATAATACAACCTCGGATAATGAAGAGATTGTGAAATAACCCTTACCTTGTACTTTTCCTTGGTTGTGGTAGGTTAACCTCCTGTATAATGGTGAAATAATTAAATTATACAAGAATCATATACATTAATATGATATCATATATGATCTTTTAATATTATTTGATAATAATATCTTAGTATTATCGTTGTTTCGGGTGTTAACTTACTTGTTTTCTTTCTTATGTTTTGTTACGTAAGACATGTTTGTAAAGGATAGGTTGTATATTATTCATATCCAGAATGATATCAAGTCCTTAAACATCATTTTTAAATCATAAAATGATAATTACGCTTTAATGGTTACGATGGAGAATGAATCTCATCGCGTTCGTGGAGACGGTAGTCCGTACATACGCACGAGCGACAATATCATTCTTTTGATATTAAAATAATATATAAATGGATGGTATATCATATATACAGAATCATTAACATGTTATATTTATTATTTACATGAGTTACACATCATTATTATACCCATCCAAATAATATTATATTGAATAACAATTACACCACGACGTGGAGACGGTAAGCCGTACGTACGCACGTATGGTGACATGTTATTCAAAGGGTGGATAGAATAATGAATATGATTGTACCATATTTATAATAACATCATAGTATATGTGAGATACTGGAGTTATTATTTCTGAATGGTAAGAACAAAGGAAGAAGAAGTGGAAGAAGAAATGAACTTAGAAAAGGGTGGTGAAATCATTACCTCTTCTTCGGGTTCTTCCTTTTGATTTGATCAAAAGGGCTCCTTAGGTTGGCTTTCTGATCAAACTAAGGCCTCTAGGTTGTATTGAGGGATGTTGGGAGAGTATTTGGGCAGAGTTTGGCCGAACCAAAAGGCTTTGAAGGTGTGAAGAAATGAGAAGGAGGAGTGCCCTTTTATAAGAGGGGTGAGGGGCACCTTTGGAAAAGCTAGAAATATTAATTTATAATAAATTCATATTCGGTTTCTAAAGGCTCCAAAGTTGAATATTCAAATGATGAGGTGGGGATAGGTCGAAATCAACTCATCCAATAGAATTTATACAGGTTTGGGTACTTATATTAACCTTATCTTTAAGTATTAACTCTAAGTTAATTAGTTTCACTTTTACAATGTCTCTTTGTATTTTATATATTATGGTTAATAAACTTACTATATACATCCAAGAGACCCCCAAGTGGTCCATTAATGATTAACCTATCATGATATAAGTCTCTTGGCCGAACCTTAGATTTTTAGGAATTTAATATCAATTAATAATATAATATTTGTTTTAAGAATTCTTTTATGTCAATTTTGACACTATTCATTAGTTGATTTTTTTGAAACTCATAACAGATTTATTACTTCGAACAAAGTCAATTAAATCAATCTTAATATATCATATTATCCTAGAAAATTAGTTTAATTCATTAAAAGTTTCATATTATATTTATTTGGGTATTTATAATATCACTTATTTTAATTTTTCACTATTATAGTAATTACTGCATCATCATAAATTATTTAATGTCTAAAAATTATAAGTAAAATATCATTATGTAGGAAATCATTTTAGCTTTCTAATGAATATTTATAATCGAAAATACAACATGTATAACCCTATGTAAAAATTGTTCTTCTAAAAGATGTAAGCTTATGCCATTTTTATTTTTATTTTAACTTTATTAATATAATGTGTCCCTACCACATACAAGTGGCTCCAAGGGGTCCCCAAATTGACCCAAGGATGCCCATGGTCGGGTATGTGTCCACCAATAAGGTTAGGACACGTTTTAGGGTAATTTTGTATTATTATAATATTATTTTTTTAACCCTTATTTACCGGATTTACCCTTTAACCATGGTAAATAAAATATTTACCGCAGTAATTATTCAAAATGTCTAAAAATAAAAGTTACCTATTTACACAATTTGAACATCCTGATTCCAAATATGGAATCCATTTTTCTAAATTCAAAACACAGAAGTGGCAGAAATTAATTTAAAATTAATTCCCGCTGTCAAAACAAAAAGCGTGTTTTTAAGAGATAATAACTATCAAAAGATTGACACTTGTTTATGATTGGTTTAATTGTAAAATTATGTCCAATGACCAACATTATATTAAATGGTAAAAATATATTCTAAATATACTTTAAAACCACTCAAATTCATAATTTATCACTATTAATTATTTTGATTAAAAAAGTTGTTTTCAATTAAAATTTAGTAATTTTCACTATTCATCAAAATATGAAAGTTATCCGAAAAGTACCAAAATTTCACCCTAGACTAATTTCGATATTCCGAATCCAAAAATGAAGTCCATTTTGAAATATAAAATATATATGATTTCAAAAAGTAGGTATTACTATTCACAACGGCTAGTTTAATTAGTTGTGGTGTGTGTTAGAACTCGAGGTTGCGTACAACACACGCTATCGCATTATTCGAAGGGAAACGTACCGTAGAAGCTTGGGGTGTTACAGTAGGGGTGTCCAGGAGTGGGGGGTTTCCAGGAGGAGAGGGGGGGGGGCTATCTTGGTGGTGGGAAAGGGGCTGTCCTATGGGTGAGAAGGGGGATGTGAAGGGAAAGGGAGGGGGATGTAGGGGAGGTGGCGGTGGAGTGGGGTTGTCCATGAAGAGGTATCAGTGTTACATGTGGAGTGGGGTGGGGATCTCTAGGGGTTGTGAGGGGCTGTCTAGGGGTAGGGGGTGTCCATGGGGGTATCTTGGGGAGTGGAGGGAGGGGGTCTTGATAATAAAACTAAATAACTAAGAGTTCAAGAGAAAAATTAACTGTCATGATCATGTCCTATCTAATTTTGTAGGTTCTCATCATGACCTCTATAAAACTGAGAAATACATTCCTTCGATACTTTCAATAGGACCATAGATATTTTATGGATCCTTGGATAGGAACATGTGGTCAGAGTCCTAGTAGGGGTTGACCCAATGTCTAATGCGGACATGCTAGCACTCATTCCATTTGACATGTCATGGGAGAGTACACTCTTTGAGGCACATGATATATATATCTATTAGGTTTATAACCTATCTAGGATAGTGGAATCACTAGGAAAATGTTATAATTTATTCTAAAATTGAATACTCTTATGAAATTGAATACACCATCATGTATGTTCCATATTGTATAACATGTGGAGATTGCTCCCTTTTTATTGTAAATAAATGAAACATTATGGATTCGATGTTATAGTTTACATTTCATAATATTCATTTCCCATCAATGTAATCTTATCAAAACAATATTTATAAGTCAATGAATCATGTTGAGCCTCTTCTAAAATATTAATTCAATCCAAGGAATTAGGGACATGTAATGGTCGTAACATGTAACAATTGACATTTGATTAATGTATTATTTCATATTAATGTTTGATTAATTTAATTATTTTGTTACTAACATAATATTTGTTTTCTTATTTAGATGATTTTTTCTTGAGTTCGAATGATTTGATCAGTAACTAATACAAAGGACAACTATTTTTTAGAGCGGTTAACAGATGAAAAAAATGAAACATTAATGTTTTTAACTATTTGTTGGATAATTGTAATTTGAACCATATTAAAAATTATTTGAAATGTATATAGGAGTGGGTTTTTTATGTTTTCATGATTTCAAGTAAATTTATATAGAATTTTTTATCTTATGTTCTTTGTGTGTATGTGTTTTTTTGTGTTGTGTGTGCAGGTGTTGCCTCAGGTGTGAAGGTGTTGGGAAGGTGCTGGGGTTTTCCAATAAACATGGCATTTATCAGCGCTAATAAAGCATTAATAAATGTCTAATATATCTGTGCTTTTTTAGAACTGATAATGGTGGACATTATCAATTCTATTTTGAGTGCGGATATATTACATAGTTATCAGGGCTCAAAATAGCCTTGATAAAGGGGAAATTTATCAGTTCTCAAAATAGAACTGATAAAGACAACCTTTTTCAGTACTAAAAAAGTGTTGATAAATGGGGACCATTATGAGTTCTTTTTAGTGCAGATTAAGGCGACCCTTTATCAGTGCTATTTTGAGCCCTATTAAAGGGGGCCCCCTATTTTCTCGGTGATTAACAGTTATTTGGTAACACTTTTAAAAGAGAGTTTTAGCCTTATTAAATTCCCTATTTGTAGTAGTGAGAACTGTTATTTATAGTGGAAGAATGAGCCACACATTTAGTACATGGCCAGTGGTAACTATACGACTAAACCATTCGAGTCGCCTAGTGCACATGGGAGGCTGCATAGATTTTCTTAAACCATGTGAGTAAGACTACATGCCCATGTAGAGTTTCATACATTCTTGAGAGTGGATTGTTTCCCATGTGTTACAGATGGTTAGCCAAAATGTGTGCCTAGCCCGAGTGAGGGGTGTCCCTTGGTTGTGAAGGGTTCACATTTTGTTCTTGGTTTTGATAAACAATAATACAAACTATGTAACTTAGTTTTAAAGAGGAATTAACATTTTTTACACTAAAAGCCTCTAAACACTTAATTGGTTCTTCCAATATAATATTTCTACAAAAACTAGCCACCAGATTCTCTCATCCACTGCATGAAGTAGGGATTTTAGTATCACCCTCATTCAGATTCTATTTTCATTATTGTAAATTGGGTTGGATTCCACTCGCTAATCTCTACACTCCCATTCCTTCAATTACTAGTTTCTCTTCCCATATATTGTGATATTTTGATGTGACAACTTTTTCATATTTTCATGTAATATGATTAATCATATAATTTCTATAGTTATCGATTGATTCAATGGATGACACTAGATGAAGAGATAACTATGAACATATGCAATGCATTCTACATCCTTTCAATCATGGATAGTTTCATTTATGCCATGCACAATTTTGGCATCGGCCAAAAGTTTTGTAGAGATTCATTTAAAATATCATATAATTTAAATTAAATTCTAATCCATTCCACTTATGGTTATATCTAGCATCTGATGATCCTCTTGGTAGATAAATAGGGTATAAGTAACCCCTATGGCTGATCTATTCTTTCATGGACCACTGTCGCTTTCGATAAATTTTTAAACACCATGTTAGGTTTGTTTGACTTATATTAAATGAACTAGAAATAAAATTGTTTGGACATATTCTAGGATTTTATGATTATACAAGTTGAAATATACAAACTAAATGACTTAGTCTCGTATTTTATATTCCAAAGATTAATTAATTTAATTTAATAGATTGGAGAACATAATTAAACTGATATTGTTATAACACCCCCGACGATGTGGTAATTATTCTTCATAATTAAAAAATACCTTCATAAATTGGCGAGGGAGATATAAAGGATTATATTTACAGATCACCATGGATGGGCTCATCATGTTTTATAGATAGAACATGGTGATTAATGGTAATATGTTAGGGGATACACATGGTATTACTTGGATGAGCTTGAAGTGCATTTTCTTTACCTATATGTGAGTGATATGGGTTCCATAGGGGATACAACATGGAAGATGACAGTGAAAAAATGGTTATACTAGGCCAAAAGTGATACTTTTCTTCATTGTGAGATATTAGGGACAAAATCAGAGGGTATAGTCTTTAAACCACATCGACGGGTGATACTAGGGATTCCATTTATGGATCTACTTAGAGGAACTCTTATAGTGATGAGTTATTATTTTTATTATAGAGATATATTTGTGTTCCTTGATATTTTTCACCGAGGATGGGCCTAGGATACAACTTTTTTATATTCAATATATTACTTTTTATATAATTTCATGGATGTTAATTCATTCATTTAAAGTAAAAGTATTCTAAGACAAGTTAAATTATTAGGTATGGCCGATATCATGATACATTATATATAATTTCCCAATGCACCTTATTTTATACATTTGAATGTTACATTGTTTATAGATATCCGGCTTAGGCTGAAGCTAGTAGATTCAGAGAGTTATCAAATGATGAACTTGGTCTGAACTCTTTATTTACTTACTTAATGGATTAAATTTATTATTTTTTCGAATACTTGTAATTTTATATTCATTAATTAGATTTATCTATACATTGTCGATGGTTTTTTACTGATTATATATCACACCCTTCTTGGGATTCTATTGGTACCAAAGAAATCATCATGATTTTAGGATTTGATAATGGATGTATCTAGCCTCTGATGCGTGATTTTCAGAAAGGGTTTTAGTAAAATATATGAGGGCTGAGCCTATGATATTGTAGTTTGTTTTATTTTATTTTGGTCTTTTTTTTATTTTTTCATAGAATGTGGAATATTCTTTATTAATTATACCCCACGTACACATTTCATTATAGCTTCATGATATGGTCATCATCATCCTTATTTTATACATTTATTATTTATCATCCACCTATTTATTTCATTATAATGGATTTTTATTATTTATTATTCAGGTACATAACTTTACACTATACTAATATGTTATAGTCAGATTAATGAAAACACAGTCCCTAATAGAAAATCTTTTGGCCCTCTCTAATATCCTGGAGCCATTGTCTTTTGGGGAAGCTCGCTTTAGGTTATGTATCCAACAATATCAATGCATTATTCAGTGGATTTTTAGGATGGACACTACAAAGTGGATTCGGAATAGTATATATATTTCTAATACAGGTTGGGTATTAGATAAAAGACTATGATTTATCAGAATAAGGTTATGAGGCAATGTGTAGGAGTAGTTAACCCACATATGGGGGAACTCAAATAAAATGGAATGTATTATTTCTGTTATTGGTTTGGGCATGTTACAGTTCTTCTAATTTCCCCAGTGGGTGACACACATGATTTATGATATTATTATTATTAATGATATATTATTATTTCATATTTTATTTCCCCTATACTGGTAAAAGAAGGATATATAGACTCATGCATTATACTAGGAACATGAGGATTCACATTCAATGAATTGTTTCATACCATATATATATTATTATAATAATACCTTTTATTGAACATTCTTATTGTTAGGGTTGTGATTGTTATATAAATAAATGTGAAAAATTTTCTTATAGGGTAACAAAATGGGATTTAATAACATTCCATCATCAATATAAATACTTATTTCAATCAAAGATTGATGGTGAAAACTTAATTAACCAAGTTATGCTATGGTTGTTCCAAGAACGACATGTTCTATAGGATTAAATACTAGTTGATTTTTTTATGAATGCTAATTATAAATTTTTTTCCATATAGCTATATAAATTCTTATGGTAGTTTATAAATTCCATACACAATATATAAGCTGTTACATCCTTATACCACAAGTAAAGGTTAGGCTATAGTTACTTGATGTACCAATCCAAATTTATATGGTGTATGTGCCTTTATAGATTCTGGATGTTGACACATTTGAATGGGTTGAGATATATACATCGATTTAAATAAAAAATAATCCTTATTAAATTAAATATTCAGAACGGATATGTTACCACTAAACATGGATTCCAATTTCAATTTAAAGGCGGTTTTCCTCTATAATATTTAATTTACACTCTGCATACCGAACCTCTTCTATATTATTTGAGACATTGACCCTAAACCAACCAAAGTTGTGGATAGTAGGATGTGCCTATTATGGTCTATCATGAGCATTTATATCTCCTAGACCATGATTTAGGATTATTTAGAGAGGCATGACTATTTATAAATATGGTATATGTTGATCATTTTCAGTTCTCATTTTTTTCTATTTGCTATTAAATGTTTTATGAGACATGCACATGCCAATTGTAGAGAGATCCAACCTCGATGTACTCCCTTATTACACCTATACGGTTGTTAGGACCATTATCTAGTGGCAGTGGGCCCTAAAACAACGATATTACCTCATATAGTTCCACCCAAGGAACATATTGCAGATCTTCTATTGGGCACCAATTACAATTTATTCGATAGAATTTTATGATTTAAAAAATCCATACAAGGGTAATCTTAACCTATCCAAACATTAGTATAATAATCCTATCTGATATCAATGAAACTAAATTAGGTTTCCATGTCAATGATGGAGTATTAAACTCAATTTATCAGGATTCATCATTTTTCACCGACTCATATTGGTGATAAGCCGACCACTGGGATAAATTTTGAGTATTTGATTGCATACACCTTCAAATAAAAGGTGAATATTCTATGGATAACTAAAATATTATATATATTTAACACGGATCTCATCACTAAGAAGAACTCAAGGTTTGGTGGCAATATGAGCAGGGGTGGTTCAACATCTAGGTAGGGATATGATTTATCCAATGGTAAGAAATCCCATTTTTAGGGTTCAGATAGGGAGGTTTCATAAATTTGAAATAAACTAAACTCTATGTGGTGCGTCACCTAAGCAGATGAGAAGGAAATAAAAATCCCCTATATATGTGGAACCCTATAGATTATGAAGCTTGTAGTAGGAAGGTACACCTGCAACCATTCTACCAAACATTCTATCACATGTGTAGGGAGAAGTAACTTATGTCGAAACTACTTTTAGGTATAGGATCAATAGCTCCACATTAGGTTCGTAGTTGGTCAACTACCAACTGATCATACCATGTATGTCATTTTGGATGAGGTTGTGAAATCTCCAAGGTTCATCACCAATAAATCATAACATCTCAAGTTAGTTTGGATGCATTTTAGGGATTCAATTCAGCCCATATCTATGCAATACACCCTACATTAGAAGAGAAGAGTCCATGAAAATATAATATAAGATGTAATATTATCTTAACTCCTTATTTTGATTATTATCTATTTTATATAAGTGAATCATGAACCTTTATATCTGATACAATTATATAAATGTTTGTCATAGCAATGGAGTACATTAGTTGTGTTGTGACTCTCAACACACTATTATTGGTCCAATCCGAGAGTGTACAACTATGTATGGAGTTCCCACTTTTCATAAGTGATCCAAATTTTGATGTGTAATTTATTTTTCCTTTATAAGAATGACTTTGATGCCATTAGTGGTATGTTATGGATAATTCTTTACCATTCAAACATTTATTTATATCAGTAGTTGGGGGATTTTATGTAACACAAGGAATTTAAATATATTCATTAGGGTGAATGTGATATCTAGGAAGGTCATCAGGACATGAGAATTATAGGATGGAGGAGTGATAGATGATATGGCTAGTACCATTATGTGTGATCATTGAATGTAGGTTGTGAAATTATCTACTATATTGGATCATTTCAAGGATGAATTACATAAGTATTTTTCTGGATTACCACGTATGAGAGATATGTATTTCAATTAGATAGTTCCATGAATGGAACTAGTGTTCATTAATCCATATAGGATGACAACTATAGAGCTCAATTAAATTAATAAGCAGTTGGAAGCCTTAGAGGAAAAAAATTTCATATGATGTAGTGTGTTTTTATGGGGTTCTATAAGACTACTATCCAACAAGGTGGATAGTAAGCTCTGATTGTGCATATATGACCAATTAATAAACGATTATATTGTAATGAAATGGTAGGAATATTTATTTATAAAAGACCTATTTTACCAACTCTAAGGAGAGACAGTTTTTTTAAGATTGGTTTGAGGCCGGGCTACAAATATGTGGGTGCTAGATCATCAGACATACCATATACTAAATTATGAAGTATGTATAGGATATATGAGTATCTGATTATGATGTTTAGTCCCATGACCACCCAAACCATTCGTATGGAATTTATGAACTAGTGTTTTAACACATAGATGTGTTTATTTATTGTAGTTTCACAGATTCAATCTTGGTGAATTGTTTCACTAGAAAAATCATGTTAACCATCTCGAGGTCATATTGAATAAACTAAAAAAGCACCAGCTATATGTAGTGATCATAAAATGAAACTTTTGAATTGATAAGGTTTAATTCTGGGGTCACATTATTTCAGTGGATGGAATATCTCTTCACCTAGTGAAGTTGAACACCATAGTTTCCGAGGAGCATCCCAATAATTTATTTTATATACAATGATTTTTGGGGATATTTGGTTATTATTGGTGATCTATTTAGGATTTCAAAGTCCTAGCATTTCCTCTTATGGACTTGACTATGGTTGTTCGGAAATTATTATGGTTATATGCTTCAAATACTTTCTTCCCAAACTTGAATCAATTGTTGAATTCAGCCTTGATCATTAATCTTTTAGAGATGGGAAGAATCTAAACTGTTTAATGTGATTCTTTAGGGATTAGGATTAGATTAGTTATAATGTAGGGAGATTAGGTTGTAGTGTATTTTTCATACTAGATAAGATCTCAGGAGTTTAATTACCCTTTTCCTGAACTCGATCTAGTAGTTTTTATTCATTCACTATGCTATTATAGGTAATATCTATTGGGTGAGTGGATCTTTATTTACACTGATCAAAAGGTCTAAAATAATTATCCTCACAGTATGACGTGAATAAGAGGCAAAAAGGTTGATAGAATAAATTCATTCATTAAAATTTAGGAATTAATATACAATCTAAAAGTGTAATTGACAAGCTGATGTTGTGAGCCCAATGACTCAGACATAGGCCATGGAGGAGGTTATAAATGGGTAGTAGTTAGTGGATTTGTTTTTTGAGATGCACATGGTGTTTAAGAAACTTCATGGGAAATGAATTTTTATAGTATTGATAGAGAAATCCTCCATACTAAAGAATTTACATATGAGAAAGCTATCATATACCAAGTGCCTCATCTCGAGGGTTAGTGTCTTAGGTGAGAACCAACCACATAGTCGGGTAATCAGTGAGAATGACATCCGAAACATCCAAAGACATATTTGGGTTCCTTAAGACATTTTGGAAGAGATTGTTTGAGAATATCATGCTACTATTTGGGTATATTACCCTAGTATTATGATGATGTACTGAGACATACATTTTCTTTATTGGTGGCTAGGTATTAGGAGGTATATTTTAGTTTTCATCACATGTTTTTCACCTATATATAGGTGAAGGTGGATCACTAAAGACCTGGTGGACTTTTACAACCCCAATCCATTCTTGGGTGGAAAAAATTACATAACGATGGATTTCATGATGAGTAATATGAAATCCCCTTGAGTTACTAATTAATTATGGTTGATCATTAATAGGTTGTATAAGGTTTCACACTTTCTACCTATCTAATATACCTTCATAATTTATAATATTTGATGGATTTATATTTGATATATAATTAACATTTATGGTGATCACCATTCTATCATATTAGACTAATTAACCTATTTTGATCGTATTTCTGGACGTAGATGTTTAAAAAATTAGGTTCACATATGTTATTGAGTAAAACACCTCACCCCCAGACTAATGTGTAGTTCGAGTAGATGATACAGGTGATAAAGGGAATTCTATAGGAATGTGTCCTTGATTTTGGATGTTCATCGGAGAAATATATAACTATCTCTGAATTTTCCTACAATAAAATTTTATAGGAAATGATTCAAATGGATCTGTATAGTTCCCATTATAGTAGGATCCATTGATAACCTCTATGATGGTTAGAGACAGATGAGACATCACTAGTGGGTCTTTTTCTTGTTTCAGAGATTTCAATGTAAGTATAACTAATAGAAAATTATATGGATACAACTAAGTCCATGTAGAAGTATTTTAATTATCATATACTTCAACCTATGGTTTTCTAGTTTGGGAAGGTGTTCATTCAACATATTTTTCCTAGATTAGTTCATAAAAGAATTTGGAGTCTGGGAAAGCTATCACCCAGTTTGGTTAAGCCCATTGAGATCATGGAATGGGTCAATATGATAGCCTACTTATTACAGTAACCGAATATGTACCATGTTGTGGATGTCAACATTAACATATCACAATGTCACCATTATCATTATATAAATCTCCTTAATTTGATCTTGAGGACATTGAGCTATATGTAGATGCATCATCTAAGTATTATCTGATATATATCATTGACCGAAGCACATAGCATCTTCAAGGATGTCTACTTCCATTGGTTCACGTGTTATTAATGAATGGTAATGGATAGGATGAGAATAGGGATTGAGAGGCAGATGTACATTCTTAATGGTCAAAACATTTCCCAAAACATTCTTTGTCACAATCATAAGTGAATCTTGAGGACATGTTTTTTATAGAGAGAAGGACATAATATCTTGATTTTTAATAGAGGAATGTAAATTTATATTACAATTTAAAACATCTAGTATTATGCGACTAATGTACTGAAATTATTTTGGAGATGTTTAGGAGATTATGTGTCTCATTTAGAGCTAGGAGCTCTAGAATATGAGGAGGCATGTTGATTCGAACAGTTAGTTCATGGTTAGTGTTGACCCTATTACTCAACCGTGAGATTCACATAATGAAAAAGAGAGACCGAACAATTTTTTTTACAACCACGCTAGCCAAGATTAATTGGTGTGTGTATTTTTAGAAATTATTAACAATGCATATTTTTTATGGGGTGCATACAATTTGAAAAACTGCATGTCAAGACCTAGCGGGGGGTGTTCCTGGGGAGTAAAGGGTGCCTAGTTGGTGCACAGTTTAGCCAACCATGTTTCCAAACCATGTGAACTAAAGTTTATATGAGAATTTAAAATATTCCACTAAAATTTTATAAAAACTAAAACTATTATAACTAATTCATTTTTTACTATTATCTAGTTTCCTAAATCTCTCCACGTATGGAATTTGGTGTCTCTGTCATTTGAATTTTGTTATCATTGATGTCAGGTATGTCTGTTTCTTTACAATAAGATCACGAATCCTCTTCCTTATATTTCTATATTACATTAGCATATATTGTACTATTTTTGTGTGAGATAATTTTATTTAATTTTATATTATTTTTTGTTTCTTATGATTTCTCTCATTATAGAGAAATTCAAGTGCTAACACTGGACGAGGAGAGTGTTTTGAACATAATATAGTTCTTATAGTTCATCAGTATCATGTATAGTTGAATTTATATCATATCTCACGGTTCTGTCTACCATAATAATTTGGATACAACTTTAATATGATAATGAATCTAAATTTATCATTTATATAATCCCCTAATAGTCCTAGCTAATGGTGAATCTACCCCTTGGTTTATCTCCTTGGTGTGATCCACCCCTATGAGTGATACATCCCTTAAAGGCCTAATTCCACATTCTATAAATTACTAAAAGCCTTGTGGGGTCAATTTTCTATATAATACATTTATTTAGAATGAAATTTATAGGCCATGTCCCAAGACGTGTCTATTGTGTCACTTATTTAAATTCAAGAGATTTTGTTTTATATAAATTAAAGGATGTTAATTCATTCATTAGAAGAAGTTTCTACCATGCCAAATCACATTTTTGGTAATGATATATATATTGATATATTATACTTTTCGACCCTATGTATCTTATATAATAATTTATCAAGTCACTTTGGTTCAAAGAAATCGATAATAGGCCAAAAAAGGTAGATTCATGTGCTTATCAGATGAGGAACCCAGTCCAATGTATTTATTTATTTATTTAATTCCAGGAACTTATAATTATAGGAAAACGTATTACTTTATATGTAATGACATGTTTGACCAGGTTTTCATTTGTGGGGGACAATTGTGTATATCTCAGACACTTATTAGGAATTAGTTAGTACCTAACAAGACCTTGTGAGTTTAGTTGTTTATAGAGGGAAGTGTCTAGATTTTGATGCCTGATTACCAATACGATGTTAGAGTACAAATAAAGAGGACTAGCCTATTCTAGTGATGATAGTTATAGATGATATTAGTTTTTTTGTATTTTTTAAAGCATTTGGCATGTGTCCACTATGAGAAACCCCCCAAATACATTTTTTTATCTCTAAAAGACATGATCATCCAAATTATCATTGTGTAAATTAATGATTCATCTTCCACCTATGTGTTTATTTTTCTTGGAAGCTTATTAATTATTATTCCACTACATAACATTATTATTTACCACCATGTTACAATATAATCAATGAAGTAATTTTCTCCCAATAGAAATACCATTTCCCTTTGATGATAGTTAGTAGCCTTTGGGATATTTGGAGGTACACTAGAGGTGTCATGGCCAGTCATCATGGGGCACATTTTGGTGCCATCCAGGGTGGGATGCTATAATGAGCTTTTCCTGAGGTGAGTAACTATATATTCTAGGTAGATAGTACCTATAATAATTAAACATATTCTTTTTATACATTTTTGTGTATACCTACAAGAAAATATGGATTTAGGTAAAATGGAAATGGATCTAGAGTGTCATGGTTTTGAAATATGGTGGAATTTAGCCACAAAACATTTCAGAGAGTTCGTTATTCATGTTCAGTGAATATGAATCACTCAATGACTACATTACAAAGGGTGATGGGAAATTATTTGGGTATATGAAAGATTTAGGGTCATTCTTATTCTCAGTTGAGATTCAAATTTCCTTGGTTATATCTATTAGGTCTTGTATATGAGGCTTGGGAGGATTTAGAATTACAATTATGAGTGAGATGGCATATGTGTCAAATAAATATGGGAATTAAATAATGAGGGTGGACTGAGAATTTTTTCATTTTCTGAGTTGTAAAATCTCTATGAATCCTGATATACTGTAAAATAGACGGTTTACATCAAATGATGAGATATAGAGTTATCCTTTATGAAATATGATATCAAACTTGAGTATAGGTTGTTAGATTTATTTGATAGCTTTAATAGATGATACCAAGGGGTTGTGTGAGTTTTTTTCTTGTGAAGTACAATATATAATTATTAGGCTGATAAGTTGAGAATCAATAAAGTAATTGGATTAGCTCATTGATATAAGGAACATGTTGGTCTTTTGAGTTTAGGGGTCATCATGGGGGTCCAAACATGGGTTGGTACCAATAGAAATATACCATGTTCAAACTAAAGAAAGCATTGGTTACCCAAATGGGTGAGATAATGTTCCTAATGGGTTTTACACATCATGATCATGTGCTCAGGTCCAGTATTCTCAATATAGAATGCATGACTATGTGGGTGATGAGATGTTTTTTAAGATTCAGGGATAAGTCCTGAATGACTGGAACGAGGTTGTGAACAATGTATTTAGTGTACTAATGGAACCAGGAGAATGTTGACTTATAGGGCCATCCAAAGTGATCCTTAGTGTGTATATATGATGTGATATGTTACAAGATAATTACTCTAAGGTAGAGGTTACAACTGACCAATTGTTGTGAGGGTTTACCCTGATTGAGAGGGTGGATTTCATAGATTGATATAAGAGGTATGAAGGATATAATATTCCATAAAACATTTTCTAATCTTATTTAGTATGATGAATCATAATATATGATTATAGGCTATCATAATTTCTGTTACATGTGTTTTTATCTTAGTTCATATTTTATCTGTAATGTATAATTGGATGTATATCAAAATATCTGATTCCTAGTGTTCTTGAACTTATGTTTATGTCTAATAGATGCATGATCATAGAATTGGGAAAATATTTGAGCCAACATAACAAGGAATTCTTGAAACACATATCCTTCGACAAAGTTTCCTATAATATATCATGGACATAAGATCTGACATAATATATTTCATGCCAAATCTTACTCTATTCATCGTTATTATAGGAATTTGAATGTTAAAAGATATCATTAAAGTAATTTTCAAACATAATATATCATTTAAGAGGTGTTACAAAATATAAATTGAAAGGGATTATG
This sequence comes from Viscum album, assembly GCA_963277665.1. Lineage (NCBI taxonomy): Eukaryota > Viridiplantae > Streptophyta > Magnoliopsida > Santalales > Viscaceae > Viscum > Viscum album. Next base: position 234,800,765 of record OY728119.1, read on the forward strand.
ATGTATTCATGCATTAGTTGGTTGAGGATAGAACTTATGACTTCTAATTCCTGATTAATATAGGTAAAATATTTTTGTTTCCTGAATGTATTTAAAAACAATACATCCTTGTGATGATGTGTGTGTTCATTCTTGGAATTTTTTGGATGAATCCTAGTCTAACACATAACTATCATTATCTTACACATTCACCTAGAGAGGCACTATTTCACTGTGGGATGAAGGTTGATTCCACCTAAACATAAGATGATTTCATAACTAGTGGATACCTCTAGTTGTAGGATTCCTTTTTGATACCATAATGTGATATCTATCACCTAATAATTCTAATAATGGATATAAAATAATATGAAAAAACATTGGCATAAGGTACACGTGATTTGAGATTCATGATTTCTAATATACTTATTTCAATTTTTATTTTCTGTTGATATTGGTATGGGTTTAATAATTTCTTCCACTGCCACTAATAAGGGTTGTTAGACCTTTTGGAATCACAATAGTAGTATTAGTGATTTTCATTAATTTGGATTTTTAAAATCATTCTAGAAATTAAGAACATTGACATAATACTACATATCATATTACCCATCATAAATAATGATACTGGGATTTGTTTGGGATGATGGACTCATAGATTGAAATATAGGATATCATAATCAATGACTCAAAAAATTATGGTTTTGTATTTTTCATAGTGTAAAAAAACTATTTTATCTTATCATATGATATCTACAATATGTTTTTTGAAAAATAGAGCATTGAATCACTAATATGAAATAGAATAATATTATTAAAATTGATATGTTATATATTAGACAATGAATATGCTATTAGTCATAAAATTAAATTGCTAGTTCACTAATGATATATTTTATTTGATTATATAACATTAATTAATAAATTAAAATTGATATCACATCATGTCACGACCTATTAGTCTTATTTTTTTGACTCCCCTTGTAATATATAAATCAATTTGTATAGAAAAATTATTTTTTTTCATACATCAATAATGAATTTTATTTCTTATTATTTATTAATGGTTTATACATAATAATAAAATATATTTTTTACATAAAAAAATTTATATATTTTTAATTAATTATAAAATTACAGAGTTTTAAAATAATTAACAAATGTTTAAGAATGTTTATTATTAAATATTAATAAATATTAAATGTAAATTTTAGAAACACTTTCAACCAATTTATATGGAATACATTATGACATAGAAATAATATTTTTATTTAAAAATCATGAGGACAATTTATAAGTTGATCATAAATTCAAAAATACAGCCAAAGTACAAATTCTTTATATTTAAATTATAAATTATTGAAAAATATTAACATGAATTTTTCAAATTTAATCCTTATTTTGATATTTTATTTAAAGACATCACATATTTTTGTGTATTTATTTTATCATGGATTATGTAATGTTAAGTATGTGATATTTAATATATATATAAAAATTGATGAAATAAAATGGATTACTAGTTGTTTTTAATTCATAAAATATCATATATTGAAAGTAAAATACTATATAATACATTATATGAAGGATCCCATATTTTGAAAAGAACATAAAGTATTTATATGATATATTATGTAATTTCCATAATAGTTATCTAAATTTTAAAGTTATTATTGTTCTAATATATACTTGAATTGTTCTTAAATATTTATCACTTGTTTAAATTTGTAAAATGTTAATTTATTTAATTTATTTTGATAAATTTTCATTTATATGAATACTTTCTAATACATTAAATTTAATATAACTTTATTAAAAATATTATATTAAAGACATTGAAGGATATTTTGAGGTCTTTTGTATTGTAAATTGGGTAGAAAATACATTAATTACATAAGGAAAACTTGAGAAGAAACATTATTTATTCTATTGGAAATACTCTTGTGTTATTCCTACCTAGGTCCCCTCACTATATGTAATTTCTCGGGGAGATACATAAATTTACAAGGGTGGACATGATATCTGGAGATGGATAAATATGGTAAATGAAACATGAAAAACAATCATGGAATGTACATAAGATATAAATTGAGAGAATAATCATAAGTGCATTATACAAAATAAGGTAATGTGGATATAACATAAAAATGTTACAATCATAAGAATATAACCATGATTTATCAACATAGTGGCATAAATCATAATTACCATGGTTATGAACCATGTTAATATAAAACATGTCATCTCTAGAGATTATTTATTTACTGATGCATTAGAGCACTATCAAGGGAAAAAAATCATATTTCAAAATTAATTTTATCCAAATTGATCATAATAAATTATTCCACCAAAAACTGAAAAAAAAACAAAGAACACATTTTATATAATATAATTACATGCATAAGTTCTTCAAGGCTTCTAAATTACATACCTTTTACCATATAAAAAGGGAATCTGGGTTTCATACATGTGATTCTCATAATCAATAAATTATGTTTACATCATGTGGAATACCCATGGGTAATGAGGGGGTTTAGGTACTCAAAATATGATACTTTTTCTTGATAATGAGAGAAATTTTTTGTATTAATTTAAAGAACATAGAGAATGAGATGGAATGGAGATATCCCTTTATAAAACATTATTTTAGTTTTCATAGTAATATAAAATGTTCATAAAAGTAATGTAGTTTAACATTAAGAAGGAATACCCAAAAGGGATACTTTAATAGAAATAAGAATATGATAGTTATATTACAATGAAGAGATGCTTCTTAAAACATTAGTATGGAGCCTTTAGGTCATAAAGACACCAATTATGAACTCTTCATGGGGTTAAATTACCAGAACACCCTGGAATATGAATTTAGATTATAGAGAAAATAGGGTTGGGTAGATATTGATAGTAATATTGGGGGAAATTCATTATTAATTTCCTTATTTAGATTTGGAATATATATGATTAAATTAATCCAAAATAAAAACCACACCATGAGTTTTTCAAATGGTTTTTTTTTCAAAAAAGTGTCAATTTTCAATATATTATAATTTGGGTTTAGGAGGATTCATAAAGGGTTTATGAAATTAATAAAAACAAAAATTAATTTAAATAATTATAATCTATTTTTTTATTGATACTATTTTTACGTATTTATTACATAATTTTATTTTTTATGATTCCATAATACAAATTGTATATTACCAACTTATTTAATCATTAACAAAAAAATCATCATTTAATGAAATATTCAAAAAATAGACTATTTGAAAATATGAACATGTGAGTTTAAAAATATTATTTATTTTATGAAAATAATTTTCTATAATTAAAAATTTAGACATTTTAATTAAGAATTACGCTTTGTAGAAGAATTTGGGGTTTTTTGATGATAATATATTCATACGCTTCAAAATTTACATTTTTCATCATATAATTTTATTATTATTTTTATTAATATAAATTTAATTTTATTAGAATATATTATTAAAATAAATTTTATTTTAAATATTCGTCATTTACTAAAATAGAGTATTAATTAAATCAATATATTTCAAAAAAAAATTAAATTGAATTAATTTATTTCAAAATCTAATTTCTATAAAACTCATTATACTATAATTTAAAAGAAATAATAAGAATGAAAAAGATATATGCGTTATTTTAAAGAAAAACGAAGAATAAAAATTTATATTACTTGGGTCTAGACACTTAAACCTTTATTACACTCACATATGCACTAAGGGTAAGGTGTACAATAGTTGATGATTAATTGGGTGGTTTGACTACCATTGACCTAATGGTGATCTTCACTCACTTGTACTTCCCCTATAGTCAATTTCATCCAAGCCTCGCTTGTTGAAGAGTTTCTTAGGATGGTCAAGTATGAACCATAATGATGTTACCTCCTTCCTTAGTTCTATCAAATGTGCTTCAAAAGGGATTTCTCTACTGGATGAGTACGTCTTTCCTCCTTTCTAAATCACATATTAGTTGTCATTATTCTTCATATAGATTAGTTATAATTGTAACTTATTTAGAAATTGTTATAAACCCCAATAGTTATATTAACCAGTGGTAATATTTCCCAGTGGTAATATTTTCCAATTTCTATATTGACAAAAAATCAAGTAATAATTTGGTCCCAACTCTCACTTTTATCATTATACTCTATATGTAATCAACCATTCATCAATATTTACAAATTTATTCCAAAGGGTATTTATATATCCTATGATAAATTTAATTATACTTGATTTTCTTTTCTTTTAGAATATTTAATGGAAGGTTTAATCATTATGGGAGTGTTCGATCCTGTAGAGTATAACATTACGTGGTTGATATTCATTGGTTTTTATGTCCTAATAATATTACTAAACGTCGTAATTAGTATTAATACATGGCATGAAATATATATTTTCTTATTTTTAATAGTAACTAAATGTGATTTAATCATGAAATATTAAATTTTAATCATTATTAAATAATAGAGACCTTTTATTAATCAGAAAATAAATTCTCAGGCTATTACATTTTCCACCCATAATAATTTTCATCATTGATATTTTACTATTGCATCTAAAAAATCACGTTATTTGTCATTCATTTCATCCTCAGGTTACTAAGTAGCCAATTCCAACTTCTGATTTCTGTACAAGACTTCCAGAAGTTATTTTTTCTTATTCTTAAATACTTTACCCCTTTTATAACGGATCTAAACCAGTTTCTATTCATTTAAAAGTCATCACCCAAATCTGCACCATTTGCATCAAGTAAATGTCTTGGGTCATAAATATACATTCATAGTAGGGACCCATTAATGGCATCGTTAAAATTAGAATCATTCATATGTATTAAAAATCAATAAGAAACCACTCCAACATGCCCAATAACCTAAAAAAGTCTAATGCATAATGGACTCAATTTACCATTCTTTCAAAAACACCGTGGCCCCATTCTATGGTGATATATTGGGAAATATATGTTCACTAACATTAATATCTAATTACATCTTTTATTTTTCAGAATAAGGTTTCTATCAACTTTGACCATCCATGATTTGATACTAATAATCTTGTATATTCTCAATGATATCCTTCACATTGTCTTATCGAAAACACTTATCTTCTCCAACATCATCACAATATTTTAGATTATTACATCATTTTATTTAGAGATATTTAAATTTTCTATTTGAATGATTGAGTATAAACTATTATTTTATAATAATTCATCTACTGGGTGATGATGGTCCAAAATACATTTAAAAAACTTTTGATAGTGAGGGTATGTTCTCATGATTATATCTATATTAATAGAAGTTTATAGGATACTCTAGAATTTATTAAAATATCATAGATCTTGGATAGAAAAAATCAACAGTGGTACTCCACGATGTCTCACAACCTAATTAATATAAAGGAGATATATTCATTCCAGGTTGAAATAATATCTTAAGAAAACTAAATGGGAATTATTTGTTAATATATCGATGAGGACCCACCGAGAATTTTTACCCTTGGACATCTTCTGAAACCTATGAAAAAGTCCATAATGATTTTATACAACATCTATATAGGTTTGGGTAGTTGTTTTAATACCCCTTTAAGAGGTTTAAACTATTACATTACTTGTCAACACACCATACACCTTAACATATAATCGACATTATCACTTGTAATATTTTTGAACCTATAGTTATCAAGAAGGTCCCTACACATATTAATTCTTTTGGGATATATATAGAACATTGAGATATAATATGTATCCATCATGTCCTTCTTTAGCTACAAAATAGATGTAATATATATACTTGTAAAAAAAATTAAGTACCCCTTCTTGATCAATATTTAATTTAGTTAACCATCCATTTTTCAATGGATCTATCTTCGTTTGAATCAAATGACACTCTATTTGATATTTTCTGATCATATCAAGTAATTATAGTTGAGAAGTAATTTGGGATAATATTTATGATTTCAATTTTTCTTATGATTCTGATCTATATCGTTTCTAGGTCCTATATTAATGGATCTTCTTTAACACTCATCATTGCAATAACACTAAAATCATTCCTACACAAAAAAGAAACAATTTATTTATCTTATGGGGTGAAAATTAATTGAATAATAATAATATTTAAGATTTACAACTATATCCTTTAACTTATGTTAAATTCTATTTTGGGCTAATATATATGTCACTATTTAATGGAATATGTATATGTTACACTTTTCCCTATTAATATAGAATCTATATATCATCAGAGAAAAGGTAAGTATATGTCACTAGAAATCATTAGTAGGATAATTTTTCCCATGGATCATTAACTATAGAGACACATAGGTGTTAACATAATATTTTTTATGAGAAGACTTCCATAACATTTCAGATATGCATCACTATAGATAAAAAATCATTCTTTTGGAGAGGGTTTAGTTATCACAGGTGAACTAACCAACCTCTTCATTTGTTCTTGGATACCTCCTTAAAACCCCTTCTTCCAGATAAACATAAATTCATTTCAATATGTCTTGGTTATGGGATTGTAATTCCCTAAAAATTTATTCAAAACCCATTTATAGTATCTTTTTAGACCAAACAAACTGTGAATTCCAGTTATAGTAGTAGCACATGGATACTTCTTCATGACCCTTGTCTTGGAATTATCAAAGAGACTCATCACCAGTCATGTTGTTACCCAAGAATGATACTTTTTGTAATGAGAAATCACATTTTCATAATTTAATAAAAAACATCTTCTTTCTTATAGTTTGTAAAATAATCCTTCGCTGATACTCCTAATCCACAATATTTTTGGAATATATCATAATATCATCAATAAATACCACAAAAAAATTCTCAAGGTAATATTTTAAGACTATATTCATCAAATTAATAAATATGAATAGGTCATTAGTTAATATTAATGGTATGAAAAAAGTATCATAATAATAAAATATTATTTAGAATTTTGTCATTGGGATATCATCAATCATCACCATTAACTGATGATACCCCTTTCAGAGTCAATATTATAAAATAAATGATCCCCCTAAGTAGTTCAAAAAAATCATCAATCCATGGAATATTGTATTTATTTTTTATTGTGATCAAATTATATTGTCTATAATTAATTCATAACCACATCAATCGGTCCATCTAACTTAAAAATAGATTTGGTTCTCCCCAAAGAGGAACACTTGGTAAAATAAAACAATTCACCAAAAGATCAAGAAGTTTATTATTTTTATACCTATAACTCCAAACATTCCATTCAACATGTGTGAATAAATATTGGAATAGATCTAGGTATCAGTTCATTAATAAACTATACGTATCTTTTTTGTAGATATCAATGAAACAAATTCAAAAATACATCAATGTATTCCCTAACAATGTGGTCATTTTCCATATTTTCACTTTTTTTATTCTCTCTCTTCACTGATCATATCTATAGGGAAGAATATGGGTGGATCCACTACAAAAAGTAGTGGATATTAAATCCATCCTTAAAAAATAAATCTAGGTTATTAATTTTGTTCTACTAAAATATACTAATGTTGGTAGTTAAAAATAACATTATTTCCTTAGATACAATCATACACTAGTATATTCTTTGATTCTAACAAGGGAAGGACTACTACATTTTCAATGATATTGTACTCTCAAAAGTCTGTGATATAGTTTCTATATACCTTTACTTCTTGGATAATTCCTATTGTAGTTTTAAAGGGTAAATATGAATCTATATGTTTTGGATTTTGTTATATTGTCATTGAAAACATGTATGAAATAGTGGAATGCATAAAACCAATGTCAAATGTTATACTTTCTGGCACTCAGAGCACAAAGAGTGTTCCATCCATGACATCAATTATAGCCTCTACTTAATCAATCATGATTGCTATAAAATGGCCATTATTTATTGTTCTTTTTTGAGGTTAGTGGTCTCCCTCCATAGTCTTTTAATTTGGACATTGATTGGTAATGGTCCTAAGACATCCACAGAAGATGCATTGATCTTCTGCTATGTTTGAATCATCTCTACTTCATAATTTCCATTGAGATGTTTATCCTTCAACACATTAATATAGTCCTATGATATATTACAATATCTTTCACACTTATATCTATTAATAATCTAAAGAAAGTAGTTCCTTAAATGTTTCATCCCATAATTGATGCATGTCAGAAGTTATAGGTTCATTCTTTATTTTTCATGATCAATATTCTTCATTGAGTTTATCTCAATTTGTGTAATCTTATCATTAGGGAGATGTGATTAATTGTTTCCTCCAAAATATATTTTCACCTTCATAGCACCCAATAATATGTCTTTATATATTTTATGTACTTAGTTTTCTAGATACTTCCTTATATTTTTCCACAGTCTATCGAAGAATATTTCCATATTTCCCTCAATATCAATATCAAAGCTACATTTTTGATGGTAATGTATTGTAATCTTAATTTAATACATTACCACTGGTGGATTCCCCTAATAATTGATGACTAATAATTCATTCTATTTTTTTATCTTTTAACAAGTACAATAATTATTAAAAAAATTATTTTGAACTTTTCCCACACTATTATGTCAATAACTCCTCTTGGATCCATTAATTTATTCACTTTCCAGAACTAATAATCTTCTCATTCTAAGTGTTATATAGCCTAGGTGACTATATCTATATATATTTAAAATATAGTAAATAAAATATATTTTCTATAGAGTTAATCTATTGCTCGGTAATTAATGGTTCAGTTGATCTAGCAAAGGAAGGTGGTCGTGATCACATTAAGGGTTTAGTTGAATGTTGTTCCCTTTGAGGTGAATCTGGATTCATAACATGATTATGGTTATTATTAATCTCCCAATGTAGTTGATTTATTATCCTAATGATGTTTTTTATTCCAGGATCGATCATGATAATAAGGTAATCAGTTCGTCATCTTTTTCACCCATCATTTAGTTAGTTCCAACTTTTTTCCACTATTTATCAAAAATAAGAAAACCGTAGTGAGAAACATGTTACTTATATGAATACTGTAATACAAATGGTTGTTTAAGTCGTAAAACAATATTATTAAATATGTTATTCTTTCAATTAACTCTAAAAATAATTACATTTTCTATATATTATTTATAATGATTAATAAAAAGCATGTGAGTAACCAAACATTTTCCTCTAGAGTTCCAAAAAAGGTGTACCACAAGGGCCATTATTGTGTAACAAGTAACGTATGATTCAAATATCAGGGATTCCTTTATGGTTGTATTGCTTCTTAGTACAGATATTAATGAGACACATCCTCTTGTATTATAAATATATAGATTTTTTTAACTAGAGACCAATTTCTTAATACTTCACCAAAATTACCAAAAGTAATCCTATATTTAAAAAAAATTACTTGGGTTTAAAATAGTGTGTTATTATCCTAATTTCACAAAATAACTATACCTTATCTTTGATACCAAATATGTCTTAAAACCTTTTTAATACATTAAATTTTAAATACAAATTACAAAATATTACATTAATAACAAAAAGGATCTTTTAAGGTATAATTTCTAGGAAACTAGGTACATAATTCATGAATTATATATGTTAAAAATTAGAATGAAAATTATTTAAACATTTTTATGTAAATATTTTTACTTCTTATTAGGTCACCTCACTGAATGTAATTTCCAATGGAGAGGAAAGAGTAATGGGTGTGTTTTTATACTAAATGAGGGGTTCAATTATTATTAATTACTTAAATTGGGATTTATACTCTATATGATTATATTAATAAAAATCAAAAAACATCATTTGGTTTCTTAAAGTTTTTTTAATAAATATGGTTACTTTCCAATATTTAATATGTCCAAAAAAACTATATAAAATAATAACATTGGTGATTTATAATTGAGTTATTTTTATAAAGAGTTGATTTTAAAACATTAAAATATAATATTTGTATTGAAGGATTCGTTAAGGGTATATAAAGTAAATAAAATAACATAAAAAATTATTTTAAAGAATAAACATGTTTTAGGTAATTTAAACTTATAGTATTTATAACATCAATTTTATGATTTTATGTTATCATAATACATAACAAAAAATTATATTTTAATTAAATTTCACCCAAAAAATAGACCATCTAAATTTATTATGAAAATCCTCCTTGGATTATTTTATTGTTTGGATGTCATAAATAATAATTTTTTATCAGTGTAATTTTATAAATATTTATATTTACTTCTACACATTAAAAACCCATATTAATTAATCAAATATAGGTTTTTTCAAGAGTAATAGTTTTGCACACAGAAAAAAAACATTTTACTTCATAAAATTATATTATAATTATATTTGAATAAATAATTTTTAGTAATTATATTTTATTAAGATAAATTTATTTTAAAAACTATATATTTTTTTAAAGTAGTGTCTTAATTGAAACTCTATAATTCGGAAAAATTCATGTTTTCTTTCTTTATATTATAATATAATTTTTTATAAAACTCATTATAGAATAAATTATAAATTTTTAATCGAACGGAATAGTTATAGTAATTAATTTATTAAAAAATATATCAAAAAACTTAATACTATTAGGGTGTAGATACAATACCCGTTATTACACTAGCGTATGCACTAAGGTTAATGTGAGAGATGGTGGTAGATTAATGGGGTGTTTCGACTACCATATACATAAGGGTGATCTACACTAACATGAACATATTTTTTAGTTGATTTTGTTAAAAAAAAATTTATTTGAGAAATTATTGCGACTGGTCATAGGAAATCCTATATGATGCCACACCCCTTACATGTTCTGAAAAATGTTATTTTATGTGAATGAATTTACTTATGGGGCTATGATTTCATCATTCTATATCAACTATTAGTTCCTAAAAACCATTAGAAATCCTAATTTTAATTTTATCATTTTTACCAATTGTTATAAATAAAAATACTCATATTGGCCAATGATCATATTTTCAAATAGTCATATTGACCAACGATCATATTGAATAATGACAATATTGGAAAATATTTAGGTAATGGTCAGGTCCCAAAGACAATTTTTACCTTTATACTATATATATACTCCACCATTTATCAACATTTCTAACTTGATTACCGAAGTATTTTAAAATTAAATTGATAATGAATGTTATATTATTGAATTCTTTAACACTTTTCATGATAAGTTTAATCTTCATGTGAGTGTTTGATCCTAAGAAGTACACCATTTCATGGTCTATATTCTATGGTTTTTACCTCCTTATAAAATTATTAGATTTAATAATTAGTATCATTTCATGAAATGTGATATTTTTTTGTAAAATTATTTCTTTGCATCTCTTTCATGAAATATAATAATATAGTCATTATGAAAAATATAGAAACTTTATTATTCATTAAATACCTTAGATGTTCTTTAAAATAAAATATTTAGTATCAATTTAACATGACTATAGTTTTTAATAAATGTTATTAACTTGAATTTATTTATTGTATATGTTTTAAATATATTAGGTGATTGATTTAGGATTATTTTGATCCCTTCATGGGTAATTTTATCATGAGTAGTGGGACTATCAGTCAAATATCCCACTACATTGGAGGCATATTCCTTATTCTAGAAGGATGTGGTTGGATATCTATGGCCATGGTCTTACTCATGCAATGATTATAAATACCATATAATTCAAAACATTATATAATTTTTCCGCATAATTTAGGCATGATATGGATTTGGATATTTTTTAATAGTTTCTGATTAATATGGTTTCAAATTTTTAATTTTGTGGAAGGAATAAGATTAAGGAAAATAATAATTAGAATCATTTTTATTTAGAAGAATGACATGTGAAACGACGGTGATATTATAAACCCCTATAAATACTATGTTTTATATTTATTCCATTGAAGCACATGGTAAGACATTGATTATTGAACTGTGTAGGTTTTTTAAAGTAAGAGGCCCATATACTATCTAATTTAATTAATTGTGTAAAAGGATAACTTTTAGAGTTAGGTCACCAAATATCAATATTTGCATTGGGTTACACTTTTCTAGGAAACCTTATGCTTAGTAAAATCTAGGAATAGATAAGAATATACACATATGGTTTATTATATGATGATTTTTCAACTAGATTACTCAAGGGTTATGTATGATGATGTTGAGATGATTCCCTACCTAAATTGATAAGTTTTGAGAGTGACATCAAAGAAGAACAATGTTTTAATGACATATAGATCATATGTTGAAAATGGATTGGACGAATTTATAAAGGTTCATGATTTTTTGTGGGTTACCATTAAATAAAATGTTTTCTTAAATGGTAATAAAATATTAAACTCATCTAATAATAGTTTATGTTGTATATGATGAAATTATCATCATTATTAAAAATAAAATGGAAAAAAAGTCCTTGATAGGAGAAGACTAATATACAAAAACAATAATACTAGAAACATTGGAATAATACTTTTGAAAAAGGAAATTATATGCACTATAGTAAAGTATATTGATAAGCAACTATTGATACAATTTAATAGGTAAATATAAATTATAATGAGAAGCATATAAATTTTTACTTAAGGTTTAAAATGCACTATTTGAAAAATTTCAGATTGAATTTCATTCACTTATCATATACTCAATATGATTGGTTATATTAATCATAATTAAAATGAATGATTATGGAAATGGATTTGTGATGCAATAGATTTATTTAAAGGCTATTTTAGTAAAGGAATAATCGTATCTTACTCCATGGAAATTTTCACATAATATTTTTGAGTTCAGTAAATTTTTATCCTTTTATTCTCAAAGTGTTAAGGATGGATGAACAAGGAACATTATTTCCAGGTTTTGGATTTTTATTGATAGAGAGCCCTATAATGATTATTCAAGAATTTGGACTATGTCATTGAAAACATAAGAAAATTTCAATAATGAAGTATTAATGAATCCATATAATGGATTAATTTAGGATACCCAAAGGGGTTTGTGAAACTACAATGAATTTGATTCCATTGTAATAGTGCTATTGAAAGAAATTAATTATTTTTGAATGACATATGATACCTAATGTATACATTACATGTTTTTTATATATATATCATTTATAATCATGAAATAAATGATATATATTATATTTTTCCTTCAAATTTTGAAGAAATTAGATTATATATCAAAATATTTTAAGGAGTTCATCATCCTTGGATCCATCTAAATAAAAAATGATTATAATTCTCTTAAATATATTATATTTTAAGGGGAGTTGTTTTTAATAAAATATTATTACACATAATACTATATAATCATTTGAATAAAAACTTTTTATAACTATTAGGATTCCATGAAATGTTCTGAAAATAAGGATAATTGTTTTATCTAGGATAATTATGTTTTATCTTGTATAAAATAATTTTATCTTTATATGTTTTAAAATTTGAGGGAAAATGTTGATCCCACCAAAAAAAGAAATATTTATTTATATATTTATTTCTATAATAATTTTATCAAAAAATAAAAAATAGAATATATTATATGAATAATATTGTTAGTTTTTTCAATATTCATCTTAAAAGAAAATTAGTGATATTCATTTAAGAAAAATTCTTTTTAGTTTCGTAGCATTACATCTTGAAGAGAATATAGTTTATGAGTGTACAGTTGGTATATGTCATAACATATAGAACATGAATGTTTTCAAATTAAATACTATACCACTCTAAAATTCAAATTGAATTTTTGATTAATAACCTATAATATAAAGTATATGTGACTGTTAATAAAAATTTAAAATTTATATATAGTAACTATAAAAAAGTGAATATTAATTTATCCTAAAAGAGATTAGGATATTTGGATTAATAAGAAATTTAAACTATTACATTATCCATGAAAGTATTTCGTGGAGAATGTTTTATGGAAGGTATTAAAGATGATGATGTTAAACATAAAAGGAGTTCTATGTAGAGAAAACAATTCATCATAAAATTTGATGTTGTAGTGTTAATATTTTTAAATATGTTCTTAGAGTTTAACATTAGGAATCTTATTTATAAATATCACCGTTATTAAAAATCTATTTCTTCATAGATTTTAATCACAAATTATTGAGTATGATAATTTTATCAGGTAGACACAAATACATATGCAATGAATTTTATATAGATATAATATGTTTTAATTTCCCCAAAAACTATAGTAATCATAATGATGATCTGGAAGACTATCATATATGATATTATAACCATGAAATTATGTAGGTTTTTGTTATATACACTTATACATGTTTTTTGAAAATAAAATGTATTATATAAAAGTGAATATCTATATTATCATTATTTAATGTTGGATACATATATTAAAAAAAATTTGTAATCAAGTGTTAATTAATATCACAAAGTATGAATTCGAATTATCGCAGAACAATGTTAATTATAGAGTATTATAGCTTATGAGAAATATTAATGTATGTGTGAGAATGAATATTGTATCACGATTCAAAACATTGTCATGAGGTACATAAAGTAGTTTTTTATTTCAGATGACCAACTATGTATACCACATAGTGTGTCTTACAATACAACATTGGTATACATTAGGTGAATTGATTATATTTGATCCCCATTACTTGAGTTCAGTAGGATACCTATTATGAAAACCTTTATACATTGACAATTTTATAATACAATCCATGATTATTAGATAATGAAGGGTGGAGAACTATGATTTGGATTATGTCTTTACCTAGAGATTAACCCATATGATATTTTTAATATCATATGAAAAGTATGACATACGGGACATTCATTGAGATAGAACGGGATGTGTGAAAATTCAGATAGATTTTTCATATAACAAATCTTACTGATAGTCTTATATTTGTTGGATCCTTAAGTGGGGGAGAAAAAATAAATGATATATTTCTTTTATGAGTTATTCCCTTTTAACTGAGTCTCTTGAATATATTATTGTTCTCAACCCAATAAATTATTCCAGATAGCCTCACCACCATGTCTAAAAATATATAAATACATTAATACATAGTATTTAAAAGGTTTAGTTGAATGCTATACTCCCTATCTTGTTGGTTATTAACCCAACATGGATTATCTACTATAATAGTTTTATCTATTACAGTGGTCTCTTGAGTTCACAAGGGTGTGATTTCTTATGCCTCATAATCAAATTTTCTTCATCTACGGGTAATACCCTCTATCTCGAGTCACATTAATATACTATTTAATAAATTCTAATGTTGTATTCATAAATCTCTATTATATAGATGTGTATCAGGTTATAATAAATGTCCCAAAAAATGTATACAATTTTTCAAAAAGTCATCAAAATTTTGAATAATTTATATTTTTTATTCACCTGTAAGAATATATAAATATCCATTACACATAGTTATTAATTTTTCTCAATATAAATTATAAAATAGTTATAAATTATTGAAATAAATCCCACAATATTTGGGTCATATATCCAAAAATATCTGTATCAATACAGTATATATTTAAATTATTAATTCTATATTTAATTTTAGGTAATGAATCTATAATTATCATTGATTTTAATCCATGTGAAACAACCCAAAAATTATCATTATGGAATTATGAAATAATCAAGATACATGTATCATGATATCATTTCCCTGAAAGATCTACATAATTTCCTCTACACAATTTATTTCCCAATAGGATCCCTGAATTATTCTCTCTCATTTGGGTTATAAATAACAATGGTTTAATTTTTCATATTCAGGATTAACACATGATATGAATGTTGTATCATAAATATATATGGATAGGGATAAAATTTCACATGTAGTATATTTATAATTTCACATCATTAGTATGATGAATTCTCATATCATGAATCATTTTAAATTCTCCAATGAATTTATCTCTCATAGTGTCTTCTTTATGCAATTTTTTTACAGTAATTTCTTCTCCAAATATCATTATTTGAATGGATAATATAAGATATCCACATGGATGGCCTCATGCATATTTCCACATGGGAAATCATGTTTCTAGAATTTAAAATTCAAAACAAAATTTTTTGTATGTGAGATTATAATCCATTAGTTCATTTTATAACACCTATTTGAATTACAGATGTGTCCTCAATTAAACATCCTCGTTTACATCAGCTACCCCATAGAATTTAGATACCAATATATGTCTACATCGCTAGATTATTATATATAGATAGAAATTCTATTGTTAGATGATTTTCAATAATATAAATTGATCATCATTTCAGATTCTAAAAAGGTAGAAAATTAACTATGTTGTTGAATTGGATACATTGGAAATTTAGAAATATTGTAGAATCAGCTACGCTATAAATTCATCTATGTTTCATAATCAATACAGTTGTCTATTGTAATAAACATTAATTTTAAAAACCTTCATAATGATTTTTATTTTTATTTTTAAACTATGGATTAATAATGGTAAACTTGTGATGAGGCTTAAAGAATGTCCCATGAACACTTGGGGCTTGTTCATATCATGATGTTTGAAAAAATGGAAAAATTACTAGGCCTAATGTTTAGAAGAATCTATAAATCCCAACCCACACAATTTATTATAACATGTCGGGTGAAATTGGAGTGCAGTAAGAGCCGCATGGTTTGTATCAAATCATACAACTTTATGAACATGATATAAGAAGACAATAGACTTTCGTGGATGTGGGTTATAGCATGGTTTCTGTATGGTTATGTAAACTCTATGTCATAACCATTAGAGGAATTACATATGTATTGTCCTTGAGGATGATTTGGGAACAGTTTCATCAAACCATTTGTAAAAACCATGTACCTTGTATTTTTAGGGTGAAAAGCGCATTTTTCCATTAATGACTCTAATTTTTAAATCCTTTCTTTATCCTCTAAATTTCGAGCGTATAGCTTGTTTTCCTTCTCTTGAGATCTCCCAAAACTATCAATCTAGAAATTGTGATATACTCTTCATCTAGAATCCAATTAATGATCCTTCATAAGGATGAGATCTATCATGTTATGTTCTTTATGTCTCTTACCTATGATCAATGTTTATTTGTGGATCCATTGTGTTATTGAGGTGAAATACTATTCACCCATTTTCAGGAAATTGGATTGTTTCATCTATTTCCTCCAACATACTCCTAATATGAGGCTGATATAGAGAGAGAGATGAGTATTTTATGGTCTTGAGGTAGGTGGTATCCTCATTTTTCTCTTGAGTTTTGATGTTGTTCAGTTACGTTGTGGTTCTGAAAATGACTTTTTTTAGCATCACCTCTTAATTGTGTTCTTAAAATAAAATTGATCAATTCACCTAGATGCACACCCTTTAATTAGTATTTTAAAGAATTTATAACTCACTTATAGAAACACATGGTTGTGGAAAGTTAAAATTTACCATGTGGTCCATTGTTCCAAATGTTTGGAACTCCTTTTTAGCTTTTGAATAAGATTATAAGTGGTTTTACACTCTGTAATAATTATTTACATTTAAACAAGGAAACTATTATATTTCCCCATTGATTTCAAACAGTCAAATTATAATTTGTTATGGAATACTAAAAACATTATATAAACATATTCCCAAATACCAGTTAATTCTAGTTCCTTTTGGAAACATGGAAACATAAAAACTGGTACAAAAATGACATACATCATATCCCACCAGTATTATAATGAATATGAACCTTCTTAAAATCATCAAACCTACTAATTATAATCATAACATGGGGGAAGGATACATAAAAATGGGTGATCTCAGAATCTCAGTAAGGGTAAACAAGAGAGACTTGTATGAATAGTATTAACTATAAGGTCTAGACAATATGATCATAAAAATAGAAGATCATACACTACATATCAAAGATCATATGCCTGAAACATGGTATAAATCATTGATTTTCATATGACATGAATAATATGAAAATAATTCACATAATTCATCGAATAATAATATAGGAATATAATAAGGAATTGTCCTAGATACAAATGTTTATATTGTGATATCTATAGTATATAAGGCATCACTGGAAAGACCATCTTAATAGTGTGGTTTCATTCCCTATACCACCCTAGTAGTTTGAGATCACTCCCATTTTCATCTTATTATGACTAGTTAACTCAT
Source organism: Viscum album (assembly GCA_963277665.1). Lineage (NCBI taxonomy): Eukaryota > Viridiplantae > Streptophyta > Magnoliopsida > Santalales > Viscaceae > Viscum > Viscum album. Next base: position 234,818,908 of record OY728119.1, read on the forward strand.
CCTATGATCTTTATTGTAATGGTTCACTCCCATGACCATATTAGTAGTCAAAGATCACTTCCATTACCATCATATTCTATCTCATTATATTTAAATATTTACAGAATTCATTATAGGGAGATATATGTCCCACTCATCCCATAATTAAATCAAATATAAATGATCCTCAATTTATATAAAAATAATATCATATCTCATGAAATTAATTGTATGTCACAAAAATGTAATCATGTCATAAACATCGAAAAAATTTACGAGTCATAATCATTTTATCATAAACATAACCCATGAAAATAAGAGTGTTTTAAAAGTATATAATAAGTTAAAGAGGAATGGGTTTCATAAAAATCATGCCAATCAAAGAATAATTTATTCAAAGAAATAAATTGAATAGAATAATTCATTATATTTTTTAGAAATGCATGAGTAACTCAAACTGGGGTTATCATAGATGAGATATAATTTTGAATTCCCTTTTAAAATCATTTCTTGTGGAAATATCCATTCTTCCTTGAAAAATTCATTTTAAAACATAAAACCATTTGAAAAAAGTTTTCTACTAAAATAAAATTTAAAACTTTTACAGGAAGCTTTAAAAACTATAAAAAAAATTAAAATCCTATTTCCATAAAAATTATCATCAAGGATTATTTAAAAACATTTAAGAAAACATGATTTTTGAATAAAAGTTTTTTCTAACCAAAGAGATAGACAATAAAATTTTATGTAAAAACATTATATTCAGTACCAATTAGTAGTAATATGTTACTAATACATTGTAATATATTGAATAACACTATGAGAATAAAATTAATATTTTTTACTAATAGTTGTATCATGAGATTTCAATAATTTTAGAATAATCATAAACAATCTTGAAAATCTATAAGATTTTTTCCATAAAACGTTATCAATTGATAACGTGGGATTATAATCTCCATGTAAGAAAAGGACATATTATAAATCATAAAATATCATTAAATTATGTATATTAAGGATATAACATGTAAAATGGTTTTATATACACATTGAAAAATAATTTAGGTATATAACAAAACATGATATTCAAAGAAAGAAAATTGAGACAAACTATTTTATCGATTTGGAAACTTTTTAGAATTAAACAACATGAAAGGAAGAACATAAAATGGATATTTTAATAAACAAAACATTATGTATAATATACATAGAATAAATTCGTCTAATGTACATAAACAAAACAAAATAAGTGATTGATGATTAAGGCATGTATCTCACAGAAATAAAAGTGAGATGAAATTCCCTAACCTTGTGTCATGACTCTTGTCATAATCAATCAAAACACGTTCATAATAAAAATAAATTTATTATACATATATTAAGATAAAATATTTTTATATCTAATACCATATATTGTATGATTATGACATTATATTACCATATTTTTAACAGTATTACGTTAAGGATTCTCTTCGGGTAATATCCACTTTGTTCTTCATAAGTTTCTTAATTTGTTTTATCATGAGTCCTTATAATTATATCATGATAACTGAATGTAAAACAAGATATATATAAAATTTATTTTGATTATTTTATTATGATAATAATCAATATAATATATGAATTAAATTGACTACATCTTTCCTGGAAATGGTAAGTCATATGTACGCATGAACATTTTTTAGATTTTTTACGTATTAAATGCAATAATGAAAATGAAATATATGTATATAATATAATTAAATTATAAATATAAATTTTTATATATCATATAATTTAACTAAATTCAACCTTAATAAATATCATATAGTGGTTGAATGAATCACATCGCTCTGACGGGGCAGTAATCCACACCCCTCAAGAGAAATTATCATATTTGCACCATATCGAAAACCAAAAAGATATGTTTTTTAAAAGGAATTTATAAGATTAAAAAATACATATAACATATTTATTTTATAAACTGAGTGGCTATAATAATTTCCACTATGAGAGGTGGTATTGGTAAAATAAACAATCATTATTTCGTGAGGCAGTAGTTCACCATACCGGTAAACAATATGTTTACTACCCATTAGATGGTAGTTTATATAATTATAGATCAATAAATTATAATAAAAAATTTCTAATATATTTATGACAATGTTTTTCTATTAAATAGTTTAATAAATATAGTTTAGAGTTGGAGAAAAATGTAAATGAAATGAGTTTGAGAGAAGACGTTACCTCTTAATCAGAAAACTCTTTATGGTTTGTGCCAAAAAGCTACCTTGGGTTACGCTCATCCTAAGGGGAAAATTTAATGAGTAATATAGTGATTGTGTAATGTTAATTGTAATGAGATTATTCAATCCTAGTTGGTTTTAACAGTTAAAAAAGTGTCATATGTGGTTTCCTTATAAAATGTTGAGTGGTGGCACTCATATAATAATTTGGGAACGGGAAAACCCACCCACGTTTTATTGAAGGTGGGTCTAATAATGATATAAAGTATAGAAAATGGAGGTTAGTATATAAATATTTCTATACAATTGTTTTTTGACAAGTTTATAGGTTGTTTTTTGTCTTAAATTTAATGTTTAATCCTCAGTTAAGCTTAATTTTACTTTAATCGATGTAATTAAATTTAATTACATTCACTAATAATTTTGGCCAAAAAACATCTCTAGATAATATAAAATATAAATTATTATTATTAAAAATATATAATATATTTTTTAAATTTAATATAACAAAAGTGGAAGAAGTTAATATAAAATATATCCCACAGTGCAGTTGACAATATTGGGTTTTAAGTAAAAATATTCAAAATTGTGCTATGCCTTTATACACAAGATCAAAGTGAAATTAATATGAATTACCTGAATTGGATTAATTTTAAAAAAATTATCTAATCAAATTTTTAAAAAATAAAATACAATTTAAACATTCTAATATATTTGAATAAAAGGTAGTTTTGAATTAAAATCTGGTATTTTCGCTATTTATCTAAAAATGAAGTTTCTCAGAAAAATCACAAAAATTTTCCATATGGTGATTTTTACATTATAAATTATAATACTATTTCAATAACATAAAATTGAATTTATAAATGTGTCCAAAATTTATTTTACTATTTTTTAAAAATTTACATTTAATGTAGTTCAGTTGAGAAAATATTATTTTAAAAAATATAAGTAATTTATTATAAATTATATCTTTAAATAGAAATAAATTTTATCTATATAAAAAATATAATAAAATATTTGAAAATTTGTTATTACTATTTGTATTACTATTTTTATTCACTTGTTAATGATTATATCATTTCAATAATTATAACAATAAAATGATGTTTTATAAAAACATCAATGTTGAGTGTAACAAACTCTATGTAAGTGTTACATGTAACATATGCCATGTCACTTTTCTATATAAAATATTCTAATTTGATGTACCATGTTACATCTTCCGAGTTGGTGAAATGTGAAAGGAAATATTTTCTTAGTTTATTGAAAATCATGGATTTAAATTTATATTATTCAAAAAATTGTCCAAGAAAACCCAGGGTGTTACATTTTACCCCCATTAAAATGAATTTCATTATATAAATTCGTCAATTAGGTAAAAAATAAGAATAAGTATGCTTCATAATATCTTCTTGATCACAAATAGATTCCACTAACTAGAGAATTATGAAAACAATAGTGATCATGTGAGTGGTCTTGTTTTGTAGAGCATTCTCCCATTGGTTCATAAATTCAAATAGTTTCTCTTTGTAAGAATGATCATGGTCTAGTGGTGTGACCATTGAGTTCAATACACAAAAAGGTTAAGGTATGTAATTATACAAGAGATATACAATGAACACATCATGGTATTGAGATATATTTGTATGAAGTTCCAAGTAATTGGCTACCATCCGATATGATCAAGAATCTCAAATGGATCGTTATACCAAGTTACTAGTTTCCCCTTCTTGTCGAATCACATAACCTTCTTCCATGGTGAGATTCAAGGAATTTTTTTGATGAAAATTAAATTATAGATCATGCTAACAGTTATTATCATAATTGTTTTTTCGGATTTTTTGCTTCCTTGATATGCTTTAATGACATTCTATCCTTCTAAAAAGTTTATTCAGCAATGTACGGTCCCAATAGATTTATATTTACAATGTTATCCCAAAACAGTGGACCTCTAAATCTGTTCACATAATGGTATTCATTAAGTGCTATCTGAATACTTGAGTTAAAGCTATTGTTTTAAGAAAACTCAACTAGATGAAAGTATTGATCCCAGCCACCTTTGAAATACATTGAACAAGATCTCAATATATCCTCAAGGGTTAGAATTGTTATGTTTGAAATATCATCTTCCTGTGTATGATAAGAAGTTATTAAAGTCAATTTTTTATCAACTGGTGTCTAAATACTTCACTTGAACCTTGAGTCGAACCTAAGATCCCAAAAATAATTCAATCGAAAATGATAATCCATGCAATATTACCACTTCCTTATTGTATATCATATCATGATGATCTTGAGGGAAGTCTTATCTGATAGCGAGGAAGTGTTATGACTCAGTACAGATATTAAATACCAACCATATAAATTTAAACCCTTTAGAGGTGTTGGGTAATCCAATGAACAAATCCATAGTGATGTTCTAACATTTCCATTCTCGTATGCGTAGTTGATGAAACATCACCTTTGAACTTTTAATTTTGGTCATAACTTGTTTTCAAACAAGCAACTGAGACACACACTATGTGATATCTCTCTTTATAGAATCACACCAGAAGTATTATTTCAAATCCATAAACATCTCCATACTTCCAAGACCAATAGTGAATGAAGAACTATGTGATTTTATTAATTGGTCCTTCTTCAAATATTGAATGGAAGGAACACATACATAGTTAATGAGCCTCATAATTCCATAATCATCATGGTTAAACTCAAAAACATTTCTATCTATCTTTGTTTCTCTAAATATTCCTTATTTTCCTCCTTAATCTTAACATGGATAGGGGGTTGAACATTCATTTAAGAAAGATAATATTATTCCGATTTCTTCTGGATCTCTAGATCCATCATTTTAGAATATAGAAATATTTATTCTTTTTTACTCCCATAAAGGATAATCTATATAACACCCCTATATTCCACGATATGTTTCCCTTTGAATAATACAATGACTTTTTTTGTACTCTACTTCGAGTTCAAACAAACCAAAACCAATCAAACTAGCCATTATGAATTGTAATACCCACTTTTTGAAATTTTATAAACTTGTCATTCAAAGTGGTTATCATTTTTGGATTCAGAATATTGAAATTATCTTAGGTTAAATTTTTTGTATTTTTATGAAAACTTTTAATTTTCGATGAAAAGTGAAAAAATTGAGTTATTGTTTTAAACTGACATATTAATAAAATAATTATTTTTTTTATTTTATATTATTTTAGCTGAAAATTGATACTTAATACCTATATATGTTCATTTTAATTCATTGGTGTCATTTTAAAATATGTTTAGATATATAAAAATTTAATTGACCATTTTACTGCCTTTTACCCACCTCCTAGGTGCATTTGGAAATTTGCAGAATAATTAATTTTACTACTTCTATGAGTTGAATTTCAAAAATCCATGAGAAATGGTCAATATCAATAAGTATAATGTGGTTTTATAAGTGGAAAATAATTTTTGGTGAATAATAACTGGGACCTTTTATTTACCACGGTTAAAAGTAAATAGGGTAATTAAGGGTTCAAAATATATCATAATACCCTAACATATGTCCTAACTCTATAGGATAAGTATAATTCGACCAAAAAAACATTATTAATAAGGTATGATCCTTTATGGTCTACATGGATTAGATTAGGACATTTATTATTTTTTTCTTTAAAAAAGAGTTAAAAGAGTTAAATTCAATGTCTAATAACTAATCCATTTTTAATATAAGGATACACACAATATAAATTCAACTATAAATTTTCATTAGAAATCTAAAACTATTTCCTACATAATGGTATTTTATTTATAATCTTTTGACCTTAAAAATTTTAATTTATTTATGACATAATGATGATGTAGTAATTACCTTAATAATGAAATATTAAAATAATTGATATTATAAATATCCAAATAAATGTGAATTGAGACATATTATGAATTATACTCATGTTATACGTTAATATGAAATTTTAGGTTTGTTTAAATTAATTTTATTTGAATTGATAAATTTTTTATGGATTTCAAAATAATCAAATACTAAATACTGTCAAAATTGACATAATTGAGTTTTTAAAACAAATACTATATTATTAATTGATATAACATTCCTAAAAGTCTATGGTTTGGATAAAGGATTTATATAAGGTCATATATATTAATAATGATCCACATGTGGTTCTTTTGTCTTGTTATGGTATGTTTATTAACCATATAATAGAAAAAACAAAGAGACATGGTAAATGTCATTCTATTTAGCTTAGATTTAAACCAAAAATATATAATTAATATTATGATATAAACCTATTTAAAACCTATTGGGTGATATTTTTTCGACCCATACTTACATTAGCCTTGAAATAATTCATTTTGGAGCCGTTAGAAACCGAAAATAATTTTATTATTAAAAAATATTTCAAACATTTCCTAAAGCGTCCCTCACCATAATTATAAAAAGGAACTTCCCATTATCTTAATTTCACACCTCCAAAGCCATTTCTCTCAGCCAAACCCTACCCAAATATCCTCCCAACATCCCTCAATTTATTCTAGAAGATTTACTTTGATCAGAAATCCAACCAATGGATCCCTTTTGATCAACTGAAAAGGAAACACCCTAATTTGAGGTAATAATTTCAGCACTCTCTTTCAAGTTCTTTTCTTCTTCCAATTAATATTTATATATTTTTTCCTTACCAAAGAAATGAATCATGTACCTTGTACATATGGTGATGTTATTATAAATATGGTACAACCATATTCATTATTCAATCCTTCCTACGAATGAAAAAGTCACCATATCTGCGTATGTACGACTTACCATCTCCACATCATGGTGTAGTTTGTTATTCAAATACATCATTATTTGGTTGGGTATACTAATGAGTATAACTCATGTAAATAATAAATATAACTCATTATTTATTCTTTATATATTAGATACCATCCAATTACATATGATTTCTCCATCAATATAATGATATTGTCGTTCGTGCATATGTATGGATTATCGTCTCCATGAATGCGATGAGACTCATACTCCATCATAATCATTCAACAAAAAATTTCATTTTATGATTAAAAATAATTTGTATGAACATAATAAAATTCTTTAGATGAATCAAATACATCATATTCATAACAAACATGGCTTACGTAACCAATCTTATAAAGGAAAATGAATCAGTTAACACCCAAAATGATGATACTACTAAAATATTATAAACAAAGAAATATTAGAAGATCATACATGATATCATATATACATATATAGATAATGTATAATTTAATAAAAATTATTTAACTATTATATAGAAGGTTAATGTACCCTCAACTAATGAAACGTACAAGTTAAGGGTTAATTTCACAATCTCTTTATTTTCTGAGGTTGTTTATACGTAAGTATCTTCTGAGACCTCTTTATCATTCACATATGTGTTTTCTTAAAAATGTATTTCAATGAAATTAGTATTTACTAGACAATGGGTTAAGGTATTTTTACCCTTTTTTGACCATATATGTTTTGAAATAAATCTTTCTATTGTTTTCCAAACAAGGTACTTTATGACCATTTC